>CM031236.1:450938083-451538083 GCA_018340775.1 Taxus wallichiana var. yunnanensis
AAAATTCCCGACATTTTCAAAATGCCGACATTTTCAAAATCCAGACTTTTTCAAACTTGTGACATTTTCAAAATGTCGATTTTTAAAATCTATTCTTTTGAAGTGTCGACTTTTTCAATATGATGCCCTTTTCAATATATCACCTTTTTCAAAATCCCAACTTCTAAATCAAAACATGCACTCTTTATAAATGTTGTCTTTTCAAAATGCTCTTCAAAATAAATCCCAATTTTTAAAATCTCGTCTTTTTCAAAATTCCTTACTTTTTCAAAATGGCAGACTTTTTCTAAATGACAACTTTTCTCATTGTCAATTTTTTCAAAATGTTGCCTTTTCAAAATCCTGTTTTTACACAATCCCGAATTTTTAAAAATTCCCACTTTTTCAAAATGTCGTCCCTTTTAAAAATCTTGTCTTTTTTAAAATCTTGACTTTTCGAAATGTGGACTTTTTAAAATGTCATACTTTTTAAAATTGACGCGTTATTCAAAATCCCAACTTTTTGAAATTCGCGTTATTTTTAAAATTAATCCCACCTTTTACACAATGAATTTCGATTTTTTCATATTAAATCCAAACTTTTTCAAAATAACGACTTTTTCTAAATAAAACCCGACTTTTTGAAAATTTCGACTTTTTCAAAATGTTGACTTTTTCATAATCCCGACATTTTCAAAATCCTATCTTTTTCAAAATGCTGATGACTTTTTAGGAATCTCGACTTTTTCAAAATCAATCCCAAACTTTTACAAATAAATCTCAAAATTTTGAAAATGTAGATTTTTTCAAAATACCTAATTTTTAAAAATCCCAACTTTTTACATTATACGTAGTTGAAGTATTTATTGTTTGATCCAATGATCTTTTTGCGAGTGATTCACCTTCCCTCGTGCTCACATGGATAATCCATTTTGATGATTGGGATAAAACCTTTTGGTCTTTATTGGTTATCTTATTTCCATTCAATTTCTTCTACGATTTCAATGAATTGATTTCAAACCTTCAATTTGTCAACCTCTTTATTTAACTAATTTTTTAATTTATCTTTGTTAATGTTGTATACACAATATCATTATTGTTTGATAGAATGATAGTATCTCGTGTTTATTAATCCTTCCATCTCAATTACAATAGATTCCAAACTATAGTAAGATGATAGGATATGATCCTCTAGTTATGAAATTTTGGGTGTGGATATCACATATATACCATTTTGTATGTGTTAATTAAAAGTAAGCTATGATATGGTAATAATAAGATCTGAAGTGACCAATGTCCCATTGAAGTGACAACTATAGATATTATATGTTAAAATCATATCTATATTTTTAGGGTAGTAGAAGGGTTGTCATTGTCAATGGAGGACACCAATTTTCCTATATTTTTTTCTTGAATACTTTGTAATATTTATCAAAAAAGTAACTTTTAATTTATAATGAGGAATTAGGAGGGGAAAAGTGTAATGTTGAATTATGACATAAAACGTGACTTTATGTTTTATAAGCTCACCTACCACATGGAGTGCCCCACTTAGAGAAAGTTGCCCAAAATTATACAAAAGGATGTAGAGAGCTCATTTGTTAAGAAGGAAACCGCTTGAGAGAACTCTTGATGACAAAATACTTCTTTAAAATTCAGATTTTAGGACGAAAACCCTTATTTCTTTTACTTTTGAGCTTTATAAAGATGAATGCATACAAAGGCATCAAGTTTGAAGTGCGATGCAATGATAGCGAGTGGTTTGGAGGGTTTTGGATCAGTTTTTGGTCATTTCCACCTAGGTGCCCCATTTACGAATTCAAGATGGAATTTTTATTTTCGCATTGTTGGAATATTCTATAATTAATATTTATGGTTGTTGTCATCCCATAGGTCATTTTTAGTTATTCGGTGTGTTTTTATTCAACATATATCTCTAGAAATGAGTTTTCAAAGTTTATATCTATTTAGCCTTGAAAATAATTAAAATTAATCGAGATTTATAATTTTCTATAAGGGTTTGTTAGGGAAAATCCATTTTCTATAATTTTCTGCATAATGGTTTCATGAAAATCTAATTTTGCTTTGTTTTTAAAAAAGAACATTACAAATAAAGGAACTATATAAAGGTTCATGATTGCCACATTAGGGAATACGTCACAACCAATCAACCTAATTAAACACAATGGAAGAAGATGTCCATCTTATCGAGATCATTACCTAACGCAAGAATTTTCTTCGGTAATAACCACCATATCACCATCACAATGCCACTATATTTCTCATGAGGGTAAGAGAGTATAAATATAAGGAAGAAACAAGGATCACATAAACAATCCAATACTAGCAAGTAGCTAGGTTACACGAAGGTTCAAAGGGAAAGAAGAGGAGTTCGTGATAATGGAATTTGGGTGATGAAAAATGTGTTATCCCAAATGTGCCCCTTGTTGATTTTGTAGCTAACTCCTTTACATCTTTCCTTCTCTTGTGCCTCGGTTAGAGTATTTTGTTTTCCAGGCACTCAAAACCTTCTGAAAATGGCACCATTGGATAGAGCTCTTTCATGACTTTCTAGAAAGGTAAAATTTTCCTCCTAACTCCACGTATTTTTCAAGTTATGGCTCACCGAGTTTTGGTGGGAAATTTTCCCTAGAATGCCCGCAGCCACAATCGAGAGCCGCCACGTGTTCAAGGGCGAAAAACACCAAGCGACCCGAAGGAAAAAATGGTCGAAGGGCCCGCGCTTAATCGAAACGTGCCATGTGGCAGCTGGAGTGGCGGAGCGTGGGGAAAATTTGAAAAATGTTCCAAAGACCAAACGGGTAAAAAATTCAAACTTTTTGCTCGCCGATCCGATTTTGACTGTTTTTTGCCCTAAAATTTCAAATTACCATAACTTTCGATCCGTAGCTCGATTTTCATGTTCTTTATATCAATGGAAAGCTGGTGAAATTCTCTACAAGATTCCATGGTCAATTTTGAATTTTGGTTCAGTTTGGAGGGAGAAAATAAAAAAATGATTCTGGTATGCGCCCATGGACAGAATTGACGTTTCAACAACCAATTTTAATGCGAAATGGGTCGCATTCTTCTCCAGCATGGTCAAAAATGTTGGGGGATGGGTCTGTCAGGTCACCCATGCTGTTTTTAATGCATTTTGGTCAATGAGGAATGGATCCCACGTTTTTTCACGTTTTCTCTCTCCTGGGTTCGACCCATGCACTGTAAAAAGCCAGATTTGGCTCATTTTTCAAAGGGGAACACTTTTTTACACAAAGAAGCTTATGTTTTCATCTTCAAGAAGAGAGATTTTAGAAGTACCACCTTTCAGGGATTATAGAATGTGCCTTTTGCCTCTTTGGTGTTGGAATGCAAGGATTTTGATGTTGAAAATCACAATGCGAGGCTCTGTGAATGCTTTCACCTTTGCGCATGTGTTGTTTGTTTCATTTCAAACCTTTGATTACAACTTATCAACTTTGTGCATGATGTTTTATGTTGCAATTTCTGATTTGTGTCTATTTGCATGAGCAAAAATGTGCTTCAAAAGAGCTATAAATTGCATATCTGCGACTCCAAGGAGAAGAATCAACTGGTTTCAGCAGTGCAGGCCTGAAAACTCATGAGAAGAATCACTACAAGGTCAAGAGTTGGAGAAGAAGAGGTGCTGTTTGAATATCTATAGTTATCTCCAAGAGTAAGGTAAAGTGGGAGGAGAATCCAAAGGTCTCCATCTCCACCAAACAGAACTCTCTCAACTCCTCCACCTGGTAGGCCTTTCATTCAATCAACAAGGGTTCTAAGACCAATTAGAATGGCGCAACCACCGAATCCGTATGTCAATTTCACAGGCAACAGCCCACTTGCCCTCAATGCACAACATCCAATTCCAATTGCAGCCTTGAAGAACATTCCATACTTCACTGGAGAGAATCAGACTACTCCAGGTGATCATGTTAAAGACATTGCCAACCTTTGTGTAATTCATGAAATCAATGAGATACAAGTGGCTGTCAAATTTGTGGCATCTTCATTGAAGGGGAAAGCGTTGCAATGGTTTAGAAGTCTTGCCTCGTTCTATTCAGACTGGAATCAGCTATGTATAGCCCTCCATGAGCAGCTTTGGGGAAAAGAGAGACAACTTGTCGCTTTTGGAGAAGCCGACAACTATCAAAAGAGCTCCCAATGAGCATCCTGATTGATTTTAATTTCAAATTTCAAAGGACTTGGGAGAGAATTCCAGGTGGCATTCGGCCAACAACAGAAGGTGGTTTTATTTACTATCTCAAAGCTCTAAATTTTGATATTTCTATGTTGATTCATCTTGGGAGGCATAACTATCCCTATGGCTTATAACATTGCCATTAGGGCTGAAAATTATTTGATCCAAGCTGGCAAACTAGCCCCTAGACCTCCCATGCCATTGTTTCCAAGTTTAAAGAGTCCAGATACTAATCAAGCACCTAATTTGGCTCCTTCTCCCACTCCTAGAAATCAGAGTTCAAATGAAACTTCTACTTCATCTCCAAGTGCCCCAAATGAGCTTCAAGAAGTCATGAAGCAATTGCAAAACCTAGGCAATGAGCTGGTTACTCTCAAAAGACAACAAGCCCAAGGTTTTAGACCTTCTTACCAGTCCCAAGCTCAGCCTAACGGGCAGCCATACCAACCACAAAGACCTCCTAATCCAGCTACAAATGTAAATCAAACAAGGTCTCCTGCCAATAGACCATCTCAGCCCTATACTCCTAATGCCATAATTGCCTCTAAGGCATTGGTGCCAACACAAAACAACATTGATCGGGAGTATGACTGGTGTTTTCCATGCAATGAACCTCATAACCAATCCATGTGCCTCAATGGTGCTTTGAATCAAGCATTAATGGTGACAACTACTGGTGTGGAGGGTGAGGGCAGTCAAGGAAACAACCAACAACAAGAAACATTCCAACAACAATCAGCCCCAAATGACACCACGTTGGTAAATTGGCAAGCAGAGGATTTTTGTGGCATGAATCAGGCAGTTTCCCAAGGTGTTGCAGCCAACACAAGGTCAAAAAGAAGGAATTTGGGTGAAGAACAGCCATTAGCTCCAACCAATCCACAACCTTCCATGGCTCCACAAATGGTTGGCAAACAAAATGCAATTTCAAATGCACAAGGGCAGTCAAGAACAACTCCTAGACCAACTCAAATACTAGTTGTTGCTACCCACATGCAAGGAGTGAATGTGCCAACCAAGGGACAACAAAGAGATCCTCCATCACCATTCAGTATCATTGATCAGATGAAGAAGACAAATGTAAATATATCAATGTGGGAGTCCCTATCCTGTGCCAAAGAGATTTGCTACAAGCTGCCCATGAAGGACTGACCAACTTTGAATCAACAAGTTCGGGATGTAAGAGAAAGTGCTCACAAATGCTTGCCCACTGAAGGGAATCATGGAGGACAACAAGGTAAAATGTTGAAGCCCCTCCTTTCTATGTTTCATTAATCATTGGAAATCAGTTAGTGCACAATTACATGATAGATTGGGACAAGTAGCTCGGTGATTCCTAAACATATAGCTGATTTGCTAGGGCTCCAAGAGATGAAACCATATCCAAAGCGGTAGTGCAAATTAGATGGGACAACAAGAACAATAGTTGGAGTGATTAGAAACTTGAGTCTTACCTTGCATGCATGTCCAAATGTTTTTGTTTTACAAGATGTATCGAGTTATAGACCTTCCACCACTCTTTTCCCTATGCTTGTCAAGGGACTTCACACCAAGATTGGAGGAAATTTGTTTCTGATTGGTCACACATGGTGTTCGAACGAGGTATGGAACCAAAGCTACGCTTAGGTCTGAACCTATTGCAAACTTCCACATTGAGCCGTAAACTCCAAGTCGATCAATGCAAACTATTCGGCATTTGATCAAGAAGATCACCCAACCACTAATGAAGCTGACACCAAGGTTGGAAACATCCCGATCTAACTCTTGATGAATGGGCAAACAAGGTGCATGCTTTTGATCCTTATCAAGAAATAGAAGAATCTGAGCTAGGGGTCTATGGCATACATCAAGAAGATTAGCCCATTCCTAGCATCACCAAGCCAAACCACAAGGATGACAATGAGGTATGGCAACTATTTTTGATGGATCAAGGATTAGACAAGGTGTAGGAGGTGGAGCCATTGTTTGTTTCACCTCAAGGAGTAAGGTACTATTCAGCTTTTAGATTTCAGCTTTTAGACCCTAAACCTTGATCCCTAAATCCCCTGAACCTCAACCCTAAACCTTGAACCCCGAACCCCGAGCCCTTATCCCCAATCCCTAAATCCTAAAAACTAAACCCTATAACCCAAATCCCGAGCCCAAAACCTAAACATGAAACACTAAACCCTACACCTTTATCTAGAGACCTAAACCCTAAAGCCTGATTCTTAAACCCTTAATCTTGATCCCTAAATCCCTAAACCTCAACCCTAAACCCCGCACCTTGAGCCCTTATCCCTAATCCCTAAACCCTATACCCTGAATCATGAGCCCAAAAACCTACTAAACCCAAAACCGTAAACCTAAACCTTTAGATAGAGACCTAAACCCTAAACAAGTGAACCCTAAAGCCTTACGCCTAAACCTAGACCCTAAAACCTATACCTTGAACCATGAGCCCTAAGCCAAAACCGAAACCCTAAACATTTAGCTATAGAACTAAACCCTAAACTTATAAACTTGAACCCCGAGTAATGGACTCTCAACCATGATCACCGAGACCTAAACCCTAAACCACCCACCCCTATACCCTATAAACCCGAAACCTTAAGCTCTAATTGCTCCTAAACCCTAAATTCTAAGTCTTCAACCCTAAAACACCGAATGTTAATACCTAAATACTAAACACTAAATTCATGACCCTCAACCGTAAACCTTGAACCCCAATCCCTAAATCTTGAGCCCTAAACCCTAAACTCCAAAACATAAAACACTAAAACCTAATTCTTAAACCCTAAACCTTGATCCTTGAATCACCGAACCTCAACCCTAAATCCCGAGCCCTTATTCCTAATCCCTAAACACTAAACCCTATACCCCAAATATTGAGCCAAAAACTAAACCCTAAACACTATATCCCCGAGCCCTAAACCTCAACCTAGAAATCTTAACATAGTTAGATTTGGAAAAAGTTGGTATTTTGAAAAACTTGGGATTTTCGAAAGTCAAATTTTTGGAAACGTCAGGATTTTAAAAAACTTGAGATTTTCAAAAAAGTCACGACTTTTGGATATGTTGCAATTTTAAACAAAGATGTTAGTTTGCAAAACATCAAGATTTAAAAAGTTGTTGGGACTTTGAATATATTCATAGTTTCAAACAAGTTGGGGTTTTCAAAAATGAATATTTTGAAAAAGTCGATTTTATAAAAGTTGGTATTTTTGAATAAGTTTGGCTTTTCATATTTTTGTAGAGTCGTGATTTTTGAAGAGTTAGGATTTTTTAAAACTTGACATTCTAAAAAAATGGGATTTTTTTTTTTTGAAAGACGGATTTTAAAAAAATTGAGATTTTCAAAAAGTTGTTATTTTGTAAAAGTGAAGATTTTCAAAAAGTCGACTTTTAAAAAATTCAAGATTTTAAAAATGTTGGAATTTTTAAAACATCAAGATTTTTTAGTAAGTCTAGATTTTTGTAATAAGTTAGGATATTTGAAAACATCTCATTTTTTAATATTTGTGATTTTCAAAAAGTATATATATTTTTTAAAAGTAAGGATTTACAAAAAGTTAGCATTTTTTTATAAAGATGAGATTTTAGAAAATTCTGAAATTTTTAAAAAGTTAGGATTTCTGAAAATGTTTTCATTTTAGAAAACATCGGTATTTTTGAAAAAAGTTGCAATGTTTGAAAAAGTTGGGATTTTTGAAAAGTCATAATCTCAAAAAGATAAGATTTCTAAAATGTAGTGATGCACTAAAATTAGCAGAATTTGAAAAGGTCGTAACTTGTTCTCCGCGTGTCCATTTGAGTCTAATTTTTTAAACCAAATGTTTCAAAACTCAAATTTTTTAAAATATCGATTTTAAAAAAAAAAAGTCTAGAGTTTTAATAATTTACATTTTCTAGAAATTCTGGGTTCTTGAATATGTTATGATTTTTAACAAAGTAATTATTTTCCAAAAAGTTGTAAATTTAAAAAAAAAAAAATTTAAAGAATTTGCAATTTTAGAAAAAGATAGAATTTCATAATTCTAAAAATGTTTGAATTTCAAAAATTCAGGGATTATGAAAAGTTTGGGATTTCGAATAAAAATTGAAATTTCAAAAAGTTGCGATTTCGAAAAATCCAAGAATTTTGAGGAAGTTGGGATTTTCAAAAAAGATAAGATTTTGAAAAAAGGTGCAATTTTTAAATAATTCGGGAATTACAAAAATTAAGAGATTTTTAAATCCCAACTATTTGATATCCTTTTTTTTTTAAAAATCCTGAGATTTTCAAAATCTTTACTTTTAAAAATTCCAACTTTTTACATAATCGCTACTTTTCCAAAAGTTACGGATTTTTTAAAAATCACGAGTTTTTTAAAAAATTGTGAACTTTTTAAATTCATGACATCATCACTTTCAAAATCTTTAAAAATAGAGACTTTTTAAAAATCCTAATTGTTTCAAAATCAAGATATTTTTAAATTATGACTTTTTCAAAGTCACGATCACTAAAGCCTAAAACCCAAACCAAAGTCATAAAGCCTAAACCCTTAACCCCAACATCTTAAAAACGAATCCCTAAACCCTTAGCACTAAATTTTAGACCCTATACCATCAGCCATAAACCATAAACCCAAATCCCTAAATCCTAAAACCTAAACTCTAAACCCCAAACCTTAAACCATAAACCCCAAACCTTAAGCCATGAAGATTAAACCCTAAGCCCTAAACCATAAACAATAAACCCTAAACCCCCGACCTTGAGGCTTAAAACCTAAACCCTAAACCCTAAACATTTATCTAGAGACCTAAACCATAAACCCCGACCCCTACACCCTTAACCATAAACTCTAAGCCCTATACCCTTTAAACCCTAAACCTTAGGCTCTAATTACTCCTAAACACTAATTTATGAGTCTTAAACCCTAAAACCCTAAAAGCTAATTCCTAAATACTAAACCCTCATACGTAAACCATGAGCCCTAAACCCTAAGAGAAAACCCTTAACCATAAACCTCGAACCCAAAACCATAAAACTTGAGCTCTAAATCTTACCCCTAAACCCTAAACCCTAAAACCTAATTCTTAAATCCTAAACCTTTCTCCCCGAACCCTGAACCTCGACCCTAAACCCCGAACCCTGAGCCCTAAACACCAAACCCTAAACCCCGAGTCCCGAGCCCAAAACCTAAAACACTAAATCCCTTGAGCCATATACCCTCAACCTAGAAATCTTAAAATAGTTTGATTTGGAAAAAGTTGGTATTTTAAAAACTTGGGATTTTCAAAACTCATGAATTTTGAAAAGCTAGCAATTTTGAACAAAGTTGTTATTTTTGAAAACATCAAGATTTAAAAAATGTTGGGACTTTGAAAATGTTAAGATTTTCAAACAAGTTGGGATTTTTGAAAGAGTTGGGCTTTTTGTATTTTTTCAAAGTCTGGATTTTGAAAAAGTAAAGATTTTTAAAAACTCTACATTTAAAAAAAAAAAAGTAAGGATTTTTGAAAAGATGGGATTTTAAAAAATTTGAGATTTTCTAAAAAGTCGTGATTTTGTAAAAGTGAAGAATTTCTAAAAAGTTAGGATTTTTGAAAAGTCAATTTTTGAAAAGTCTCGATTTTGAAAAAAGTAAAGGTTTTGGAAAATGTTTTGATTTTTAAAATGTCAAGATTTTTGAAAAAGTCGAATATTTCAAAAGTCTCGATTTTTAATAATTTCAGATTTTCAAAAAAATCTAATTTTTTAAAACAATAATTTTCGAAAAGTCGGTATTTTTGTTAAATTTTACATTTTAGAAAACTCATGAATTTTTTAAAAGTTGGGATTTCTCAAAAAGTTTAGAATTTTGAAAACATCGCAATTTTTGAAAAAGTTATAATGTCAAAAGAATCAATATTTAAAAAATATAGTGATGCACACAAATTAGCACAAACATAAAAGGACATAACTTGTCTTTGCAAAGTATGTCCGTTTTTTTTTGAAACCATGTGTTTCAAAATCTCAACTTTTTTAAATGGCAAGATTTTAAAAAAAGTCGAGTTTGAATAATTTAGATTTTTGAATATGTTATTATTTTTGAAAAAGTAATTATATTCCAAAAAGTTGTGAATTTAATTTTTTTTTAGGATTTTATAGAATTTGTAATTGTAGAAAAAGGTAGAATTTCATAATTCGAAAAATTTTGAATTTAAAAATGTTAGGGGTTTTGAAAAAGTTGAGATTTTTAAAAATTTAGGATTATGAAAAGATTGGTATTTCGAACAAAAATTGGGATTTCAAAAAAGTTGTGATTTCGAAAAAGCCAAGAATTTTTAGAAAGTTGGGATTTTCAAAAAAGACAAGATTTTGAAAAAAGTTGCAATTTTCAAATAAATCGGGAATTACAAAATTGAACATTTTTTTAAATCATCTGCTTTGAAAAAATCCTAACATTTTCAAAGTTTCGACCTCTGTATAAAATAATGACTTTTTCGAAAATTATGATTTTTTAAAAAATCTCAAGTTGTAGAAAAATTGTGAACTTTTTTAATTCATGACTTTATCACTTTGAAAATACATTATTTTTGAAAATCATGAATTTTTGGAAATCTAAACTGTTTAAAAATTAGGATATTTTTTAAATAGTAACTTTTTTTTAAAATCAAGACCAATAAAACCTAAACCCTAAAACCTAATACTTGAGTCGTAAACACTAAACCCTAAACCCCAAAATCTTAAAGCATAAACAATAAACCCTTAACACCGTATAGAAATCACTAAATCGTAAAACTCAAACTCTCAACCCCAAACATTAAATCATAAGCCCTAAACCCTAGTCCCTAAGCCATGAAGCCTAAGCCCTAAACATTAAACACCTCACCCCAGCCTTAACCCTAAACCTTGAGACCTATACCCTATAAACCCTTAAGCTCTAATTGATCGTAAACCCTAAATTATGAGTATTAAACCCTAAAACCCTAAATGCTAAATCCTAAATACTAATCCCTCAATAATAAGCCATGAGCCCTAAACCCTAAATGCAAAACCCTCAATCAGAAACCTTGAACCCTAAACCCAAACCTAAGCCCTAAATCCTAATCCTAAACTCTAAAACCTAGAGCCCAAAACACAAAACCCAAAAACCTAATTCTTAAACCCTAAACCTTGATCCTCGAACCCGAACCCCGAGTCCTAATCTCTAAACCCTAAACACTAAATCCATTGAGCCCTTATACCTCAACCTTAAAATATTTTTATTTGCAAAATGTTTTTATTTTGAAAAATGTGAGATTTTTAAAAAGTCAAGATTTTAAAAATCTTGAGATTTTTGAAAAGTCGCGAATTTTGAAAAAGTTTCAATTTGAAACAAAGTTGTTATATTTGAAAACATCAAGATTTTAAAATGTTGGGACTTTGAAAATGTTCGATTTTCAAATAATTTGGGGTTTTTATAAAATGAATATTTCAAAAAAGTCTAGATTTTTGAAAAGTTGGGATTTTGAAAGAGTTGGGCTTTTTCACATTTTTAAAGAATCAAGATTTTTGAAGAGTCTGGAATTTTGAAAAAGTCATGATTTTTTAAAAACTCGACATTTTATAAAAAAAAAATTGAAAAGACGAGATTTTTAAAAAATTGAGATTTTCCAAAAATTTGTGATTTTGTAAAATTGAAGGTTTTCAAAACAAGTTAGGATTTTTGAAAAGTTAAGGTTTTCAAAGAAATAAAGATTTATCAAAAGTTTGAATTTTTAAATAAGTCGGGATATTCAAAAGTCCCGATTTTTAATATTTGTGATTTTCAAAAATTATAATATAGGGGTCATATAGATCTATAGGGTGAGTCACAAAGATCTCTTCCTAAACCCCAAAACCCTTAACCCTAAAACGTAAAACCTAAACTCTAAACCCTAAACCTTAAACCATAATCCCTAAACCCCAAATCCATAAATCATAAAACCTAAACTCTAAACCTCGATCCCCAAGCCATGAAGCCTAAACCCTAAACCACCGACCTTGACCTTGAGCCTTAAACCCTAAACCCTAAACCCTAAATAGAGAACCCTAAAGCCTTAGGCCTAACCCTAAACCCTATACCTTGAACCAGAGCCATAAGCCAAAACCCAAAACCCTAAACCTTAAGGTTGAGACCTAAACCATAAACTCTTATCCTTGAACCTCGAACCCTAAGCCATAGACCCTTAAGCACAAACACCGAGACCTAAACCTTAAACGCCGACCCCTCGTGATTTGGGTTTTGGGTTTTAGGGTTTAGTGTTTAGGGCTCAGGGCTCCCAATTTTAAGGGTTCAAGTTCGTAGTTATGAGTTTAGAATTATAAAATTCTATGTTTTTATAAAATTGCAAATTCAATAAAATCCTAATTTTTTTGAAATTCACAACTTTTTGGAAAATAATGAATTTTTCAAAAATCATGACATATTAAAAAATCTAGAGTTTCTAGAAAATCTAAATTATTCAAACTCTTGATTTTTTTAAATCTTGATATTTTAAAAAAGTTGCAAATTTTGAAACATGTCATTTAAAAAAAATGGACTCAAGTTCGTGCTAAATTTTGCGCATCACTACATTTTTGAAATCTTGACTCTTTTGAGATTATAACTTTTTTAAAAATCCCAACTTTTTGAAAATCACAACTATTTCAAAAATCACGATGTTTTCAAAAATCAAAACTTTTTCAGAAATCCTAACTTTTTAAAAATTCATGAATTTTCTAAAATCTCAACATTATCAAAATGCTAAATTTTTTTAAAATTCCTACTTTTCAAAAAAATTATATTTTTTTAAAAATCACAAATATTAAAAATCAGAACTTTTTTGAATATCTCGACTTATTCAAAAATCCTAACTTTTTCAAAAATCTTGATGTTTTAAAATCCCAACATTTTCCAAAATCTTGACTTTTTTAAAATCCCGACTTTTCGAAAATCCTAACTTTTTTGAAAATACTCACTTTTACAAAATCGTGACTTTTTGAAAATCTTATCTTCTTAAAAATGCATCTTTTCAAAAATATTGACTTTTCAAAAATTTGGACTCTTCAAAATGTGAAAAAACCCCAACTCTTTCAAAAATCCTAACTTTTTCGAAATATTCATTTTTTTAAAACCCCAACATGTTTGAAAATCTAAACATTTTGTAGTGCCCACACTTTTATAGCTCAAGTAGTTTGTTGTTTCTTTACTCATAGACACGTTTTGACAAAGTGATTGGTTATATCATGGACATTATATTTAGAGATTTGATCTTATTAGACATGTGTGGACATTTAGGCGTATAGCACCAATTTAACTTAATTTCTATGTTGTTGCATTATCATATGACGTCGTGGATACTAATGGATATGATGTTATTGATGGATACTTAGTTGTTGCATGTTGGGATCCTATGGTTATATGTCACTCTATCATCTTGTCTAACTTTTGGAATATTGAGTATAATTGTGCACGTTGTCACATTTTGATTTCAGTAGGATGTTAGGCTAGTTTAGAACTTAGTGATATCTTACGTGTCATTTTATATTTTATCGAACATGTACGGTTAATGTGTGTAATGAGTGTATAGGTGATAGGTTTACGGGAGAACGTGGGATTCAAAGCTAGCTATGTAATCTTGCATGCAGCCCATGGGCCGAGTCCAAGTCATGTTCATTGTGTGAAGCCTTAGTATAGGAGATTATTATTTCGGGCACTATAAGTGACCCCAATTTTTGTAATGTATTGTGCCATCAATTATTAATTTTGTTTAGGGTAGTTAATTATGTTGTAAACTTGTTTTGGGAGTTAATAATCCCACTTTCATTAAAATTTTGATTTTGTTTAATGAGTCACTTAATCACAAGGGTTTAGGGTCACATGTGAGACCCTTGGGTGGTCCCCACACCCTCTACCCTTGTGCCAAAAATGTGAAACTCGAAATTAGATTATTTTGGGTATTTTTGGGACAGCTTGGGAGTTCCCTAACATAAAAATGAGCACTTGTACCCTACCTAATGGGTACGGGGCTTATTTTCAAGGCTAGAGGGAGTTTTCCCTCCCTTTTTACCTCTTGTCTGGTCGCATCCATGTAAGGGGTGTGAATTGGAGTGCTTATTAAAAGTTTCACTAATTTTGTATTTCTAGCATTTAGGGAATTTGGGAGAAGAGAGCGAAAAGATAATTTTACCCTTTCTCTCTTTTGTTTTGACATCTTTGACTTTGAAGAAGGAGAGGGGTGACACATGTCACCCCCTCATTTGGGAGGATTCTTGATTGCTCCTCTTCAAATTCCCCTTCATGGGAAAAGGGAGGGACTTTTTGTTTTTTTGAACTTCTTGCTTGGGATGCTTGTGGATTTTGGAGCTTGAGATTGGCTTGAGTCAAGGTGTGGAGAAATTTGAAGTTGGAGAGCTTTTTGGAGAGATTTCCTTGAGGTAGGCTCTTATGTCTTTTTCTTGTGTTGCATTTATCTTAGTTGTTAGATGGGTTGCATGATTTTGTTATTTGGTTGTTGTTTGTTTGTTTTTACTCCCTCCATCATATGGCATGATGGGGTTTTGGAGTTTGTGGGGGAAGAGAGAGGGAATTTTCCCTCTCAATCCTCAAGGCTTGATGGACAAGCCTTGTAGGGTCTTAGCGCTTCCCCTGTCAAACGGTTGAGGTTGGGAAGTTGATTTATTTGGCTTGAATCTCCTTCTCCATTCTTGGTAAGGAAACCCCTTTGGGGTTTGAAAATCCTTCCAAGAAGGACTTGGAGAAAGGGTGGAGGAATAAGGAGGGTTTTGGTTGAATTTAGGAGCAATAAGGAGGGTAGGGAGATTTTTGCTTTGTGTGCAAGCAATTTGAAATATAACTTTTGGAGAAGTTTCTCCTCTCTTCCCACTTTTGAGGAAGAACATGGGTTCTCCTCGTAAATTTTTGAGTCTTGTTTTGCTTTTGTACTATTTTTGTGTGCTTGTATCATTGTTAGTTCACCCTCCATCTTGTCTAATTTTTGTTAGTTGTCCTATTTCCCATGGGCTTGGGGGAGGCTAGCATGCATCCAAACCTTGGGAAAGACATGTCATGATGCCTATGGTTGGGTGGTAAATGAGCTCTTTTCTCCTTGCTTGGATTTCGTGAAAACATGGAGGTTGACTCTCGGGTTGGAGTTGGTGGCATCTTGGGCTCTCATTGTTATTTTCCTTCCTTGTGATACTTTCTTGCATTGTATCCCTCTTTCGAATGTAGTTATATAAGAAGTTACATCTCCTTGTGTACATTTTGTATCATTTGGAAACATGTCTTAAAATTTTTGATTAGTTGCCACTTGAGATTTAACACACATATAGCCCAAGCTTGTGGAGGTGAAGTATTGTAGTAAATGATCTATCTATTTGAATCTTGATGTAACTCTTGTATTTATATTTACAAAAGAAACATAGTTTGTTGAAGGTGTTGTTTGCCTTAGCCCTTTGTTTCCTTGCAAACATTGATAGTATTATGTCAAGAAAAGAAATCTGTTATTTTCTTGCACTTTCTTATTTTTATAAAAACTTAAGGAAAGATGTTATTTAGAAATATAATTATTTTATTTTGGCTACGAAATCATGTGACTGTTATTAAATGAAAACACTCTCCTTCTTGCAATATGTTCCTTTCTTGAAAATGTTGATAATGTATACATAAACTGAAAGTTGAAATTTTAGTTTTCATTTCCATGAGAAGTTTGATTTTTTTGCTCTTATTAAACAATCTATGTCATGATATACAAAAGTATGTATAATCAGCATGTATCTAAGGTGATTTTTGCTTTAGTTGACAAGTACATTTTAGTTAAGTATCAAATCATAATTAAATTGTTATGACAATAAAACTCCACTTTACAGATTTAGGGGTGTGAAGTAAAATATACACCCATATACTATTTTATACCTAGTTCTCTTTAAATGATAACATAATATGTATTATACATGTGTTAATATATATATTATATTATATATATATATATATATATATATATATATATATATATATATATATATATATATATATATATATATATATATATATATATATAAACAATATTTTATAGACAATAAAATGTATACATATATATATATATATATAGAATACAATTAAAAAAAACATTTTTATTAATATAAATTTATAATAAAGAAAATTAAAAAAGAAACAAAAAAAGATTATGGTGGTGGGGGCGGTTATTCGGCCCCCACCCAATGCACACACTGCCAAACCCTACGCGGCTTTGGCCGCTACCCCACCTCCCCCGTCCACTCTCCTCCCTCCGCCTCCTCCACGGCCGCACCCCGCAGCCCCCACTTGCTACCTGTTGCGCTCCTCACATGCCTGCCCTACTCTTCCCCTCCACGACTCCATCGGCCTCTCCTCTCAAAAAAATGTAGCCCCCTTCTTTGAAAACCCTAGCCTACTTACCTATTCATACAAATAAATATATATAAATACAGATGTATTGGTTTGAAATTGATATAACTTAATAAACAAAAAAAAAACAACATGGTAATTCCATTCTTGAAAATCTCCATGAATCTAAAAACATGCACATTCAAGAGCCAAAACCAAAACAAGATGAGAAAAAAATAAAGAGAAATAGAAGAAAAGGGCTATTAGTGGTTTAGGGAAAACTTTAGGGTGACTCCAAAATCTAGGGACAAGATTTGTTTGATCCCGGGTTCAAATAAAACCCTACTTACTTTTGAATATGAGTAATATTATGGGATTAAACCTTTTGAAGGGGGAAAGAAATTTTAATAAAGAATGGGTAGATATCTCTTGTAGGTTGTTTAAGTCAATATTATATATGTTTTTTTTTAAATGTGTGAACATTATTAAAAGCTGAATAAATCAAATTAATTAAAAACAATGTCTTAGCAATTTGGTTAAAATTATATCATTAAGAAAATAATTACTTAACGAAAATGTTCTGTAATACCATATTTTTCCCTAATGATTTAAATGATGCAAGCACACTAATTTTTTTTTTTGATTTTATATGTAATGCACAACTAAATATTTCAAGTGTAAATTTCATAACTATATACGTTTTTTTTTTAATTTTCTAAACAACATTTCTTCCAAATGAAGGCATTGAAAATAACAAGTTCATGGTTTCATTATAAATTCAAATGACAATCTTACAAGATTATTGCAACTATATAATAGAAACTTTCTTAGTGATGACCAATGTTTTCAAGAACAATAAGTACAAAATGGTTATATACAAAAATGAGAAACTTTACAAGCCACATTTATTTACAACATGAAGGTAATGCCCACAAAAGTTGAGGATGACCAAGATGGCAAGAGGCTTCAACTATCTCCAACTTGAGCTCCAACTCCAATACTCCTACAAGAATCCAACTCCAAGAGAACATGGCTTGTTTACCACCCAACCATTAGGCATGATCACATCCCTTTCCATGGTTGGAAGTCATGCTAGCCTCCCCCAAGCCCATGGGAGAGAGGAACTAGCTTCCACAATGTGCACAAGTATAATGGGGATTTAAACACACAACAAGAGAAAAACATAAGACCATTCAACCATTTAGACCTACTATACAAAGAAAACCACACCGAGAGGAGAACAAGGTCAACCTCACAAGGGGGAAGAGAGGAAGAAGGATGCCCAAATCAAGGTGAAAAAGACACAATTTCAAAATATCCCGATTTTGAAGCGTTAGGACTTCAAAAAGTCATGATTTTCAAATATTTTGAAAGTGATAAGGACATGAATTTAAAAATTTCACAATTTTTTAAAAACTCGTGATTTTTAAAAATTCATAATTGTGAAAAAGTAAAAAGATTTTTAAAATGTTAGGATTTTCAAAAAAATTAGGATATTTTAAATAGTTGGGATTTGAAAATCTCTTCTGCTTTGTAATTCCCAAGTTATTTGAAAATTGCACCTTTTTCAAAATATTTTGTTTTTTAAAAATCCCAAATTTCTCAAAATTCTTGGCTTTTTTCGAAATCATGACTTTTTGAGATCCCAAACTTTTCATGATCCTGAATTTTTGAAAATCTCAACTTTTTGAAAAACCCTAGAATTGTTTATATTGAACTTTTTTAGAATTATGAAATTCCATCTTTTCTAAAATTGTAAATTCTTTAAAATCCTAATTTTTTAAAATTCCAAACTTTTCGGAAAATCATGACATATTCAAAATCTAGAGTTTCTGAAAATCTAAATTATTCAAACCCCGACTTTTTTTTGAAAATCCTAATATTTTAAAAAAGTTGAGATTTTGAAACTAGTTTCAAAAAAACAAACGAACTCATGGAGCACAAGCTATGACCTTTTCAAAATTCAAAAGTTTTTCAGAAATCTCAACTTTATAAAAAATGGCAACTTTTTTAAAAATCCTTACTTTTAATAAAAAATATTATATTTTTTTCAAAAATTGTAAATATTAAAAATCGGGACTTTTTTAATATCCTAACTTATTCAAAAGTTCCTACTTTTTCATAAATCTTGACATTTTAAAATTCCCAACATTTTCTAAAAGCTTCACTTTTTTAAAAATCTAAATTTTGCAAAAATCTTCACTTTTACAAAATCACAACTTTTTGGAAAATCTCAATTTTTTAAAAATCCTAACTTTTTCAAAATGTCAAGTTTTTCAAAAATCTTGAGTTTTGAAAAAATCCTCGACTATTTAAAAATACGTATTTCCCAACTCTTTAGAAAATCCCAACTTTTCAAAAATCTGGACTTTTTCAAAGTATTCATTTTTAAAAAATCCCAACTTGTTTTAAAATATGAACATTTTCAAATTCCCAACATTTTTTAATTCTCTATGTTTTTGAAAATAACAACTTTTTTTTTAAATTTGCAAATTTTTCAAATGTATTAAATTTTTTGAAAATCTCAAGTTTTTGAAAATTTGACTTTTTCAAAAATCTCACAATTGTTTTGGGTTGATGGTTTTGGTTTAGGGGATTTATTATTTAGGGTTTAAGTTTTTGAGCTCATGATTCAGGGTATAGGGTTTAGTGTTTAGGGTTAAGGTACGGGGGTTCTGGGATCAAGGTTTAGGGTTTAAGAATTAGGTTTTAGGGTTTTGGGTTTTTGTGGTTTACGATTGAGGATTTTGTATTTAGGGTTTAGGAGCAATTAAAGCTTAAGGTTTATGATTTATAGGGTATAGGGTTAATATTTTAGGGTTTAGAGCGTAGGGGTCGGGGGCTTATTAGGGTTCAAGGTTTTGTGTTATTAGTTTAGGGTTTAGATTTTAGATATCTAGCGATAAAGTTTTAGGGTTTAGGGTTTTTGCTTAGGGCTCATGGTTCAAGCTATAGGGTTTAGGGTTATGCTTAAGGCCTTGGGGATTTAAGGCCGAGGGTTTAGGGTTTGGGATTCAAAGTTAAGGGTTTTTTGTTTTTGATTTAGGATTTAGGGTTTTAGGCTTAGTGTTTAGGATGTTAGGGTTTGGGGTTTAGCGTTTATAACTAAAATTTTAGGTTTTATGTTTTAGGGTTTTAGGGGTCATATTTTGAAAAGTAATGATTTCAAAAATATCTCGATTTTGAAACAGATTAGGATTTTGAAAAAGTCTATATTTTCAAATATTTTTAAAGTGATAAAGTCATGAATGTTAAAAGTTCAAAATTTAAAAAAGAACTCGTGATTTTTAAAAATTTGTAATTTTCGAGAAAGTGGTGATTTTTTAAAAAGTAGGAATTTTTAAAAAATAAATATTTTTTAAATAGTAGGATTTTTTTAAAAATGACAATCTTCAAAATAAATTTGGATTTAAAAATCTCTTTAGTTTAGTAATTCCCAACTTATGTGAAATTTGTACCTTTTTTAAAATCCCCACATTCTCAAAATTCTTGGCGTTTTTAAAATCCTAACGTTTTCTTAATCCCGAATTTTTGAAAATATCAACTTTTCAAAAAAATCCTAAAAATTTTTAAATTTGAACTTTTTTAGAATTATAAAATTCTATCTTTTTCTAAAATTGAAAATTCTTTAAAATCCTAATTTTTTTAAATTCACAAATTTTTAGAAAAGAATGACTTTTTCAAATATCATGACATATTCAAAATCAAGAATTTCTAGAAAATTCAAATTATTCAAACTCAACGTTTTTTTGAAAATCCTAATATTTAAAAAGTTGAGATTTTTAAACATGTGGTTTAAAAGAAAATAGAATGAAATGAACATCGGGAGAACAAGTTTGAACTTTTCAAGTTCCTGCTTAATTTTTGTGTGTTACTACATTTTTCAAATCTAGGGTTTAGGGCTAGGAATTTAGGGTCCAAGTTTTAGGATTTGGGTTTCGAGGTTTACATGGGGATTGAGGGTTTTGTACTTAGGATTAAAGGCTCAGGGTTGGGGTTCAAGATTTACGATTGAGTGTTTTGCATTAAGGTTTTGGGGCTTATGGTTTATGATTGAGGGTTTAGTGTTTAGGATTTAGCTTTTAGGGTTTAAGACTCATAATTTAGGGTATACGAACAATTAGAGCTTAATGTTTAGGGTTTATAGGGTATAGGTCTCGAGTTTAGGGTTTAGTGTTTAGGTCTTAGTGTTCATGGTTGAGGGTCCATGTATCGGGGTTCGAGGTTTAGGGTTATGAGTTTAGGTCTTATGCTAAAGGTTTACGGTTTAGGGTATTGGCTTAGGGCTCACGGTTCAATGTATAGGGTTTAGGGTTTAGTGGTAGGCCTAAGACTTTAAAATCTTAAAATTTTTAAAATCTCCTCTTTTCAAAAATACTAACTCTTCACAAATTCTTACTTTCTAAAAATGTGAAAAAGCCCAACTTTTTGAAAATCCCAACTTTTAAAAAATCTTGACTTTCTTGAAAATTTCATTTTTCGAAAACTCCCAACTTGTTTGAAAATCTAAACATTTTCAAAGTCCCAACATTTTTAAATCTTGATGTTTTCAAGAATAACAACTTAGTTTAAAATTACAACTTTTTCAAAACTCGTGACTTTTTTGAAAATCTCAAGTTTTGAAAATCGTTAATTTTTCAATACTCTTGACTTTTTGAAAATCCCAAGTTTTTCAAAATACCATCTTTACCCAAATTTAAGTATTCTAAGGTTTCTAGATTGAGGGTTTAGGTCTCAAGGGATTTAGTGTTTAGGGTTTAGGTTTTTGGGCTCAGGATTCAGGGTTTAAGGTTTAGGGCCAAGGTTCGGGGATCAAGGTTTATGGTTTCAAATTAGATTTTAATGTTTATGGTTTGGGGTTTAGGGTTAGGAATTTAGGGTCCAAGTTTTAGGATTTGGGGTTCGAGGTTTACATTGAGGGTTTTGTACTTAGGATTAAAGGCTCGGTTGGGGTTCAAGATTTACGATTGAGTGTTTTGCATTAAGGTTTTAGGGATTATGGTTTATGATTGAGGGTTTAGTGTTTAGGATTTAGCTTTTAGGGTTTAAGACTCGGAATTTAGGGTATACGAACAATTAGAGCTTAATGTTTAGGGTTTATAGGGTATAGGTCTCGAGTTTAGGGTTTAGGGTTTAGGTCTTAGTGTTCATGGTTGAGGGTCCATGTATCGGGGTTCGAGGTTTAGGGTTATGAGTTTAGGTCTTATGCTAAAGGTTTACGGTTTAGGGTATTGGCTTAGGGCTCACGGTTCAATGTATAGGGTTTAGGGTTTAGTGGTAGGCGTAAGGCTTTAGGGTTCATGTTTAGGGTTTAGGGGTTAAGACTCAGGGTTAGGTGTTTAGGGTTTATTGAGGGTTTAGGGCTTAAGCTTCATGGCTCAGGGATCAGGGTTTAGGGTTTATGGTTTAAGGTGTAGAGTTTAGAGTTTAGGTTTTATGATTTAGAGATTTGGGTTTATTGTTTAGGATTCATTGTTAAGGATCTATGGTTTATGGTTTAGGATGTTGGGGTTTACGGTTTAGAGTTTACGACTCGGGTTTTGGGTTTTAGTGTTTAGGTTTTAGGGATTTTAAAAAAGTTATGATTTCAAAATTATATTGATTTTGAAATGGTTAGAATTTTGAAAAAGTCGTGATTTCAAGAGAGTCTGTATTTTTAGAGATTTTGAAAGCGATAAAGTCATGAATTGAAAAAGTCGTGATTTCAAGAGAGTCTGTATTTTTTAAGATTTTGAAAGTGATAAAGTCATGAATTGAAAAAGTTCACAATTTTTAAAAAACTAGTGATTTTTGAAAAATTAGTAATTTTTGAAAAAGTCTTGATTTTATAAAAAGTTGAAATTTTGAAACAAGAAATATTTTGAAAATGATAGGATTTTTTTTTTTAAATAGGATATTCAAAATAGTTGGAATTTAATAATCTCTTCAGTTTTGTAATTCCGGACATATTTGAAAATCACACCTTTTTCATAACCTTATGTTTTTGAAAATCTAAACTTTCTCAAAATTCTTGGCTTTTTCTAATCACAACTTTTTTGAAATCCTAATTTTGTTTGAAATCCCAACCTTTTCATAATCCTAACTTTTTTAAAAATCTCAACAATTTCAAAAAACGTAAAATTTTTGAAATCCAAACTTTTTTGAATTATGAAATTCTATAGTTTTCTAAAATTGCAAATTCTTTCAAATCCTAATTTCTTGGAAATTCAAAACTTTTTGGAAAATAATAACTTTTTCAAAAATAATGACATATTCAAAAATGTAGAATTTATGGAAAATCTGAATTTTTTTTTTTTTTGAAAATCTTGATATTTTAAAAAGTTGAGAATTTTGAAACATGTAATTTCAAAAAAACGGACTCAAACAGACACACCTGGACCACAAGTTATGACCTTTTCGAGTTCCCGCTAATTTTTACGCATTACTACATTTTTGAAATCTTGAAATTTTTGAGATTATAACTTTTTCAAAATCCCAACTTTATCGAAAATCGCAACTATTTCAAAAATCATGAAATTTTCAGAAATCAAAACTTTTTCAAATATCCCAACACTTCAAAAATTCCTGAATTTTAAAATCTTAACTTTATAAAAATGGCTAAGGTATCTTGTTTAGTGTTTAGGGTTAGGCCTAAGGCTTTAGGGTTCACTTTTCAGGGTTTAGGGTCTAGGCTTAATGGCTCAGTGGTCGGTGTTTAGAGTTTGGGTTTATAGATTTAGGGATTTAGGTTTATGTCTTATGGCTGATGGTTTAGGGTTTATTATTCAATGTTAAAGGTTTGTGGTTTATGGTTTAGGATTTAGGGTTTTGGGCTTAATGTTTAGGATTTTGGGGTTTAAGGTTTAATGTTTACGGCTCGGGTTTCAAGTTTTATGGTTTAGGGTTTAGGGGTCACAATTTTTAAAAAGTCACGATTTAAAAATATCTTGATTTTGAAACAGTTAGGCTTTCGAAAAAGTCATGGTTTTCAAAAGGTTTGTATTTTCAAAGATTTTGAAAGTGAAAAATTCATGAATTTAAAAATCACAATTTTTCAAAAAACTCATGATTTTTTAAAAATTCATAATTTTTGAAAAAGTCACAATTTTTTAAAAAGTTGGAATTTTTAATATGTTAGGATTTTAAAAAAATATGATATTCAAAATAGTTGCGATTTAAAAATCTCTAGTTTTTGTAATTCATGAATTATTAGAAAATTGTACCATTTTTCAAAATTTTATCTTTTTTAATACCAACTTTCTCAAAATTCTTGTCTTTTTCAAAATCATTACTTTTTGAAATCTGCTTTTTTCAAAATCCCAATCTTTTCATAATCCTAACGTTTTGTAAAATGTCAACTTCTTAAAACACCTTAAATTTTTTTAAATTCGAACTTTTTAGAATTATGAAATTCTATCTTTTTCTAAAATTACAAATTCTTTAAAATCCTAAATATTTTGAAATTCACAACTTTTTTAAAATAATGACTTTTTCAAAAATCATGACATATTAAAAAATCTAGAATTTCTAGAAAATCTAAATTATTCAAACTCCCGATTTTTTTTTTAAATCCTGATATTTTAAAAAAGTTGAGATTTTTGAAACATGTGGTTTAAAAAAAACGGACTCAAACAGACACTCGGAGCACAAGTTATGACCTTTTCAAGTTCTTGCTAATTTTGGTGTATCACTACATTTTTGAAATCTTTATTCTTTTGAGATTATAACTTTTTCAAAGATCACATATATTTAAAAATCACAATGTTTTGAAAATCAAAACTTTTTCAAAAATCCCAACTTTTTAAAAATTCTTGAATTATCTAAAATCTCAACTTTACCAAAAATATCGACTTTTTTAAAATCGTTTACTTTTTAAATTTTTTTTTTTTTTTTTCAAAATCGCAAATATTAAAAAATTGAGACTTTTTCAAAAATCTTGACATTATAAAAATCCAAACATTTTCCAAAATCTTGACTTTTTAAAAATCCTAACTTTTCAAAAATCTTAACTTATTCAAAAGTCTTCACTTTTATAAAATTGTAACTCTTCAATAATGCGAAAAACCCAACTCTTTGGAAAATCCCAACTTTTAAAAAATATTGACTTTTTTTGAAATATTTTATTTTTAAAAAAACCTAACTTGTTTGAAAATTTGAACATTTACAAAGTCCCAACATTTTTATATCTTGATGTTTATAAAAATAACAACTTTTTAAAAATTACCCTAAATGTAAAACCCTTAATCGTAAAACTTGAACCTCAAATCCTAAATCCTAAACCGCAAAACCCTAAACCCTAAAAACAAATTCTTAAACCCCGAACCTCAACCTTGAAACTTGAACCCCGAGCCTTGAGCCCTAATCCCTAAACCCTAAACTTTGAATCCTAAGCCAAAAACCTAAACCATTAGCATTTTTGATAATGTTGAGATTTTAGAAAATTCATAAATTTTTAAAAGTTGTTGGGATTTCTTAGAAAGTTTTGATTTTTAAAAGTCGTGATTTTTAAATAGTTGTTATTTTAAAAATGTTGGGATTTTTGAAAAATTATAATCTCAAAAGAGTCAAAATTTCAAAAATGTAGTGATGCGCAAAATTAGCAGAACTTGAAAAAGTCATAACTTGTGCTCAGGTGTATCTGTTTGGGTCTGTTTTTTTAAACTACATGTTTCAAAAATCATAATTTTTTTATAATATCAAGATTTTGAAAAAAATTTAGGAGTTTCAATAATTTAGATTTTCCAAATTTTGGATTTTGAATATTGATTTGTTAAAAGTAATTATTTTACAAAAATGAAGAGGATACTAAATAAAAATTGTATTGAATATACTAACTTTTAAAAATATTAACATTTTAAAAATCTTTACATTTTCAAAATTTAAACTTTTTATAAAATTGTGACATTTTAAAAATTACGAATTTTAAAAAAATCAAGAGTTTTTTTAAATTGTGAACACTACGACCTAAACCCCGACTTATACGCCTAAACCCTAAACCTAAAGATCTAATTACTCATATAACCTAAAAACCTAAATGCTAAATCCTAAATACTAAACCCTCAATCGTAAGATATGATCCCTTAACCATGAATGCAAAACCCTCAACCTTGAACCCAAAACCCTAAAACCTAACCATAAACCCTAATTCTTAAACCCTAAACCTTGATCTCTTAACCCCGAACCTCAACGCTAAACCCTAAGCCCTAATCCGTAAACACTAAACCCTAAACCCCGAATCCTAACCCCAAAATCATATACCATAAATACTAAATCCTATGAGCCCTAAACCTCAACCTAGAAACCTTAAAATAGTTATATTTGGAAAAATTTTGTATTTGAAAAATTTAGGGTTTTGAAAAATTTGAGGTTTTGAACAAAGTCAGGATTATGAAAAGGTTGGGATTTCGAACAAAAATTAGGATTTCAAAATAGTCGTGATTTTGAAAACGGCAGAATTTTAAAATCATGACACCTAAATTCTTATTTTTTTAAAATCCTAACATTTTCAAAATCTTTCCTGTTTCAAAATACCAACTTTTTATAAAATCATGAGTTTTTTAAAAATTGTAAACCTTTTAAAATCAGGATAATTTTTAAATCATGACTTTTTCAAAATCACGATCCCTAAACCCTACACCCCAATATCCTAAACACTAAGCCCAAAACCCTAAATTCTAAACCATAAACCCTAAACCTGAATCCCTAAATCGTAAAACATAAAATCTAAATACCAAAATTTAAACCATAAACCCTAAACCCTTATCCCTAATCCATAATAAACTCTAAGCTCTAACCCCTAAACAATATACCCTAAACCATAAACTCATAGCCCCAAACCTCGAACAATGAGCCATGGACCCTCAACCTTGAACCATATCCCTAAACCCTAAACTTGACCTCTATGTCATAAACCCTAATCTCTGAGCCATATACCCTATAATCCCTAAACCATTATAATTGCTCTTAAACCCTAAATTATGAGTCTTAAACCCTAAAACCCTAAATGCTAAATCTTAAATACTAAACCCTCAAAAACAAACCATGAGCCCTAAACCCTAAATGAAAAACCCTCAACAAGAAACCTTAACCCCACACCCTAAAATCGAGCTTTAAATCCTAACCCTAAACCCCAAAACCCTAAACCGTAAACCCTAATTCTTAAACCCTAAACCTTGATCCCTGAATCTCAACTCTAAACCCTAAACCTAAGCCCTAAACATTGAACCCTAAACCGTAAACCCCGAATCCCGAGCCCAAAACCTAAACACTAAACACTAAATCCCCGAGTCTCAAACCCTACACATTAAAAACCTTAAAATTGTTAGATTTGAAAAAATTGGTGTTTTGAAAAACTTGGGAATTCTAAAAAAGTAGGGATTTTAAAAACATGAAATTAAAAAAAAAAAAATCACGACTTTCGAATAGGTTTGAATTTTAAAGAAAATTGTTATTATTGAAAACAACTTTGAAAATGTTCAAATTTTAAAACAAGTTGGGGTTTTCGAAAAATGAATATTTTGAAAAAGTTAGCTTTTTGAAAAGTTGGGATTTTCAAAAGAGTTGAGCTTTTGCATTTTTGAATAGTCGAGATTTTTGAAGAGTCTACATTTTTAAAAATGCCGATATTTTTGAAAAACTTGACATTTTTAAAAATGTTACGAGTTTTGAAAATACGAGATTTCTAAAATTTGAGATTTTCCAAAAGTCGTGATTTTGTAAAAGTGAGGATTTTTAATAAGTCCTGATTTTTTAAAAAGTCAGGAATTTTTAAAATGTTATGATTTCTGAAAAGTTTTGAATATTGAAATAGTTGTGATTTTTGAAAAGGTTGGGATTTTCGAAAAATTTATAATCTTAAAAAGTCAAGATTTCAAAATGTAGTGATGCACAAAATTAGCAGGAATTTTAAAAGATCATAACATGTGCTCAGGTTTACGTTTAAGTCCATTTTCTAAAACCACTTGTTTAAAAAATCTCAACTTTTAAAAAATTTCGTGAGTTTAAAAAAAATGGGAGTTTGAATAATTTAGAGTTTTTAGAAATTTTAAATTTTTTAATATGTCATGGTTTAAGAAAAAAAAAAGTCCTTATTTTCCAAAAAGTTGTGAATTTAAAAAAATAGGATTTAAAAGAATTCACAATTTTAGAATCCTAAAGCCTTAGGCCTAAGCCTAAACCCTAAACCATATACCTTGAACCTTGAGCCTAAGCCAAAACCTGAAACACTAAACCCATAACCCCAAACCTCGAACCCTTAGCCATGGACCCTCAACCATGAACACTGAGACCTAAACCCTAAACCCTGACCCCTACACCCTAAACCCTAAACTCGAGCCCTATACCCTATAAACCCTAAACCTTAAGCTCCTAAATTTTGAGTCTTAAACCCTAAAACCCTAAATGTTAAACCTCAATTATAAACCATGAGCCCTAAACCATAAATGCAAAACCCTCAACCGTAAACCTTAAACACCAAACCCTAAAAACTTGAGTCCTAAATCCCAGCCATAAACCCTATATAAACCCCAATACCCTAAACCCTAAAACCTAATTCTTAAACCCTAAACCTTGATCCCTAAATCCTGAACCTCAACCCTAAACCTTGAACCACCGAACCCCGAGCCCTTATCCCCAATCCCTAAATCCTAAAAACTAAACCCTATAACCCAAATCCACAGAGCCCAAAAACCTAAACATGAAACACTAAACCCTACACCTTTATCAGAGAGACCTAAACCCTAAAGCTCGATTCTTAAACCCTTAATCTTCATCCCTAAATCCCTAAACCTCAACCCTAAACGCTGCACCTTGAGCCCTTATCCCTAATCCCTAATCCCTATACCACTGAATCATGAGTCCAAAACCTACTAAACCCAAAACCGTAAACCTAAAGCTTTAGATAGAGACCTAAACCCTAAACAGTGAACCCTAAAGCCTTACGCCTAAACCTAAACCTTAAAACCTATACCTTGAACCATGAGCCCTAAGCCAAAACACGAAACCCTAAACATTTAGCTATAGAACTAAACCCTAAACTTGAACCACGAGTAATGGACTCTCAACCATGATCACTTTGAGACCTAAACCCTAAACCACCCACCCCTATACCCTATAAACCCGAAACCTTAAGCTCTAATTGATCCTAAACCCTAAATTCTAAGTCTTGAACCCTAAACTTGAACCCCGAGTAATGGACTCTCAACCATGATCACTGAGACCTAAACCCTAAACCACCCACCCCTATACCCTATAAACCCAAAACCTTAAGCTCTAATTGATCCTAAACCCTAAATTCTAAGTCTTGAACCCTAAAACACTGAATGTTAAATCCTAAATACTAAACCCTAAATTCATGACCCTCAATCGTAAACCTTGAACCCCAATCCCTAAATCTTGAGCCCTAAACCCTAAACTCCAAAACATAAAACACTAAAACCTAATTCTTAAACCCTAAACCTTGATCCTTGAATCACTGAACCTCAACCCTAAATCCCGAGCCCTTATTCCTAATCCCTAAACACTAAACCCTATACCCCAAATATTGAGCCAAAAAAACTAAACCCTAAACACTATATCCCCGAGCCCTAAACCCTCAACCTAGAAATCTTAACATAGTTAGATTTGGAAAAAGTTGGTATTTTGAAAAACTTGGGATTTTCGAAAGTCAATTTTTTGGAAAAGTCGAGATTTTAAAAAACTTGAGATTTTCAAAAAGTCACGACTTTTGGATATGTTGCATTTTAAACAAAGTTGTTAGTTTGCAAAACATCAAGATTTAAAAAGTTGTTGGGACTTTGAATATATTCATATTTTCAAACAAGTTTGGGTTTTCAAAAAATGAATATTTTGAAAAAGTCAGGATTTTATAAAAGTTGGTATTTTTGAATAAGTTTGGCTTTTCATATTTTTTTGTAGAGTCGTGATTTTTGAAGAGTTAGAATTTTTGAAAAACTTGACATTCTAAAAAAATGGGATTTTTTTTTGAAAAGACGGGATTTTAAAAAATTGAGATTTTGAAAAAGTTGTTATTTTGTAAAAGTGAAGATTTTCAAAAAAGTCAAGACTTTTAAAAAATGTCAAGATTTTAAAAAATGTTGGAATTTTTAAAACATCAAGATTTTTAGTAAGTCTAGATTTTTGTATAAGTTAGGATATTTGAAAACATCTCATTTTTAATATTTGTGATTTTTAAAAAGTATATTTTTTAGAAAAGTAAGGATTTACAAAAAAGTTAGCATTTTTATAAAGATGAGATTTTAGAAAATTATGAAATTTTTAAAAAGTTAGGATTTCGAAAATGTTTTCATTTTAGAAAACGTCAGTATTTTTGAAAAAGTTGCAATTTTGAAAAAGTTGGGATGTTTGAAAAGTCATAATCTCAAAAAAGATAAGATTTCTAAAATGTAGTGATGCACTAAAATTAGCGGGATTTTGAAAAGGTCGTAACTTGTTCTCCGCGTGTCCGTTTGAGTCTAATTTTTAAAACCAAATGTTTCAAAACTCTCAACTTTTTTAAAATATCGGATTTTTAAAAAAAAGTCCAGTTTTAATAATTTACATTTTCTAGAAATTCTGGATTTTTGAATATGTTATGATTTTTAACAAAGTAATTATTTTCCAAAAAGTTGTAAATTTAAAAAAAAATTTAAAGAATTTGCAATTTTAGAAAAGATAGAATTTCATAATTCTAAAAATGTTTGAATTTCAAAAATTTAGGATTATGAAAAGTTTGGAATTTCAAAAAAATTGAAATTTCAAAAAGTTGCGATTTTGAAAAATCCAAGAATTTTGAGGAAGTTGGGATTTTCAAAAAGATAAGATTTTGAAAAAGGTGCAATTTTTAAATAAGTGGGAATTACAAAAATTAAGAGATTTTTAAATCCCAACTATTTGATATCCTTTTTTTTTTTTAAATCCTAAGATTTTAAAATCTTTACTTTTAAAAATTCCAACTTTTTACATAATCGTGACTTTTCCAAAAGTTACGGATTTTTAAAAATCACGAGTTTTTAAAAAATTGTGAACTTTTAAATTCATGACATCATCACTTTCAAAATCTTTAAAAATAAAGACTTTTTAAAAATCCTAATTGTTTCAAAATCAAGATTTACGACTCGGTTTTAGGTTTTAGGGGTCGCGATTTTGAAAAAGTCACGATTTCAAAAATATCTCGATTTTCAAATAGTTAGGATTTTGATAAAGTCATGATTTTAAAAGATTTTGAAAGTGTTAGAGAATGAATTTAAAAGTTCACTATTTTAAAAAAACTAGTTATTTTTTTTAAAAATCGTAATTTTTAAAAAGTCACAATTTTTTAAAAAGTCGCAATTTTATAAAAAGTTGAAATTTTAAAGAAGTAAAGATTTTGAAAATGATAGGACTTTCAAAAAATTAGGATATTCAAAAGGGTTGGGATTTAAAATCTCTTCAGTTTTGTAATTCCCGACGTCTTTGAAAATTGCACCTTTTTTCAAAATCCCAACTTTCTCAAAATTCTTGGCTTTTTCAAAATGCTAATTTTTTAATTTTTTTTGAAAATATTAACTTTTTCAAAAATCTATAATTTCTGGAAAATCTAAATAATTCAAACTCCTAAATTGTTTTAAAATCTTGATATTTTAAAAAAATAAGATTATTGAAACATGTGGTTTCAAAAATAATGGACTCAAATAGACACTGGAGCACAACTTATGACCTTTTCAAGTTCCCGCTAATTTTGGTGCATAACTAAATATTTGAAATCTTGACTCTTTTGAAAATCGCAACTATTTGAAAAATTGCAATGTTTTCAAAAATCCAAACGTTTTTAGAAATTCCAACCTTTCTAAAAATTCCTAAATTTTCTAAAATATCAACTTTAACAAAAATGCCAACTTTTTTAAAAATCCTTAAGTTTTACAAAAAAATTAACTTTTCAAAATCACAAATATTAAAAATCGGGACTTTTTTAATATCCCGACTTATTAAAAAATGTTGAATTTTTCAAAAATCTTAACGTTTTAAAATCCCAACATTTTCAAAAATCTTGACTTTTTTTGAAATCTTCATTTTTACAAAATCACGACATTTTTTAAAATCCCAAAATCTTTAAAATCCCGTATTTTCAAAAATCCTATTTTTTTTAAATGTCAAGTTTTTAAAAAATCCAGACTCTTTCAAAAATGTGAGAAGCGCAACTCTTTAAAAAATCCAAACTTTTTCGAAATATTCATTTTTTGAAAACTCCATATTGTTTGAAAATCTGAACATTTTCAAAGTCCCAAATTTTTTTAAATCTTGATGTTTTGGAAATTAACAACTTGTTTTAAAATTGCAAGCTTTTCAAAAGTCGTGACTTCTTTGAAAATCTCAAGTTGTTGAAAATCCTGACTTTGTCAAAAATCTTAAATTTTTTGAAAATCCCAAGTTTTTCAAAATACCAACTTTTTCCAAATCTAACTATTTTAAGGTGTCTAGGTTGAAGGTTTAGGTTTCATGGGATTTAGTGTTTAGGGTTTATCTTTTTGGTCTCATGATTCAGGGTTTACGGATTAGGGCTCAAGGCTCGGGGTTTGGGGATCAAGGTTTAGGGATTAAGAATTAGGTTCTAGGTGTTTGGGGTTTTGGGTTAAGGGTTTGGATTTAGGGATCAGGTTTTATGGTTTGGCGTTGAGGTTTACGGTTGAGAGTTTTACACTTAAGGTGTAGGGTTCATGGTTTACGGTTGAGGGTTTAGTATTTAGGATTTAGCATTTAGGGTTTTACATTTTAAGACTCAAAATTTAGGGTTTATAGAGTATATTGCTCGAGTTTAGGGTTTAGGGCGTAGTGGTCGGGGTTTATGGATTCGATCTCATTGTTCGGGGTAGAGGGTCCATGTCTCAAGATTTAAGGTTCGGGGTTTAGGGTTTAGGTGTCTAACTAAAGGTTTAGGGGTTTAGGGTTTTTCTTAGGGCTCACGGTTCAAGGAATAGGGTTAGGCATAAGGTTTAGGGATCGATTAAGGGTTTAAAGTTTAAGCCTCATGGTTTAGGGATTAGGGTTAGGCATACGACTTTAGCGTTTCACTATTTAGGGTTTATTATTTAGGGTTTAAGGTTTAGGCTTCATGGTTTCATGGCTCGGGGATTAGAGTTTATGGTTTAAGTTTTGGGGTTTAGATGTTAGGTATTACAATTTAGGGTATTTGGCTTATGGTTTATGGTGAGGGTTTAGGGTTTAGGATTCAGTGTTAAGGGTTTTGTGTTTATGGTTTAGGATTTAGGGTTTTGGGTTTAGTGTTTAGGATGTTGGGGTTTAGGGTTTATTGTTTACGACTCAGATTTTAGGTTTTAGGGTTTAGAGGTTGTGATTTTTGAAACATCACGATTTTAAAAATATCTTGATTTTTAAACAATTAGGATTTTCTAAAAATCCATGATTTTCAAAGATTTTGAAAGTGATAAAGTTATGAATTTAAAAAGTTTGCAATTTTTAGAAAACTCATGATTTAAAAAAATTAGTATATTCAAAACAGTTGGGATTTAAAAATTTGTTCTATTTTCTAATTCCCGACTTATTTGAAAATTGCACCTTTTTATAAAAAAATCTTTTTGAAAATCCCAACTTTCTCAAAATTCTTGGGTTTTTCGAATTCACAAATTTTTGAAATCTTTATTTTTGTCCAAAATCCCAACCTTTTTATAATCATGAGTTTTTTGAAAATAACAAATTTTTCAAAAAACCCTAAAATTTTTGAAATTGAAACTTTTTTAGAGTTATGAAATTCCATTTTTTTTTAAATTGCAAATTCTTTAAAATCCTAATTTTTTTTAAACTCACAACTGTTTGGAAAATAATGAATTTTTCAAAAATCATGACATATTAAAAAATCTAGAATTTCTGGAAAATCTAAATTATTCAAACTCCTAACTATTTTTTGAAAATCCTGATATTTTAAAAGAAATTAGATTTTTGATAATGTGGTTACAAAAAAATGGACTCAAATGGACACAAGGAGCACAAGTTATGATGTTTTCAAGTTCCTATTAAATTTAGCGCATCACTACATTTTTGAAATCCCAACTTTTAAAAATTCTTAACTCAAATATAAAAAAATTGAGACTTTTCGAATATCCATACTCATTCAAAAATCCCGACATTTTAAAAAATCTTGACTTTTAAAAAAACACAACAATTTCCAAAACCTTGACTTTTTTAAAATCCTAACATTTTCAAAATTCTTCACTTTTACAAAATCACAACTTTTTGGAAAATCTAATTTTTTTAAAAATCCCTTCTTTTCAAAAATACTTACATTTATAAAAATGTTGAGTTTTTGAAAATCCAGACTAAAAAAACCCCAACTCTTCAAAATATGAAAAACCGAACTCTTTCAAAATCCAAACTTTTGAAAAACCCAAAAATTTTCAAAATATTCATTTTTCGAAAACCCCAAATTGTTTGAAAATATGAACATTTTCAAAATCTCAACATTTTTTAAATCTTGATGTTTTCGAAAATAATAACTTTGTTTAAAATCGCAACTTTTACAAAAGTCTTATCTTTTTGAAAATCTCAAGTTTTGAAAATCCCAATTTTTAAAATACCAACTTTTTCCAAATCTAACAATTTTTAAGGTTTCTAGGTTGAGGTTTAGGGCTCATGACTCGGGGTTCAAGGTTTAGGGTTTAGGGTTGAGGTTACATGTTTGGGGATAAAGGTTAAGGGTTTAAGAATTAGGATTTAGGGTTTAGGGTTTTGGGTTTAGGATTTAGGGCTCATGTTTTAGGGTTTGGGGTTCGAGGTTTGAGTTAAGGGTTTTACACTTAGGGTTTAGGGAACATGGTTTATTATTGAGGTTTTAGTATTTAGGATTTAGCATTTAGGGTTTTAGGGTTTAAGACTCGGAATTTAGTGTTGAGGAGGAATTAGAGCTTAAAATTAAGGAGTCTAGCGTTTAGGGTTCCGGTCTAGGGCTCAAAGTTCAAGGTTTAGGGTTTAGGGTTAGCATAAGGATTTAGGGATCACTTTTTAGGGTTTAAGGCTCGGGGTTAGGGGTTTAGGGTTTAAGGTTTGGGGTTTAGAGTTTAGGTATTACGATTTATGGATTTGGGTTTATGTTTTATGGCAAGAGGTTTAAGGTTTATGATTCAGTGTTAAGGGTTTTTATTTTATGTTCATCATGTAGGGTTTTGGGCTTAGAGTTTAGGATGACAAGGTTTAAAGGGTTTTGTGTTTATGAATCATGTTTCGGGTTTTATGGTTTAGGGATTAGGGGTCACCATTTTGAAAAAGTCACAATTTCAAAAATATCCCAATTTTGAAGCAGCTTAGGACTTCAAAAAAGTCATGATTTTCAAATATTTAAAAATTTCACAATTTTTTAAAAACTCGTGATTTTTAAAAATTCATAATTTTGAAAAAGTAAAAAGATTTTAAAAATGTTAGGATTTTCAAAAAAATTAGGATATTTAAAATAGTTGGGATTTGAAAATCTCTTCTTTTTGTAATTCCCAACTTATTTGAAAATTGCACCTTTGTCAAAATCTTTTGTTTTTAAAAATCCCAAATTTCTCAAAATTCTTGGCTTTTTCGAAATCATGACTTTTTGAGATCCCAAACTTTTCATAATCCTAAATTTTTTGAAAATCTCAACTTTTGAAAAACCCTAGAATTGTTTATATTGAACTTTTTTAGAATTATGAAATTCCATCTTTTCTAAAATCGTAAATTCTTTAAAATCCTAATTTTTTAAAATTCCAAACTTTATGGAAAATCATGACATATTCAAAAATCTAGAGTTTCTGGAAAATTTAAATTATTCAAACTCCTGACTTTTTTTTGAAAATCCTAATATTTTAAAAAAGTTGAGATTTTTGAAACTAGTTTCAAAAAAAAAAAAACGAACTCATGGAGCACAAGCTATGACCTTTTCAAAATTCAAAAGTTTTTCAGAAATCTCAACTTTATAAAAATGTCAACTTTTTTAGAAAAATCTTTACTTTTAATAAAAATTTTATATTTTTTTTCAAAAATCGTAAATATTAAAAATCGGGACTTTTTTCAATATCCTAACTTATTCAAAAGTTCCTTCTTTTTCATAAATCTTGACATTTTAAAATTCCCAACATTTTCTAAAAGCTTCCAAAATCTCCACTTTTACAAAATCACAACTTTTTGGAAAATCTCGATTTTTTTGAAATCTTGTCTTTTCAAAAATCCTAACTTTTTCAAAATGTCAAGTTTTTCAAAATCTTGAGTTTTGAAAAAATCCCGACTATTTAAAAATACCCATTGCCCAACTCTTTAGAAAATCCCAACTTTTCAAAAATCTGGACTTTTTCAAAGTATTCATTTTTAAAAATACCAACTTGTTTTAAAATCTAAACATTTTCAAATTCCCAACAGTTTTTAATTCTCTATGTTTTCGAAAATAACAACTTTTTTTTAAAATTACAAATTTTTCAAATGTATTAAATTTTTTTGAAAATCTCAAGTTTTTGAAAATTTGACTTTTTCAAAAATCTCACAATTGTTTTGGGTTGATGGTTTTGGTTTAGGGATTTATTATTTAGGGTTTAAGTTTTTGAGCTCATGATTCAGGGTATAGGGTTTAGTGTTTAGCGTTAAGGTTCGGGTTCGGGATCAAGGTTTAGGGTTTAAGAATTAGGTTGTAGGGTTTAGGGTTTTTGTGGTTTATGATTGAGGATTTTGTATTTAGGGTTTAGGAGCAATTAAAGCTTAAGGTTTATGATTTATAGGGTATAGGGTTAAGATTTTAGGGTTTAGAGCGTAGGGGTCAAGGCTTATTATTAGGGTTCAAGGTTTTGGGTTATTAGTTTAGGGTTTAGATTTTAGATATCTAGCGATAAAGTTTTAGGGTTTAGGGTTTTGCTTAGGGCTCATGGTTCAAGCTATAGGGTTTAGGGTTATGCTTAATGCCTTGGGGTTTAAGGCTGAGGTTTAGGGTTTGGGATTCAGGTGTTAAGGGTTTTTGTTTTTGATTTAGGATTTAGGGTTTTAGGCTTAGTGTTTAGGATGTTAGGGTTTGGGGTTTAGCGTTTATGACTAAAATTTCAAGTTTTATGTTTTAGGGTTTTAGGGGTCATGATTTTGAAAAAGTAATGATTTCAAAAATATCTCGATTTTGAAACAGTTAGGATTTTGAAAAAGTCTATATTTTCAAATATTTTTAAAGTGATAAAGTCATGAATTTTAAAAGTTCAAAATTTAAAAAAAAAAAAACTCGTGATTTTTAAAAATTTGTAATTTTCGAGAAAGTGGTGATTTTTAAAAAGTTGGAATTTTGAAAAAATAAATATTTTTTAAATAGTAGGATTTTTTAAAAATGACAATATTCAAAATAAATTTGGATTTAAAAATCTCTTTAGTTTAGTAATTCCCAACTTATGTGAAATTTGTACCTTTTTTAAAATCCCCACATTCTCAAAATTCTTGGCGTTTTTAAAATCCTAACCTTTTCTTAATCCTGAATTTTTGAAAATATCAACTTTTCAAAAAATCCTAAAAAGTTTTAAATTTGAACTTTTTAGAATTATAAAATTCTATCTTTTTCTAAAATTGAAAATTATTTAAAATCCTAATTTTTTTAAATTCACAAATTTTTAGAAAATAATGACTTTTTCAAATATCATGACATATTCAAAAATCAAGAATTTCTAGAAAATTTAAATTATTCAAACTCGCGACCTTTTTTTGAAAATACTAATATTTAAAAAAGTTGAGATTTTTAAACATGTGGTTTAAAAGAAAACAGACTGAAATGAACACCGAGAGAACAAGTTCGAACTTTTCAAGTTTCTGCTAATTTTTGCGTGTTACTACATTTTTCAAATCTTGACTCTTTTGAGATTATAATTTTTTCAAAAATCCCAACTTTTAGAAAATCACAACTATTTCAAAAATCATGACGTTTTAGAAAATAAAAGCTTTTTCAAAAATCCCAACTTTTTAAAAAATTAAGAATTTTGTCAAATCTCAACTTTATCAAAAGTGTTGACTTTTAAAAATTCCTTAATTTTTAAAAAAATTATATATTTTTCGAAAATCACAAATATTAAAAATCAATATATTTTTTGAATATCCTCACTTATTCAAAAATCTTGACTTTTTAAAAAACCTAGAGGTTTAGAAAATCCCAACATTTTCCAAAATCTTGACTTTTTTGAAAATCCTGGCTTTTCAAGAATCCTAATATTTTTTAAACTCTTCACTTTTAAATAATCAAGAATTTTTGGAAAATCTCAAATTTTTTAAATTCCGTCTTTCTCAAAAATACTAACTTTTTTGAAAATGTCAAGTTTTTCAAAAATCTTGAATTTTTGAAAAATCCAGACTCAAAAAATCCTGATTTAGGGTTTAGGGGTCGCAATTTAAAAAATGTCATGATTTTAAAAATATCCTGATTTTAAAACAATTAGGATTTAGGAAAAGTCATGAATTTAAAAAGTTCACAATTTTAAAAGCCCTCGTGATTTTTTAAAAATACGTAATTTTAGCAAAAGTCATGATTTTATAAAAAGTGGAATTTTGAAAAAGTAAAGATTTTAAAATTTTAGGATTTTCTAAAAATTAGGATATTCAAAATAGCTTGGGATTTAAAAATCTCTATAGTTTAATAATTCCCGACTTATTTGAAAATTGCACCTTCTTTCAAAATCTTGTCTTTTTTGAAATCTAACTTTTTAAAATCCAAACCTTTTTCATAATCCTAAATTTTTGAGAATCTCAACTTTTTCAAAAACCTTAAAAAAATTCAAATTCCAACTTTTTTAGAATTATGAAATTCTATCTTTTTTAAAATTGCAAATTGTTTAAAATCCTATTTTTTTAAAAATTCACAACTGTTTTGAAAATAAATGACTTTTTCAAAATCATGCCATATTCAAAATCTAGAATTTCTTGAAAATCTAAATTATTCAAACCCCCAAATTTTATTTTTATATCTTGATATTTTAAAAAAGTTGAGAGTTTTGAAAAATCGATTTAAAAATAACGAACTCAAACGGACACCCGAGCACAAGTTATGACATTTTCAACTTCTTGCTAATTTAAGTGCATCTGTTCATTTTTCAAATCTCGACTCTTTTGAGATTATAAATATTCCTAAATTTCCATTTTTTTAAAAATCGTAACTATTTAAAATATTGCGATATTTTCGAATATTAAATTTTTTCAGAAATCCCAACTTTTTAAATTTACCAAATTTGCTAAAATCTCAACTCTATCAAAAATACCGATTTTTTTGAAAATCCTTACTTTTTAAAAAACTATATTTTTCAAAAATCACACATATTAAAAATTGAGACTTATTCAAATATCCCGACTTTTTCAAAATCCCAATATTTTCCAAAATCTTGTCTTTTTAAAAATTCTAGCTTTTTCAAAATTCTCCACTATTACAAAATCACGACTTTTTGGAAAATCTAAAATTTTCTAAAATCCAGTCTTTTAAAAAATCCTAACTTTTTTTAAAATGTTAAGTTTTCAAAAATCTTGAGTCTTTTAAAAATCCAAACTAAAAAAATGTCGACTCTCTTAAAACATCCAGGACTCAAAAACTCCCTACTCTTAAAAATCAACATTTTCAAAGTCCCATCATTTTTGAAATCTTGATGTTTTAAAAATAACAACTTTGTTTAAAATTCCAACTTTTTCAAAAGTTGTGAGTTTTTTGAAAATCTTGACTTTTTCAAAATCTTGATTTTTTAAAATCCCAATTTTTAAAAATACCAACTTTTTCCAAATCTAACTATTTTAAAGTTTCTAGTATGAGGGTTTAGGGCTAAGGGGATTTAGTGTTTAGGGTTTAGATTTTTTGGTTCGTGGATTCATGTTTTAGGGTTAAGTGTTTAGGGTTTAGGGCTTAGGGCTTAGTGCTCAAGGTTCAAGGTTTAGGGTTAAGGTTTAGGGTTTACGAATTAGGTTTTAGGGTTTTGGGATTTGGGTTTAGGGATTTGGGGTTTAGGGTTAGGATTTATGGATCAAATTTCGAGTTTGGGGTTCAAGGTTTACGGTTTAGGGTTTTGAAGTTAGGGGTTTAGGGCTCATTGTTTACGATTTTTGGTTTATTATTTAGCATTTAGGGTTTAGGGTTTGGGTCTCACATTGTTCATGGTTAAGGGTCCATGGCTCAAGGTTCGAGGTTTGGGGATATGAGATAAGGTTTTAGGGTTTAGGTCTCTAAGCTAAAGTTTTAGGGTTTAGGGTTTTAGGATTTATTGTTTAGGGTATAGTGTTTTAGTCTTCATGGCTTAGGGATCAAGGTTTGGAGTTTATGTATTATGATTTAGGGATTTGGGTTTATGGTTTATGGTGAGGATTTAGGATTTAACGTTAAGGGTTTAAGATTTAGTGTTTACGATGTTGGGGTTTGGGGTTTAGTATTTACAACTCGGGTTTCAAGTTTTACGGGTTTAGGGTTTAGGGGTCATGATTTTTAAAAAGTCATGATTTTCAAAAAGTTTGTATTTTAAAAGATTCTGAAAGGGTAAAAGTCAAGAATTTAAAAAGTTCACTTTTAAAAAAACTCGTCATTATTTAAAAATTCAGTAATTTTTGAAATAGTCACAATTTTATAAAAGGTGAAATTTTTAAAAAGTAAAGATTTTGAAAATGTTAAGATTTTTTTAAAAATTAGGATATTCAAAAGAGATGGGATTTAAAAATCTCTTCAGCTTTGTAATTCCCACTTATTTGAAAATGGCACCTTTTTTGAAAATCTTGTTTTTTTAAAATTCTAACTTTCTCAAAATTCTTGGTTTTTTCAAAATAAAGACTTTTTGAAATCCCAACATTTTCATAGTCCTAACTTTTTTAAAATCTGAACTTTTTCAAAAACCCTAAAAATTTTAAAATTCAAACTTTTTTAGAATTTTAAAATTATACCTTTTTTTAAAATTACAAATTTTATAAAATCCTAATTTTTTGAAATTCACAAATTTTTCAAGATTATGACTTTTTCAAAAATCACGACATATTAAAAAATCCAGAATTTCGGAAAATAAAAACAATTCAAACTCCCGATTTTTTGAAAATCTTGTTATTTTAAAAAATCTAAATTATTGAAACATGTGGTTTAAAAAATATGGACTCAAATAGATAGGTGGAGCAAAAGTTATGACCTTTTCAAGTTCCTACTAATATTTGCACATAACTACATTTTTGAAATCTTGACTCTTTTCGATTATATCTTTTTGAAAATCTTAACATTTAAAAAATCGCAGCTATATCAAAAATCGTGACGTTTTAGAAAATGAAAACTATTTCAAAATCCAACCTTTTTAAAAATTCCTGAATTTTCTAAGATCTCAACTTTACCAAAAAAGGTGACTTTTTGAAAATCCTTGCTTTTAAATTTTATTTTATTTTTCAAAAAACAAAAATATTAATAATCAGAATTTTTCAAATAAACTGACTTATTCAAAAATTTGGATTTTTCAAAAATCTTAACATTATAAAAATCCCAACATTTTCCAAAATCTTGACTTTTTGAAAATTTAGACATTTAAAAAAACTCCGACCTTTTCGAAAATCTTCACTTTTGTAGAATCACGAATTTTTGGAAAATCTCAAAAATTTTAAAATCTCATCTTTTCAAAAATCCCAACTTTTTTTAAAATGTCGAGTTTTTCCAAAAATCCAAACTCTTTCGAAAATATGAGAAGCCCAACCCTTTCAAAAATCCCAATGTTTTAAATATCTAGACTTTTCGAAATATTCATTTTCTTAAAACCCCCACTTGTTTGAAAATCTAAACATTTTCAAAGTCCCAACATTTTTAAAATCTTGATGTTTTCAAAATAACAACTTTTTTAAAATTATAACTTTTTCAAAAGTCGTGACTCTTTGAAAATCTCAAGTTATATAAAATCCTGACTTTTTCAAAATCTTAAATTTTTGAAAATCACAAGTTTTTCATAATACCAATTTTTCCAAAATCTAACTACTTAAGGTTTATAGGTAAAGGGTTTAGGGCTTAGAGAATTTAATGTTTAGGGTCTAGTGTTCAAGGTTTAGGTTTTGGGTATCAAGGTTTAGTGTTTTGGGGTTTACGGGTTAGGGATTAGGGTTACGATTTAGGGCTCAAGTTTTAGGGTTTGGGAGGTTTACGGTTGAGGGTTTTCTACTTTAGGTTTAGGGCTCATGGTTTATAATTGAAGGTTTAGTATTTAGGGTTTTAGGGTTTAAGACTCAAAATTTGGGTTTAGGAGCAAATCGAGATTAAATTTAGGGTTTATAGGGTTTACGGATAAGAGTTTAGGGTTTAGGGCGTAGGGGTTAGGGTTTAGGTCTTCTTGTTTATGGTTGAGTGTCCATGCCTCAAGGTATATGTTTTAGGGTTTAGGGTTAGGTCTAAGGCCTTAGGGTTCACTATTTAGGGTTTAAGATTTATTGTTTAGGATTTAGGGTCTAGGCTTCATGGCTCAAGATTTAAGGTTTGTGGTTTAACGTTTGTGGTATAGAATTTAGGTATTACGATTTAGGGATTAGGGTTTATGGTTTATGGTCATGGGTTTAGGGTTTAGAATTTCGTGTTAAGGGTTTTATGTTTATGGTTTAGGATTTAGGGTTTGGGCTTATTGTTTAAGATGTTGGAGTTCGGTGTTTAGATTATACGACTAAGGTTTCGAGTTTTAGGGTTTAAGGTTTAGGGATCCTGATTTTGAAAAAGTCACGATTTCAAAAATATCCTGATTTTGAAACAGTTAGGATTTCAAAAAAGTCATGATTTTAAAAAGTACTATTTTTTCAAAGATTTTGAAAGTGATAAATAAAGTCTTGAATTTAAAAAGTTCACTTTTTTAAAAAAACTCATATTTTTAAAATTTTGTAATTTTTGAAAAAGTCACGATTTTATAAAAAGTTGGAATTTTGAAAAAGTAAAGATTTTGGAAATGTTAGGATTTCCAAAAATTTTAGGATATTCAAAATAGTTGGGATTTAAAAAACTCTTTTAAAATTACACCTTTTTTTTATAAATCTTGGCTTTTTTGAAAATTTCAATTTTCTTAAAATTCTTTGCTTTTTTCGAAACAACGAATTTTTTAAAATCTAATCCTTTTCATAATTCTAACTTTTTAGAAAATCACAATTTTTTAAAAAACCCTAAAGTTTTTGAAATATCAACTTTTTCAAAACATGTGCTTTAAAAAAATGAACTCAAACGGATACCCAGAGCACATGTTATGACCTTTTTCAAGTTCCTACTAATTTTTTGGTAACTCTATGTTTTTAAAATCTTGACTCTTTTGAGATTATAAATTTTTCGAAAATCCCAATTTTTTCGAAAATTTGAACCTTTTAGAAATTGATGAAGTTTCTCAAATATCAACTTTATAAAAATGCTGACTTTTTAAAAATCCTTAAATTTTTAAAAATATATAATTTTTCTAAAATCGTAAATATTAAAAATAAATAATTTTTCAAAAATATTGACATTTTAAAAATCCCAACATTTTCCAAAATCTTGACCTTTTTGAAAATCCCGACTTTTCAAAAATTCGACTTTTCTGAAAATCTTCACTTCTACAAAATCACGACTTGTCGGAAAATCTTAAACTTTTTAAAATCTCATCTTTTCAAAAATCCAAACATTTTTAAAAATGTAAAGTTTATTAAAAATATAGAATTTTTCAAAACTTCAACCTCTTAAAAATCTCGACTATTCAAAAGTGTGAATAGCCCACCTCTTATGAATATGCCCAACTTTTCAAAAATCTCGATTCTTTCAAAATATTCATTTTTCAAAACCCCAACTTGTTTGAAATTCAATATTACGAATTTTTAAAAAGTAGTGACTTTTTAAAAAATCTTGAATTTTTGAAAATCCCAAGTTTTTCAAAACCAACTTTTTCCTAATCTAACTATTTTAAGATTTCCAGGTTGAGGGTTTAGGGCTCGGGGACTTTAGTGTTTAGGATTTAGGTTTTGAGGGCTCGGGATTCAGGATTTATGGTTTAGTGTTTAGGGTTTAGGGATTAGGGCTCAGGGCTCAAGGTTCGGGGTTCGGGGGCTTATTTAGTGTTTAGGGATCAAGGTTTTGGGTTTAAGAATTAGGTTATATGGTTTAGGGTTTTAGGATTTAGTGCTCACGAAATTTAGCATTTAGGGTTTAGGTTTTAGGGCTGAGGATTCGGTGTTTAGGGTTTAGGGATTGGGGCTCATGGCTCAAGGTTAAGGGTTCAAGGCTTATTCAATGTTCGGGGATTGAGGTTTAGGGTTTTGGGATTTAGGGCTTATTTAGTTTTCATGGATCAAGGTTTAGGGTTTAAGAATAAGGTTATAGGGGTTAGGGTTTTGGGATTTAGGGTTAGGATTTAGGGCTCAAGTTTTAGGGTTTGGGGTTCGAGGTTTATGGTTGAGGGTTTGTACATAGGGTTTAGGGGTGAGGGTTTAGAATTTAGGATTTACCATTTAGGGTTTAGGAGCAATTAAAGCTTAAGGTTTAGGGTTTATAGGGTATGGGGCTCAAATTTTAGGGTTTAGGGCTTAGAGGTCAAGGTTTAGTGTTTAGGTCTCCATGTTCATGGTTAGTGTTTAAAAATATCTTGATTTGAAACATTTAGGATTTTGAGAAAGTCATGATTTTTCAAAAGTTTGTCTTTTCAAAGATTTTGAAAGTGATAAAGTCATGAATTTAAAGAGTTCATAAATTTTCAAAAACTTGTGAATTTTTAAAAATTTGTAATTTTTGAAAAATTCTCGATTTTATAAAATGTTGGATTTTTGAAAAATTAAAGATTTTGGATATGTTGGGATTTTTAAAAATAGGATATTCAAAACATTTGGGATTTAAAAATATCTTAAGTTTTGTAACTCCTGACTTATTTGAAAATTACACCTTTTTTGAAAATCTCAACTTTCTCATAATTCTTGACTTTTTGAAATCGTGACTATTTTGAAATCCCAATTTTTGTTCGAGCTCCTACCTTTTCATAATCCTATTTTTTTGAAAATGTCAACTTTTTCAAAAACCCTAGATTTTTTAAAATTCAAACTTTTTTAGAATTATGAAATTATATCTTTTTCTAAAATCACAAATTCTTTAAAATCCTCAATTTTTGAAAGTCACAACTTTTTGGAAAATAACGACTTTTTCAAAAATCATGACATATACAAAAATCAAGACTTTCTAGAAAATCTAATTTATTCAAACTCCTGACTTTTTTTTTTAATCCTAGTCATTTTAATAAGTTGATATTTTGAAACAACTAGTTTTATAAAAATGGACTCAAACGGAGACCTGGAGCACAAGTTATGACATTTTCATGTTCTTACTAATTTTAGCATATCACTAGATTTTTGAAATCTTGACTCTTTTGAGATTATAACTTTTTCAAAAACCTCAACTTTTTTGAAAATCACAAGTATTTCAAAACTCATGATGTTTTCAAAACTCAAAAAAAATCTTAAAATCTTTTTTTGAAAATAATGGCGTTATGGAAAATATTCACTTTTACAAAATCATGACTTTTTGGAAAATGTCAAATTTTTAAAAATCCCCTCTTTTCAAACTTCCCAACTTTTTGGAAAATGTCTCGTTTTCAAAAATCCAGACTCTTAAAAATGCGAAAAGCACAACAACTCTTTCGACAATCCCAACTTTAAGAAAATCTTAACTTTTTTGAAATATTCATTTTTGAAAACCCCAACTTTTTCAAAATCTAAACATTTTCAAAGTCTCAATATCTTTTAAATATTGATGTTTTCAAAAATAACAACTTTCTTTGAAATTGTGACTTTTTCGAAAATCTCAAGTTTTTTTAAATCTTGAATTTTTGAAAATCCTAAGTTTTTCATAATACCAACTTTTTAAAAATCTAACTATTTTAAGGTTTCTAGGTTGAGGGTTTATGGCTTAGGGGATTTAGTGTTTAGGGTTTAGGTTTTTGGGCTCATGATTCAAGGTTTAGGGTTTAGGGATTAGTGCTCAAGGCTCAAACTTCACGGTTCGGGGTTAGAGTTTTGGGGTTTAGATTTTAGGGTTAGGATTAAGGGCTCAAGTGGGTTTGGTGTTCAAGGTTTATGGTTGAGGGTTTTTACTTAGGGTTTAGGGCTCATGGTTTAAGATTGAGGGTTTAGTATCTAAGATTTAGCATTCAGGTTTTTAGGGTTTAAGACTCGAGAATTTAGGGTTTATGAGCAATTAGATCTTAAGTTTTTGGGTTTATAGGGTATAAGGCTTAGCGGTCAATGTTTAGGATTTAGGTCTTAGTGTTCATGGATCAAGGTCCATGGCTTAGGGTTTGAGGTTAGGTTTAAGGTTTGCGGTTTACTTTTTAGGTATTACGATTTAGGGATTGAGATTTATGGCTGAGGGTTTAGGGTTTAGGATTCGGTGTTAATAGTTTTGTATTTATGGTTTAGGATTTAGGGTTTTGGGCTTAGTGTTTAGGATGTTGGGGTCTAAAGTTTAGGGTTTAAATTTCAGTGTTCATGGTTTACGTTTTAAAGTTTAGGTTTGAGGATTTATAGTTGAGGGTTTAGGGGTCCTGATTTTGAAAAATCACGATTTAAAAATATCTTAATTTTGAAACAGGTTAGAATTTAAAAAAAGGTCATGAATTTCAAAAATTATGTATTTTCAAAGATTTTGAAAGTGATAAATTCATGAATTTCAAAAAGTTCATAATTTTTTATAAAACTTGTGATTTTTTAAAATTTGTAATTTTCAAAAAAGTCATGATTTTATATAAAGTTGGAATTTTGAAAAAGTAATTTTTTTTTGAATGTTGGGATTTTTAAAAAATAGCATATTCAAAAAAGTTGGGAATTAAAAATCTTTTTAGTTTTGTAATTCGTGACTTATTTGAAAATTGCACTTTTTTCAAAATCTTCTCTTTTTGAGAATCCAAACTTTTTCAAAATTCTTGGCTTTTTCGAAATCATGAATTTTTTGAAATCCCAATTTTTCTTCAAAATCCCAACCTTTTCATAATCCTGACTTTTTTGAAAATCTCAACTTTTTCAAAAACCCTAAAAAATTTTAAATTCGAACTTTTTTAGAGTTACAAAATTATATCCTTTTCTACAATCACAAATTCTCAAAATCTTATTTTTTTAAATTCACAATTTTTCTGAAAATAACGACTTTTTAATAAATCATGACATATTCAAAAATCTTCGATTTTTGGAAAATCTAAATTATTCAAACTCCTAACTATTTTTTCAAAATCTTGATATTTTGAAAAACTTAAGATTTTAAAACATGTTGTTTAAAAAAGGGCTCAAACGCGACACTGAGCACAAGTTATTACCTTTTCACATTCTTGGTAATTTTGGCGTATCACTACATTTTTAAATCTTGACTCTTTTGAGGTTATAACTATCCCAAGAAAATCGCGATGTTTTCGAAAATCGAAACTTTTCAAAAATCCCAACCTTTTAAAAATCGCTGAAGTTTTGTAAAATCTCGACTTTATAAAAATACTTTTCAAAAAATCTCGACTTTATAAAAAATCTTTGACATTTTAAAAATCCCAACATTTTCCAAAATTTTGATTTTTTTGAAAATCCTAACTTTTAAAAATCCCGACAATTTGAAAACCTTCACTTTTAGAAAATCATGAGTTTTGGAAAACCTCAATTTTTAAAATCCCATGTTTTCAAACATTCAATTTTTTTAAAGTGTCAATTTTTAAAAATCTAGACTCTTAAAGAATCCTAACTCTTTCAAAAATCCCACCTTTTAAAAAATTTGGACTCTTTCAAAATATTTATTTTTCTTAAACCCCAACTTGTTTAAAAATCAACATTTTCAAAGTCCCAACATCTTTTAAATTTTGATGTTTTTAAATTAACAACTTTGATTAAATTTGTGACTTTTTCAAAAGTCGTGACTTTTTAAAATCCCAAATTTTTCAAATTAAAACTTTTCCAAAACTAACTATTTTAAGGTTTCTAGGTTGATGGTTTAGGGCTTAGGGGATTTAGTGTTTAGGTTTTAGGTTTTTGAGCTCAGGTTTAGGGATTAGAGTAAGGGCTCAAGGTTCGGGGTTCAAGGTTGATTAAGGTTTTGAGGATCAAGGTTTAGTTTTAAAATTAGGTTTTAGGGGTTTGAGGTTTACGGTTAAGGGTTTTGCGAGTTAGGGTTTAGGGTTCATGATTTATGATTGAGGGTTTAGTATATAAGATTTAAAATTTAGGGAATAGGTGCAATTAAAGCTTAAGGTTTAGGGTTTATAGGGTATCGGGCTCAAAGTTTAGGGTTTAGTTCTCAGTGTTCATGGTTGACGTTCCATGGCTCAAGGTTAGAGGTTCGGGGTTATGAGTTTAGGGTTTAGGGTTTAGGTCTCTAGCTAAAGGTTTAGGGTTTTGGTTTAGGGCTCACGGTTCAAGGTATAGGGTTTAGGGTTTAGGGTTAGGCCTAAGGCTTTAGGGTTTCACTGTTTAGGGTTTAGGATTTAAGGCTCATGGTTAGGAGTTTAGGATTCATGGCTCAGGGTTTAGGGTCTATGGTTTAATGTTTGGAGTTTAGAGTTTAGGTATTACAATTTAGGGATTTTGGTTTATGGTTTATGGTTGAGGGTTTATCTAGGGTTTAGGATTCGGTTTTAATGGTTTCTCAAAATTCTTGGCTATTTGAAATTATGACATTTTGAAATCCCAATTTTTGTTCGAAATCCCAACCTTTTCATAATCCTAACTTTTTTGAAAATTTTAACTTTTTCAATAACCCTAAAATTTTGAAATTTAAATTTTTAGACATATGAAATTCTATATTTTTCTCTAAATCACAAATTCTTTAAAATACTATTTTTTTGAAATTCACAACTTTTTGAAAAATTATGACTTTTTAGAAAATCATGACATTTTAAAAATACGAATTTCTATAAAATCGAAATTATTAAAAATCTAGAGTTTAAGGCTTAGGGGATTTAGTTTTCTGGGCTCCAGTTCGGGGGTTTAAGGTTTAGTGTTTTGGGTTTAGATATTAGGGCTCGGGGTTCGGGGTTGATGTTCATCATTCGGGATCAAGGTTTAGGGTTTAAGAATTAGGTTTTAGGGTTTGTGTTTGAGGTTTATGATTAAGGGTTTAGTATTTAGGATTTAGCATTTAGGGTTTTAGGGTTTAAGACTCAAAATTAAGGTTTTGGAGAATTTAAAGTTTAAGTTTTAGGGTTTAGGGTTTAGGTCTCATTGTTCATGGTGAGGGTCCATGCTCGGGGTTCGAGGTTTAGGTCTCTAGCTAAAGGTTTAGGGTTTAGGGTTTTGGCTTATCGCTCACAATTCAAGGTTTAGCGTTTAGGGTTTAGGGTTAAGTCTAAGGCTTTAAGGCTTATTGTTTAAGGTTTAAGGTTTAATACTCAAGTTTAGGAGTTTAAGGGTTTATTGTTTAGGTTTAGGCCTCATGGCTCGGGGATATAGTTTTAGGGTTTATGGTTTATGGCATTATGTTTTAGGGTTCGGGGATATAGATTTAGGGTTTATGGTTTATGGTATTATGTTTTAGTATTTGGATTTATGGCTAAGGGTTTAGGGTTTAGGATTCACTCCTAAGGGTTTTGTGTTTATGGTTTAGAATTTTAGGGTTTTGGGATTAGTGTTCGGGATGTTAGGGTTTAGGGTCTAGAATTTTTGACTCAAGTTTTAGGTTTTAGGGTTTAGGGGTAGCGATTTTGAAAATTCATGATTTCAAAAATATCCTAATTTTGAAACAGTTAGGATTTTAAAAAGTCATGATTTTCAAAATAGTCTGTATTTTATAAGATTTTGAAAGTGATAAAATCATAATTGAAAAAGTTCACAATTTTTTGAAAAAAATCGTGATTTTTTAAAAAAATTGTAAATTTCATAACAAATCATGATTTTATAAAAAGTTTGAATTTTGAAAAAGTAAAGATTTTGAAAATGTTAGGGATTTTTTAAAAATAAGGATATTCAAAATTAGTGGGATTTAAAATTGTTTTCAAGTTTGAAATTCTCGACTTATTTTAAAATTGCACCTATTTTCAAAATCTTGTCTTTTCTGAAAATCCCAACTTTCTCAAAATTCTTTGTTTTTTCGAAATCACAAATTTTTTTGAAATCCCAATTTTGTTCGAAACTCAAACCTTTTTATAATCCCGACGTTTTTGAAAATCTCAAATTTTTCAAAACCTTAAATTTTTTAAATTTAAACTTTTTTAGAATTATGAAATTATATCTTTTTCTAAAATTACAAATTCTTTAAAATCCTATTTTTTTAAATTCACAACTTTTTGGAAAATAATGACTTTATAAAAATCCACGATGACATACTCAAAATCCAGAATTTCTTGAAAATCTAAATTATTCAAACTCCCAACTTTTTTTTTGAAAATCATGATATTTTTAAAAAGTTGAGATTTTTGAAATATGTGGTTTCAAAAAAGTACTCATATGGACACATAGAGCACAAATTATGACCTTTTCAAGTTCCTGCTAATTTTGGCATATCACTACATTTTTGAAATCTTGACTCTTTTGAGATTATAACTTTTTCGAAAATCCCAACTTTTTGAAAATCTCAATGTTTTCAAAAATAAAAACATTTTAAACAATCCCAACTTTTTAAAAATCCCAAATTTTCTAAAATCTCAACTTCATGAAAAATACCAATTTTTTTAAAATTCTTACTTTTTCAAAACTTATATTTTTTCAAAAATCATAAATATTAGAAATCGGGACTTTTTCAAATGTCTTGACTTATTCAAAAATCTTGACTTTTTCAAAAATCTTTTTAATGTCCCCTTTCATACGCCAAATTCCTATGGGTAATTTTCATTCCAAGCTTTGGTTATAAAGACAATGGACACCTGGGAGCTATTGGGTATGAATATCTTGATAGTTTTGTTATAATTCTTCATTAACGTGAGCATAAAGTGTTTGGAGGGACTAGATATTATGTTTTCGTTAGGAAGGGGCCACATGAGACTTAATGTTCTAATGTTTCGTTGTGGGTCACGTTTGGCTATGGTGACTTAAGAAGGGAAAAGTAAATTATGTTACTTTTATTTTATTGGCCCATATTAAGGAAAAATGCTACTTTGGCTTTTTGAGGCTATTTTGCCTTGGGAAAAATTATATAAGGATTTGGAGGAAAAAAATAAAAAAATTATTCTTACATACATAATTATTTTTTTCTTCATGTGCAACTATTATTTGCAAATTTACAACATGTGGAGTGAAATCTCACACGAACCCTAGCTTCGGTGGTGAGAGATCCATCCCTAGCTAGCATGGAATTTTCGGTAGTGAGAGATCTACCATAGCTTGTCATTTTAGAGCTATTTTCATGGTTCATTTATAGGGATATTTTCGAGGTTTCGGAGGAAGGATTTTGGAGACATTTTGTGGAGAAAATCTAAGGCTTCTTATATCATATTTATATGGCAGTGATTAGGACAGGGTTTCAAATCATTTTTAGAGGTTTTACAAAGGGTCAACTTGTTTTGAAGATCATGGCCCTTATTTATAGGGTTTTCGGGTTGCCATTTTCATATCCGAAGGTATATGTTATTTCTGGAATTTCATAATTTTATATTGTTTATTTGAGAAACTACAAATTTTTGAAGTTTTACCCCTGTTTAGGGATTTCTGTAATTTTTGGCTGCATTATATTACTCCAAAAATTCAAAAAATAGTTTTCTTATGTTATTTATAATATTAACAAGCTCTCTTACAACTTTTTAGTGATTTGAGTCGGTATTTTGTGAGATTATAATTTTCTTCGATTCGCTTCCCTACCTCATAAAAATCTACAAAATTTAGTATTTTATTTGTATGCAAAGTTTCAATATTTTGTGCATTTTTAAGTGGTATCCCACAAGGGATATTTCAATCTTCACTTTTAAAAATCACGACTTTTTGAAAATGTTAACTTTTTAAAAATCCCATGTTTTCAAACATCTTAATTTTTTGAAAATGTCGAGTTTTCAAAATCTTGAGCTTTTCAAAAATCCTAAATCCTAAAAATTCCGACTCTTCAAAATGCAAAGATCTGAACTCTTTCGAAAATCCCAACTTTTCAAAAATCTTGACTTTTTCAAATATTCATTTTTCAAAAATCCCAACTTTATTGATAATCTAATTTCATTTAAAGTCTGAAAAAATTTCAAATCTTGATGTTTTCAAAAATAACAACTTTGTTTAAAATTGCAATTTTTTCAAAAGTCGTGACATTTTGAAAATCTTGAATTTTTGAAAATCCCAAGTTTTTGAAAATACCAACTTTTTCTAAATCTAATTATTTTAAGGTTTCTAGATTCGAGCTCAAGGGATTTAGTCTTTATAGTTTGGGTTTTGGGCTCAGGATTCAAGGTTTGGGGTTTAGGGAGTAGGGTTCAAAGTTCACACATTTAGGGTTTAGAGATGAGGTTAAAGGTTCGGGATCAATGTTTACGGTTTAAGAATTAGGTTTTAGGGTTTAAGGTTTATGGTTAGGATTTAGGGCTCAATTTTTAGTGTTTGAGGTTCACCGATGAGGGTTTTGTACTTATGGTTTAGGGCTCATGGTTTACGATTGAGGGTTTAGTATATAGGATTTAGCATTTAGGGTTTAGGAGTAATTAGAGCTTAATGTTTAGGATTTATAGTGTGTAGGACTCGAGTTTAGGGTTTAGGGTTTAGTCTCAATGTTCATGGTTGAGGGACCATGGCTCATTGTTCGAGGTTCGGGGTTATGAGTTTATGGTTTAGGGTTTAAGGTTTACTTTATAGGGCTTAGGGCTTAGGGTTTAGGGTTTATGGCTTAGGGATAAGGATTTAGGGTTTATGGTTTAAGGTTTGGTGTTTAGAGTTTAGGTTTTACAATTTAGGGATTTAGTTTATGGTTTATGTTTGAGGGTTTAGGGTTTAGGATTCATTGTTAAGGATTTATCGTTTATGGTTTAGGATGTTAGGGTTTAGGGTTTAGCATTTATGACTCTCAAGTTTCAGGTTGTAGGGTTTAGTATTTATGACTCAAGTTTCAGGTTGTAGGGTTTAGGGTTTAGGGGTCGCGATTTTGAAAAATTCACGATTTCAAAAATATCACGAGTTTGAAACAATTAAGATTTCAAAAAATTCATGATTTTCAAATATTGAAAGTGTTAAAGTTGTGACTTTAAAAATTTTACAATTTTAAAAAAACTTGTGATTTTTAAAAATTCATAATTTTCAAAAAAGTCACGATTTTATAAAAATTGGAATTTTGAAACAGTAAAGATTTTAAAAATGTTAGAACTTTTAAAATAAATTAGGATATTCAAAATAGTTCGGGTTTAAAAATCTATTAAGTTTTGTAATTCTTTACTAATTTAAAAATTCCATCTTTTTTCAAAATTTTGTTTTTATTAAAAATCCTTACTTTCTCAAAATTCTTGGCTTTTTTGAAATCGTGAATTTTTTTAAATCCAAATTTTTGTTCAAATCCCAACCTTTTCATAATCCCGACTTTTTTGAAAATCACAACTTTTTCAACAAAACTAGAATTTTTTAAATTAAAACTTTTTTAAGAATTATGAAATTCTATCTTTTTCTAAAATTGCAAATTCTTTAAAATCCCAAATTTTTTGAAATTGACAACCGTTTGGAAAATAATGATTTTAAAAAAATCATGACATATTAAAAATTCTAGAATTACAGGAAAATCCAAATTATTAACACTCTTGAATTTTTTATAAAAATCTAAATTATTGATATTTTTAACAAGTTAAGATAATTGAAATACGTAGTTTAAAAAATCGGACACACGGAGCACAAGTTCCTACTAATTTTTCTCCATCATTATATTTTTGAAATCTTGACTTTTTTGAGATTATAACTATTTCAAAATTCCCAAATTTTTCAAAATCGCAATTATTTTTAAAATCATGACGTTTTCAAAATCAAAACTTTTTCAGAAATCCCAAATTTTTAAAATCTCAATTTTATCAAAAAGCCAACTTTTGGAAAATCCATTCTTTTTAAAAATATATATTTCTTCAAAATCACAAATATTAAAAATCGGGACTTTTTCGAATATCTGACTTATTAAAAATATTGACTTTTTCAAAAATCGTGACGTTTTAAAAATCCCAACATTTTCCAATATCTTGACTTTTTCAAAATCTTAACTTTTTCAAAAACCCTAAATTTTTTGAAATTCAAACTTTTTATAATTATGAAATTCTATATTTTTGTAAAATTTTAAATTCTTTAAAATCCTGTTTTTTAAAAAATTCACAACTTTTCTGAAAATAATGACATTTTAAAAGATTGTGATATATTAAAAATCCATAATTTCTGGAAAATCTAAATCAATCAAACTCCTGAATTTTTTTTAAAATCCTAATATTTTAAAATAGGTGACATTTTTGAAAAACGTTTTAAAAAAAACGGACTCAAACAGACACCCGAAGGACAAGTTATGACCTTTTCAAGATCCTGCCAATTTTTTTGCATTACTAATTTTTGAGATTATCACTTTTTCAAAATCGCAGCTATTTACAAAATCGTGTCATTTTTTAAAATCAAAACTTTTGAATCCCAACATTTTAGAAAATTCCTGAATTTTCTAAACTCTCAACTTTATTAAAAATCCTTTTTGAAAATCCTTCCTTTTCTTTAGGATTTTGGGGTTTAGTCTTTAGTTTTTATGACTTAGGTTTCATGTTTTAGGGTTAAAATTGTAAGGATCACGATCTTGAAAAAGTCACGATTTAAAAAAATTAGGATTTTGAAACTATTAGGATTCTGAAAATGTCATGGTTTTCAAAAAGTCTGTATTTTCAAAGATTTTAAGAGTGATAAAGTCGTGAATTTAAAAAGTTCACAATTTAAAAAAATTGTGATTTTAAAAAAATTAAGTAATTTTGAAAAAGTCTAGGATTTTTAAAAAGATGGAATTTTAAAAAAGTGAAGATTATGAAAATGGTAGAATTTTTAAAAATAGGATATTCAAAAATAATTTGATTTAAAATCTCTTCATTGTGTAATTCTGACTTTTTAAAATCCAACATTCTAAAAATTCTTGACATTTTCGAAATCACAACATTTTGAAATTTTTGTTCGAAATCCCAACCTTTTTATAATCTTTAATTTTTGAAAATCTCTATTTTTTCAAAAACCTTAAATTTTCTGAAATTTAAATTTTTTTAGAATTATGAAATTTTATCTATTTCTAAAATTGCAAATTCTTTAAAATCTTAGATTTTTAAATTCACAACATTTTTGAAGATTAATGAATTTTTTAAATATCATGACATATTCACAAATCAAGAATTTTTGAAAATATAAATTATTCAAACTCTCAATTTTTTTGAAAATAATGATATTTTAAAACTTGAGATTTTTGAAACATGAGGTTTCAAAATAAAAACGGACTCAAACAAACACCCAAAGCACAAGTTATGACCCATTTAAATTCCTGCTAATTTTGGCGCATTACTACATTTTTAAAATCTTTACTTTTAAGAGAATTGTTTTTCAAAATCCCAAATTTTTCGAAAATCAAAACTATTTCAAAAATCGTGACATTTTTGAAAATCAAAACTTTCTCGAAGTCCCAACTTTTAAAATTTCCCTGAATTTTCTAAAATCTCAAATTTATTTAAAGTGTCGACTTTTCTTAAAATTCTTACTTTTTAAAAATATGTATTTTTCTAAAAATTACAAATATTAAAAATCGGGACTTTTCAAATATCCTAACGTATTAAAAATCTTGACATTCTGAAAATCAACATTTTCCAAAATCTTGACTATTTCAAAAGTCTTGACTTTTAAAAAATCTTCACTTTTACAAAATCAAATTTTTCAAATATCTCAATTTTTTTAAAATCCCGTCTTTTAAAAAAATCCCATCTTTTTGAAAATGGGTATTTTCAAAAACACAAGATTTACATAATAAGATGCAATTTTCAAATTAGTCATGAATTAAAAATTGTAGAGATTTTTAAATCCCAACTATTTTGAATATCCTTTTTTTTTTAAATCCTAACATTTTGAAAATCTTTAACTTTTCAAAATGCCAACTTTTATAAAATCATCAATTTATCAAAAATTACGAATTTTTAAAAAATTGTGAACTTTTAAATTCTTGAATTTATCACTTTCAAAACCTTTGAGAATAAATACTTTTTAAAAATCACGACTTTTCAAAATCCTAACTGTTTTCAAATAAAGATATTTTTGAAATCATGAATTTTTCAAAATCTTGAACCGTAAACCCTAAACCCCAACATCCTAAACACTAAGCCCAAAACCATAAACTGTTAGCCATAAACCATAAACCCAAATCCCTAAATTGTAAAACCTAAATTCTATACAATAAACCCCGATCCTTGATACAGGAAGCCTAAAACCTAAATCCTAAAGTAAAACCCTAAACCCTACCCTCATAACCCCAAACCTCAAACCCCAAGCCATGGACACTCCAACATGAATACTGAGACGTAAACCCTAAACCACGACCCCTACGGCCTAAACCTTAAACCTTAAGCTCTAATTGCTCTTAAATTTTAAATTCTGAGTCTTAATCCTCTAAAACCCTAAATGCTAAATCCTAAATACTAAACACTTAATCATAAGCCATGAGTCCTAAACCCTAACAACAAAACCTCAACCATAAACATCGAACCCCAAACCCTTAAACCTAAACACTAAACCCCAAAACCCTAAAACCTAATTCTTAAACCCTAAACCTTGATCCACTGAACCCTTTAACCTAACCTCGCGCCTGAGCCATAATCCCTTTAACCCTAAACACTAAATCCCTTGAGCTCTAAACTATCGACGTAGAAACCTTAATGTAGTTAGATTTGTAAAAATATAGTATTTTGAAAAACTTGGGATTTTCAAAAAGTTGTTATTTTAGAAAACATAGTTGTTATTTTTGAAAACATCAAGATTTAAAAAATTATGGGACTTTGAAAATGTTTATATTCTTAAACAAGTTGGTGTTTTCGAAAAATGAATATTTTTAAAAAGTTAAGATTTTTGAAAAGTTAGGATTTTCGAAAGAGTTAGGCTTTTCAAAGTTTTGAAGAGTCTAGATTTTTGAAAAACTTCACGTTTTCAAAAACTTTGGGATTTTTAAGAGACAGGATTTTTGAAAATGTTGGAATTTTTAAAATGTCAAGATTTTGAATACTTCAGGATATTTGATCCTCAACCATAAACCCCGAGCCCTAAGCCCGAATCCCTAATCCCTAAACACTAAACCCTAAACCCTGAATCCTGAGCCAAAAAACCTAAACCCTAAACACTAAATCCCTTTAGCCCTAAATCTTTAACCTATAAACCCTTGAAATAGTTAGATTTGGAGAAATTTGGTATTTTGAAAAACTTGAGATTTTAGAAAAACTTACGAATTTTGAAAATGTTGCAAATTTAAAGAATGTTGTTATTTTTGAAAACATCAAGATTTGAAAAATGTCGGGACTTTTCAAATGTTAAAATTTTCAAATCAGTTGCGCTTTTCGAAAAATGAATATTTTGAAAAAGTTATGATATTTAAGAAGTTGGGGATTTTCTAAAGAGTTGGGATATTTGAAGAGTTTGGAATTTTGAAAAATAGGGGATTTTCAAAAAAGTCAGCATTATGAAAAGGTTGGTTTTTCGAACAAAAATAGGGATTTCAAAAAGTTATGATTTTGAAAAAGCCAAGAATTCACGTTAAACTCGACATTATCGATATTTAAAGTCCCAATTTTTAATGTTTGTGATTTTTAAAAAAACTAATTTTTATAAAAGTAAGAATTTTAGAAACCATGATTTTTGAAAATCATGATTTTTAGAAATCCTAATCTGTTTCAAAATCAGGATATTTTTGAAATCATGACTTTTTCAAAATTGCAACCCGTAAACCCCAAACCCGAGTCGTAAATGCTAAACCCCCAACATCCTAAACACTAAGCCCAAAACACTAAATCCTAAACCATAAACCCTTAACACTAAATCCTAAAACCTAAACCCTCGATCATAAACCATAAACCAAAATCCCTAAGCCCTAAATCCTAAACAATAAACTCTAAACCCCTAACCCCGATCCTTAAACTCTAAATCCTAAATAGTGAACCCTAAAGCCTTAAGTCTAACCCTAAACTCTATAACTTGAACCATGAGCCCTAAGTCTGAAACACTAAACCCCTTAACCTTTAGCTAGAGACCTAAACCATAAACTCATAACCCCGAACCTCGAACCATGTACCATGGACACTCAACTATGAATATTGAGACCTAAACCATAAACACCGACCCCTACTCCCTAAACCCTAATCTCTGAGCCCTATACCCTATAAACCCTAAAAACCTTAATAGCTAATTTCTCTTGAACCCCAAACCCTAAAATATGAAACCTAAATCCTAACCCTAAACATTGATTTGCAAACCTTGAACCTCAACCCTAAACCCTCAACCTTGAAACCTTAAAATAGTTAGATTTAGAAAAAGTTGGTATTTTGAAAAATTTGGAATTTGCAAAAAGTCGAGATTTTTGAAAAAGTTACAATTTAAAACAAAATTGTTATTTTGAAACCATTAAGATTTTAAAAATATTGGGACTTTGAAAATGTTCAAATTATAAAACCATGGTTGTTTTCGAAAAATGAATATTTTCAAAAAGTCAAGATTTTTGAAAAGTTGGGATTTTCTAAAGAGTTGGGCTTTTCGCATTTTTCAAGAGTCAAGATTTTTTTAAAAGTCAATATTTTTTAAAAACTCGACATTTTCAATAAAGTTAGGATTTCTGAAAAGACGGAATTTTAAAGAATTGAGATTTTCAAAAAATTCAGGATTTTCATATAAGTCAAGATTTTTGAAACTGTTGGGATTTTTAGATTTTTAATGTTTTTGAAAAAGTCTAGATTTTTGAATAAGTCAAGATATTCGAAAAAGTCCCGATTTTTAATATTTATGATTTTCAAAAAAATATTATTTCTTTTAAAACTAAGGATTTTCAAAAAAGTTGGCATTTTTCATAAAGTTGGGATTTCTTACAAAAATTGAATTTTGAAGACATCTTAATTTTTAAATAGTTGTGTTTTTCGAAAAGTTGGGATTTTAAGAAAAGTTATAATCTCAAAAGAGTCAAGATTTAAAAATGTAGCGATGCCCCAAGATTAGCAGGGAACTTGAAAATGTCATAATGTGTGCTCTGGAAGTCTGTTTGAGTCCTTTTTTGAAACCATATGTTTCAAAATTCTCAACCTTTTTAAAATATCATAATTTAAAAACAAAAAGGCGGGAGTTTGAATAATTTTGATTTTCTAGAAATTCTAGATTTTTGAATATGTCATGATTTTTGAAAAAGTCATTATTTTCCAAAAAGTTGTGAATTTAAAAAAAAAAGATTTTAAAGAATTTACAATTTTAGAAAAATATAGAATTTTATAATTCTAAAAAAGTTTGAATTTCAAAATTTTAGGGTTTTGAAAAAGTTGAGATTTTCAAAAAGTCGGGATTATAAAAGTTTTGAATTTCAAACAAAATTGGTATTTCAAAAAATTGTGATTTCTAAAAGCCAATATTTTGAAGAAGTTGAGATTTTCAAAAGAGACAACATTTTGAAAAAACGTGCAATTTTCAAATAAGTCAAGAATTAAAAAATTGAAGAGAGTTTTAAATCCCAACAACTTTGAATATGCTAGTTTTTTTGAAAATCCAAACATTTTTAAAATATTACTTTTTCAAAATTCCAACTTTTTATAAAATCACGACTTTTTTATAAATTTCGAATTTTTAAAAAATCATGTGTTTTTTTTTTAAATTGTGAACTTTTCAAATTCACAACTTTATCACTTTTAAAATCTTTTAAAATATAGAGTTTTTCAAGAGTCAAGATTTTTGAAGAATCTATATTCTTTTAAAAGTAAAGATTTTTAACTCAACATTTTCAACATAGTTAGGATTTTTAAAAGAAGGCATTTTATAAAAAGTCATGATTTTCAAAAAAGTCAAGATTTTCAACAATGTTAGGATTTTTAAAACGACAATAATTTTAAAAATTCAGGATTTTTGAATAAGTTAGGATATTTAAAAAGTCACGATTTTTAATATTTGCAATTTTTGATAAATTTGAGATTTTAGAAAATTTAGGAATTTTTAAAATTTCTGAAAAGTTTTAATAACACTAAACCCCAACATTTTAAACACTAAGCCCAAAACCATAAATACTACACCATAAACCCAAATCCCTAAATTATTAAACCTAAACTCTAAACCTGAAACCTTAAACCCTAAACCCCGATCCTTTAGCCATGAAGCCTAAACCCTAACCCCTATACAATAAACAAGAACCCTAACCCATATGCCGCAAAACCCTAAACTCGAGCCCTATACCCTATAAACACTAAAACCCTAAATGCTAAATCCTAAATACTAAACCCTCAATTATAAACCATGAGCCGTAAACCCCAAATGCAAAACCCTCAACCATAAACTTGAACCCCAAACCCTAAAATCTAATTCTTAAACTCTAAACCTTGACCACAACCATGAACTTTAACCCTAAACACTTTGAATCCTCGAACCCCGAGCTCCGAGCCCTAATCCCTAAACCCTAAACCTATTTCTTAAAAACTTTTGTTTTTGAAAACGTCATGATTTCAAAAGTGTACTGATGCGCCAAAATTAGCACGAACTTGAAAAAGACACAACTTGTGCTCAGTGTGTCTGCATTTGTGTCCCTTTCTTTTTGAAACCACATGTTTCAAAAATTTCAATTTTTTTAAAATATCAAGATTCTAAAAAAAGTCAGCAATTTGAATAATTTAGATTTTCCTGAAATTATGGATTTTTTAATATGTCATCAATTTTGAAATAGTCATTATTTTCCAAAAAGTTGCGAATTTAAAAAGAAATAGAAATTTAAAGAATTTGCAATTTTAGAAAGAAATAGAATTTTATTATTCTAACAAAGTTTGAATTTCAAAATTATAGGGTTTTTGAAAAAGTTGATATTTTCAAAAAGTGAGGATTCTAAAAAGGTTGACCTTTGAAACAAAATTTGGGACTTCAAAAACTCATGATTTCGTAAAATCCAAGAATTTTGAGAAAGTTGGGATTTTAAAAATAGATAAGGTTTTGAAAGAAGGTGCAATTTTCAAATAAGTCGAAATTACAAAACTGAAGAGATTTTTAAAATCTCAACTATTTTGAATATCCTAATTTTATGAAAAAATCCTAACATTTTCAAAATCTTTACAATTTAATAATTCTAAGTTTTTATAAAGTCACGACTTTTTCGAAAGTTACGAATTTTTAAAAAATCACATGTTTTTAAAAATGTGAACTTTTTATTTGAAAATCATGAGTTTTTCAGAATCCTAACTATTTCAAAATCGAAATATATTTGAAATCATGTCTTTTTGAAAATCGTAACCCCTAAACCCTAAAACTTAAAACTGGGTCATAAACACTAAATTCCTAAACCCCAAACCCCAACATCCTAAACACTAAGTGCAAAACCCTAAATCCTAAAGCATAAACCATAAACACTTAACACCGAATCCCAACACTAAACCCTAATCCATTAACCATAAACCCAAATACCTAAATCGTAAAACCTAAACTATAAACCCCAACTCCTAACTCTAAACCAAACTCCTTGAACAATGAGCCCTAAGCCAAGACCCTAAACCCTAAACTCAAAATACCAAACCTCAAAACATGTGCAATGGACCCTCAACCATGAACACTTTGAGACCTAAATCCTAAACCCTTGACCCCTACACCCTATATGCTATAAACCTTAATAAACCTTAAGCTCTAATTGTTCCTAAACCCTAAATTCTTAGTCTTAAACCCTAAAACCTTAAATTCCAAATCCTAAATACTAAAACCTCAATTATAAACTATGCACCCTCAACCTGTAAACCTCGAACTATAAAACCATAAAACCTATTCTAAAACCCGTAACCTCCAAAACCATAAAACCTAATTCTAAAATCCATAAACCTTTATCCCCAATACCCGAACCCCGAGCCCTAATCCCTAAACCAAACACTAAAACCTAAACCTCAAATCCACGAGCCCAAAACCTAAACCATAAACACTAAATCCCCTAAGCCCTAAACCCTCAACCTAGAAACCTTAAAATAGTTAGATTTGGAAAAAGTTGGTATTTTGAAAAACATGGGATTTTCAAAAAGTCAAGATTTTTGAAAATGTTAGGATTTTTAATAAAAAACATTGGATTTAAAAAATCTCACAACTTTTGAAAAGGTTACAATTTTAAATAAAGTTGTTATTTTTGAAAACATAAAGATTTAACATATGTTGTTGGGACTTTGAAAATGTTCAAATTTTCAAACAAGTTGGGGTTTTTAAAAAATGAATATTTCAAAAAGTCAGGTTTTTGAAAAGTTGGGATTTTTGAAAGAGTTAGGATTTTTGAAGAGTATGGATTTTTGAAAAAGTCAATATTTTTGAAAAACTCAACATTTTCAAAAAATTTATGATTTTTGAAAATAAAGGATTTTTAAAAAATTGAGATTTTCCACAAAGCCGTGATTTTGTAAAACTGAAGGTTTTTGAAAAAGTTAAATTTTTTTAAAAGTCAGGATTTTCAAAAAAGATAAGATTTTGGAAAATGTTGGGCTTTTTAAAACGTCAATATTTTTGAAAAAGTCAGGATTTTTGAATAAGTCAAAATATTCGAAAAAGTCCTGATTTTTAATATTTGTGATTTTTGAAAAAATATAATTTTTAAAAAATTAAATATTTTCAAAAAGTCAGCATTTTTGATAAAGTTGAGATTTTAGAAAATTTAGGAATTTTTTTAAAAATTGGATTTAAAAAAATTGATTTTCAAAATGTCACGATTTTCAAAAAAGTTGGGATTTTAAAAAATGTTATAATCTCTAAAGAGTTAAGATTTCAACAATTTATTGATGCGCTTAAAATTAACATGACCTTGAAAAGGTCATAACTCGTGCTCGGGTGTCCGTTTGAGTCCATTTGTTATAAAAATCTCAACTTTTTTAAAATATCGATTTTTAAAAAAAAATTCACGTTGAATAGTTTAGATTTTTCAGAAATTATGGATTTTTTTAATATGTCATGATTTTTGAAAAAGTAATTATTTTTCTAAAAGTTGTGAATTTCAAAAAAATTAGGATTTAAAAAAATTCAAGTTTAGAAAAGATTATGAAAAGAGTTTTAAAAAAATACACTTTAGGATTCGTAATTCTAAAAAGGTTTGAATTTAAATTTTTTTAGGGTTTTTCAAAAGTTGAGATGTTTGAAAAAGTTAGGATTATGAAAAGGTTGGGATTTCAAACAAAATCGAGGATTTCAAAAACTCATGATTTCAAAAAAGCCAAGAATTTTGAGGAAGATGGGATTTTCAAAAAGACAAGATTTTGAAAAAATGTGTAATTTTCAAATAAGTCGGGAATTATAAAACTAAAGAGATTATTAAATCCCGACTATATTGAATATCATAATTTCTATGAAGATGCTAACATTTTTAAAGCTTTACTTTTCAAAATTCCAACTTTTTATAAAATAGAGACTTTTTAAATTCATGAGTTTATCCCTTTCAAAATCTTTGAAAATAATTTTTTAAAAAAATCATGACTTTTATGAAATCCTAACAGTTCCAAAATTGGGATATTTTTTAAATCATGACTTTTTCAAAATTGCAACCCCTAAACCCTAAACCCTATCACTTGAAACCTGAGTCGTAAATACTAAACCCCCTAAACCCCAACATCCTAAACACTAACCCCAAAACCATAGACCATAAATCATAAATCCTTAACACCGCATCCTAAACCCGAAACCCTCAGACCATAAACCATAAACCCAAATCCCTAAATCGTAAAACCTAAACTATAAACCCCAAACCTTAAACCCTAAGCCCTAAACCCCTAATCCCGAGCCTTAAACCATAAAGAGTGAACCCTAAAGCGTTAGGAGTAACCTTAAACCCTAAACCCTATACCTCAAATGGTGAGATCTAAGCCAAAACCCTAAACCCTAAACCTTTAGCTAGAAACCTAAACGCTAACCGCTACACTAACCTCGAACCTTGAGCAATGGACCCTCAACGCTAACCCCTACACCCCTAACCCTAAACCTTAAGCTCTAATTACTCTTAAACCCTAAAACCCTAAAGGCTAAATCCTAAATACTAAACCCTCAAACCATAAATCTTAATCTTAAGCTCTATACCCCAAAACCCTAAATCATAAAACCTAATACTTAAACCCTAAACCCAAAACACTAAATCCCTTGAGCCCTAAACCCTCAACCTAGAAACCTTAAAATAGTTAGATTTGGAAAAAGTTAGTATTTTGGAAAAGTCAAGATTTTGAAAAACATGATATTGTTTAAATATTGTGAACATTTTAAATTCATGACTTTATCACTTTAAAATCTTTTAAAATACAAATTTTTTGAAAATCTTGACTTTTTCGAAATCAAGATATTTTTAAAATCGTGACTTTTTCAAAATCACAATCCAAAACCCCAACATCCTAAAAACTAAGCCCAAAACCCTAAATCCTAAACCATTAACCATAAACCCTTAACACTTAATCCTAAACCCTAAACCCTTAGCCATAAACCATAAACCCAAATCCCTAAATCGTAAAACCTAAACTCTAAACCCCAAACCTTAAACCATAAACCCTAAACCCTGATCCCTAAGCCATGAATCCTAAACCCTAAACCCCTAACCCCAATCCATTATTATGTCATGATTTTTGAAAAAGTCATTACTTTCCAAAAAAAATGAATTTCAAAAATTTAGGATTTTAAAGAATTTGTAATTTAAAAAATGAATTTCATAATTCTAAAAAGTTTGAATTTCAAAAATTTTAAGGTTTTTAAATAGTTGAGATTTTGAAAAAGTCGGGATTATGGAAAGGTTGTGGAGTTTAAAAAAGCTGGGATTTCAAGTAAGTCATGATTTTGAAAATACCAAGAATTTTGAGAAATTTTGGATTTTCAAAGAAGGTGCTTTTTTCAAATAAGTCATGAATTAAAAAATTGAAGAGATTTTTAAATCCTGACTGTTTTGAATATTTTAATTTTTTTAAAAATCCTTACGTTTTCAAAATCTTTACTTCATCAAAAATCTAGCTTTTTATAAAATTACGAATTTTAAAAAATCACGAGTCTTTTAAAAATTGTGAACTTTTTAAATTCATGACTTTATCACTTTAAAAATCTTTAAAAATACACGACTTTTCAAAAATCATGACTTTTTCAAAATCGCGACCTCTAAAACATGAAAGCTAAGTTGTAAATGCTAAACCATAAACCCCAACATCCTAAACCATAAACCCTTACACTAAATCCAAACCCTAACCCTTAACAATAAACCATAAACCCAAATCCCTTAATCGTAAAACCAAAACTCTAAACCCCAAATGTTAAACCATAAACCCATAACTCGATCCTTGAGAAAAGAAGCCTAAGCCCTAACCCCAAAGCCCTAACCCTAAGCCTTAAACCCCAAACACTAAATAATGAACCTAAAGCCTTCGGCCTAACCCTAAACCCTTGTACTTGAGCGTGAGCTCTAGGCCAAAACCCTAAACCCTAACCCTAAATAGTTACAATTTTTGAAAAAGTTGGGATTTTAAAAAAATTTATAATCTCAAAAGAGTCAAAATTTCAAAAATGTAGTGATGTGCAAAAATTATCAAAACTTGAAAAGGTTATAAATTGTGCTCTGGGGTTTGAGACCATTTTTTTAAACCACCTTGCTTTTTGAAAATCTCAACTTTTCAAAAAATTTAGGATTTTAAAGAATTTGCAATTTTAGAAAAGATAGAATTTCATAATTTTATAAAATTTTGAATTTCAAAAATTTGAGGGTTTTGAAAAAGCTGAGATTTTAAAAAAAGTTAGGATTATGATAAGGTTGGGATTTTGAAAAAAAATTGGGATTTCAAAAAAGTTGTGATTTCGAAAAAGCCAAGAATTTTGAGAAAAGTTAGGATTTTCAAAAAAGACAAGATTTTTAAAAAAGGTGCAATTTTCAAATAAGTCGAGAAAGATAAAACTAAAGAGATTTTTAAATGCCAAACTTTTTTTAAAATCCTAATTATTTTGAAAATCCTAAAAAATAAGTCAGAATTACTAAACTAAAGAGATTTTTAAATCCCAATTGTTTTAAATATCCTAAATTTTTGAAAATTCTAACCTTTTAAAATATTTACTTTTTCAAAATTCTAACTTTTTATAAAATCGTGACTTTTTCTAAAGTTACAAATTTTTAAAAATCATGAGTATTTTTGTTAAACTCGAACTTTTTAAATTTGTGACTTTATAAGTTTCAGAATCTTTGAAAATATAGACTTGAAAATCATGACTTTTTCAAAATCCTGTTTCAAAATCGCGATGTTTTTGAAATCATGACCCCTAAAACCTAAAAACTGAGTCCTAAATGTTACCCTAAACCCCAACATCCTAAAAACTAAGCCCAAAAGCCAAAATCCTAAATCATAGACCCTTAACACCGAATCCTATACCATAAACCCTAAATCCCTAAATCTTAAAACAAAAACTCTAAATCCCAAACCTTAAACCATAAAACCTAAGCCTTAACCCCTTAGCCATGAAGCCTAAACCCTAATCCCTCACCCCCAAATGATAAACCCTTAACCCCTAAATCATAAACAAGTGAACCCTAAAAGCCTTAGGCCTAACCCTAAACCCTATACCTTGAACCGTGACCCCTAAGCCAAAAATCTATATCCTAAACCCTAAACTCATAACCATGAACCTCACACCCTTAACCATGGACCTTCAACCATGAACACTAAGACCTAAACCCTAAACCCTAAACTCTTAGCCATATAAACTAAATCCTTAACCTTAAGCTCTAATTGCTCCTAAAGCCCTAAATGTTGAATCCTAAATACTAAACCCTCAATCGTAAAGCATAAGCCCTAAACCCTAAATTTAAAACCGTAAACCTCGAACCCCAAACCCAAAAACCTAAGCCCTAAATCCTAACCCTAAACCCAAAACCCTTAATCATAAAATGTAATTTTTAAACCCTAAAACTTCATCCCCGAACCTTGAACTTCAGCCCTAAACTCTAAACCCCGAGCCCTAAACCATAATCCCTAAACTCTAAACACTAAACCGTAAATCCCGATAGCCCAAAAATTGAAACCCTAAAAACTAAATCCCATGAGTCCTAAACCCTCAACCTAGAAACCTTAAAATAATTAGATTTTGAAAAAGTTGGTATATTTAAAAACATGGAATTTTCAAAAAGTCAACCTTTTTGTAAAAGTCAGGATTTTCAAAAACTTGAGATTTTAAAAAAAAATCACAACTTTTGAAAAGGTTGCAATTTTAAACAAAGTTGTTATTTAAGAAAACATCAAGATTTTAAAAATGTTGGGACTTTGAAAATGTTTGAATTTTCAAACAATTTAGGGTTGTCGAAAAATGAATATTTCAAAAAAGTCGGTATTATTTTAAAAAGTTCATATTTTTGAAAAGAAGATATTTTAAAAATTTTGAGATTTTTCAAAAAGTCGTGATTTTGTAAAAGTGAAAATTTTCAAAAAAGTCATATATTCGAAAAAGTTCCAATTTTTAATATTTGTTATTTTCGAATAAATATATATATTTTTAAAAGTCGGGATTTTCAATATAGTCGGCATTTATGATAAAGTTAAGATTTTAGAAAATTTAGTAATTTTTAAAAAGTTCAGATTTTTGAAAATGTTTAGATTTTCGAAAACGTCACGATTTTTTAAATAGTTGCGATTTTTCTAAAAGTTTGGGATTTTAAAAAAATTTATAATAATCTCAAAAGAGTCATGATTTCAAAAATGTAGTGATGCTCCAAAATTAACATGAACTTGAAAAGGTTATAACTTCTACTTCGGGTGTCTGTTTGATTACTTTTATTTAAAACCACATGTTTCAAAAATCACAACAGTTTTAAAATATAAGGATTTTGAATAAAAAGTCGGGAGTTTGATTAATTTAGATTTTCTTAAAATTCAGGATTTTTAATTTGTCTAATTTTTTAAAAAGTCATTATTTTCCAAAAAGTTGTGAATTTCAACAAATTTAGGATTTTAAAGAATTAAGTTTAGAAAAAGATGGAATTTTTTTAATTGTAAAGAAGTTCAAATTTTAAAACTTTTAGGGTGTTTGAAAAAGTACAGATTTTTGAAAACACCAGAATATGAAAAGGTTAGGATTTAAAAATATTTCTTATTTTGAAAAAAACAAGTATTTTGCGAAGGTTGGGATTTTCAAATAAGAAAAGATTTTTAAAAAAAGTACAATTTTGAAATGGGTCAGAATTACTGAAACGTAAGATATTTTTAAATCCTAATTGTTTTAAATATCCTTTTTTTATATCCTAACATTTTCAAAATCTTTACTTTTAAACATTTCAACTTTTTCTAAAATTGTGACTTTTTCTAAAATTACGAATTTTTAAAAAATCACGAGTTTTTTTAAAAAATTGTGAATCTTTTGAAATCCTAACTATTTCAAAATTAGGATATTTTTAAAATTGTGAATTTTTCAAAATCACAACCCCTAAACCCTAAAACCTGAAACTTGAGTCGTAAACGCTAAACCCTAAACCCCAACATCCTAAACACTAAGCTGAAAACCCTAAATTCTAAACCATAAACCATAAACCCTTAACAATGAATCCTAAACCTTAAACCCTCAACCATAAACCAAAAATCCATTAATCGTAAAACCTAAACTCTAAACCCCAAACCTTAATCTATAAAGCCTAAACCCTAATCCTTGAGCCATGAAACCTAAATCTTAATCTCTAAGCCCTAAACCCTAAATAATAAACCTTAAACCCCTAACCCTAAACCTTAAACCCTAAACAATATACCTTGAACCGTGAGTCCTAAGCCAAAACCTAAACCCTAATAATCCCTAAACTCATAACCCCAATCCTCAAACACTTAGCCATTGACCCTCAACCATGAATATCAAGAACTAAACCACGACCCCTACACCTTAAACCCTAAACCCCGAGCCCTAAATCCTATAAACCTTAAACCTTAAGCTCTAATTCATAAGCCCTAAATTTTGAGTCATAAACCCTAAAACCCTTAATGTTAATTCCTAAATACTAATCCCTCATTCATAAACCATGAGCCCTAAACCTGCATGCAAAACCTTCAACCATAAACCTTGAACCATAAATCTTAAAACCCTAAACTCCAAAACTCTAAACCTTGATCCCCAACCCCGAACCCCAACCTTAAAACCATAACCATGAGCCCCGATCCCGAATCCCTAAACTCTAAACACTAAACCCTAAACCTTGAATCCTAAGCCCAAAAACCTAAACCCTAAACACTAAATCACGTGAGCCTTAAACCCTTAACTTAGAAAACTTAAAATAGTTATATTTGGAAAAAATTGGTATTTTGAAAAACTTGGGATTTTAAAAAGTCAAGACCCTAAAACCTTAACCATAAACCTTGAACCCCAAACCCTAAAACCTAAGCCCTAAATCCTAACCCTAAACCCTAAACCCCAAAACCCTATACCTTAAAATGTAACTCTTAAACCCTAATCCTTGATCCCCAAACATTAAACCTCAACCCTAATCCCTAAACCCTAAACAATATACCCTAAAACCCGAATCTTGAGCTCAAAAACTTAAACCCCGAATCCCGAGCCCAAACTTATACCCTAAACACTAAATCCCCTTAGCCCTAAACCCTCAACCTAGAAACCTTAAAATAGTTAGATTTGGAAAAAGTTGGTATTTTGAAAAACTTGGGATTTTCAAAATGTCAAGATTTTGAAAAAGTCGAGGATTTTCAATTTTAAACAAAGTTGTTATTTTTGAAAACATTAAGATTTAAAAAATTTTGGGACTTTAAAATGTTCAAATTTTCAAACAAATTGGGGTTTTTGAAAAATGAATATTTCAAAAGTCGATTTTTGAAAATTAGGGATTTTCTAAAGAGTTGGGATTTTTCGCATTTTTGAAGAGTAATAATTTTTTAGGAGTCTAGATTTTTGAAAAATTCAATTTTCTTAAAAAAATTGACATTTTTAAAAAAATTAGGATTTTTGAAAAGACGAGATTTTTTAAAAAATGATATTTTCCAAAGAGTCGTGATTTTGTAAAAGTGAGTATTTTCAAAAAAGTCAAGATTTTGGAAAATGTTGGGATTTTTGAAACATCAAGATTTTTGAAAAAATCAGGATTTTTGAATAAGTCAGGATATTCGAAAAAGTCCCAATTTTTAATATTTGCAATTTTCAAAAAAATATATTTTTTAAAAAGAAGGATTTTCAAAAAGTCGGCATTTTTGATAAAGTTGAGATTTTAGAAAATTCACGAATTTTTAAAAAGTTGGGATTTCTGAAAAAGTTTTTATTTTAAAAAACGTTGTGATTTTTTTAAATAGTTGAGTTTTTTGAAAAGTTGGGATTTTGGAAAAGTTATAATCTCAAAAGAGTTGAGATTTAAAAATTGCAATGTTGCGCCAAGATTAGCGGAACTTTAAAATTTCATAACTTTTGCTCTCGTGTGTCATCTGTTTGAGTCTGCTTTTGTCATAATTTTCCAAACAGTTTTGAATTTATAAAAATTTAGGATTTTAAAGAATTTATAATTTTAGGAAAAGATAGAATTTAATGACTCTATAAAAGTTCAAATTAAAAATTTTTATGGTTTTTGAAAAAGTTGAGATTTTCAAAAAGTCGATTAAGAAAAGGTTTGGATTTCAAACAAAAATTGGGATTTAAAAAAAAAATTGATTTCAAAAAAGCCAAGAATTTTGAGACAGTTGGGTTTTTCAAAAAAGAAAAGGTTTCGAAAAAAGGTGAAATTTTCAAATAAGTCACGATTTAGAAATATTCATCATTTTCAAAATCTTTGAAACTTCAAACTTTTTGAAAATCATGGCTTTTTCAAATCCTAACTATTTCAAAATGGGGATATTTTTGAAATCGTGACTTATTTAAAATCACGACCCCTAAACACTAAACCCTAAAACCTAAAACCCGAGTCATAAACTATATACCCTAAACACTAAGCGCAAAACCTAAATCCTAAACCCTAAACCCTCACCCATAAGCCATAAGCCATAAACCCAAATCCCTAATTCGTAAAACCCAAACCTTAAACCATAAACCCTAAACCCCGATCCCTAAGCCATGAAGCCTAAACCCTAGCCTTAGGCCAAACCCTAAACCTTATACCTTGAACCATGAGCGCTAAGCCAAAACCCTAAACCCTAAAACCTACAATCATAACCCCAAACAAAGAACCTTGAGCCGTGGACCCTCAACCATGAACAATGAGACCTAAACCCTAAACTCGAGACCTATACCCTATAAAATCTAAACCTCAAGCTCTAATTACTCCTAAACCCTCGAATACTAATTCATAAATGGTAATTCCTAAATACTAAACCCTCAATCATAAACCATTAACCATAAGCCCTAAATGCCATACCCTCAATCATAAACCTCGAACCCCAAACCCTAAAACCCGAGACCTAAATCCTAACCGTAAACCCTAAACTTTGATCCTTGAATCCCGAACCTCAACCATGAACCTTAATCCATAATCCATACACACTAAACCCTAAACCCTAAAGACTAAATCCCCTAAAAAAATCGTCAACCTAGAAACCATAAAATAGTTATATTTGGAAAAAGTAGGTACTTTGAAAAACTTGGGATTTTAAAAAAGTAAATATTTTTGAAAAAGTCAGATATTAAAAAAACTTGAGATTTTTTTAAAACGTCTCGACTTTTGAAAAGGTTGCAATTTTAAACAAAGTTGTTATTTTCAAAACATCAAAATTTTAAAAATGTTGGGACTTTGAAAATGTTCAAATTTTCAAACAAGTTGAGGTTTTTGAAAAATGAATATTTTGAAAAAAAAAGGATATTAGAAAAGTAGGGATTTTCTAAATTGGGCTTTTCGTATTTTTTAAGAGTCGGGATTTTCAAGTCTTTGGAAACTAAACACTAAGCCCAAAACTCTAAATCCTAAACCATAAACAATAAATCATTGACACTGAATCCTAAACCCTAAACCCTCAACAAACCATAAACCCAAATCCCTAAATCGTAAAACCTAAACTCTAAACCCCAAACCTTAAACCATAAACCCTAAACCCTGATCCTTGAACCATTAAGCCTAAACCCTAAACCCTTAACCCTAAGCCTTAAACCCTAAACCCTAAATAATGAACCCTAAATCCTTAGGCCTAACCCTAAACCCTAAACCCTATACTTGAACCATGAGCCCTAAGACAAAACCCTAAACCATAAAGTCATAACCCCAAACCTCGAACCTCGAGCCATGAACCCTCGGCCATAAACACTCGAGACCTAAACCCTAAACCATAAACCTTAAGTGCTAATTGATCCTAAACCCTAAATAATGAATCCTAAATTCTTAAGCCTAACCCTAAACCCTAAACCCTATACCTTGAACCATGAGCCCTAAGACAAAACCCTAAACCATAAAGTCATAACCCCAAACCTCGAACCCCGAGCCATGAAACCTCGACCTTAAACACCGAGACCTAAACCCTAAACCATAAACCTTAAGTGCTAATTGATCCTAAACCCTAAATTTTGAGTCTTGAACCCTAAAACCTTCAATGCTAAATCCTAGAATCATCTAACCCTCAATCATAAACCATGAGCCCTAAACCCTAAATGAAAAACCTTTAACCGTAAACCTTGAACCCCGAGCCCTAAATCCTAACCGTAAACCCTAAACCCTAAACCCTAAACCCAAAACACCTAAACCCTAAGACCTAATTATAAAACCCTGAACCCTTAGCCTTGAGCCCTAATCCCTAAACCTCAAATGCTAAATTTTGAATCCCGAGACCTAGAAACCTAAACCCTATATCCCTTGAGCCTTAAACCCTCAACCTAGACACCTTAAAATAGTTAGATTTGGAAAAAAATTGGTATTTTGAAAAACTAGGATTTTCAAAAACTTGATATTTTTCAAAAAAGTCACGACTTTTGGAAAGGTTGCAATTTCATTTTAAACTTGTTTTTTTGAAAACATCCAGATTTAGAAAATGTTGAGATTTTTTAAATGTTCAAATTTTCAAACAAATTGGGGTATTTGGAAAATGAATATTTAAAAAAATTTAGGATTTTTGAAAAGTTGGGATTTTCTAAAGAGTTTGGCTTTTCACATTTTTGAAGAGTCGGGATTTTTAAGAGTTTGGATTTTCAAAAAGTCAAGATTTTTGAAAATTCGACATTTTCAAACATGTTAGGATTTTGAAAAGAAGGAGTTTTTTAAAATTTTGAGATTTTCCAAAAAGTTGTGATTTTGTAAAAGTGAAGATTTTCAAAAAGTCAAGACTTTTGAATAGTCGGGATATTCAAAAAGTCTTGAAAATGTTAGGATTGTTAAAACGACAAGATTTTTGAAAAGTAAGGATTTTTAATAAGCTAAGATATTCCAAAAAGTCCTGATTTTTAATATTTGCGATTTTATAAAAATATAATTTTTTAAATAAGGATTTAAAAAAAAAAAGTCAGCATTTTTTTATAAAGTTGAGATTTTAGAAAATTCAGGAATTTTTATAAAGTTGGGATTTCTAAAAAGTTTTGATTTTCCAAAACGTTGCGATTTTTGAAAAAGTTTTGATTTTCAAAAATTTAAATATCTCAAAAGAGTCAAGATTTCAAAAATGTAGTGATGTGCTAAAATTAAAAGGAACATGAAAAGGTCATAACTTATTTTCTCGAGTGTCCTTTTGAGTCCATTTTTTTTGTAAAACCACATATTTAAAAATTTCAACTTTTTAAAATATCAAATTTTTTTAAAAAAAGTGGGGAGTTTGAATAATTTAGATTTTCTAGAAATTATAAATTTTTGATTTTTAAAAAGTCATTATTTTAAAAAAGTTGTGAAATTCAAAACATTTAGGATTTTAAAGAATTTGTAATTTCAAAAAGATAGAATTTCATAATACTAAAAATTCAAGATTATAAAAAGGTTGGGATTTGAAAAAGCCAAGAATTTTGAGAAAGTTGGGATTTTTAAAAAGATAAGATTTAGAAAAAAAAGTTCAAATTTAAAATAACTCGGAATTACAAAACTGATGAGATGTTTAAATCCCAACTGTTTTGAATATTCTATTTTTTTAAATCCTAACACTTTCAAAATCTTTTCTTTTTCAAAATTCCAAATTTGTTATAAAATCTTCACTATTTCAAAAATTACGAATTTCTAAAAATCATGAGTTTTTTTAAAATTGTGAACTTTTTGAATTCATGAATCTATCACTTTCAAAATCTTTGAAACTAAATACTTTTTAAAATCATGGCTTTTTTAAATCCTAACTGTTTCAAATTTAGGATATTTTTAATTCATGACTTTTTCAAAATCAAGACCCCTAAACCCTAATCCCCGAAATCTAAAACCTAAGTCGTAAATGCTAAATCCTAAACCCCAACATCCTAAAAACTAAGCCTAAAAACCCTAAATCCTAAACAATAAACCATAAACCCTTAACACTAAACTCTAAACCATAAACCCAAATCCCTAAATCGTAAGACCTAAACTCTAAACCACAAACCTTAAACCGTAAATAAAACCCTAACCCCGATACCCGAGCCGTGAAACCTAAACCCTAAGCCCTTAACCTTTAAAAATAAACCTTAAACCCTAAACCCTAAACATTGAACCCTAAAAAGCCTTAGGTCTAACCCTAAACCCCAAACCCTATACCTTGAACCGTGAGCACCAAGCCAAAACCCTTAACCCTAAAATCATAACCCCAAACCTTGAACCTTGAGCCATTCACCTCAACCATGAAAAATGAGACCTAAACCCTAAATCCTAACCCATACGCCCTAAATTCTTAGCCGTATATCCTATAAACCCTAGAACGTAAGCTCTAATTGCTCGTAAACACTAAATTCTAAGTCCTAAACCATACCTAAATGCTAAATCTTAAATATTAAAACCTCAATCATAAACCATGAGCCCTAAACAATAAATGCAAAACCCTCAACCATAAACCCGAAACATCAAACTATAAAACCCGAGCACTAAACCCTAAACCCTAAAAGCTTATTCTTAAACATTGATCCCCAAATCTTGAACCTCAAGCGTAATCCTCCCTAACACCGAACCCTAAGCCCTAAACCCCGAATCTTGTGCCCAAAAACCTAAACCCTAAACACTAAATCCTATGACCTCTACTCCATCAACCTAGAAACCTTAAAATATTAAGATTTGGAAAAATTTGCTATTTTGAAAAATTTGGGATTTTGGGATTTTAAAAAGTCAAGATTTTAAAAAATTGAAATTGAATTTTCAATGAAGTAACGACTTTTGAAAAGGTTACAATTTTTAAAAAAATTGTTATTTTTACAAGCATCAAGATTTAAAAATATTGGGACTTTTAAAATATTGAAATTTCAAAAAAGTTGGTGTTTTTGAAAAATGAGTATTTTGCAAAAGTCCTGGATTTTTGAAAAGTTAGGATATTAAAAATAGTTGAACTTTTTGCATTTTTGAAGAGTCGATTTTTTTAAAATCAAGATTTTTCGAAAACTCGACATTTTAAATTTTTTTAGGATTTTTAAAAGATGGAATTTTAAAATTTTGAGATTTTCCAAAAGTCTTGATTTTGTAATATTTGTAATTTTGGAAAAAATATAATATTTCCCAAAAGTAATGATTTTTAAAAAGTGGACATTTTCGATAAAGTTGGGATTTTCTGAAAAGTTTTGTTTTTCGAAAACGTCATGATTTTTTAAATAATTACGATTTTTAAAAAAAGTTGGGATTTCAAAAAGTAGTGATGCACCAAAATTAGCAAGTACTTGAAAAGGTCATAAATGTGCTCCGGTGTCCTTTTGAGTCCGTTTTCTTGAAACTATATGTTTCAAAAAAATCAACTTTTTTAAAATATCGATTTTAAAAATAAAATCGAGTTTGAATAATTTAGATTTTCCATCAATTTTTAATATTTGAATATGTCATAATTTTCCAAAAAGTTATGAATTTTAAAAATTTAGGATTTTAAAGAATTTGCAATTTTAGAAAAAGATAGAATTTCATAATTCTAAAAAGGTTTGAATTTCAAAAAATTAGGGTATTAAAAAAGTTTAGATTTTGAAAACAGATAGGACTATGGAAAAATTGGGATTTTGAACAAAAATCGAAAAAAAAACCAAGAATTTTGAGAAAATTGGGATTTTCAAAAAAGACAAGATTTTGAAAAAAGGTGCAATTTTCAAATAAGTCAGAATTACAAAATTGAAGAGATTTTTAAATCCCAACAATATTGAATATTCAATTTTTTTAAATCCTAACATTTTGAAAATCTTAACTTTTTATAAAATTGTGACTTTTTCAAAATTACTTAATTTTTAAAAATCACAAGTTTTTTAGAAATTGTTAACTTTTTAAATTCACGACTTTATCACTTTCACAATCTTTCAAAATAAATACTTTTTGAAAATCATGACTTTTTCAAAATCTTAACTGTTTAAAAATCAGGATATTTTTGAAATTGTGACTTTTTCAAAATCCTAAACCTTGAACCCTAATTCCCAAACCCTAAGCCCTAAACCATAAATACTAAACCGTAAACCCTGAAATTTTGAGCCCAAAAACCTAAACACTAAACACTAAAATCCCTGAGCCCTAAATCCTCAATCTAGAAACTTTAAAAGATTTAGATTTGGAAAAACATGGTATTTTTAAAGTATCAAGATATTTGAAAAAGTCCCGATATTTAATATTTGCGATTTTTTAAAAATATATATATATTTTAAAAAGTAAGGATTTTTAAAAAGTTGGCATTTTTATAAAGTTACGATTTTAGAAAATTCAAGAATTTTTAAAAAGTTTGGATTTCTGAAAAAGTTATAATCTCAAAAAGTATAGATTTCAAAAATGTAGTGAAGTGCAAAAATTAGGAAGAATTTGTAAAGGTCATAACTTGTGCTCATGTGTCCATTTAAGTCTGCTTTTTTAAACCACATGTTTAAAAATCTCAACTTCTATGAAATATCAATATTTTAAAAAAAAAGTTGGAAGTTTGAATAATTTAAATTTTCCAGAAAATCTAGATTTTTTAATATGACATGATTTTTGAAAAGTTATTATTTTCCAAAAAGTTGTGAATTTAAAAAATTTAGGCTTTTAAAAAAATCAATTCTAGAAAAAGATACAATTTCAAAATTTTATAAAAGTTCAAATATTAAAATTTTATTGTTTTCAAAAAAGTTGAGATTTTCAAAAAGTCAAGATTATAAAAGGATGGGATTTTGAACAAAATTTGGGATTTCAAAAAGGCAAATAATTTAGAGAAAGTTGGGATTTTCAAAAAGACAAGATTTTGGAAAAAGGTGCAATTTTCAAATAAGTCAGAATTACTAAACAAAGAGATTTTTAAATCCTAATTGTTTTGAATATCCTATTTTTTTTTTTAAATCCTAACATTTCAAAATCTATTCTTTGTCAAAATTCCAACTTTTTATAAAATCATGACTTTTTCGAAAATTATGATTTTTAAAAAAATCACGAGGTTTTTTGTTTAAATTTGAACTTTTTTTAATTCATGACATTATCACTTTAAAATCTTAGAAATTAATTTTTTTGTTAAAATCATGACTTTTTCAAAATCGCGAGCCCTAAACCTTAAACACTAAAACCTAAAACTTGAGTCATGAAACGCTAAACCCTAAACCCCAACATCCTAAACACTAAACTAAGCTCAAAACCCAAAATCCTAAACCATAATCCCTTAACACTAAACCCTCAACATAAACTAGAAACCCAAATCCCTAAATCATAAAACCTAAACTCTAAACCCCAAACCTTAAGACATAAACCCTAAAATATGATCCCCACGCCATGAAGCCTAAACCCTAAACACTAATCCCTAAACCCTAAACCCTAGACAATAAACCCTAAACCCTCAAAATTGAACCCTAATTCCTTAGGCCTAACACTAAACTCTATATCCTATATCATATACCTTTAACTATGAGCCCTAAGCCAAACACCTTAACCCTAAACCCATACCTAGAGACCTAAACTCATAACACCGAACCTCAAATCTGAGCCATGGACCCTCAACCATGAACACTTTGAGACCTAAACCCTAAACCCTATAAACCCTAATCCTTAAGCTCTAATTTCTCCTAAACAATAAATTCATAGTCTTAAACTCTAAAAACCTAAATGTTAAATTCTAAATACTAAATCCTCAATCTTAAATCATGAGTGTTACACCCTAAATGAAAATCCCTCAATCATAAAACCTGAGCCCTAATCCTAAAATCTAATTCTTGAGCCCAAAAAAACTTAAACCCTAAACCTTTGAATCCCGAGCCCAAAAACCTAAACCCTAAACACTAAATCCATAAACCATCAACCTAGAAACCTTAAAATACTTAGATTTCGTAAAAAATTTGGTTTTTAAAATACTTTGGATTTTCAAAAACCCAAGATTTTGAAATACTCAATATTTTCAAAAACTTAAGATTTTTGAAAAAGTCACAATTTTTGAAAAGGTTGTGTAACTTTAAAGAAAAGTTTTTATTTTTGAAAACATCGAGATTTAAAAAATGTTGGGACTTTGAAAATGTTCAAATTTTCAAACAAGTTGGGGGTATTTGAAAAATGAATATTTTTGAAAAGTTGGGATTTTCTAAATACTTGGGCTTTTTGCATTTTTGAAGAGTCTAGATTTTTTTAAAACTAAGATTTATGAACCTTAAACCTAATTTTAAACTCTAAACCTTGATCTTTGAACCTCGACCCTAAACCATGAACCCTTACCCCCTAACCCCCCGAACTTTAATTCCTAATCCCTAAACCCTAAACACTAAATCCCCAAACCCTCAATCCTCAACCTAGAAACTATAAAATACTTAGATTTGGGAAAATTTAGTATTTTGAAAAACTTTGGATTTTAAAAAATTCAAGATTTTGGAAAAAGTCAGGATTTTCAAAAACATGAGAATTTCAAAAAATTCATGTCTTTCGAAAAAGTTCTAATTTTAAACAAAGTTGTTATTTTTTAAAACATCAAGATTTGAAAAATGTTTGGGCTTTGAAAATTAACAGAACACGAAAAGGTCATAACTTGTTCTCCGGTGTCCATTTAAATTTTTTTTTGTTTGAAACCACTTGTTTCAAAAAAATCTCAACTTCTTTAAAATATCAAGAATTTCAAAAACAAGTCGAGAGTTTAAATAATTTAGATTTTCTAGAAATTATGGATTTGTTTGAGAAAGTCATTAATTTAAAAAAGTTGAGAATTTTTAAAAAAATTAGGATTTTAAACAATTTGCAATTTTAGAAAAGATAGAATTTTAAAAATTTAGGGTTTTTGAAAAAGTTGAGATTTTAAAAACTCAGGATTATGAAAAGGTTGGGATTTCGAATAAAAATTGGGATTTAAAAAATTCGCGATTTCGAAAAGCCAAGGATTTTGAGAAAGTTGGGATTTTCTAAAAAGACAAAATTTTGAAAAAAGGTGCAATTTTGAAATAAGATGGGAAATAAAAAAGCTGAAGAGATTTTTAAATCCCAACTGTTTTGAATATCCTAATTTTTTTAAAATTTGAACATTTTAAAAATCTTTACTATTTCAAATTTTCAACTTTTATAAAATCAATAGTTTTTTAAAATTGTGAACTTTTAAATTCATGACTTATCACTATAAAAATCTTTTAAAATATTTTTTTTTTAAATCATGACTTTTTTGAAATATTAACTATTTAAAAATTGATATCTTTTTCAAATCGTTACTTTTTGAAAATTCCAACCCCTAAACCATAAGCCCTAAAACCTAAAACCTTAATCGTAAATGTTAAACACTAAACCCCAACATCCTAAACACTAAGCCCAAAACAATATATCCTAAACCATAAACACAAAACCCCTAACATTGAATCCTAAACCCTAAACCCTAAGCCTTAAACAATAATCCTAAATCCCTAAATTGTAATACCTAAACTCTAAACCGCAATCCTTAACCCTGATCCATTAGCCATGAAGCCTAAACCCTAAACCCTAAGCTAAACCCTAAAAAATAAAGCCTAAACCCCTAACACTAAGACTTAAACCCTAAACCCTAAAGCCTTAGGCCTAACCCTATACCTTGAAATGTGAGTCCTAAGTTAAAACCCTAAACCTTTAGCTATAGACCTAAAAGTTAAACTCATAACCTCGAACCCCGAGCCATGGAACCTCAACACTAAGATCTAAACCCTAAACCTTGACCCTTATGATATAAACCCTAAACTTTGAGCCCTATACTTTCAAATTTTAGGGTTAAATCGTAAATCTTAAACTCTAATTGCTCATAAACCCTACATTCTGAGTCTTAAACACTAAAACCCTTAATGCTAAATCCTAAATACTAAACCCTCAATCGTAAATAATGAGGCCTAAACCCTAAGTGCAAAACCCTCAATCGTAAACCTTAAAACCCAAACCCTAAATCCTAACCCTAAAAATTGAACCCCGAACCTTAAGACCTCGAGCCCTAATCCCTAAACCCTAAACACTAAACCCCTAAACCCTAAATCCAAAGCCCAAAAACCTAAACCATAAAAACTAAAATACTATGAGCCCTAAACCCTTAACCTAGAAAGCTTAAATAGTTAGATTTGGAAAAAGTTGATATTTTCAAAAACTTGGGATTTTCAAAAATTTAAATTTTTCACAATGTAAAGATTTTCAAAAACTTGAGATTTTCAAAAATTAACAACTTTTGAAAAAGTTACAATTTTAAACAAAGTTACTATTTTTTAAAACATTAAGATTCAAAAAATATTGGTACTTTTAAAATGTTCATATTTTCAAATAAGTTGGTGTTGTTGAAAAATAAATATTTTGAAAAAGTCTGGATTTTTAAAAGTGTTGGGCTTCTCACATTTTTGAAGAGTAAGGATGTTTTAAGAGTATGGATTTTGAAAAATTCAAGATTTTTGAAAAACTCAACATTTAAAAAAAAAAAAGTCGTAGCTAAATTTTTAAAAAGACTTTTGAAAAATTGAGATTTTCCAAAAAGTCATGATTTCTTAAAAGTGAAGATTTTTAAAAGAAGTCAAGACTCGGGATTTTTGAAAAGTCGATTCTTAAAAAGTCAATATTTTGGAAAATATTGGGATTTTAAAACGTCAAGATTTTTGGAAAAGTCAAGATTTTTGAATAAGTCGGGATATTTGAAAAAGTCAAGATTTTTAATATTTGTCATTTTCAAATTTTTTTTTTTTTAAAACTAAGAATGTTTTTAAAAGTCGGCATTTTTGATAAAGTACAAATTTTAGAAAATTCAGGAATTTTTAAAAACTTGGGATTTCTAAAAAGTTTGATTTTTGAAAATGTCGCTATTTTTGAAATAGTTACGATTTCAAAAAAGGGATTTTAAAAATTTATAATCTTAAATGAGTCAATATTTCAAAATGTAGTGATTCGCCAAAATTAGCACAAACTTGGAAAGGTCATAAAAAGTTTGCTCCAGTTGTCCGTTTGAGTCTATTTTTAAAACCACTTCTTTCAAAAAATCTCAACTTTTTTAAAATATCAGGGATTTTAAAAAAATGTTAGGAATTTGAATAATTTCTTATAGAAATTTTGGATTTTTGAATATGTCATGATTTTCATAATTCTAAAAATTTAGAATTTCAAAAATTTAGGGTTTTGGAAAAGTTGAGAACTTCAAAAATGTAGGTTTATGAAAAGGTTGGGATATCGAAAAAAATATCGGGATTTCAAAAAGTCATGATTTCAAAAAAAGTCAGAATTTTGAGAAAGTTACGATTTTCAAAAAGACAAGATTTTGAAAAAGGCAAATTTTAAAATAAGTCTATAGAATTAAAAAAATTCAGCTATGTTAAATCAAAACTTTGAATATCATAAGACTCAAGATTTCAAAAATCTAGTAATGCGCCAAAATTAGCAGGAAATTGAAAAGGTCATAACTTGTGCTCCGGTGTCATTTTGAGTTTGTTCTTTTTAAACTATATATTTCAAAAATCTCAACATTTTTAAAAATCAATATTTTGAAAAGAACGTTGGGAGTTTGACTAATTTAGATTTTCTAGAAATTCTGGTTTTTAAATATGTCATGATTTTTTGAAAAATATTTATTTTCTAAAAAGTTGTGAATTTTAAAAAATTTGCTATTTTATAAAAAGATAGAATTTCATAATTCTAAAAACTGAGATTCTAAAATAAGTCAAGATTATGAAAAGTTTAGGATTTCGAAAAAAAAATTGGGATTACAAAAAGCCAAGACCTTTGAGAAAGTTGGAATTTTCAAAAAACACAAGATTTTGAAAACAGTGCAATTTTAAAATAAGTTGGCAATTACAAAAATGAAGAGATTTTAAATCCCAACAGTTTTGATTATTTTAATTTTTCAAAAATCCTAACATTTTCAAAATCTTTACTTTTTAAAAATTCCAACTTTTTATAAAATCGTGAGTTTTTTGAAAATTGCAAAAAAATTAAAAATCACGAGTTTTTAGAATTGTGAACTTTTTAAATTCATGACTTTATCACTTTCAAAATCTTTGAAAATATAGACTTTTAAAAATCTTGAATTTTTAGAAATCCTAATTGTTTCAAAATTGAGATATTTTTGAAATCGTGACTTTTTCAAAATCTCGACACCTAAACACTAAAACTTGAAACCTGAGTTGTAAATGCAAAACCCTAAACCCCAACATCCTAAACACTATGCCCAAAACCTTGCATCCTTAACCATTAACCCTCACTCATAAACAATAAACCCAAATCCCTAAATCAAAAAACCTAAACTCTAAACCCCAAACTTTATACCATAAACTCTAAACCCTTAGCCATGAAACATAAAACCTAAACCCTAAACCCCTAATCATGAGGCTTAAGCCCTAAACCTAAAAAGTGAACCCTAAAGTGTTAGGCCTAAACCTAACCCCATACCTTGAAACGTGAGCCCAAACCCTAAACCCTAAACCTCTAGATAAAGACCTAAACCCTAAACTCATAACCCCAAACCTCAAACACCGAGCCATGGACCTAAACCATGAACCCCGAGACCTTAACCCTAAACCCTAAACTCTTAACCATATACCCTATAAACCCTAAACCTTAAGCTCTAATTGCTCCTAAACCCTATATTCTAAGTCTTAAAGTGTAAAACCCTAAATGTTCAATCCTAAATATTAAACCCTCAATCGTAAACCATGATCCCTAAACTCTAAATGTAAAACCCTTAACCATAAACCTCGAACCCCAATCCCTACAACTCCAAAATCCTAAAACCTAAAACCTAAAACCCTAAACCCTAATCCTAAAACGTAAATCTTAAAAAACCTAAACATTGATCCTTGAATCATGAATCTCAACCCCGAACCCCAAACCATGAGCCATGAGACCTAATCTCGAAACGCTAAACACTAAACCCTAAACCCCAAAAAATTAAATCTTAAACACTAAATCAATCGAGCCCTAAACCCTCAACCTAGAACCTTAAAATAGTTAAATTTGGAAAAGTTTGTATTTTGAAATGCTTGAGATTTTCAAAACGTCAAGATTTTTGAAAAAGTCGATTTTAAAAACTTGATATTTTCAAAAAGTCACGACTTTTGAAAAAGTTACAATTTTAAAGAAAGTTGTAATTTTTAAAACATCAAGATTTTTAAAATGTTGGGACTTTGAAAATGTTCAGATTTTCAAACATGGGTTTCTGAAAATGAATATTTCAAAAAGACAAGATTTTATAAAAAAATAGAATTTTTGAAAGAGTCGTGGTTTTTAAAGAGTTTGGATTTTTAAAAAGTCAAGATTTTTAAAAAAACTCAACATTTTAAAAAAATGTTAGGATTTTTTATATATGGGATTTTTAAAAATTAGAGATTTTCAAAAAATTCATGATTTTGTAAAAGTTAATATTTTTGAAAAAATTAGGATTTTTGTAATGTCAAAATTTTAGAAAAATGTTGATTTTACAATCGTCAAGATTTTTGAATAAGATATTCGGAAAAGTCTCGATTTTTAATGTTTTTGATTTTTGAAAAATTATAATTTTTTTAAAAAGTAAGGATTTTCAAAACGGTTGGCATTTTGATAAAGTTGATATTTTAGAAAATTTAGGATTAAAAGAAAAAGTCGGGAGTTTGAATAATTTAAATTTTCAATAAATTTTAGATTTTTAAATATGTTATGATATTTGAAAAATTGATTATTTTCCAAAAACTTTTGAATTTCAAAAAGTTAGGATTTTAAATAATTTGTAATTTTAGAAAAGATAGAATTTCATAATTTTAAAAAGCTTAAATTTAAATTATTTTAGGGATTTTGAAAAAGTTGAGATTTTCAAAATAGTTGGGATTATGAAAATGACGAGATTTGAAACAAAAGTTGGCATTTCAAAAAAGTTGTCCTTTTCAAAAAAAAAGAAAGTTTAGGAAGTTGGGATTTTCAAAAATACAAGATTTTCAAAAAAGGTGCAATTTTAAAATAAGTCAGGAATAAAATAATCTGAAGAGATTTTATAATCTTGACTTTTTGAATATCCCAATCTTTTCAAAATACTAACATTTTAAAAATCTTTAATTTTTAAAATTCCTAGTTTTGATAAAATCTTAACTTTTTTTGAAAATATTTTTTTTTAAAAAATCATGAGTCGTAAATCCTAAACCCTAAAATCCTAAACCCTAAAACTTGATTTGTAAAAACTAAACCATAAACCCCATAATCCTAAACACTAGTTACAAAACCATAAACCATAAACCCTTAACACCTGAATCCTAAACCCTAAACCATCAAACATAAACCATAAACCCAAATCCCTAAATCGTAAAACCTAAACTCTAAACCCCAAACCTTAAACCATTAACCCTAAACCCTGATTCCTAAGTGATAAAACCTAAACCCTTAGCCCTAAACCCTAAACAATAATTCCTAAACCCAAAACCATGAGCATTAAACCCTTAACCCTATACCTATAATTGTGAACCCTAAGAAAAAACCCTAAACCTTAAGCTAGATACTTAAACCATAAACCCTAAACTAATAACCTAGAACCTCAAACCCTAAGCCATGGACCCTCAACCATGAACACTATGACCTAAACCCTAAACCCTGACCCCTACGCCCTAAACACTAAACTCTCAGCCCTATATAACCTATAAACCCTAAACCTTAAGCTCTAATTTCTCATAACTCTAAATTCTGAGTCTTAAACCCTATAACCCTAAATGCTAAATCCTAAATACAAAACCCTCAATCCTAAATCATGAGTCCTAAACCCTAAATGCAAAACCCTCAACTATAAACCTTGAACCCCAAAACCCTAAAACTTGAGCCCTAAATCTGTAGCCTAAAACTTGAACCCAAAACCCAAAAACCTAAAACCTAATTCTTAAACCATAAACCTTGAATCTCAACCCTAAACCCTTAACCCCGAACCTGAACCTCGAACCCTAAGACCTAAGACCTAATCCCCAAACCCCGAATCCCGATGCCAAAATCCTAAACCCTAAACACTAAATCCCCTGAGTCCTAGGCCCTCAACCTAGAAACCTTAAAATAGTTAGATTTAGAAAAAAAAGTTGTTATTTTTAAAAAACTTGGGATTTTCAAAAGTAAAGATTCTTTTAAAAAGTTAGGATTTTCGGAAAAGTCATGACTTTTGAAAACGTTGCAATTTTAAACAAAGTTGTTATTTTTAAAACATCAAGATTTAAAATATGTTGGGACTTTGAAAATTTTCAAATTTTCAAACAAGTTGGGGTATTCAAAAAGTCAAAATTTTTGAAAAATTGGGATTTTTTTTGCATTTTTAAAGAATCTAAATTTTTTTGAAAAGATGAAATTATAAAAAAATTGTGATTTTTCAAAAAGTCGTGATTTTGTGAAAGTGAAGATTTTTGATAAAGTATTGATTTTTGAAAAGTTAGGATTTTCAAAAAAGTCAGGATTTTTGAAAATGGTGGGATTTTTAAAATCTCAAGATTGTTGAAAAAAAGTCGGACTTTTGAATAAGTCGATATTCGATAAAGTCCTGATTTTTAATATTTGTGCTTTTTAAAAAAATATAATTTTTTAAAAAAGTAAGGATTTTCAAAAAAGTCAGAATTTTTTATAAAGTTGAGATTTTAGAATATTTAGGAATTTTTAAAAAGTTGGGATTTTTTAAAATGTTTTGATTTTCAAAAACGTCATGATTTTATAACTAGTTGCAGTTTTTGAAAAAGTTGGGATTTAAAAAAAAAAAGTTATAATTTGAAAAGAGTCAAGATTTCAAAAATATAGTGATTCGCAAAAATTAGCATGAACTTGAAAAGATCATAACTTGTGCTCCGGGTGTCCGTTTGAGTTTTTTTTTAAACCACATGTTCCAAAAATCTCAACTTTTTTAAAATAATAGGATTTTAATAGAAATTGGGAGTTTGAATATATCATGATTTTGGAAAAAGTCATTATTTTCCAAAAAGTTGTGAATTTCTAAAAATTTAGGATTTCAAAGAATTTGCAATTTTAGAAAAAGATAGAATTTCATAATTCTAAAAAAGTTTGAATTTAAATTTTTTTAGGGTTTTTAAAAAATTTAAGATTCTCAAAAAGTCGGGTTGTGAATAGATTGGGATATTGAACAAAAATTGGGATTTCAAAGAAGTCGTGATTTTGAAAAAGCCAAGAATTTTGAGAAAGTTGGGATTTTCAAAAACACAATATTTTTTAAAAAGGTGTAATTTTAAAATAAGTGAGGAATTACAAAACTAAAGAGATTTTTAAATCCCAACTTTTTTGAATATCTTTTTTTTTTAAATCCTAACATTTTAACAATCTTTACTTTTTTAAAATTCCAACTTTTTATAAAATCATGCCTTTTTTGAAAATTGTGAACTTTTAAAATTCATGACTTTATCACTTTCAAAATATTTGAAAATACAGACTTTTTCAAAATCCCAATTGTTTCAAAATGGGATATTTTTGAACTCGTGACTTTCTCAAAATTGTGAACCCTAAACCCTAAACCCTAAAACTTAGACTTGAGTCGTAAACACAAAACCATAAATCACCATAAAACAGTCACAAAACCATAAATAAACATCTAAAACAGTAAACCCAAAACTCTAAATCCTAAAAACCATAAACCCTTAAAATTTAGTATGATCTCAAAAGAGTCAAGATTTTAAAAATGTAGTGATGCACCAAAATTAGAAAGAACTTGAAAAGGTCATAAATTGTGCTTCGGTGTTCTTTTTTGAGTACATTTTTTTAAACCACATGTTTTAAAAATGTCAACCTTTTTAAAATATTAGGATTTTCAAAAAAATCGGGAGTTTGAATAATATAGATTTTCTAGAAATTCTGGATTTTTGAATATGTCATGATTTTTGAAAAAGTCATTATTTTCCAAGAAGTTGTGAATTTAAATTTTTTTAGGATTTTAAAGAATTTGTAATTTTAGAAAATGATAGAATTTCATAATTCTAAAAAGTTCAAATTTCAAAAATTTTAGGGTTTTTTAAAAAGTTGAGATTTTAAAAAAAGTCAGGATTATGAAAAGGTTGGGATTTCAACAAAAATTAGGTTTTAAAAATTCGTAATTTCAAAAAAGCAAAGAATTTTTAGAAAGTTGGGATTTTGAAAAAGAAAAGATTTTGACAAAAGGTGCAATTTTCAAATAAGTCAGGAATTACAAAACTAAGGATATTTTAAAATCCCAACTATTTTGAATATCCTAATTTTTTTTTAAAATCCTAACATTTTTTAAAAATTATTTTTTAAAAATTCCACCTTTTTATAAAATCACAACTTTTTTGAAAATTTAGTATTTTAAAAAAATGTTAGTCTTTTAAATTCATGACTTTATCACTTTGAAAATCTTTTTTTAAATATAGAATTTTTTTGAAAATCATGACATTTTCAAAATCCTAACTGCTTCAAAATCGGGATATTTTTAAATCGTGACTTTTTCAAAATAGTGACCCCTAAACCCTAAAACCTGATTTGTAAACGCTAAACCTTAAACCTCAACATCCTAAACCATAAACCATAAATACTAAACCCTAAACCCTCAACCGTAAACCATAAACCCAAATACCTAAATTGTAAACCTAAACTCCGACTCCAAAACCTTAAACCATAAACCCTAAACCCTCAACCCCTAATCCCGAGCCTTAAACCCAAAAAAGTGAACCCTAAATCCTTAGGCCTAACCATCAATCGTAAACCCTACATCTTGAACCATGAGCCCTAAGCCAAAACCAAAACCAAAGCTAAAGACCTAAACTTATGATAAACCCTAAACTCAGAGCCCTATACCCTATACCGTAAACCTTAATCTCTAATTGCTACTAAACCCTAAATGTCAAATCCTTAATACTAAACCATTAATTGAAAACCATGGGCCCTAAACCCTAAAATGTAAAAACCCTCAATCGTAAACCTCGAACCCCAAACCCGGGCCTTAAATCCTAACTCTAAACACTAAACCCCAAAACCTTAAATCCTAATTCTTATACCGTAAACCTTGATCCCCGATCCCTAAACCTCAACACTAAACCCTAAACTCTAAACCTTGAGCCCTAAATCCTAAACACTAAACCTTAAACCTTGAATCTTGAGCCCAAAAACCTACACCTTAAACACTAAATCCACTTGAGCCCTAAACCTTCAACATAGAAACCTTAAAATAGTTAGATTTGGAAAATGTTGGTATTTAGAAAAACTTGGGATTTTCAAAATGTCCATATTTTTGAAAATGTCAAGATTTTCAAAAATTCACGACTTTTGAAAAAGTTACAATCTTAAACAAAGTTGTTATTTTTGAAGACATCAAGATTTTAAAAATGTTGGGACTTTGAAAAATTCAAATTTTCAAACAATTTGGGGTTTTTAAAAATGAATATTTAGAAAAAGTTAGGGTTTTGAAAGAGACGGGGTTTTTGTATTTTTAATCGAAGAATTTGAAAAAGCGAAGATTTTCAAAAAAGTCTGGATTTTCAAAAAAGTTGGGATTTTTAAAACGTCAAGATTTTTGAGAAATTCAGGATTTTTGAATAAGTCAAGATATTTGAAAAACTCCCGATTTTTTATAAAGTTGAGATTTTAGAAAATTCATTAATTTTTAAAAAGTTCGGATTTTTGAAAAAGTTCTTATTTTCAAAAACGTCGTGATTTTTGAAATAGTTGCAATTTTTAAAAATATATAATCTCAAAAGAGTCAAGATTTAAAAATTCTAATGATTCACCAAAATTAGTAGGAACTTGAAAAGGTCATAACTTGTGCTCCATGTGTCCGTTTGAGTCATGTTTTTAGTAAACCACATGTTTCAAAAAAAAAAAAAAATCAGCATTTTCAAACAAAATTAAGGATTTTGAATAATCTAGATTTTCCAGAAATTCTAGATTTTTTGAATATGTCATGATTTTTGAAAAAAACATAATTTCCCAAAAAGTTGTGAATTATAAATTTTTTTTTAAAGAATTTCCAATTTTAGAAAAAGATAGAATTTCGTAATTCTAAAAAGTTTGAATTTCAAAAGTTTTAGGGTTTTTAAAAGTTGATATTTTCAAAAAGTCTAGATTATGAAAAGTTTCAGATTTCAAAAAGTCATGATTTCTAAAAAGTAAAGAATTTTGACAAAGTTGGGATTTTCAAAAAAGACAAGATTTTTAAAAACAGTGCAATTTTAAAATCCTAACATTTTTTAAAAATTACTTTTTAAATCCCAATTGTTTTGAATATCCTAATTATGAGTTATTTATATTCGTGACGTTATCACTTTAAAAATCATTTAAAATATAGACATTTTGAAAATCTTGATTTTTAGAAATCTTAACAATTTCAAAATAGTGATCCCTAAACGTTAAACCCTAAACCCTCATTCATAAACCATGAATCCAAATACGTATATCAAAAATCCTAAACTTTAAAACATAAACCCAAACCCTTGTTCTGTGTGATGAAGCCCAAACCCTAAACCCTTAACAATGAACCCTAAAGCATTAGGCCTAACCCTAAACCCTATACCTTGAACCGTGAGCCCTAATCCAAAACCCTAAAACCCTAAAGCCTAAACTTATAACCCCGAAGCTCCTGGACCCTATCTCAACAAAGAACATTGAAACCTAAACCCTAAACCCCGACCCATACACCCTAAAACATTAAACTCGAGCCCTATATACCCTATAAACCCTAAAGCTTAAGCTCTAATTGATCCTAAACCCTAAATTCTTAGTTTTCAACCCTAAAATCGTAGCCGATAAATACTAAATACTAAACCCTAAACCTTGATCCCAGAACCCTTAACCTAAACCCCGAGCCTTGAGCCCTAATCCCTAAACCTGAATCCTGAGCCCAAAACCTAAACCCTAAACACTAAATCCCTTGAGCCCTAAACCCTCAACCTAGAAACCTTAAAATAGTTAGATTTGGAAAAAGTTGGTATTTTGAAAAACTTGGGATTTTCAAAATGTTAAGATTTTTGAAAAAGTTGGGATTTTAAAAACTTGAGATTTTTAAAAAGTCACGACTTTTAAAAAAGTTACAATTTTAAAAAAAGTTGTTATTTTTTAAAACATCAAGATTTTAAAAATGTTGGGACTTTGAAAATGTTCAAATTTTCAAACAAGTTGGGTTTTTTTAAAAATAAATATTTTGAAAGAGTTTGGATTTTTGCATTTTTGAAGAGTCAATATTTTTGAAAAACTCGATATTTTCAAAAAAGTTGGGAATTTTGAAAAGACAAGATTTTGAAAAAATTCAGATTTTCTAAAAAGTTGTGATTTTGTAAAAGTGAAGATTTTGTAAAAGAGAAGATTTTGTGAAAAGTTAGGATTTTTGAAAAGTTAGTGTTTTCAAAAAGTTCAAGATTTTGGAAAATGTTGGGGTTTTTAAAACGTCAAGACTTTTGAAAAATTTAGGATTTTTGAGTAAGTCAGGATATTTGAAAAAGTCCCGATTTTTAATATTTACAATTTTGAAAAATCATAATAAGGATTTTAAAAAACTAGGAATGTTTGATAACGTTAAGATTTTAGAAAATTCGAGAATTTTTAGAAAGTTCAGAATTTTGAAAAACTTTTAAATTTCAAAGCCTCGTGATTTTTGAAATTGTTACGATTTTCTAAAAAGAGTTTAGATTTTAAAAATGTGTCAAAATTAGCAGGGAACTTGAAAAGGTCATAACCTTTGCTTTGGGTGTTCGTTTTCTCTTTAAACCACAAGTTTCAAAATCTCAAATTTTTTAAAATATCCGTATTTTTTCAAAAAGTCAAGATTTTGAATAATTTAGATTTTCAAGAAATTTTTAAATTTTGAATATTTAATGATTTTTTAAAAACCATTATTTTCCAAAAAGTTGTGAATTTAATTTTTTTAGGATTTTAAAGAATTTCAGATTTTAGAAAAAGATAGAATTTCATAATTCTAAATAAGTTTGAATTTAAATTTTTTTAGAGTTTTTAAAAAAGTTAAGATTTTAAAAAAGGCAGGATTATGAAATGGTTCAGATTTCAATCAAAAATTAGTATTTCAAAAAATTCATGATTTTGAAAAAGCTAAGAATTTTGAGAAAGATGGGATTTTCAAAATCAAGAGATTTTTAAATCCTAATTGTTTTGAATATCCTAATTTTTTTCAAAAATACTTCAATTTTCAAAATATTTACTTTTTCAAATGTCCAACTTTGTATAAAATCATGACTTTTTCAAAAATATGAATTTTAAAAAATCACGAGTTTTTTTTTATTTTCAACTTTTTAAATGCATGACTTTATCGCTTAAAAAATTTGAAAATAAATAATTTTTGAAAATTGTGAATTTTTCAAATCCTTACTATTTCAAAATCGAGATATTTTTAAAATCGTGACTTTTTCAAAATCGTGACCCCTAAACCCTAAAACTTGAAACCCAGTCGTAAAAGCTAAACCCTAAACTCCAACATCCTAAACACTAAGACCAAAACCGTAAATCCTAAACTATAAACACAAAACCCTTAACACTAAATCCTATACCTTAAATCCTCAGCCATAAACCAAAAACCCAAATACCTAACTTGTAAACCTTAAACCATAAACCCTAAACCTTGATACCTTAGCGATAAAGCCTAAACCCTAAACCCTAAACAGAGAACCGTAATGCCTAATGCCTAACCATAAACCCTAAACCCTATACCTTAAATCGTGTGGCCTAAGCCAAAACCCTAAACCATAAACCTTTAGCTAGAGACCCAATCTCTAAACCGTAAACTCATAACCCCAAACCTCGAACCACGAGCCATGGACCCTCAACCATAAACACCGAGACCTAATCCTTAAACCTTGACCCATATGCCCTAAACCCTAAACTCGAGCCCTATACCCTTAAACCCTTAACCTTAAGCTCTAAATTCTCATAACCCCTAAATTGGACTCTTAAACCCTAAAACCCTAAATGCTAAATCCTAAATAATAAACCATCAGCCCTAAACCCTAAAACAAAATACCTCAACCGTAAACCTTGAAACCCAAACTGTAAAAATTGAGCCCTAAATCCTAACTCTAAACCCTAAAAACCTAAAACCTAAAACCTAATTTTTAAACCCTAAACCTTGATCCCCAAACCTTGAACCTCAACCCTAAACCTTGAACCCTAAGCCCCGAGCCCTAATCCATAAACCCTAAACCCTGAATCCTGAGCCTAAAAACCTAAACCCTAAACTAAATCCCTTGAGCCCTAAAACCACAACCTAGAAACCTTAAAATAGGTTAGATTTTGAAAAAGTTGGTATTTTGAAAATTTTGGGAATTTCTAAAATTCTTGATTTTTGAAAAAGTCGATTTTCAAAAAATTTAGATTTTCAAAAAGTCACGACTTTTGAACAAGTATCAATTTTAAGAAATGTTGTTATTTTTGAAAACATCAAAATGTTAGGACTTTAAAAATGTTCAGATTTTCAAACAAGTTGAAGTTTTCGAAAAATGCATTTTTGAAAAAGTCCCAATTTTTTAAAAGTTTGGATTTTCAAAGAGTAGGGATTTTTTAAGAGTTTGGATTTTTGAAAAATTCAATCTTTTTGAAATACTCGACATTTTAAAAAAAACTTATGATTTTGAAAAACGAGATTTAAAAAAAAAGATATTTTCCAAAAAGTTGTGATTTTGTAGAAGTGAAGATTTTGGAAAAATTAAGGATTTTTGAAAAGTCTAGTTTTTCAAAAAAATTAAAGATTTTAGAAAATGTTGGGATTTTTAAAACATGAATTTTTCTGAAAAAGTTTGCATTTTTGAAGGTTAGGATATTTGAAAAAGTCCCAATTTGAATATTTGTGATTTTTGAAAAAATGTAATTTTTTACAAAAGGATTTTTAAATAGTCATTATTTTTTAGAATTTTGAGATTTTAGAAAATTCAAGAATTTCTCAAAAGTTAGGATGTTTGAAGAAAAATTGATTTTCAAAAACGTTGTGATTTTTGAAATAGTAGCTATTTTAGAAAAAGTTGTAAGTTTCAAATAAGTTATAATCTCAAAAGAGTCAACATTTTTCCAAAATGTAGTGATGCACCAAAATTAGCAAGAACTTGAAAAGGTCACAACTTGTACTTCAGGTGCCCATTTGAGTCCGTTTGTTTTTTTGAAACCACATGTTTCAAAAATCACAACTTTTTTAAAATATTGGGATTTTTTTAAAAAGTCAGGAGTTTGAATAATTTATATTTTTCAGAAATTATGGATTTTTCAATATGTCATGATTTTTGAAAAAGTCGTTATTATCCAAAAAGTTGTGAATTTTAAAAAATAGGATTTTAAAAGTTTGAATATCAAAAAAATTTAGGGTTTTTGAAAGAGTTTAGATTTTTAAAATATTAAGGATTATGAAAAGGTTGGGATTTCAAAAAAATTGGGATTTCAAAAAAACTTCGTGATTTCGAAAAGCCAGAATTTTAAGAAAGTTTGGATTTTCAAAAAGACAAGATTTTGAAAAAGGTGCAACTTTAAAATAAGTCAAGAATTAAAAAACAGAAGATATTTTTAAATCCCAACTGCTTTTGAATATCCTAAATTTTTTATAAAATCCTAACATTTTCAAAATTCCAACTTTTTATAAAATAATGACTTTATCAAAATTACGAATTTTTAAAAATCATGAGTTTTTAAAATGTGTGAATTTTTAAATTAGTGACTTTTTCAAAATCATGAATCATAAACCCTAAACCTGAAACATGACTCTTAAATGCTAAACCCTAAGCCCCAACATGCTAAACACTAAGCCAAAAACCCTAAATCCTAAACCATAAACCCTTAACACTGAATCTTAAACCCTAAAGTCTCAAACATAAACCATAAACCCAAATTAAAAATGTAAACCTAAACCCTAAACCCCAAACCTTAAATCATAAACCCTAAACCACCGATCCACTGAGCCATGAAGCCTAAACCTTAAACCCTAAGCCCCAAACCCCTAACCCAATAGAGCGTTAAACCCTAAACCCTAATCCCTATACCTTGAACCATGATCCCTAAGCCAAAACCATAAACCCTAAACCTTTAGCTAGAGACCTAAACCCTAAACACATAACCCACCCTTGAAAACTCGAGCCATGGACCCTAAACCATGAACACTTTGAGACCTAAAACCTAAACCTTGACCCCTATGCATTAAACCCTAAACTTTGAGCCCTATACCCTATAAACTCTAATTGCTCCTAAACCCTAAATTTTTAGTCTTATATCCTATAACCCTTAATGCTAAATCCTAAATAATTAACCCTCAATCGTAAACTATTAACCATAAATCCTAAATGTAAAACCTTCAATCGTAAACCTCAAACACTAAAACATGAGCCCTAAATTCTAACCCTAAACCCTAAAACATAATTCTTAAACCCTAAACCTTGATCCTGAACCCCGACCCTTAACCATAAGCCCTAAACTATAAACCCTAAACCCTAAACCACGAATACTGAGCCCAAAATCCTAAACCCTAAACACTAAATCCCCCTGAACCCTAGAAACCGTAAAATAGTTAGATTTTGAAAAAGTTGGTGTTTTGAAAAACTTTAGATTTTGAAAAAGTCAAGATTTTTGAAAAAGTCGGGATTTTCAAAAACTTGAGATTTTCAAAAAGTCACGACTTTTGAAAATGTTCCAATTTTAAAAAAGTTGTTATTTTAAAAAAATCAAGATTTAAAAAATGTTTGGACTTTGAAAATTAGCAGGAACTCAAAAAGGTCATAACTTGTGTCTTTGCAGGTGCCACATGTTTCAAAAATCCCAACTTTTTAAAATATCAAGATTTTAAAAAAAAAAAAGTGATTTAAATAATTTAGATTTTCCATAAATTTTGGATTTTTGAGAAGCTCACTAATTTCCAAAAAGGTGAGAATTTCAAAAAAATAGGATTTTAAAGAATTTACAATTTGAAGAAGATAGAATTTCATAATTCTAAAAAGTTTGAATTTTAAAAATTTAGAGATTTTGAAAAAGTTGAGATTTTCAAAAAAGTCAAGATTATGAAAAGGTTGGGATTTTGAATAAAAATTGGGATTTAAATAAAGTCGTGATTTTAAAAAGCCAAGAATTTTGAGAAAGTTGGGATTTTCTAAAAAGATAAAAATTTGAAAAAGGTACAATTTTAAAATAAGTTAGGAATAGAAAAATTAAGATATTTTTAAATCCTAACTATTTTGAATATCCTAATTTTTTTAAAATCTTTACTTTTTCAAAATTCCAACTATTTATAAATTGTGACTTTTTCAAAAGTTACTGAAGTTAAAAAAATCACTAGTTTTTAAAAATTGTGAACTTTTTAAATCCATGACTTTATCACTTTCAAAATCTTATAAAATACAGACTTTTTGAAAATCATGACTTATTTGAAATCCTAACTATTTCAAAATCAAGATATTTTTGAAATAGCGACTTTTTGAATATCGCGACCCTAAACCTTAAACCATAAAACTTAAAACCTAAGTCATAAACGTTAAACCCTAAACCCCAACATCCTAAACACTAAGTCAAAAACAATAACTCCTAAACCATAAACACCAAACCCTTAACACTAAATCCTATACACTAAACCCTCAACCATAATCCATAATCATAAATACCTAAATTGGAATACCTAAACTCTAATCCCCAATCCTTAAACCATAAACCCTTAACCCCGATCCATGAGCCATGAAGCCTAAACCCTAAACAGTGAACCCTAAAACCTTAGGCCTATCCCTAAACCCTAAACCTTGAAATGTGAGCCCTAAGCTAAAACCCTAAACCCTAAACATTTTAGCTACAGACCTTAACCCTAAACTCCGATAACCCCAAACCTCGAACACTTGAGCCATGGAACCTCAACCATGAACACTTTGAGACCTAAACCCTAAACCTTAACCCCTAAACTCGAGCCATGTACCCTATAAACCATAAACCTTAAACTCTAATTGCTCTTAAACCCTAAATTCTGAGTCTTAAACAATAAAAACCTTAATACTACATAGATACTAAACCCTCAATCATAAACAATGATCCCTAAACCTAAATGAAAAACCCTCAATCGTAAACCTTGAACCTCAAACCCTAAAACCTTAGCCCAAAATCCTAACCCCGAACCCCGAACCTTGAGCACCGAGCCCCGAGCCTTGAGCCCTAAACCCTAAACACTAAATCCTAAACCACAATCTGAGGCAAAAACCTAAACCCTAACCTAGAAACCTTAAAATAGTAATATTTTGAAAAACTCGATATTTTAAAAAACTTTGGGTTTTCAAAAAATTTAAAATTTTGACTATGTAAGGATTTTCAAAACTTGAGATTTTCAAAAAGTAACGACTTTTGAAAAAGTTACAATTTTAAACAAAGTTGCTATTTTTGATAACATGAAGATTTGAAAAAGTTACAATTTTAAACAGAGTTGCTATTTCCAAACAAATTGGGGTTTTTCAAAACTAAATATTTTGAAAAGTCGGGATTTTTGAAAAGTTTGGATTTTTAAAAGAGTTGGACTTCTCGCGTTTTTGAAGGGTAAGGATTTTTAAGAGTTTGGATTTTTAAAAACTCGACACTTTAAAAAAATTAGTATTTTTGAAAAGACTTAAAAATTGAGATTGTCCAAATAGTCATGATTTTGTAAAAGTGAATATTTTCAAAAAGTCAAGATTTTTAAAAAGTCGAATTTTTAAAAATTCAAATTTTTGAAAATATTGGGATTTTAAAACGCGTCAAGATTTTTAAAAGTTAGGACTTTTGAATAAGTCTAGGATATTCAAAAAGTTGCTATTTTTAATATTTGTGATTTTAAGAAAAATATATAATCTTAAAAAAAGTAATAATGTTTTAAAGAGTCCACATTTTTTGATAAAGTAGAAATTTTAGAAAATTCAGGAATTTTTAAAAACTTGGGATTTCTGAAAATTTTTATTTTCGAAAACATCATTATTTTTGAAATACTTGTGATTTTCAAAAGTTAGGATTTTCGATAAATTTATAATCTTAAATGACTCAAGATTTCAAAAATGTAGTGATGCACCAAAATTAACACAAACGTGAAAAGGTCATAACTTTTGCTCGGGGTGTCGGTTTGAGTGCATTTTTTTTTAAACAACTTCTTTCAAAAAGATCAACTTTTTTAAAATATCGGGAATTTAAAAATTTAGATTTTACTGAAATGTGGATTTTTGAATATGTCATGATTTTGAAAAATTAATTATTTTCCAAAATGTCATGAATTTTAAAAATATATGATTTTAAAGAATTTACAATTTTAGAAAAAGATAGAATTTCATAATTCTAAAAAAATTGAATTTCAAAAATTTAGGGTCTTTGAAAAGTTGAGAACTTCAAAAATTCAGTTAATGAAAAGGTTGGGATTTGCAACTAAAATCGATTTCAAAAAGTCGTGATTTCGAAAAAGCCAAGAATTTTGAGAAAGTTGGGATTTTCAAAAAGACAAGGTTTTGAAAAAGGTGCAATTTCAAAATAAGTCCGGAATTAAAAAACTGAAGAGTTTGTTAAATCCCAACTGTTTTGAATATCCCAACTATTTTAAATTCAACTTTTTAAAAACATGAATTTTTCAAAAATTAAGAATTTTTAAAAATTACAATTTTTGTAAAAACTATGAACTTTTTAAATTCATGACTTTATCACTTTCAAAATCTTTTAAAGTATAGACTTTTAAAAATCATGATGTTTTTTAAATCCTAAGTGTTTCTAAATCGGGATATATTTTAAATTATTACTTTTTCAAAATTGTGACACCTAAACCCTAAAACCTGAAAACCGAGTTGTAAACGCTAAACCATAATCCCCAACATTATAAACACTAAGCTCAAAACCCTAAATCCTAAACCATATACCCTTAACACTGAATCCTAAACACCGCACCATAAGGCATAAACCATAAATCCAAATTCCTAAATTGTAAAACCTAAACTCCAAACCCATAACATTAAACCATAAACCGTAAACCTTGATCCTTGAGCCATGAAGCCTAAACCCTAAACCCTAAAAATAAACTCTAAACCCCTAACCATGAGTTTTTAAGACTTTGGCCTAACCGTAAACCATAAAACCTTTATCTTTAACCGTGAGTCCTTAGCCAAAACCCTAAACCCTAAACCTTTAGCTAGAGACCTAAACCATAAACTCATAACCCCGAACCTCGAATCCTAAGCCATGGACCCTCGACCATTAACACCGATACTTAAACCCTAAACCATGACCCCTATGCTCTAAAACCTAAACTCATAGCCCTATACCCTATAAACACTAAATTATAAATCTTAAACCCTAATCCTTAATCATAAACCCTAAACCCTAAAACCTTGATCCCTAAACCCTATTGGTCCAAAAATCTATCGGTTAGGTAGGTCAAGGGGAAACAGGGTAATGGTGTGCAAAGCATAGCCCCTCATTGAGACAACAAAGTGAAACTAGTTTATTGCTAATCTATCAAGCAGAATGCATGCAAATCTATACTATTCTAACTTCGGGGGTTTGGGATCTCATCCCAAAGAGAGGTAGTTCCAATCACAACAAAAATGTAGGAGAGAAAGAACGGAGGAAGGATAGATCTGAAGGGAGAAAAGAAATGAATTCCAAGACAGAAAGGTCAAAAGGTTTATACTTTGAGCTCGTAGTAAATAGTGCCAAACTGACTTGCATAAACAAATAAAGTAATACTGATGAACAAATAACAATAGTAGGAATGAATCCAACAGAATAAAAACATAGATTTGACTAAAGGAAGATCTGATGTAAATAACACACATATGAAGCACAAAGTCTAAATACGTCTATTAATATTTCTTCTGTTACAAGAAAGCACAAAGTCTTTCTCTCTTCACTTCTCTTTTCATACAAAAAATGTCCACCTGGAATACAACAATTATTTCAGTATTTATAGAAGGAGAAGAGGAAAGAAGACAAAAACCAACAAACCACTATTTAAAAATATCTTAAAATATATTTACAAAATATCTAAAAAGTCAAAAGTTGACTTTGGGCAAGTTTTTGGATGACAACATCCCATGGTGCAACATGGATGATGTCATCATAAATGCCAACAAGCTTTTTAAATATTTTACAAAAATGATCAAAGCATACAAAAGAGGAGAAATTACTCCTCATCATCTCTTTGCTCAAACTTGGTGTCCTTTCGATCACAAGAGTCAATGTGATAATCTGTTCTCGATATTCCATAATCTTACTAATCATCACTTGAAATTGATCATGATCCGGAACCTTTGAAATGGTTGTCAATGACTTCGCAAGTTTCATTTTCGTTCTTGAGCTTGTTTGGTAACTCGGTGAAAGTTTGAATGCATCGATAAAAATCCCAATGAAGTCGCGGCAAGCGAGAAGGTTATTGATTGATTCTCTGTCAAAAGTGACCTCTCGTGCCAAACCTTGATTGACGATATTTGTGAAGCAACTGGAATGTATCATATGCTTCTCTCAAGGTGTACGATTCACTTCGAGCATCCCTAGAGACATCTTTGTAATCGCTCTGCTCCACGTTGTATCGTGCGTCCAGGCTTCATCTTTTATTTTATCTATCTGTCTAGTATATATTCCATTTGATCAACCCGTAATCTAAAGCAATGAGGGATTTGTTATGCGCATGTGGGTGATCGATAACGTCAACCTTCAATAGGTCGTCAGCTGGGCAGTCAACCATGGCTTGAAACATTTCATGTTGCAACCTGGCATTATCCAACTCCTTGGAGAGGGAACCTACTACTGCTTGTAGCTCCTTGTTTGCTTGGGTTATATCTTGGTAGAGTATTGTGAACTTCCCAATCATCTCTTGACCATCTCTAAGGATCCACTCGATCCAGGATGACACTGTTGTGCCTTGTTTGCCAATATTAGCATATTCATTTATTTTATCCTGACTGAGAACTTCAATGGGTTCAGCGGTAGTCACAGGAGGAGCGTTGCCCATTTTCTGCAATGCTTGGAGGAGATGTTTGTTTTGTTCTTTGAGTATTCTCTTCTCCTCTTTTGCTTCTGAAGCTTTTTATAGAGAGCATCCACTACAGACAAGGCTTCTCCTTGTAGGCTTTCAGATGAGGTTCCCATTGTGACTTGAGTCACTGTGAAGTCTGTGGGAGATAGATCCTTCTTTTCCTTGGTGGGGTCCAGAGTTAAGCAATCTCCATGACTCTCTCCCCCGAAGTGCTCTTAGAAAAGTGAGTTATCACTTTCTGCTTCTTGGGTCCCTTCTTTAGAATGATGGAGAAGTCCATGGGTGCGATGGGAACCTTTCTCTTATGCTGGCCCAGATGGTCAAAAATCTAACTAGGACTTATGGGAGTGGGAGTAGAGGGAATAGAAGAAGAAATGGGAGTGAAAGGGGAAGCAAATGTATGTTGAAACACTTGGTGGTGGCATTGACAAGGAATCCAACATACCGCTGCTTATGGGGCCTGGAGTTACCAAATGGAAATGGAAGGGATATGAAATTAGATGGAGGGAACACTTGACGACAAATCCATGAGACAACAGAAGATGGAAGAGGTGGGAGATGGAAGGGAGGAAGGGAGAGAAGAAGACATGTCCATAGGAATAGATACTTCGATGATAGGAGGAGGTGAAGGAATGGAAGAAGGGACACTAGGTACCTCAATAGTTGTAGTTGTGATAACATCTTGGGTGGATGTATCCGTTGAAACCTCTGTTGTTTCTTATTCTTTACCTGGAGACACCAGGTTGACTATTTACTTCTCAGAAGTAGAAGGAAGGCCTTTAGGAGTTTCTTCTTGTCTGCTTGACTCGCCCTCCTTGTCTTTTCCTTTTCTTTTCAGCACTTGGGCTGATCTTGGAGGTGCTCTTCCTGAAGGAGAAGTAGTGAAATCTATGCCGAGGAAGGTGAGACCATTCTTTTTGCACCAATGTTTGGTGCGCTGCAACATGGGCTTAACCATTTCTGAATGGTTTTGGCGCTTTGGCTCTTTCAATCTCCCACTTATATCAAGGTAAACCTGATCGATTTCTTGATTAGTCTCTTGGAATTCCTTTGGGACAATGACAATGACATAGTGGGTGAAATCCTATAGAGCCAGCCAGGAGTGATCCTTTCGCTTGATGTTTATCTCATGTGTCAGGTTGATCCAAATGTCCTCAATCTCAGGAACATGGATGGGATAAGTTTTTGCCTTTGGGAGGTAACTCCGCAATCGAAGGTCATCCTTGTTGGGAAGTTGTGCTTCAAATTTAGCAACTCTATCTCAGCATACATCTCCCGTGCTTTGGCCAGTGTGGTGCAGGTGTATCGGCTAACTGTAAGGGGGAATGGAGTTCCTCCTTTCTTTCTTTTCATGTACTTCTCATGATATGTGATTAGTTACCTTGACAATTCCAACAGGATCAACTTTGGCCCTACAAACCTTGGCAGCTTTGTTGGCTCTCCCTCGAAATTCACAGCTCAATGGTATGTGAATGTGGTGAATTATGTGAATAACACTCCCAATTTCTTTGTAGCAGCAATCACACACTGACTAGTCCGACTGTGTCTCATGTTCGGCCCCATCAAGCAGATTACCTCATAGAAGAAGGCATCATTAATCTTGGAGAACTGGGAGATGCTGGCCTCAAGCTTTAGTTCTAGGTAGAACTCATATATCTTGACTTGGGGCCATACCCCATTTCGAGCTAATCCTACGAAATCCCTTGCTGATGTAGCAGTGTATACAATGTAGGAATTCATGTAGAACTTCCTAGTTGTTAGAACTTGTTGAAGCTGTTGGGAGATGGTGTCACTGATGATTTCACCCCAGCCAAAACACTAATCAGGTGCATTCTTGCTCATGGTCTCCAGATACCTCAACATCCATTTGTGGAAATAATGGGCATCAGGGAGCCCAAATACTCTATTTAAGAAGGTGATTGTATCACTCAACTCTTCATTAAGTAATCATGCGGTGTATGGTTTATGGTCATCGATCACCGACTTCTTGTTTTGTAGATAAAGCTCATTCATCATCTGCATGCATTTATCCTCATTGTTGTCCCAAGCCTTGTTGCAGTCTTTGAGACTTATCTCTACATATTACCTATGGTGAGGAATGCCCAGGGTCAGTTCAAAGTGACGAGTTGTGAGGTCGATGATTGTCTTGTGTTCCTTGTCTTCGACACATCTAGTATCTTTGTTATAGCACCGAGCAACCAACATAATGAACTCATTATTTATGGAACTTACTGGCAGCCCAGCTACAAAGTGTAATCCACTGCCCACTAGTTTGTTCATCCACGGGCCACTACTTGCCTGGTTGGTCCTTACCCAAAAGTTATCCATATCAATATGACCTAGCTCAGAGTCTCTGATGTCAAGGTCGCTCTCTACATATGAGTCAGGCATCTTGACTTTCTGATACTTATACTTCATCTCTTGTTCCGACTGCTTAGCTTTAGCTTTGGATTTAGTTGGTTTCTTAATTGATGAAGACATGTGTGAGCTCAAGAATGGATGTTGTTGTTCTGTAAGAAGAATCAAGGAGGTCTAACATAGAAGAGCCATGTCAACCATCATGTTGTTCATAATGAAAGCTTGCAGAATGAAGAACTAGCAATTATAAGATTTAGGGCATAAGGCGTAGGTTCACAACATGTTGCAGAGGCTTAAAATTGCTGGGTGCACTTTTGAAGATGTCGACATGAAAAAAGGTGCACCAGTGTTGACAAGAAAAAAGTTACGCCAGGGTTAGAAATGGCGCACTTTCGAGAGTTGTTGCATGACAAAATGCAGCACCAAAGGGTAAAGCGGAGGGCGTGTGGGTTTACAACATACAACATGTCATGTTGAAATTAAGGGAATTGCTCCTACGCCTTAGGGAAAAACTAATTTGACTAGGTGCTGAAGAAGTTTGTGTTGCATGGGTTTAGAGTGCACCAAGGGAAAAAGTGCATGGCATGGATTTGAAGCACACAACATCCAATGTTGATGTTACATAACTGCCGCCTGTGACTTAGGAAAAACTACTAAGTGCTCTTTCAGCTGGGCATGGGTTTAAGTTATGCTGCAAAGGGGGAAGCGTGCCAAGGTGTAATTTTGGTAGATGTTGCAAAGAAGGACAATATGCCATGCTTTTAATCAATTTAACAACTTGGTTCTTTTCTTGGTTTCTCTTCCTCTCTCTTTTGGATTTCTCATATGGTAAAGAGAGGGTTTTTCTGGTAAGGAAGTAGGTAGGAAAAGATGAGTTTTTGGTTTTTTCGAGGCAGGGGTCTCCTAGATTTGTAGATCTAGAAGGAGAGAGAAAATGGCTTTCAGCTGGTTTACAGGTTGTGTTAGGCGTGTTTCTTTAAATTTTATCTTTATAACGACCTAATATATAATACAAACAAGAAAAGAACAACCAGGAGATGATCCACTTACCCATTTATATAAAGACGAGGAACGATGTGGGATCCACAAGCTAGAAAATATGCACACGTGGGTGACAAAGATGGATGACAGGCGCAGAGAAAACACTTTTCACAATTTTAAATTCATGAAAATGACAGGTGTTGGGCGCATATTTATAGAAAAACTCACATTTATTATCTCACCAACTTCTTTAGCATGCCTAGAGTGTCGACACGACAAAAAGTGTGCCTTAGCGCAAATTTGTTGATGTTGACACAACATTTCCAGTGCCTAAGCACACATTTTAGGATGTCAACACAATGCTTTTGGTGCCTAAGGGAATTTAAAGGGGCACAATGTTTTGGATGTTAACATAACAATGAGTGCACCAAAAGTTTAAGAAGGGGTGCAGATTTACGTGTGTCGACACAAGGAAAAGTGCGCCTAGTGCAAAAGGGGCACAACTTGATCCATATCGACATGAAGATGGGTGGACCTAATGATTTAGCAAAAGTGACTAAGTCTTACAACATTCTGATTTTTGAAAGGAAGTTTTGGGCTTCCTCAAATGTTGTCAAACTCCCTTGGGGGCCAAAACAGAAATTTCGGTATGGTTACCTGTAAATTTCCCTTGTCAATTTTACAGGATAACAAAATGGCTCTTTTTGGGGACTATCTTTAAGTAAAACTTAAGGGTAGAGAATCCCAAATTTTCATGTGCTTATCCATTTGTTACGAGAGAGTCAAAAACAAGGGCGACCAAAAGGGAAAGAAAGGGAACACATAACAACAAAAGCAAACACACAACGAAAGCAAAATGTACAAAGAAGAGAGCAAGCTCTACTTCCTGAAAATCTTTAGGTGCTACCCGCTATAGGGAAGCGGGAGCTTAGTTCCATCTAGATATGAGAGATAGAAACTATTCTCTCCATTGAGTTGTTTGATCTTGTATGGCCCTCTCCAAAGAGAGTCAAACTTCCCGTGCATACCTTTCAGTACTCTTCGTATGTCCCATAGGAGAACAAGATCTCCCACTTGGAAATCTCTCTGCTTAGATTTCTTTCCGAACAACCTCTTAGCTTGATTCTGATGTTCAGTGAACTTATTGACCACTTTCACCAACTTTTCTTCAAGTTCTGTTAGGTACATAATCCTCTTTTCAAGAGAATTCTGAAAAGTTTCATCTTCAATTACTCAAGCCAAGTGCAAAGCAAAGCGGGAAGTTCTGCAAAGATAGGGATTTGGGCATCGACCCCATATAACACCTAGAAATGTGACATGCCGAGAGACCTTTTTGGAGTGATACCATCTGCCCACAAAGCATCATACAATGATTTGTGCTAGGACCGCTTGTTTTTATTAACTAGATTCCATATGATAGTCACCAAGTTCTTGTTGTTGGATTTTACCTTACCATTTGCTTAAGGATAATAATTAGAAGCATGAGCCAAGGTTATTTTGTATCCATAAAAAAACCAATAACTTCCCGTGAATAGAAATTAGAAGCATTGTCAGCAACAATTTTGTGTGGAATGCCAAATCTCACAATAATATTTTCCTTGATGAAGTTGCAAACAACTTCAGAAGTGGCATGCTTGACAGGTATAGCCTCCTCCACCCATTTCGTCAAGTAATCCATTGTTGTTAGGACGTAACTATGTCCAACACTCGATTGAGGATTGAGTGCTCCAATGAAATCGATTCCCCATTGTCTGGATGGTTCATTGATGCTGATGGGTCTGAGGGGAAATGTAGCCAGCTTTGGTTTACCAATGAATTGTTGGCAAATTTCACATTTTACTACCCAGGTGGCTGTATCTTGAAATAACATTGGCTAGTAGTACCTGGCCTGAATGATTTTATGTCACTGATGAGGAGAAGTTCGGTGAGGAGAAGTGACCACTGCAGGCTAAGTCATGAAAACTCTTTAATAATGTTATCTACTACACTTGTCAACACATCGTAGAAAAACACCATCAATTCCATGCTTGTACAATCCATCATCCCATATGACATATCTTACGGCTCTAAGCTTCACCATTCACTTTTCCTTATCAGTTAGGTGAGTTGGGCACTCTCCATAGGTGAGAAAGAATATTATGTCGAATACCATTCATCGTTGGTCGTGACAAATGTAACCATGGGCAAAGAATCTACTTTCTCCGGTTTAGTTTGTTCTTCATCAACATGAGCAACTTTCTCCTCGGTACCTCTGAGTCTTTATTTTCAGCCATTAGCTGAAATAGGTTAGTTAGTCTAATTTCTAGATCGTATTCTTGGACCTTTGTGATCCAATTCCTCGTAAGCTCCTAACTCCCGTTGAGTCGAATAGACTTAACATCCGTGTCCTGAACAAGCACTATTGTATGAGAATTTAGAATAAAGTAGCGGAAATTTTTACTACTTTTACTACGGCAAAGGCATGTTTTTCTAATTGCGACATGTTCGGTTCATGAGGCTTAAGAGGAGAGCTCATGAACGCAATTGGGGATTCAATATCTTCGGAGTTATTTTGCATCAAGATAGTTGATAGAGTATGTGATGATGCATAAGCGTACATGATGAAGTATTTGCTTTGAAGTCGGACACATCGAAAAGGAGCGTGAGTGACGAAGGTCTTTATGTCTTTTAATGATGTCCTACCTTCGTCACTCCATCAGAATGTTTGGGACCCTTTCATCATATTAGATATATGACGAGTCTTCTCAGCAAAATCAAGAACAAAGCATCTAAGAAAATTTACCTTTCCGAAGAAAGAGTGAACATCTAGTCTTGCTTATAGGAAAAGTAAGGCTCTGAATAGCCTTGACTCTTTCGACATCTATTTTAGTTCCTTCTCTGCTGATGACATGTCCTAACAGCTTTCCTTGAGTGACCCCAAAAATTGACTTCTTGGGATTTAGTGAAATTTTGTGCTCTCGGCATCTGATCAAGACTTGTTCCAAATGATCATAGTGATCACTTCGTCTCTTAGAGAACACGGTCAGGTCATCTAGGTAAACTACGATGACCTTTCCCATCATACCTTTGAATGTAAAGTCCATTACTCGTTGGAAAGTGGCACCAACGTTGATCAAACCGAACGACATTCTACTATAGGAAAAGGTACCCCAAGGAGTGGTGAATGTTGTTTTGAACTGATCTTCAAGTGTGACAAGAATTTGATTATAACTCAAAAAATTATCAAGCATTGATAGCATTTCGTAGTCGGTTACTACCTATAGTAATTGATACATTATTAGCGATGGATAGTTATCCTTTAAGGATGATTGGTTGAGTTGCGAAAGTCCACGCATATTCGTATCTTACCATTCTTCTTTCAGACATACGAGGCACAATATTTACAATCCAAGTACTATGATGGATTGGAAAAATAATTCTCGTGTTCAAGCATCTTCTAAATTTCAGCTTGGATGGTACACGAGATTTTGGGGTTGTAGTGCCTTTGATTTTGATGGAAAGGATTGACATCATCCTTGAAGCGGGATGTCGTGTCGAATGTCCTTTAGCTTGAAAGACTTTAGATCAGCATAAGACCATTCTAACACATCCATGTATTTTTTTAGCAACTTAACGAATTTTTACTTTTCCTCAGGCGTGCAACACTTCCCGATATTCATAAAACGAGGATGTTCCCCAACACCCAGATTGACGGATTTAGTTTCGAGAGAAGCGGAAGGATCATCATGTCACTTTTTCTTGACATAATGGTCATGATTATCAAATAATCATTATAAGAAAACTAAGCCTTTAGGGATCTTATTTCCATTGAGCTGCATCACTGTTTCTTTTATAGATTCATGTGTTTGACCAGTGAGAGACTCACGACACGTAGAAGTTGATCCATTGAAATGGAGTTCTTTGAAATTGTCAACTTTCTCCAAAAAAGTGATAAGTTGGTTGTCATCATTGAACACTTGCCAGTGTTGTGAATTATATGGCACACTTGGGTGAAAAACCACCTCAATGGTATATGTATATGTTTTTAACCCTAGGTGAGGAAGCATGAGAGAGGCTTTGAGATGGTCAAGGAATTAGCCATGTTGTTTTGAGCTTGCATAACTCGCTTTGATTGAGAAAGCATCAAACTCTTTGATGTTATCCCATACTACATTGCGGCAGTGTCTAAGTCAGTCATTATTTACTTCATATATCCCTTTTACATTATTGACAATTAACTCAGCATCACCTTGTACTTTTAGATTCTTGATTCCTTTCTCTTTTACAGCTTACATGCCAAGTAACAAGGATTCATACTCGGTAGTATTATTTGTATTAAAGAACTACAACTTGAAAGAAAAAGGGAAAATCTCCTCTTCAGGAGATATTAGAATAGCCCCAACACCGCATCCACTTATTGCATAACTACCATCAAACTGCAATGTCCATAATTTGTTGAGATCTTCTTTTAGATGAGAATGTCCATTCTATCTGAGTCAGTGGACAAGAAGTAGTTCCCCATCCCTGACGATTCGAAAAGAATCTGAGCCTTAGGGTCATCAGAGTTGGTGACTAGTTTTTTTATGATTCAAGTTCCAACATTTGCATCACTCCTTTGATAGGAATCCTGGCTATGGACCAGTCCATATGAATTTCCCCACCAACTTCTTTACAAAAGCTCCTCCCTAGCAATATCAGCTACGAGAATAGTCATTTTTACCCTTTTCTCAGGAAATGCCACGAATGCAAATTATGCATCCTTGATCTAACCAATCAATGGTACCTATTTGGTTTCCATGGAGTAGCATCTGCCAAAAGGTTTGGTAAGTGTGAGGCCCAAAGCATGGGCAACCTTTACTGGCATAACATTGTCAGAAGCTCAGAATCAATTATACGATTAGTTTATGACCATTGATTAGGAGAGATAGGTAAAAAGGTTCAATTTTCCCCACACACGTAAGTCAAAGCAACGTTTATGTGAGGCGTAGGAGGCGTGTGAAGAATTCCTTTTGGGGAAACAGAGGAGGAAGGACGGCAACCTAGCTTTGGATATACTTAGTTAATCTTATAAGCTGCTCTAGGTTGGACTAAAGGTATTCAACTTCAAACATTTGGATCTTGGTCTTTTTAGTGTGATCGATTATATTGAATGCGACCAAGGGTTATGCTTACGAAGGAATGAGTCCTTCATTCCACGTTTATGGAGGAGGTATTTATGGGATCGAAGGAAGGCTGAAATGGAGGATAAACAGGAGGAAAAAATTTCTTTACAAAAGGTTTAACTAGAGGTTGAGTAGGAAGGGGATTACCTCTTTTAGCGATCATTGGAGGAGGGGATTCAATTACTAACCTTGGAGAAGTAGCAGTAAACGTGGCCTTTGAGTGGTGTTGTTGGGGGTGAAGTTCCTCGTGGATATCCCGGTATGGAGTGGTAGACAATGTTTGAGCTAATTGATTTTTAATGAGAGCAAGTCATTCACCATTTAGCAATCATTAGAGACTTTTCCTTTTGTTTTTATCAAGCAACCTTTGCTTCTTTTCCTTGTGAGTGAGTGAAAACTACATATGATTGTCAGCTCACATACCCTTGGGTATCCTCTTCCTCATCAAATTCCTCATCTTCAAATTTCATATACCCAATAGTAAATTCATCAGTCGGTTCACCAACATCTTGATCATCTTCACCTTACAACAAAGGTTCTTCATAATTTGTATCTTCTTCGATTTTAACCAATGCATTAACCTGAGGGTCTTTAATTGCTAACCTTGGAGAAGTAGCAGGTAAATGTGGCCTTTGAGTGGCATTGTTGGGGGTGAAGTTCCTTTGTGGGACATCCGGTATGGAGTGGTAGACAATGTTTGAGCCAATTGATTTTTAATGAGAGCAAGTCATTCGCCATCTTACGGAATGATGGGTCGATGAGGTGGCTTTGAGAAGAAGTCGAGGCCTTTGATTTTGATGGCTCTCATCTTAACTCATTAGATATAAGGAGGTTATATTCTATCTGAATGGCCATAGCTTGGGAAAGGACCAAGGTGGGTATTTGTTCCTGTAAGTAAGAAACTTACTTTCAAACTCATGGCGTTCAAGAAGAAATAATTTTGATTCTCTAATGTTGTCATCATGGCAAATGGTACATGGTTGATAAGCGAATTGAAATAGGTGATAAAATCGCGCATGGTTTCATTGGCCTCCTACTTCATGTGAGTGATTTGCGATAATAACACGAATGCGTCTTCTGAAGGCTTGTATTTGTCTTCAAATGTAGTCCGTAATGTGGCCCAAATGGTGATAGATCCATGTGGTAAATGTTGGAACCATGCTAATGCAAGCTATTACAAGGTCTCCGAAAGAGACGTATTGATATGTCTTCATTAGTAACGTCTAGAATACTTTGCGCATGACATAATAAACATAGCTATATGCACGTCTCTGTGCTTTGAGTTTTCTACCATAATATTTTGGGAAATTCTTGTGATTTCCACTATGGAGGGGGTTGTCTTGGATGCGATGCGCGGTGCTAGAGGACCCATGGCGTTTCCCATGGTACAGGGAAGATTAACTACCATTTGAAAAGTGGAAAAAGAACACGAGCAGGGAGTGCGGTTCCACTTAACAAAAGAGCACTACAAGTCAATGTCGAGGCACCCTGTGAAATCTAGCTCTTTCGTGGAGGTGAGACACTTCTTGCTGATTGATCCGCTAAGTTCGTAGATGTAAACTATGTTGGAGTGATACTTAAATTGTAACTTCAAAGTAGATAAAAATTGGATCAAATTCCCCACGAGCTTGTCTGCTACGAGTAAATTGTTCACCCGCCAGTGTACCTATTCAGATCTGTAATAATTAAGAGTAGATTTACAACAATTTTTTGTTTGTACTTGCTGATTTTCTGATTTTTCTGGCAAAAATCAGTAGCATGTACTTTTTCAAGTTTTAAATTTATCCTTTTAATGACAACCGATTGCGGTTTTCCTCACAAAGATTAACAAGGAAAAAAATTGGGTTAATTTAGAAAGATTATTCTTGGATCTTTGACATGAATTTTGTAAGGTTTTAAAAATATCATAAAATGTTAGAATCTCGGATCTCTGAAATATACAAGTTTTTATAAAAACTCAAAAATTAAAACCTCCTATCTGGTATAGATCTATGGGTTTTCCTAAGAAAATTTTCAGTTTTGATCACTTATGCAAAAATTTTGATTTTTAACAAAGAGTTAAAATTTGCAATCTGGTAGTGATTTTTATAGTTTTTAGTTATTTCCTTTGTTGATCCTAGCGGAGTCGCCAAAACTGTTGGTCCGAAAATCATCGGTTATGCAGTCGTGGGGAAACAGCCAACAGGTGTGCGGGCTAGCCACTCTTTGAGACAACAAAGCGAAACTAGTTTATTACTAATCTTTCAAGCAGAATCATGCAAATATACTCTATTCTAACTTAAGGGGGTTTGGGATCCCATCCCGGAGAGGTAGTTCCAATCATGCGAATGAGAAAGGTAAGAGAGAAGGAATGAAGGATTAGATCTCGAAGGGAGAAAAATGAATTCCAAGATAGAAAGGTCGAAGGTTTTATGCTTTGGGCTGGTAGTAAATGAGCCAAACTTACTTGCATAAACAAATAAAGTAATACTGATGACCAAATGACAATAGTAGGAATGAATCCAACAGATAAAAACTTAGATTTAACTCAAGGAAGATCTGATGCAAATAACACACATATGAAGCACAAAGTCTAAATATGTGTATTAATATTTCTTCTGTTACAAGAAAGCACAAAGTCTTTCTCTCTTCACTTCTCTTTTCATACAAAAATGTCCACCTGGAATACAACAAGTATTCCAATATTTATAGAAGGAGAAGAGGAAAGAAAAAAACCAACCAACTACTATTTACAAAATATCTTACAAGAGATTTAAAAATATCTAAAAAGTCAAAAGTTGACTTTGGGCAAGTTTTGGATAGCAACATCACATGGTGCAACATGGATGATATCATTGTAAACGCCAACAATCTTTTTAAATATTTTACAAAAATGATCAAATCATACACAAGAGGAGAAACTACTCCTCATCATCTCTTTGCTCAAACTTGATGTCCTGCTTCTAATCGGGAGAGTCAATGTGACAACCGTGCTCGATATACCATAAACTTGCTAATCATCGCTGAAATTGATCATGATCTGGACCTTTGAAATGGTTACCAATGACTTCACAAGTTTCCTTTTCATTCTTGAGCTTGTCTGTAACTTGGCGAAAGTTTCACATACATCGATCAAAAAGCCAATGAAGTCACGGCAAGCCGAAGGTTATTGATTAATTCTTAGTCAAAAGTGACCTCTCGGTGCCAATCCTTGAGTGACGATACCTTTGAAGTGCTGGAATGTATCATCTGCTTCCCTCAAGGTGTACGATTCACTGAGCATCCCTGAAGACATCTTTGTAACTATCTGCTCCATGTTGTATCGTGCATCCAGGGCTTCATCTTTGATTTTATCTATCCTCTCCAGGATATATTCCATATGATCAACCCGGTAATCTAAAGCGATGAGGGATTTGTTATTCACACGTGGGTGATTGATAACGCCAACCTTCAATAGGTCATTAGTTGGGTAGTCAACCATGGCTTGAAACGTTTCATGTTGCAACCTGACATTATCCAACTCTTCGGAGAGGGAACCTACTACTGCTTGTACCTCATTATTTGCTTGGGTTATATCTTGGTAGAGTACTGTGAACTTCCCAATCATCTCTTGACCATCTCTAAGGATCCACTCGATCCAGGATGACACTGCTGCGCCTTGTTCGCCAATCTTAGCATATTCATTTATTTTATCCTGACTAAGAATTTCAATGGGTTCAATGCGAGTCATAAGAGGAGCATTACCCGGTTACGTAATACTTAGAGTAGATGTTTGTTCTGTTCCTTGAGTATTATCTTCTCCTCTTTTGCTTCCTAAAGCTTTTTATAGAGAGCATCCACCGCAGACAAGGCTTTTCTCCTTGTAGGGTTGTAGACGAGGTTCACATTGTGACTTGAGTCACTGTGAAGTCTGTGGGAGACAGATCCTTCTTTTCCTTAGTGGGGTCTAGGTAAGCAATCTCCATGACTCTCTCCCCAAAGTGCTTTTAGAAAAGCAAGTTATCACTTTCTGCTTCTTGGGTCCCTTCTTCTGAATGAAGACAAGTCCATGGGTATGATGGGAACCTTTCTCTTATGTTAGCCCAAATGGTCAAAAATCCAACTAGGACTTATGGGAGTGGGAGTAGAGGGAATAGAAGAAGAAACAAGAGTGAAAGGGGAAGCAACTGTAGAGGCCTCAGGGAAGTATGTTGAAACACTTGGTGGTGGCATTGACAAGGAATCCAATGCACCATTTCTTGTGGGGCCTGGAGTTACCACAAGTGGAAGAGAAGGACATGGAAACAAAAGGGATCTGTAATTGGATGGAGCGAACATTGGACGATAGATCTGCGAGAGAGGAGAAGATGGAAGAGGTGGGAGATGGAAGGGAGGAAGGGAGAGTCTCTGATGTCACGGTCGCTCTCTACATATGAGTCAGGCATCCTGACTTGTTGATACTTATACTTCATCTCTTGTTCCGAATGCTTAGCTTTAGCTTTGGATTTAGTTGGATTCTTGCTTGATGAAGACATGTGTGAGCTCAATAATGAATGTTGTTGTTATGCAGAAGAATCAAGGAGGTCCAACATAGAAGAGCCATGTCAAACATCATATTGTTCATAATGAAAGCTTGCAGAATGAAGAACTAGCAATTATAAGGCTTAGGGGGCAAGGCGCAGGTTCACAACATATTGCAGAGGCTTAAAATTACTGGGCACACTTTTGAAGATGTCGACATGAAAAAAGGTGCACCAAAGTGTTGACAAGAAAAAGTTGCTCCGGGGTTAAAAATAGGTGTACTTTCGAGAGGTGTTGCATGACAAAATGTAGTGCCAAAGGGTAAAGCGCAGGATGTGGGTTTACAACATACAACATGTCATGTTGACGTTAAGGGAATTGTGCTCGCACTTAGGGAAAAACTTCTTTTCTTTGGTCTTGAAGAAGTTTGTGTTGCATGGGTTTAGAGTGCGCCAAGGGAAAAAGTGTGCAGTGTAGATTTGAAGCATCCAATGTTGATGTTGCACAGTGCGCCCTGCGCCATAGGAAAAAGCTGCTAAGTGCTCTTTCACCGGGGCACGGGTTTAAGTTATGCTTTGCAAAGGGGGAAGCACGCAAAGGTGCAATTTTGGTATATATTACAAAGAAGGACAAGTGTGCCATGCTTTTAACTAATCAATTTAACTTGGATTTTTTCTTGGTTTCTCTTCCTCTCTCTTTTGGATTTCTTAGATGGTAAAGAGAGGGTTTGTCAGCAAGGAAGTAGGCGGGGAAAGATGAGTTTTTGGTTTTTTCGAAAGGTGGTCTCCAAGAATTGTAGATCTAGAAGGAGAGAGAAAATGGCTTTCAGCTGGTTTACAGATTGTGTTAGGCGTGTTTCTTTTAAATTTTATCTTTATAACGACCCTAATACCTAATACAAACAAGACAAAAACAACAACCAAGAGAGGAGCCACTTACCTAGATTTATAAAAGACGAAGAATGACGTGGGATCCACAAGCTTGAAAAATGGAATGCGTGGGTGACAAGGATGGATGACAGGCACAGAAAACACTTTTCATAATTTTCAATTCATGAAAATGATAGGTATCGTACATATTTATAGAAAAATTAACATTTATTATCTCACCAACTTCTTTGGCACGACTTTGGGAGTGTCGACACAAGGAAAAGTGTGCCTTAGCACAATTTGTTGATGTCGACATAGAATTTTCAGAAGTGCCTAAGTGCACATTTTCAGATGTCAACACAATGCTTTCAAAGGCTAAGGGTATTTAAAGGGGTGCAATGTTTCAGATGTTAACATAACAATGAGTGCCCTAAAGGTTTAAGAAGGGCACAACTTCAGTCATGTCAACATGAAGATGGGTGCACCCAAAGATTTAGAAAAAATGACTAAGTCTTACAACATTCTGATTTTTGAAAGGAAGTTTTAGACTTCCTCAAACGTTGTTAAACTCCTTTGGGGGCCAAACAGAAATTTCAGTATGGTTACCTACAAATTGCCTGTCAATTTTGTGGGATAACAAACCTTGAACCTCAACCCTAAACCCCTGGACACCGGACTCCGAGCCCTAAAGTCTAAACCCGGAATCCCGAGCCCAAAACCTAAACCCCAAACACTAAATCCTCTGAGCCCTAAACCCTCAACCTAGAAACAACAAAATAGTTAGATTTGGAAAATGTTGGTATTTTGAAAAACTTTGGATATTAAAAAAGTCAAGAGTTTTGAAAAAGTCGGATTTTCAAAAAAGTCACAACTTTTGAAGAAGTTCCAATTCTAAAAAAAGTTGTTATTTTTGAAAACATCAAGATTAAAAATATGTTTGGACTTTAAAAATGTTCATGTTTTCAAACAAGTAGGGGTTTTCAAAAAATAAATATTTCAAAAAAGTCTAAATTTTTGAAAAGTTGGGATTTTTTAAAAAGTTGGGATGTTCACATTTTTGAAGAGTCTAGATTTTTGAAAAATTTGACATTTTAAAAAATGATAGGATTTTTTAAAAGACGGTATTTTAAAAAAATTAAGATTTTCCAAAACATTGTGATTTTTGAAAAGTTAAGATTTTTGAAAAAGTCAAGATTTTTGAAAAGTTTGGATTTTCAAAAAAGTCAAGATTTTGGAAATTTTTGAGATTTTTAAAACGTTAAGATTGTTGAATAATTCAAGATATTCGAAAAAGTCTAAAATTTTAAAATTTGTGATTTTGAAAAAACATAATTTTTTTAAAAAGTAAAGATTTTCAAAAAATTCGGCAATTTTATATAGTTGAGATTCTAGAAAATTCAGGAATTTTTAAAAAGTTGGGATTTTTGAAAAAGTTTTGATTTTTGAAAACGTCGCAATTTTGAAATAGTTACGATTTTCAAAAAATTTATAATCTCAAAAGAATCAAGATTTCAAAAATGTAGTTATGCGCTAAAATTAGTAGGAACTTGAAAAGGTCATAACTTGTGCTCCGAGTGTCTATTTGAGTACATTTTTTTAAACCACATGTTTCAAAAATGTAAACTTTTTAAAATATTAGGATTTTCAAAAAAAAGTTGGGAGTTTGAATAATTTAGATTTTCAAGAAATTCTAGATTTTTGAATATGTCATAATTTTTTAAAAGTTATTATTTTCCACAAAGTTGTGAATTTAAAAAAATTAGGATTTTAAAGAATTTGCAATTTTAGAAAAGATAGAATTTCATAATTCTAAAAAAGTTTGAATTTCAAAAAATTAGGGTTTTGAAAAAGTTGAGATTTTCAAAAAAGTTTGGATTATGAAAAGGTTGGGATTTCAAACAAAAATTGGAATTTTTAAAAAGTCGTGATTTTAAAAAGAAAAGAATTTTGAGAACATTGAGATTTTAAAAAAGACAAAATTTGGAAAACAGTTGTAATTTTTAAATAAGTCGAATTACAAAACTGAAGAGATTTTTAATCCAAACTATTTTGAATATACTACTTTTTTCAAAATCTTAAGATTTTCAAAATCTTAAGAATTTCAAAATCTTTACTTTTTCAAAATTCCAACCTTTTATAAAATCGTGACTTTTTCAAAAATAAACAATTTTTAAAAATCATGAGTTTTTTAAAAATTGTGAAATTTTTAAATTCGAGATTTTATCACTTTCAAAATCTTTGAAAATACAGACTTTTCTAAATCCTAATTGCTTCAAATTCGATATATTTTTGAAATCGTGACATTTTCAAAATCGCAACTCCTAAACCCTGAAACTTGAAACCTAAGTGGTAAACAGAAACCCTAATCCCCAAAATCCTAAACACTAAGCCCAAAACCCTAAATCCTAAACCATAAACATAAAATCCTTAACACTAAATCCTAAACCCTAAATCCTCACCATAAACCATAAACCTAAATCCCTAAATCGTAATACATAAACTCTAAACCCCTAACCTTAAACCATAAACCCTAAACCTAGATCCCCGAGCCATAATTCCTAAACCCTAAATAATAAACCCTAAACTCCTAACCTTGAGTCTTAAATCCTAAACCCTAAACAATGTGAACCCTAAAGCCTTAGGCCTAACCCTAAACCCTAAACACTATACCTTGAACCATGAGCCCTAACCCAAAACCTTAAACCCAAAACCCTAAACTCATAACCCCAAATCTTGAACCTTGAGCCATGGACCCTCAACCATAAACACTGAGACCTAAACCCTAAACCCCGATCCATATGGCCTAAACCCTAAACTCGAGCCCTATACCCTATAAACCCTAAAACTTAAGCTCTAATTTCTCCTAAAGGCTAAATTATGAGTCTTAAATCCTAAAACCCTAAATGCTAAATCCTAAATCCTAAATACTAAACTGTCAATTGTAAACCATGAGCCCCAATCCCTAAGTGCAAAAACCTCAACCATAAACCTGTAGAACATGGAAGAAAGCCTGTATGATTATATTAATCAATGGAATCAAAATATAATAGAGCAGACTACAATATTTATACATATTAGATAGCCTAGATACAAACAGATATGGATGTTGTACATGTACACCTATGAATGAATATAAACAATAATATTCACTACTAGAAATGACACCCTTTATCCACAATGGTATCCACAATAAAAATATATTGTGAAATAAATGTCGATGATTCACAACTTTCTTTTATCCTAAGAAGAAGAAATTGTAGATTTTCTACAACTCCGTGATAATCAAATATTAAATTGTGAATTATCCATAATATAAAATATTTATTGTAAAAAGCTTATTAAAAAATATTTTTTATCCACATTAATCAAAGTTGAATTAATTTTGTGAATTATAGATGAACCATCCATAAAACATTGTAGATAAGCGTACACCCCAAGTGATTAATTGTATAAATTTTACACTATCATTAAATTTTACCAAAAAAATAAGTTAAATTTAGAGTATAATGTTATGATTAAATCTCTTATAATCTGAAATTTTAGTTATGGATAATCTACATTAATTAATAACTATTAGAATTGGGTTGCTTTATCTACAATTTTATCCACAATAAAACAATATTTTGAAAAAATTGTGGAATATCCACAATATACCTTTATTTATATAACACTAACATTGTGGTCACCCTACAACATTACAAAGATTAAATATAAAAATTTAAATGATATATATTCCATAAACTTAAATATTGTTATAAATCCACAATATGTCATGTTTTCCACAATTCTACAAGGTTGATATTAGCTTTGTGAATTGTGAATTCTGTAAAAGCATCGTTTGATCTAACAGTTGTCTAGTTAATGTAAAGAGCTCATAAGTAATTAGATATTAGATATTATAGCATGGCAGTTCTCATCGTCACCGTAATATGCTCATAATATTAGCAAAAAAATCTATGGTTGTGTGGTTCTTAAAAATTAGTGATTAATGTAGCTATATTTTATGCTCTTCCCAGGAAATGGAAACCTATAGTTTAGTGCTCTCCAACTAAGTCATTTTTAGTGCTCTCCAACCTGTCATCTATAAATATGAATCTGCACGTCTAATATTCTTCAAGACTTATATCATGGTTTCGATACAAGGTTATAGGTTGAGTGGTTTGCAAGAAAAGTTGAATTAGGGAGGGTATGGAAGGATCTAGTTATAGTTTCACACATAATAAGTAATAATCATCCGATTCTTTGCATAGATCCGGTTATTTGATTCGTTTTATATTCATTTTTTCAGGGCTCGGAAGGACATTTTTTTATAGAGGGGTTTCTATTAAAACAAAAAATTAGCCACATGTCCCTTGAAATATATTTCATTTTACTACAAGAATAAAATGAATCACTCATCAATTTATTGTATTGTTGATATATTACTTCACACTCATGCATTTCTTATCCAAATGTGAGCTATTCAATATGATTCTTTTTTCCAATGTTCAAGTTTTGAATACGAGACCATAATCTGTAATTTTTTATTTTATTTCTTTTAATATTTTAACAACACAAATTTCTATTGTACGAAATTTCAGCGTAAGCGTTAAACCCGGTGTCTTTTTAATTGGATATAGAGTTGCATGTTTCAGATCCATTTACATGAGATGTATAATTATGACACCTTTGTATTGAAGATGTTACAAAAATTATTGAAATAGTAATGATGGACGTGAACGAATCCTTCTAATTCTAAATGTAACCTTTTAAAGTTATTGCCATAACAAAAATTCCAAATTAAATTGAATTTTTGGCTTGTTTTCTGAAGCGTGATTATTTTTTAAGCTATACTATTATTATTGATTGATAAAGTCCATTTTTAAATTATGATTTTTAATATAATTTCATTCTTAATTTATATGAATAAACTTGGAATTCTAGGAAAAGCGGTTTCATCTCTTCTACATTTGAATAGAGATGGAAATAAAATAAATTTTATTTCCATCTAAAACATGAATTTCATGCATAAAATTGTATTTTTATTCTGTATCATAAATTGCTCAGAAAAAAGCATGCACATAAAAACAACTCCATTTATTTTGAACCAAACATATTATAACAAAACAAAGATTAAAAAAATGAAATACATGCATATACATTCAATATGTTTTTTTTTTTTAAATTATAATGTTTTAAAACTCTATTTTTTATTTTTTTAAAATTAAAAACACACTTTAATTTAATACAATAAAAAAGAAATTTAAAAATTCAAATAATATTTTTAATATGATTTTATTTTTTTAATTTAAAAATAATCTTTGCATTAACATTTATCTAGCTAACAAGATTTAGACTTTATTTTTTAAAAATATATTAACATTTGAATGAGTAACAAAACTTCTTTAATATCACATTGTCACAAATATCACAAATGTTGGGCTCATGACAACATTTTAATTGTTATTGATTTGTGGTAAAGTCACAATTCTTAAAATTGTTAATTGTTGTAACACCACAAATTTGTATTTGTGGTAGATGCCACATATTTTAAATTACGGTAAATGCCACAATTTTTCTACAATTAAATGTTTTCACAATATTTTTGTGGGTGGAGTCCACAAAATCGGATTCACAATATTGTCTTATCTACCCACAAAAATATTGTGGAAAAATTGTGGATCTCAAATATGTTATCTTGTAGTGATTGTTAAAACAATATAACAACACCCGTAGTGTTTTGAATACAAACAATAAGATGGTTATGATTAAATATAACCATATAAATAATAAATAAATATACTAATTAATATGCAATGCAAAATTAATATAGGTAAATAATAATTAACCTAACATTCCCCCATTAATTTTTCATTGCCTCAAGGGATGAGGAGAGGAACTCTATGAACAACTTAAACTTGTCACGTGCAAGTGACTTTGTGAAGATATATGCTTGTTGTTCAGTTGTTGGACAAAATTGAAGGTGGATGTTTTACTTCAACAAATGTTCGCATATGAAATTTACTTGTACTTCAAGATGTTTTGTTCTTTTAGGAAACAATGGATTGCGAACAAGTTTGAGAACACCTTCATTGTCAACATACATGGTGGTAAGTTTTTCCCGTTGTATTCCAAGTCCTTGAATAAGTGATGTAGCCAAATTGCTTCACGTGACAACTTCTCCCGTAGAACGATACTCACTTGTGTGGAAGAATGAGAAACAAAGTGTTATTTCTTGCTTCCCCATGATATTGGTCAAGATCTCATAAAGAACACAAATCTTGAAGTGGATTTTTTGTCATCAATGTTATCTGCATGATCTGAATTCCAATATCTTGATAAGAAGAAGTTGTCGTTCTTCTTGTATTCTAGACCAAGATACACTAATCCTTTGAGATATCTCAAGATGTGTCTTGCTGCTTTCCAATGACACATTTTGGGTTCTTGCATGAACTTGGGTAGATAGCTTACTACAAAGCTGATAATTGGTCTAGTGTAGGTCAAGTAAATGATACTCCGAATCAACTATCGATAGAGAGTGGCATTTACCTCAGGAGATGGATCTGAACGAGATAACTATAATCTGCTTCTCCATAGTTGTAATAATCGGTGCGCAATCCATCATCCTGAATTTAACAAACATTGTCTTAGTATATTTCATTTAAGAAACAAATATGTGATTCTCTTTTTGTTATACTTCCAATCCAAGATAAGAGTGCATTACCTTGAGATCTGTCATGTCAAACGATCGATTTAAGATCTTTCTTTGTTGCATCAATCATCCTAACTAAACTACCAATGATGACTAGATCATCGACATAGACAACAACAATCAAAATCTCCCCTACTTTTTAAGGTAAAGATTGGAATCATATAGATTTATAACAAATTGATGTTATACGAGATGCTCATCAATTTTGATGTACCATGCCTAGTGCCTATTTGAGGCCATACAAAGATTTCTTGAGTCTGCATACCTTTTTTTTACATATCTTGACTTCTTCTTGTAAATCTCTGTTTAGGAAGGCACTTTTTATGTCCTTCCGATAAAATTTCTAACCAAATTGTGTAGCTAGAGAAAAGATCATCCCGATCGTCTTGATCTTAGTTGTGGGAGAAAATGTCTCCCAATAGTCAATGCCTTCTTTTTATGCATACCCCTTTGCTACTAGTATTGCTTTGTACTCGTCCACCTTTGTCCCATCTCGCTTTGTACTTTTTTAATATACATCTCAGTATCCAATGGGTTTCTTCCTAGTAGAAGATCAACAAACTGCACAATTGTTATTTTTCATTATTGACTGATATTCAGAGTCCATGGCATCTTTCTAATCTTTTGACTGTATAGATTCCTAAAATGTAGAGGGCTCATCAGACTCAATAACTCTACTCATCAAAGTAAAGTTCACTTCTTCTCTTGCTTTACTATGCGTTCATGGTCCAGGGGTGGATGTATCTGGTGGATCATCCATTCTTCCATCTCGTAACATGCTAGTACACCACTTGGGCATACATTAAACTATTCCCATGGGTTGTGGTTCTATTATATCAACACCATCATCCCCATCATCACTTTCATCATCATGGTGAAAATCAACTTTAGTTTTTATAAGTGGTGAAGAATCTACATCAGGTAAGTCTGGAGGAGGAGCCTCTGCTTCCTTCTTCTCAAAGAACTCAACATATCTGCTAGTGTAGACTTTCCTAGTCTTTAGATCCATCAATCTATACCCAAGAGTCTCTTAAGCGTACCTAATAAAGATGAGTTTTGTGACTTCATGTCTAATTTCTTTCTATTTTTCTTGGGTATGTGCACACTTAATTTGTACCTAAATACTCCAAGATGTGCAATAGATGGTTTTTTTACCATGATTCTTGTGGTGTAAATCCATCAAGAGAAACTATGGGCACTCTGTTCAAAAAATACACTATTGTCTCTACTACTTCTACCTAACGTCTTTGTAAGTCTAGAATAATCAATCATGCATTGCACCATTTCCATGATAGTATGATTTCTTGTCTTAACACCATTCTCGCTTCGATGTGTGAGGAGGAGGCATTTATCGACAAATCCTATGAGTTTGTAGGTAGTCTTTGAACACATTATTAGTGAATTCCCCCTTGATCTCGAGTGGAGAGTTCTGATGTGACAACTAGTTTCATTCTCAAAAATTACTTTGAACTATTTTAAGGTTTCAAAATTTCACATTTCTTGCGAAGATAAAAAATCAACATTTTTCTTAAATAGTCAAAACACAAAGCATGAAGTACTTGAAATCCGAATGACTTGGTTTCATTGGACCGCAAAGATTGGTATGAACTAGATCAAGCTTACCATGATCTTGATATGTACTCTTCTAGAATGAAGCTCTGTGTTGTTTTCTTGCTAGGTAGTGAGAACACTTGTATATATCCTTCTGAAGAGATGGTAACCCATGTACCATATTACGCTGGAGAAGTGTCTCGAGATACTCAGTAAACTAACATGACCAAGTCTTTGATGCCACAACTATGCTGAGGTAGAGTTCTTAGTCACAAGTACTAGATCAACTTTTTGGAAAAAATCAAGCTTACACATGCATCTCACATTGGAGGATTTTTTCGAGCCTCGTGATTTATCTCGAATCAAACACGTTTTCTTGCCGAAATGAATATCAAATTCAATTTTTAAGTTGTGATCTAGGAGTTGACTAACTAAAAGTATATTTTTGTTAACCCAAGGACATATAAAACATCTGATAGTCTACAGTTTCGTGAACCAAGGGGTAGAGAAATGTTCCCAATCCCTTGAACTGTATATGAAGAATCATCTCCCAACAAAACATGGTTTTTCGAAGGTGTGTTCCTCATTGAAGTAAACCAGTCTCTGTGGCTGGTCATGTATCAGTGGTTCCTGAATAAACATACAAGACATCACTAGATGATGTGGAAGATTCACTTGATCAAGAAATGTACAAGAAGTCTTCATTATCTGAATATTCTTCTTGTTCAACAATATTTCCTTATTGATGGGGTCTTCTTTTCCAGCTTCCCTTTTCAGCCTTTGATTGTGGTTAGAATGTCCCTTGTAAGATTGTTGTTATGGAGGTCCAGAGTTACTAGATGAACTTTTCTTGTAAGTATTATACCAACAATATTTTTAAGTCATGTCCTATTTTCTAAATTGGACATTACTTCTTCTCGTTGTTTGTCCCCTTGATGTTGATATTGATTATGATGTTGGGAATTTTGATAGGAATTAAGATTTCCTTAATCTTTTCCTTTCCATTTTTGGTGTGAAGAAATTTCCTGCTCCTTTTCATCATCCTTATTGTGCATGGATTCCTCTTGTTACAATAGGTTTACAAGTTTTTAAAACTAACTATCGTATCTCGATAAGTTTAGTGTTGTTACAAAAATGTGGTAAGAAGAAGGGAGAGCTCTCAAAATAGTGGGAATGAAAGCTTCATCTGTGACAGCTTCTCCTAGGGGTAGAAGTGAAGCCCTCAAATCTATAACTCTTATCAAGAAAGATTCAACTTTCTCATTCTCCGTTTATTATTATTATTTTCAGCCTCATATACTGTGCACAATTTATCCCATGCTTCTTTGCCTATTTTGGCATATAAAATATGGGTTTGCACATTGTCGACACTCCAAACAAGATGATGATTTTTTCCTTCGATCCGCTTTATCAAACTACTGTTGTTGTGTTGTATCAATAGTTGATCTGGCCGAGTACCATTCACAATGGTCTAGATCTCTTCAAAATCATGTTGTGTCTTGATTTTAGTCTTCCAAGATACATAGTTGTTTCCTCTGAGTAGTTGTGAATATAGAAGAAAAAAATTGGGGGCATTGATGCCCATTTTATAAAAATCACTTACACGGTTTGGCTCTTATCAATATAAGTATAAAGTCTTCCAATCTATACACCGTCAAATCGTCGATATATACCGAACCTTTCTATATACACGCCCTTTTGATATACTCGGTGGTACGTGAAAGAGGCCGTTAACATAAGTGAAATAATATGATACGTGGTACCAAGACAATACTTGAAAGGGGTCTATGTAATTATTGACACCGGCTCAAAGAAATATCCTCATACGTGCACGTAACTTTACTATATACTCAAATAATTTCTCAGTCTAGATTTATGTCATGTAATCATTCATAGACATGGATGGGATGGCTCATAGTGTGTGCACTGTGACCTTATTACTCCCAATTGATTTAAAGGGTTGATACCTAGATGACGTTGTTGCAGCTATATTAGGCATTAAGTGCAATAGTAGTCATGACGGCTTTACTCGTAGCGCTTTGTAAAGGCAATTGTATATACCAAATGCTGCGAATGAGATCTAGGATCTCGTGAGTGTTTTAGAACCAATTTTTATGTGTTTTTTTATTACAAATATCTACCATTTTCTGAGAAGTTACAATATTTGTAGTTACTATAGCAACCTGTAAATTAGTACAATATATTGAACCATGCAATTTACATTCATAAAATTTAGAAAAAAATCAATGAAAGACAATTTTTTTTAATTTTGAGGGCATTGGTGGCCTCCAGAGCCCAATACAACTTGCTGAACAAAAACGTAACAAAATGACTCAAAATGAAGGTTTTAGGTAGCCCTCCTTTGGCAAAAAGTGCTTAAAATGTAAAAATATGAAGAGTGGAGGAAAAATAATGTTGCCCTAGAATAGGGTTTTCTCACTAAATTTAGTTGGTTATAACTAAATTTGAATTTACCGCTAAACTAAGTTGTTCCACTAAATTTCTCACCAAATTTGGTAGTGGGTGAGAGAGGAGGATTTGACCACCCCTTGACCTCTCTTGATGGGATGTGTCTTACAAAAGTTATGCTAGCCACTTGGGTTCTTAAGCTAAACAAGTATATATAAAGAGCAAATTTTAATTAAATACTTCCAAACCAAAACCATGCCTCTTTAAAAAACCATGGTTTCGAAAGGTGGTTTTGAGTGAAAATTCTAGTAAAGAGTAAAAATGACAGGTGATTTTGGTGAGAATGAAGGTGGTTTTGAGTGTGTATGGCACTTTAGATCAAATTTCTTCCTTCCTTTGAGCTTGTAATATCTTCCTTGGTGTACTCAATCATCTTCCTTTGAGGTCATGTTGAGGACATTTGCTTCACCGTTTAAATATTTACAATATTGCAGGTTGTTGTAGCTACGCTATTTTTAGTTGTAGGTACGTAGATTTATTTAGTTTATAAGGTCATGTGGAGGTGGAGCCGGGATGGCTCAAATAGAAGGAGGATGCTCGATGGCTCGATGGTGTTGTATATTGTTTGCATGTGTTGTTCTATTATAATGCCGTAAAGTGCTTGGTATAAGAGTGGTCGTGGAGGGAGGGTTGGCTTCTACGAACAATGATGACTCACCCACTATGTTGAATGGGCTCGGTGGGGAGCCTTATAATGTTTACACAAACAAATTGATTCATATTTAACTCAACCTAAGTTCTATACAGACCCTAACCTCCTTTAACTCACCAAGAGCTAGACCTAAAAGAAAAATAATGTTATTCGGCCTCCAAAGTAGGATAACTTCATTTTATTGATCATTCTCCAAGATGCTTAAACATCTCGGTCAATGAGGAGGTTCCTTCAATAGTTCACCGCACAATGCAAATTGATTCCTCCAAATATAGCTGACTGCTACATGTAGCAATAACTAAATACTTCTCAATTATTAGAGATAAAACCCCTAATGTGGATTTTTTTTTAATTTTCTATACTTGTAGCAATTTTTTCTTGGTGACAGTGCACCAAAGTGTAAAAAAATTGTGTTCAAAACACTGGAATGAACAACGGATGTGGGCGAGTGCAAGGATGGGGTAGATGCAGGAGGCTTCACGTGGCTCTCAATTGCTGCAAATGTTTCTCCAATCTCCTCTATCTTTGTTGCTCTCTCTTTCCACACCTTCATAGGTCCAGATTCTCACTCTAGTACCAAATTTAGAATAGGGACGGAAACTTGTATGGTTATATTAATTAACGAATCAAAATACAATAGAGCATGCTACAATATTTATACATATTAGATAGCCTAGATACAAAAATATATGAATATTGCACAAGTACACTTATGAAAGAATACAAATAAATAATATTGTTAAAACAATATAATAACACACGTAGTGTTTTGAATACAAACAATAAGAGGTTATCATTAAATATAACCATATAAATAATAAACAAATACACTAATTAATATGTAATGCATAATTAATATAGGTAAAAATAATTAACCTAACAAAACAATGAACCCCAAACCCTAAAATCTAAGCCCTAAATCTAAACCCCTAAAACCAAATTTTCAAACCGAAAACCTTGATCTCGCAAAACCATGAACCCCAACCCTAAGCCTTGAGCCCCGAGCCCTAAATCCTAAACCCTAAACCTTAAACCCCAAATACTGAGCCCAAATATCTAAACCCTCAACATAGAAACCTTAAAATAGTTAGATGAGGAAAAATTTGGTATTTTGAAAAACTTGGGATTTTAAAAACTTCAAGATTTTAGAAAACGTCAAGATTTTCAAAAAAGACACGACTTTTGAAAAAGTTGTAATTTTTAACAAAGTTGTTGTTTTTGAAAACATCAAGATTAATAAATGTTAGGACTTTGAAAATTTTCATATTTTCAAACAAGTTGGGTTTTTCAAAAAATGAATATTTTGAAAAAGTCTGGATTTTTAAAAGTTGGGATTTTAGAAAGAGTTGGGAATTTCAAAATTTTGAAGAGTTGGGTTTTTTAAGAGTCTTGAATTTACAAAAAACTCGACATTTTCAAAAACTATTGATTTTTGAAAAGACGAGATTTTAAAAAATTGAGATATTCTAAAAGTCGTGATTTTGTAAAAGTGAAGATTTTCGAAAAAGTTAGGATTTTTGAAAAGTTGAGATTTTAAAAAAGTCAAGATTTTGGAAAATGTTGGGATTTTTAAAACGTCAAGATTTTTGAAAAAGTCGGGATATTCAAAAAAAGTCCTGATTTTTAATAGTTGTGATTTTCGAAAAAAAATATATGTTTTTAAAAAGAGAGGATTTTAAAAAAGACGACATTTTTGATAAAGTGGAGATTTTAGAAAATTTAGGAATTTTTAAAAAGTTGGGATTTCTGAAAAAGTTTTGATTTTCGAAAAGTTCGCGATTTTTAAATAGTTGCAATTTTTGAAAAAGATATAATCTTAAAAGAGTCAAGATTTCAAAAATGTAGTGATGCAACAAAATTAGTAGGAACTTGAAAAGGTATTAACTTGTGCTCTTTGTGTCCGTTTGAGTTCGTATTTTTAAACCACATGTTTCAAAAATCTCAATTTTTTTAAAATATCAGGATTTAAAAATAAAAGTTGGGAGTTTGAATAATTTAGATTTTCCAGAAATTATGGATTTTTGAATATGTCATGATTTCTGAATAAGTCATTATTTTAAAAAAATTGTGAATTTAAAAAAATAGGATTTTAAAGAATTTACAATTTTAGAAAAAGATGAAATTTGATATTTCTAAAAAAGCTGATCAAATTTTTAAAAAAATAGGGTTTTTGAAAAAGTTGAGATTTTAAAAAACTCAAGATTATGAAAAGGTTGGGATTTCGAACAAAAATTGGGATTTTAAAAAAGTTGTGATTTCGAAAAAGCCAAGAAATTTGAGAAAGTTAGGATTTTCAAAATAGACAAGATTTTGAAAAAAGGTGTAATTTTCAAATAAGTCAAGATTTACAAAACTAGAGATATTTTTAAATCCCAACTGTTTTCTATATCCTTTTTTTTTAAATCCTAACATTATCAAAATATTTACTTTTTCAAAATTCAAACTTTTTATAAAATTGTAATTTTTTCAAAAATTACGAACTTTTAAGAAATCGCGAGTTTTTAAAAAATTGTGAAATTTTTAAATTCATGACTTTACCACTTTCAAAATATTTGAAAATAAAGACTTTTAGAAAATCATGACTTTTTCAAAATCCTAACCATTTCAAAATCAAGATATTTTAGAAATCGTGACATTTTCAAAGTCGCAACCCCTAAACCTTAAACCCTAAAACCTGAAACCTAAGTCGTAAACGCTAAACCCTAAACCATAACCTCCTAAACACTAAGCCAAAAACCCTAAATCCTAAACCATAAATAATAAACACTTAACACTGAATCCTAAACCCTCACCTTAAACCATAAACCCAAATACCTAAATCGTAATACCAACTTTATAACAAAAATCTTAAACCATAAAGAAACCCCTTAACCCCGATCCCTAAGCCATGAAGCCTAAACCCTAAACCCTATACCTTGAACCGTGAGCACTAAGATAAAGCCCTTAACCCTAAACCTTGACCCCTACGCCATAAACCCTAAACTTTGAGCCTTGTACCCTATAAACCCTAAATGCTCTAATTTCTCCTAAACCATATCTTCTTAGTCTTGAAAACTAAAACCTGAAATGATAAATCTTAAATACTAAACCCTCAATCATAAACCATGAGCCCTAAACCCTAAGTGCAAAACCCTCAATCAGTAAGCATCAAACCCCAAACCCTAAAATGTGAGCTCTAAATTCTAACCCTAAACCTTGATTCCCGAACCCCGAACCTTAACTTTAAACCCCGAGCCATGAGCCCTAATCCCTAAACCCAAAATTTATGCCAAAAAAACCTAAACCCTAAACACTAGATCCCCGACTCGTAAACCCTTAACCAATAAACCTTAAAATAGTTAAATTTTGAAAAAGTTGGTATTTTGAAAATTTTGACATTTTCAAAACTTCAAGATTTTTCAAAAGTTTTGATTTTTGATAACACAAGATTTTAAAAAATTTGAGATTTTCCGAAAGTTGTGATTTTGTAAAAGTGAAGATTTTTAAAAGTAAAGATTTTGGAAAGTGTTGGAATTTTTAAAACATCAAGAAATTTTAAAAATTCAAGACTTTAGAATAAGTTAGGATATTTGAAAACGTCCCAATTTAAAAATATATTTTTAAAAAACATGGCATATTCTATAAAATAAAGATTATAGAAAATTCTGGAATTTTCAAAAGTTTAGATTTCTACAAAAGTTCTTATTTTCAAAAAGTTATAATTTCAAAAGAGTCAAGATTTAAAAATGTAGTGATGCACCAAACTAGCAGGAATTTAAAAATGTCATAACTTGCGCTTCGGGTGTTCGTTTGAGACCATTTTTTTAAACCACTTGTTTCAAAAATATCAACTTTTTAAAAATAACTATATTTTCAAAACAAAATCAGGCTTTTGAATAATTTAGATTTTCCGAAATTCTAGATTTTTGAATATGTCATGATTTTTGAAAAATTTATTGTTTTCCAAAAAGTTGTGAGTTTAAAAAAAATAGGATTTTAAATAATTTACAATTTTAGAAAAAGATAGAATTTCATAACTCTAAAAAGTTTGAATTTCACAAATATTAACGTTTTTGAAAAAGTTGAGATTTTCAAAAAGTCAAGATTATAAAAATGTTGGGATTTCAAACAAAAATTGTGATTTCAAAAAAGTTATGATTTCAAAAAGAAAAGAATTTTCAGGAAGTTGGGATTAAAAAAAAGACAAGATTTTGAAAAAGGTGCAATTTTAAAAGAAGTCGGGAATTACAAAATCAAGAGATTTTAAAACCTAACTTTTTTTTTTTTTTAAAAACATTTTCAAAATTTTTTTTTTCAAAATTCTAACTTTTTAGAAAATTATGAATTTTTTAAAATCACAAGTTTTTTAAAAATTGTGAACTTTTTAAATTCATGACTTTATCACTTTTGAAATATTTGAAAATACGACTTTTTGAAAATCATGAATTTTTCACAATCCTAATCAAGTTTCAAAATCTAGATATTTTTTAAATCGTCACTTTTTCAAAATCCTGAGCCCTAAACCCTAAAACTTTAAACTCCGAGTCATAAACGCTAAAGAAAAGAATTTCAAAAAGGTTATGATTTTGAAAAAGAAAAGAATTTTCAGGAAGTTGGGATTAAATAAGACAAGATTTTGAAAAAGGTGCAATTTTAAAAAAGTCGGGAATTACAAAAATGAAGAAATTTTTACATCCTAACTTTTTTAATATCCTTTTTTTTTTTTAAATCCTAACATTTTCAAAATCTTTACTTTTTCAAAATTCCAAAACCCTAAACCCCAACATCCTAAACAATAAGCCCAAAACCCTAAATCCTTAACCATAAACAATAAACCATTAACACAAAATCCTAAACCCTAAACCCTCACCATAAACCCAAAATCCCTAAATCGTAAAACATAAAATCTAAAACCCCACACCCTTAAACCCTAAATCCTGATCCCTAATCCATGAAGCCTAAACCCTAAACCCTGAGCCCTAAACCGTAAACAATAAACCCTAAACCCCTAACCATTGAACCCTAAACCCTAAGCAATGAACACTAAAGTCTTAGGAATAACCCTAAATGCTAAACCCTATACCTTGAACCGTGAGCCCTCAACCAAAACCCAAAACCCAAAAGCTTTAGCTAGAGACCTAAACCCTTAACTCCAAACCACAAACCCTAAGCCAAAGACCGTCAACCATGAACACTAAACCTTAAGCTCTATTTGCTCCTAAACCCTAAATGCTAAATACTAAATACTAAACCCTCAATTGTAAACCACAAGTCCTAAAACCTAAATGTAAAACCCTCAACTATAAACCTTGAACCCCAAACCCTAAAACTTGATCCCTAAATCTTAATGCTAATCTCTAAATCCTAATTCTTAAACCCTAAACCTTGATCCTCAAAGCCCGAACCTCAACCCTAAACCCTAAACCACGAACCTTGAGTCGTGAGCCCTAATCCCTAAACCCTATTTAATAAATCCATTGAGCCCTAAACCCTCAACATATACACCTTAAAATATAAAGATTTGGAAAACATTGGTATTTTGAAAAACTTGGGATTTTCAAAAAGTCAAGATTTTTGAAAAACTTGAGATTTTCAAAAATTCATTTCTTTTTTAAAAGTTGTAATTTTAAATGAAGTTATTTTTTTCAAATCATCAAGATTTACAAAATGTTGGGACTTTGAAAATGTTTATATTTTCAAACAATTTGGGTTTTTCTAATAATGAATATTTCAAAAAAGTCAAGATTTTTGAAAAGTTGGGATTTTCAAAAGAGTTGGGCTTTTCATATTTTTGAAAATTCATAATTTTTGAAGAGTCTAAATGTTTGAAAAATTAATTTTTTTGAAAAACTCGACATTTTAAAAAAAGTTATGATTTTTGAAAAGACAAGACTTTTAAAAATTTGAGATTTTCTAAAAAGTCATGATTTTGTAAAAGTGAGTATTTTCAAAAAAGTCAGGATTTTTCATAAGTCAAGATTTTGGAAAATGTTGAGATTTTTAAAACATCAAGATTTTTGAAAAAGTTGCGATATTCGAAAAAAGTATTGATTTTCAATATATGTGATTTTTGAAAAAATAGAATTTTTTAAAAGTAAGGATTTTTAAAAAACAACACTTTTGATAAAGTTGAGATTTTAGAGAATTCAAGAATTTAAAAAAGTAGGGATTTTGAAATAGTTGTAATTTTCAAAAAAGTTATAACCTCAAAAGAGTAAAGCTTTACAAAATTTAGTGATGCGCAAAAATTAGCAAGACTTTGTAAAGGTTATAACTTGTGCTTCGGTGTTCATTTGAGTCTATTTTTTTATAAACCACATGTTTCAAAAATCTCCACTTTTTAAAAATATCATGTTTCTAAAAGTAAGGATTCTAAAGAATTTCATAATTCTAAAAAGTTTGAATTTCAAAAATTTAGGGTTTTAAAAAAGATGAGATTTTCGAAAAAGTTAGGATTATGAAAAGGTTGGGATTTCAAAAAAATTAGGATTTCAAAAAAGTCGTGATTTCAAAAAAGCTAGGATTTTCGAGAAAGTTGGGATTTTCAAAAAGGCAAGATTTTTAAAAGGTACAATTTTCAAATAAGTTAGGAATTACAAAACTGAAGAGACTTTTAAATCCCAACTATTTTGAATTTCCTAATTTTTCAAAACTCCAACTTTTTATAAAATCACGACATTTTCGAAAATTACAAATTTTTAAAAAATCACGATTTTTTCTAAAATTGTGAACTTTTTAAATTCATGACTTCATCACTTTCAAAATCTTTGAAAATAAAGACTTTTTGAAAATCATGAGTTTTTCGTAATCCTAATCAAGCTTTCAAAATCGAGATATATTTTAAATCGTGACTTTTTCAAAATCACAACCCCTTAAACTTGAAACCTTAGTCGTAATGCTAAACCCTAAACCCCAACATCCTAAACACTTAGCCCAAAATCCTAAATCAGAACCCTTAACGTTGAATCCTAAACGCTAAACCCTCAACCTTAAACCAAAATCCCTAAATCATAAAACCTAAACTCTAAACCCTAAAAATTAAATCATAAACCCTAAACCCTAATCATTGAGCCATGAAGCCTAAACCCTAAACCCTATACCCTATACCTTGAACCGTGAGCCCTAAGCCAAAACCCTAAACGTTAATGTTTAACTACATACCTAAACCCTAAACCCTAAACTCATAACCCTGAACCTCGAACCTTTAGCCATGGACCCTCAACCATGAACAGTGAGACCTAAACCTGAAACCCTAACCCCTATGCCCTAAACCCTAAACTTTGAGCCCTATACCCTATAAACCCTAAGTTTTGAAAAAGTTGGGATTTTCATAAAAGATAAGATTTTGAAAAAGGTGAACTTTTCAAATAAGTTAGGAATTACAAAATCTGAAGAGATTTTTAAATCCCAATTGTTTTGAATATCCTATTTTTTTCGAAAATCCTAACATTTTAAAAATATTTACAATTTCTAAATTCCAACTTTTTCATAAAATTGTGACTTTTTTGAAAATTATGAATTTTTTAAAAATCTCAAGAATTTTTAAAATTGTGAACTTTTAAGTTCATGTCTTTGTCACTTTCAAAAATTTGAAAATACAAACTTTTTGAAAATCATGACTTTTTCAAATCCTAACTATTTCAAAATCAATATATTTTTAAAATTATGACTTTTTCAAAACCGCAATGCCTATACCCTAAACCACCGAAACTTTAAACCCGAGACGTAAACGCTAAACCCTAAACCCCAACATCCTAAACCATATACACAAAACCCTTAAAACTTTATCATAAACCCTAAACCCTCAGCCATAAACCATAAACCCAAATCCCTATATCATAATACCTAAACTCTACATCCCAAACATAAAACCATAAACCCTTAACCCCGATCCCTTATTAGTGTAGGTTATTATTTATCCTTTAATTTATTTATTAGGATAAATTTTACACTTGTGTTAGCTCCTACACTTGTTGGGTTAGCTTACTTACATGTACTAGTTGTGTGAAGATAGCTTACTAGTTGTGTTGAGTTAGTTTCTTTTGTTATCTAGAGTTAGCTTACTAGTTTTTTGGAGTTAACTACCAATATCAGTTACTATGAGTTCTTTACCACTGATTTAGGTAGTTGTTGCACTTCCCTCCTCCTATGTGTACATATTTTTTATTGAGTAATCCAAGTCATTATATTGTAATGTATTGAGCATTATGGATTATGATGGATTTTCATATATGGTATTTTAGCTCTTTTATTTTGTAAATGAATGTGGTGTGCTATTATCATCTGATATCAAAGTTTGGAATAATTTTCTTATCATTCCTTTCATGGTATCAAAGAAATAGATAATGTAGACATCCATCTATAAGTTTTTATTTGCAAGCGAGGTTTTATTATTTTCATGTATTTGGAATTCGTAGTAGTTTTATGCAACATGCACTTTTATGTAAAATAGAGTGCGGCATTGGATTTGGAAGGTGCCAAACCCATAGAATCGACTGTAAACTCAACCATGTTTTTAGATAGTCAAATCTAGGTGCATTCTTTTATCCATTAGATATAAGCATGCACCTTCTTGATTCATTCTTTTACTCTCTATATAATTTGATTTTAGATGCATTCTTTTATCTAGTCGATGCAGATTTGTACCCATTGGGTACATTCTTCTATCCATTGGATATAAGTGTGTACCTTCCAGATGCATTCTTTTACCCTATGGACATTTAGGTTTTGGGCATATGCGTGTATCATACGGATGCACTATTTTACCCTTTGGATATTTGGGTGTCACGTGTACCTTTAAAAAATATCAGCATTAAAATATTATTTTAATAGCAAAAACCTTTTAGAGCTCGTAACTTTTGATCTCAGTAGCTCGATTAAGGTGATCTATTTTTGAAATTATGTATTTTTCGAGATCTATGCATTGGTGACATTTCTAAACAAGTATGTCAAATTTAAAAGGAACTTATTTCTCATTGTAACACTCAATTATAAAGTGCCAAATTTGGGAGGGTGTTGCAATCACTTGTGAATGCAATTTTGATTGAGCCCAACATCCTCAACTTTTGGGTGTTGCATTCTTGTATCTATGGGTGTATAATTTTATATCTCTCTTATTTGTTGAGATATTTTGGATTTGTATTTTCAATAATTTTGTTTTGGCATGTTGACAATATCTCTCTGTGTGAGAGCTATTCGGTGTTAGTTTTTCGGTGTTCGAGTAGTTGATTTTGGCAATTCATATCAAATATGTGGTGTCACTCTATCCATTCAGCAAGCAGTATGGGAGGGTACGTTATTGATACCGATTCTTTGGGTTTCGTGGTCTTGCCTAGTTACATGTTAATACTGCTTATTCGGGGTTCGTGTCCTTGCCTTGTTACCTTGGCTTTTCTTGAATAGTGGCACTTTGCTATTATTTATATCTTATGTCCTTACCTTGTTGCCTTGGTTCTTGGATCGTGGTACACCTATTTGTAGCAGTTGATTGAATTATGTTTGGTGTTTTTGTGTGCACTTTCGACATCACTCTATTGATAGTATTCTTGCATGGAGTTATTAAGTGAAACTCATTGTCGATTGTTTTTGAGGTCTATGATCAAGCAGTGGATTCATACCACAGTGCGCACCACACTTCTTCAAATTATACACATTTTTGGAGCAGAGCTTCTTAGGATATCTTGAAGGGGTATTTTTCTCTCTCTACTTTGTTATTATTGGTTTTGGGTACCTTGTAGTGTCTATTTTTTCTAGTTGTTGTATGTGGGTACCTCATCAGGTCTTGTTGCCGAGACCAACCTTCTTTTTTTCCCACCTAAGCTATGCTTATAGAAGGGTGTTAGTGTAGGTTATTATTTATTATTTAATTTATTTATAGGATAATTTTTACACTTGTGTTGGCCCTACACTTGTTGAGTTAGCTTCCTTAGGTGTATTAGTTGTGTGGAGTAATAACTAGTTGTGTTGAGTTAACTTAAGAGTCTTTTAGAGTTAACTTAACTACCAGTATCAGTTAGTGGGATTTCTTTACCATTGATTTCCCTTCTCTTATATGTACATCTTTCTTATTGAGTAATTCAAGTCATTCTATTGTAATATATTGAGTATTATGTATTATGATGGATTTCCATATAAGGTATTTTAACTTTTCTGTTTTGTAAATCTAATGTGGTGTCCTATTATCAATGAGCCTTGAGCCATGAATTTAAACCCTAAACCCTAAGCCCTAAAACCTAAACAATAAACCCCTAACGCTTAACACCGAGCCTTAAACTCTAAACCCCAAATATTGAACCCTAAGCTTTAGTCCTAACCCAAAACCCTAAACCCTATACTTGGAACCATAAGCCAAAAACCTAAACCCTAAATGATAAACTCATAACCCCAAACCTCAAACCTTGAGCCATGGACCTTCACCATGAACAATGAGACCTAAACCCGAAATCGTGACCTCTACGCCCTAAACCCTAAACTCTAAGCCATATACCCTATAAAACCTAAACCTTAACCTCTAATTGCTCCTAAACCCTAAAACCCTAAATGCTAAATCCTAAATACTAAACCCTCAATCATAAACCATTTTCCCTAAACCCTAAATGCAAAACCCTCGACCGTAAACCTTGAACCCCAAACCCCAAAACCTGAAACTTAAAAACTAACCCTAAACCCTAACCCCAAAACCCCAAAACCCTAAACCAAAAACCCTAAAACCTAATTTGTAAACCCTAAACCTTGATCCCCAAACCCCGACATAAAACCTAAATCCCGAATGCTAAACTCGAGCTCTAAGCCCTAATTCCTTAACACTAAACCCTAAACCTCGAATCCTGAGCCAAAAATCTAAACCATAAACACTAAATCCCTTGAGCCCTAAACCCTTAATCTAGAAACCTTAAAATAGTTAGATTTGGAAAAATTGTATTTTGAAAAACTTGGGTTTTTCAAAATGTCAAGATTTTAAAATAAGTCATGACTTTTGAAAAAGTTAGAATTTTAATGAAAGTTGTTACTTTATAAAACATCAAGATTTAAAAATGTTTAGATTTTCAAACAAGTTGGGGTTTTCAAAAATGAATATTTCAAAAAGTCGGATTTTTGAAAAGTTGGGATTTTTGAAAGAGTCAGGAATTTTGAAGAGTTTAGATTTTTAAAAAATTCAAGATTTTTGAAAAACTCAACATTTTCAAAAAAGTTAGGATTTTTGAAAAGATGAGATTTTAAAAATTTGAGATCTTCCAAAAAGTCGTGATTTTGTAAAAGTGAAGATTTTGAAAAAGTTAAGATTTTCAAAAAAGTCAAAATTATGATAAATGTTAGGAATTTTAAAATGTGAACATTTTTTAAAAAGTTAGGATTTTTGAATAAGACTGGATATTCGAAAAAGTCCCAATTTTAAATATTTGTGATTTTTGAAAAAATATAAGTTTTTAAAAAGTAAGAATTTTCAAAAAAGTTATCATTTTTGATAAAGTTGAGATTTTAGAAACTTCAGAAATTTTTAAAAAGTTGGGATTTTTGGAAAAGTTTCTATTTATGAAATCATCGCATTGCTTTAAATAGTTGCAATTTTCAAAAAAGTTGAAATTTTTCAAAATATTTATAAACTCAAAAGAGTGAAGATTTAATAAATGTAGTGATGTACAAAAATTACAAGGAACTTGAAATGGTCATAACTTGTGCTTGGGGTGACTCCATTTGAGACCATTTTTTTAAACCACATGTTTCAAAAATCTCAACTTTTTTAAAATATCGGATTTTCAAATAAAATGTTAGGATTTTTAATAATTTATATGTTCCAAAAACTCTAGATTTTTTAACATGTCTTGATTTTTGAAAAAATCATTATTTTGCAAAAAGTTGTGAATTTAAAAAAATTATGATTTTAAAGAATTTGCAATTTTAGAAAAGAGAGAATTTCATAATTCTAAAAAAGTTTGAATTTCAAAAGTTATAAGGTTTTTGAAAAAGTTTAAATTATCAAAAATTTAGGATTATGAAAAGGATGGGATTATCAAACAAAAATTAGGATTTAAAAAGTCGTTATTTCGACTAAGCCAAGAATTTTGAGAAAGTCGGGATTTTCAAGAAAATAAAGATTTTGAAAAAGGTGAAATTTTCAAATAAGTCAGAATAACAAAATGGAAGAGATTTTTAGATCCCAAATGTTTTGAATATCCTTTTTTTTTTTAAATCCTAACATTTTCAAAAATCTTTATATTTTCAATATTCCAAATTTTATAAAATCGTAACTTTTTTGAAAATTATGAAGTTTTAAAAAACACGAGTTTTTAGAAAATTGTGAACTTTCTAAATTCATGACTTTATCACTTTCAAAATATTTGAAAATTTAGGCTTTTTCAAAATCATGACTTTTAAAATCATGACCCCAAAAACCTAAATCCTCCAACCTGAAACCTGACTTGTAAACGCTAAATCTTAAACCCCTTCATCCTAAACACTATGCCCAAAACCCTACATCCTAAAACATAAACATAAAAACCCTTAACATCGAATCATAAACTCTAAAGCCTCATCCATAACCATAAACCCAAATCCCTAAATCGTAATAAACCCCAAACCTTAAACCATAAACCATAAACCCCGATCCACGAGCCATGAAGCTTAAACCATGAACCCTAAGTCCTAAAATCTAAACAAGAAGCCCTAAACCCTAACCCCGAGCCTTATACCCTAAACCCTAAATAGTGAACCTTAAAGTCTTAGGTGTAACCCTATACCTTGAACCATGAGCCCTAAGTTAAAACCCTAAACCCTAAACTCATAACCCCGAACCTCAAACCTTGAGCCATGGATTCTCAATAATGAAAAATGAGACCCAAACCCTAATCCCGACCTCTACGCCCTAAACCCTAAACTCGAACCCCATACCTATAAAATCCTAAACGTTAAGCTCTAATTTCCCCTAAACCTTAAATTATGAGTCTTAAACCCTACAACCCTAAATGTACTAAACCCTAAGTACAAAACCCTCAACCGTAAAGCTCGAACACCAAACCCAAAACCTAAGGCTTAAATCCTAACCCTAAACTCTAAACCCTAAACCCCAAAACCTTAAACTCTAAACCCCGAATCCTGAGCCCAAATACCTAAACCATATACGCTAAATCCCATTAAACCTAAACCCTTAATTTAGAAACCTTAAAATAGTGAGATTAGGAAAAAGTTAATATTTTGAAAAACTTGGGATTTTCAAAAATCTAGATTTTTCAAAAAGTCGGGATTTTAAAAAGCATGATATTTTCAAAAAAAGTCACAACTTTTGAAAATGTTGCAATTTAGACAAAGGTGATATTTTCAAAAATGTCAAGATTTAAAAATGTCGGGACTTTGAAAATGTTTAGATTTTCAAACAAGTTGGGGTTTTCAAAAATGAATATTTTCAAAAAGTCTAGATTTTTGAAAAGTTTGGATATTCGAAAGAGTTGGGCTTTTGCATTTTTAAAGAGTCAAGATTTTTTTATTTTGGATTTTTGAAAAACATAAATTTCTTGAAAATCTTTGGATTTTTAAAAAGTTAGGATTTTCAAAAAGTCAAGATTTTAGAAAATCTTTGGATTTTTACAACGCTATAGAACCTCAACTTTTTTAAAATATCGGATTTAAAAAAAAGTCAGGAATTTGAATAATTTAGATTTTAAAAAAAAATTGATTTTTTAATAAGTCATGATTTTTAATAAGTAATTATTTTCCAAAAATTTGTGAATTTCAAAAAAATTAGGATTTTAAAAAGTTTACAGTTTTAGAAAAAGATAGAATTTCATAATTCTAAAAAAATTTAAATTTCAAAAATTATAGGGTTTTTGAAAAAGATGAGAATTTCAAAAAATTATGGATTATGAAAAGGTGTGGATTTTGAACAAAAATTGGGATTTCAAAAAAGTCATGATTTTGAAAAAGTTAGGATTTTCAAAAAAGACAAGATTTTTAAAAAAGGTGCAAATTTAAATAAATCCGGAATTACTGAAATCAAGATATTTTTAAATCCCAAGTATTTTGAATATCCTAATATTTTCAAAATCTTTACTTTTAAAAATTCCAAATTTTTATAAAATCACGACTCTTTCAAAAATTGTGAACTTTTTAAATTCATGAATTTATCATGTTCAACATCATTGAAAATACAAACTTTTTGAAAATCATGACTTTTTCAAAATCTAAATTGTTTCAAAATCGCGACCTCTAAACCCTAAAGCCTAAAATCTAAAACTTGAAACCCGAGTCGTAAATGTTAAACCCTATTACCCAACATCCTAAACACTAAGCCCAAAACCCTAAATTCTAAACAATAAACACAAAACCCTCAGCCATAAACCATAATTCCAAATCCCTAAATTGTAATACCTAACCTCTAAACCCAAACCTTAAACCATAAACCTTAAACCCCGATCCCCGAGCCATGAAGCCTAAACACTAAGCTTAAAACCCTTAACACTAACATTGAGCCTTAAACCCTAAACCCTAAACAGTGAAACCTATAGCCTTAGGCCTAACCATAAACCTTATACCCTATACATTTAACCGTGAGCCCTAAGCCAAAAACCTAAACCCTAAACCTTGAACTCATAACCCCGGAACTCAAACATTGAGACATGGACCCTACACCATGAACACTTTGAGACCTAAACCCTAAATTTTGAGCCTCATATCCTATAAACCCTAAACCCTAAGCTCTAATTTCTCCTAAACCCTAAATTCTGAGTCTAAAACCCTAAAACCCTAAATACTAAACCCTCAATCGTAAACCAAGAACCCTAAAATTTAAATACAAAGCCCTCAACCGTAAACCTTGAACCCCAAACCCTAAAACATGATCCCTGAATCCTAACCCTAAACCCTAAAACCTAATACTTAAACCTTGATCCTCGAACCGTGAACCTCAACCCTAAGCCCTAAACCCTCAACACTATATCCCCGAGCCTTAAACCCTTAACATAAAAACCTTAAAATAGTTAGATTTGGAAAAAATTTATATTTTGAAAAACTTGGGATTTTGAAAAAGTCAAGATTTTAAATAACTTGAGATTTCAAAAAAGTTGCGACTTTTGAAAAAGTTGAAATTTTAAAAAAGTTGTTATTTCTAAAAACATCAAGATTTAAAATATATATGGACTTTGAAAATGATCTTATTTTTGAAAAATGAATGTTTCAAAAAGTAAGGATTTTTAAAAGTTGGGATTTTTGAAAGAGTTGGGCTTTTCAAATTTTTTTAAAGAGTCAAGATTTTTGAAAAACTCGACATTTTGAAAAATGTTAGAATTTTTGAAAATAAGTGATTTGAAGAAATTTGAGATTTTCCCAAAAGTCATGATTTTGTAAAAGTGAAGATTTTTGAAAACGTTAGGATATTTGAAAAGTTGGGAATTTTAAAAAGTCAAGATTTTTAAATTGTTACGATTTTTAAAATGTCAAGATTTTTGAGTAACTCAGGATATTCGAAAAAGACCAAATTTTTAATATTTGTGATTTTTGACAAAATATATTTTATTAAAAGTACGGATTTTCAAAAAAATTGACATTTTTGATAAAGTTGGGATTTCTGAAAAACTTTTGGTATTTGAAAACGTCACGATGTTGGAAATAGTTTTGATTTTGGAAAAAAGTTGGGATTTTTGAAAAGTTTTAATCTCAAAAGAGTTAAGATTTCAAAAATGTATTGATGCGCTGAAAATTAGCAGGAACTTGAAAATGTCATATCTTGTGCTATGGGTGTTCATTTGAGTTTATTCTTTTAAACCACATGTTTTAAAAATAGTTGTGAATTTGAAAAAATTAGGATTTTATAGAATTTTCAATTTTTAAAAACATAGAATTTCATAATTCTAAAAAGTTTGAATTTCAAAAAAATTAGGGTTTTTGAAAAAGTTGAGATTTTCAAAAATGTAAAGAGTATGAAAAGGTTGTGATTTTGAACAAAAATTGGCATTTCAAAAAGTGGAGATTTTGAAAAAGCCAAGAATTTTAAGAAAGTTGGAATTTTTAAAAAAAAAGATTTTGAAAAAGGTGCAATATTCAAATAAGTCGGGATTTACAAAACTCAAGAGATGTTTTAATCCCAATTGTTTTGAATATCCTAATTTTTTGAAAATCCTAACATTTTTGAAATCTTTACTATTTCAAAATTCCAATTTTTTTAAAAATCACAACTTTGTAAAAAGTTATGAATTTTAAAAAAATAACGAGATTTTTTTAAATTGTGAACTTTTTAAATTCATGACTTTATCACTTTAAAAATATTTGAAAATACGAGACTTTTTGAAAATCATGAGTTTTTTTGAAATCTGGCTGTTTCAAAATTAGGTTATTTTTAAATCATAACATTTTAAAAATCGTGACCCCTAAATCCTAAAACTAGAAACCCGAGTCATAAATGTTACACCCTCAACACCAACATCATAAACACTAAGCCCAAAACCCCAAATCCTAAACCATAAATTGTTAACACTAAATCCTAAATCGTAAACCCTCAACCATAAACCATAAACCCAAATCCCTAAATAATAAAACCCAAACTCTAAACCCTAAAACTTAAACCATAAACCCTAAACATTGATTCTTGAGCCAAAAAGCCTAAAGCCTAATCCCTAAACCCTAATCCATCAACCCTAAATGCCTAAACATGAGCCTTAAACCCTAAACAGGGAACCCTAAAGCCTTAGGCCTAACCCTATACCTCAACCGTGGGCCCTAAGCCATTACCCTAAACCATAAACCTTTAGCTAGATACCTAAACCCTAAACCCTAAAATCATAAACCCGAACCTCAAATCCTAATCCATGTACCCCTAACCCATGAGTACTAAGACCTAAACCCTAAACCCTAAACTCTTAGCCCTATACCCTATAAACCCTAAACCTTAAGCTCTAATTTCTCCTAAACCCTAAATTATGAGTCTTAAACCCTAAAACCCTAAATGCTAAATATTGAATACCAAACCCTCAATCATAAACCATGAGCCCTCAACCTTAAATGAAAAACCCTCAACTATAAACCTCGAACACCAAACCCTATAACTTGATTCCTAAATCATAACCCTAAACCCAAAACCCCAAAACCCTAATCCTTAAAACCTAATTCTCAAAATCTAAACCTTAAAACCCTAACCATGTACCTCAACCCTAAACTTGGAGCCTTGAGTCCTAATCCTTAAACCCTAAACCTCGAATCCCGAGCCCAAAAACTAAACACTAAACCCTTAATCCCGAGCCCAATATACTAAACACTAAACACTAAATCCCTTAAGCCCTAAACCCTTAACCTAGAAATCTTAATAATTGTTAGATTCAGAAAAAGTTGGTATTTTGAAAAACTATTGAGACTTTGAAAATGTTCATATTTTCAAACAAGTTGCAGATTTTCAAAATATGATTATTTTGAAAAACTTGGGATTTTCGAAAGAGTTGGGCTTTTTGCATTGTTGAATAGTTAGGATATTTAAAGAGTCTGGATTTTTGAAAAACTTGAAATTTTAAAAAAGTTAAGATTTTTGATAAAACGGGATTTTTTAAAATTGAGATTTTCCACAAATTCGTGACTTTGTAAAAGTGAATATTTTCAAAAAAGTAAGGATTTATGAAAGGTCGGGATTTTCACAAAATTCAAAATTTTGGAAAATTTTGGGATTTTAAAACATCAAGACTTTTGACAAAGTTAGGAATTTTGAATACGTCAGAATATTCGAAGAAGTCCCAATTTTCAAAAATCACAACTTTTTTAAATTATTAGGATTTTTTAAAAAAGTCGGGAGTTTGAATAGATTAGATTTTCTTTAAATTATTGATTTTTGAATATGTCATGATTTTTGAAAAGGTCATTATTTTCCAAAAAGTTGTGAATTTCAAATAAATTAGGGTTTTTGAAGTTGGGAGTTTCAAAAAGACAAGATTTTTAAAAAGGTACAATTTATAAATAATTAAAGAATTAAAAATTGAAGATTATTTTAAACCCCAATTGTTTTGTATATCCTAAATTTTTGAAAATACTAACATTTTAAAAATCTTTACTTTTTAAAAATTACAACTTTATTTAAAATCGTGACTTTTTCAAAAATTATGAATTTTTAAAAATCTCTAGTTTTTAAAAAATTGTGAACTTTTTAAATTCATGAATTTATCACTTTCAAAATCTTTGAAAATATCAAATTTTTGATAATCATGACTTTTTTGAAATCCTTACTATTTCAAAATCGGCTTATATTTTTGAAATCTTGACTTTTTGAAAATTACAACCTCTAAACCTTAAATCCTAAAACCTGAAACCCAAGTCATAAACGCTAAACCCTAAACCCCAACATCCTAAACACTAAGCCGAAAACCCTAAATCCTAAACTATAAACCCTTAAAATTGAATCCTAAATGCTAAACCCTCAGACATATACCATAAACCCAAATTCCTAAATCGTAGAACCTAAACTCTAAACCCCAAACCTTAAACCATAAACCGTAAACAATGAAACTTAAAGCCTTAGGCCTAACCCTAAACACCTTGAACTCCGAGCCCTAAGCAAAAATTCTAAACCCCAAACCTTAAACCATAAACCCTGTTCCCTGAGCCATGAAGCCTAAACACTAAACACTAAGCTTTAAACCCTAATCAATAAAACCTTAAACCCCTAACCCTTAGCCTTAAATCCTAAACCCTTCGACTAACCCTAAACCCTAAACATTATACCTTGAACTGTGAGCCCTAAGCAAAAACCCTAAACCCTAAATTGTAAACTCATAACTCCAAACCTCAAACCTTAAGCCATGGACCGTCAACCATGAACAATGAGACCTAAAACCCTAAACCCCCGACCCCTACGCCATAAAACCTAAACTCGAGCTCTATACCCTATAAACCATAAACCTTAAGCTTTAATTGCTCCTAAACCATAAGTTTTGAGTCTTAACCCTAAAACCCTAAATCTAAATCCTAAATACTAAACCCTCTATCGTAAACCATGAGTCCTAAACTCTAAATTTAAACCCCCCAACTATAAACCTCGAACACCAAACCCTATAACGTAATCCCTAAATCCTAACCCTAAACCCTAAAACATACTTCTTAAAACCTAAACCTTGACCCTAAACCCAAAACCCTAAGCCATGAGACCTGAGCCCTAATCCTTAAACCCCGTCAAGATTTTCAAAAGCTTGAAATTTAAGAAAAAGTCACGAATTTTGAAAAAGTTGCAATTTTAAACAAAGTTGTTATTTTTGAAAACATGAAGATTTAAAAAAATGGACTTTGAAAATTTTCATATTTTCAAAGAATTTGTGGAATTCGAAAAATGAATATATTTGAAAAATTCAAGATTTTTGAAAAGTTGGGATTTTCGAAAGAGTTGGGATTTTTGCAATTTTCAAGAGTAGGGATTTTTTAAAAAGTCAAGATTTTTGAAAAATTTGAAATTTTAAAAATGTTAGGATTTTTTCAAAAAACCAGATTTTTAAAAAAATTAGATTTTCCAAAAATTCGTGATTTTGTAAAAGTGAGGATTTTAAAAAAGTCAGAATTTTTGAAAAATTAGGATTTTTAAAAATGTCAATATTTTGGAAAATATTGGGATTTTTAAAATGCCAAGATTTTTGAAAAATATGGATATTTGAATAAGTTTGGATATTCAAAAAACTCTGATTTTTAGTATTTAAGATTTTCAAATAATATATAATTTTTTAAAAGTAAAAATTTTAAAAAATTCACCATTTTTATAAAGTTGAGATTTTTAAAAATTCAGCAATTTTTAAAAAGTTGGGAATCTTGAAAAAAAAAATCAAAAACGTCACGATTTTTTAAATAATTGCGATTTTGAAAAAGTTAGGATTTTGGATAAAGTTATAATAATCTAAAAGAATCAAGATTTAAAAATGTAGTGACGTGCCGAAATTAGCAGGAACTTGAAAAGGTCATAACTTATGCTCTAGGTGTCCCTTTGAGTCCGTTATTTTTAACCAATCTATTTAAAATTCTCAACTTTTTTAAAATATCAATATTTTCAACAAAAAGTAGGGGTTTAAAAAATTTAGATTTTCCAGAAATTATGGATTTCTGAATAAGTCATGATTTTTGAAAAGGGCATTATTTTGCAAAAAAATTGTGAATTTCAAAAATTTAGGATTTCATAAAATTTGTAATTTTAGAAAATGAAAGAATTTAATAATTTTAAAAAGTTTGAATTTCAAAATTTTTAAGGTTTTTCAAAAAGTTGAGATTTTAAAAAAAGTTAGTATTATGAAAAGGTTGGGATTTCGAACAAAAATTGGGATTTCAAAAAATTCATGATTTTGAAAAAGCCAAGAATTTTGAGAAAGTTGGGATTTTCAAAAAAATCAAGATTTTGAAAAAACATGCAATTTTCAAATAAGTCAAAAATTAGAAAACTAAAGATATTTTAAATCCCAATTATTTTGAATATCAATTTTTTTAAATCCTAACATTTTCAAAATATCAAATTTTATAAAATCGTAACTTTTTCGAAAATTACGATTTTTAAAAAATTGTGAACTCTTTAAATTCAATGTTTTTATCAGTTCAAAATCTTTTAATTTATGACGCGTTTAAAATTCATGAATTTTTCAAAATCGGGATATTTTGAAATCGTGACTTTTCAAAAATCGAGACGCCTAAACCCTAAACCCTAAAACCTGAGTCATAAACGCTAAACCCTAAACCCCAACATCCTAAACACTAAGCCCATAACCCTAAATCCTAAACCATAAACACAAAACCCTTAACACTGAATCCTAAACCCTAAACCCAAAACCATAAACAATAAACCTAATTCCATAAATCGTAATACATAAACTCTAAACACCAAATCTTAAACCATAAACCCTAAACCCTAAGCCCTATACCCTAAACAAAAACCCTAAACCCCTAACCCCGAGCCTTAAAACGAAAACCCTAAACAAAGAACCCTAAATCCTTAGGCCTAACCCTAAACCCTATAGCTTAAACCATGAGCCCTAAGCTGAAATCAAACCTTGACCACTGCGCCCTAAACCCTAAAGTCTGAGCCATATACCCTATAATCCCTCAACCTTAAGCTCGATTGCTTCTAAACTCTAAATTTTGAGTCTTAAACCCTAAAACCCTAAATGCTAAAACCTAAATAATAAACCCTCAATCATAAACCATGAGCCCTAAACCCTAAGTGCAAAACCCTCAACTATAATACTCAAACCCCAAACCCTAAAACATGAGCCCTAAATCCTAACCCAAAACCCTAAATTGTAAAACCTATTTCATAAAATCTAAACTTGATCCTCGAACCTTGAACCTTAACCCTAAAACCTACACCCTAAGTCCCGAGCCCTAATCCCTAAACCCTAAACACTAAACCCAAAATCTTTAATCCTAAGATAAAAACCTAAACCCTAAAGACTAAATCCCCTGAGCCCTAAACCCTAAACCTAGAAACCTTAAAATAGTTAAATTTAAAAAAAGTTAGTATTTTGAAAAACTTGGGAGTTTCAAAAATTTAAGATTTTTGAAAAAGTCAGGATTTTCAAAAACTTTAGATTTTAAAAAAGTCACGACTTTTGAAAAAGTTACAATTTTAAATAAAGTTGTTATTTTTAAAAACATCAAGATTTTAAAAATGTTGGGAATTTGAAAATGTTCATATTTTCAAACAAGTTTGGGTTTTCAAAAATGAATAATTCAGAAAAGTCCAGATTTTTTGAAAAGTTGGGAATTTCAAAAGAGTTGGTCTTTTGGTATTTTTGAGGAGTCGGGATTTTTAAGAGTCTAAATTTTTGAAAAACTCGACATTTTCAAAAAGTTAGGATTTTTCAAAAGATAGAAATTTAAAAAGTTAGGATTTTGGTAAAGTCGTGATTTTGTAAAAGTGAATATTTTCGAAAAGTCGGGGTTTTTAACAAGTCGATTTTTTTAAAAGTCAAGATTTTGGAAAATGTTGGGATTTTCAAAATGTTAGGATTTTTGAATAAGTCATAATATTTGAAAAAGTCCCAATTTTTAATATTTGTGATTTATGAAAAAAATAGATTTTTTTTAAAAAGTAAGGATTTTAGAAAAAGTCCTCATTTTTGACAAAGTTGAGATTTTAGAGAATTCAGGAATTTTAAAAAAGTTTGGAATTTTGAAAAAGTTTTGATTTTCAAAAATGTAGTGGTGCAGGAAAATTAGCAAGAACGTGAAAATGTCATAACTTGTGCTCCGATTATTCGTTTGAGTCCGTTTTTTAAACCACATCTTTCAAAAATCTCAACTTTTTAAATATATTTGGACTTTGAAAAAAAAAAAAGTTAGGAGTTAAAATAATTTAGATTTTCTTGAAATTCTGGAATTTTGAATATGTCATGATTTTTAAAAACTCATTATTTTCCAAAAAGTTTTGAATTTAAAAAAATTTGGGATTTCAAAATGTTAGGATTTAGAACAAAAATTGGGATTTCAAAAAGTCGTGATTTCGAAAAAGCCAGAATTTTTAGAATGTAGGGATTTTCAAAAAGACAAGATTTTTAAAAAAGGTGCAATTTTAAAATAAGTTGGGAATTACAAAACTGAAGAGATTCTTAAATCCTAACTATTTTTAATATCCTATTTTTTTAGAAATTCCTATTTTTTTCAAAATATTTACTTTTTCAAAATTCCAACTTTTTATAAAATCACAACTATTTCAAAAATTACAATTTTTAAAAAATCATGAGTTTTTTTTTTTAAATTGTGAAATTTTTACTTATCACTTTAAAAATCTTTGAAAATACATACTATTTGAAAATAGTGACTTTTTGAAATACTAACTGCTTTTTCAAAATTAGGATATTTTGAAATCGTGACTTTTCACAATTGCGACCCGTAAACCCTAAAACCTGAACCCGAGTCATAAACACTAAACCTTAGCACCCAACATCCTAAAAACTAAGCTCTAACGCCTAAACCATAAACCATAAAACCTTAACATTGAATCCTAAACCATAAACCATAAAACCTTAACATTGAATCCTAAACCCTAAACACCTAGTCCTAAACCATAAACCCAAATCCCTAAATAGTAATACCTAAACTCTAAACCCTAAACCGTTAACGGTGATCCCTAAATCCTTAGGCCTAACCCTATACCCGAATCCCTATACCTTGAACCGTGAGCCCTAAACCAAAAGCCTAAAACCTAAATGTTTACTCATAGACCTAAAACATAAACCCTAAACTCATTATCCACCTGAACCTCGAACCCCGAGCAATGGATCCTCAACCATGAACACTAAAAACATAAACCCCGACACCTACACCCTATACCCTATAAACCCTAAACCTTAAGCTCTAATTACTCCTAAACCCTAAATTCTCACTCTTAAACACTAAAACCCTAAATGCTTTAACCTTAATCGTAAACCAAGAGTCCTAAAACCTAAGTGCAAAATCCTCAACCGTAAACCTCGAACCCCAAACCCTAAAACCTCGAGCCCTAAATCCTAACCCTAAACCTCGAACCCCAAACCCTAAAACCTGAGCCCTAAATCCTAACCCTAAACCCTAAACCACAAAACCTTAAACCCTAAAACCTAATTCTTAAACCTTGATCCCAGACCTTCAACCTCAACCTTAAACCTTGACCTCTTAACCCCGATCCCTAATCACTACACCCTAAACACTAAACCCTAAATCCTAAAAACTAAATCCCATAAGCCCTAAAACCCCAGCCTAGAAACATTAAAATAGTTAGATTTGGAGAAATTTGGCATTTTGAAAGATTTGGGATTTTTAAAATTTCAACATTTTTTAAAAACTAAGGATTTTCGAAATCTTGAGAATTTAAAAAAGTCACGACATTTGAAAAAGTTGTAATTTTATAGAAAGTTGTTATTATCAAAAACATCAAGATTTAAACAATATTGGGACTTTGAAAATGTTCGAAAAACTTCATTTTTATGAAAATTTGGGATTTTTGAAAGAGTTGGGCTTTTCGGATTTTTGAAGAGTCGGGATTTTTGAAGAAGCTAGATTTTTTAAAAACTCAAGATTTTTGAAAAACTTGACATTTTCAAAAAAGTTTGGATTTTTCAAACGACAGGATTTTAAAAATTTTGATATTTTCCAAAAAGTCATAATTTTGTAAAAGTGAAGATTTTGGAAAAAGTAAATTTTTTTAAAAAGTCAGGATTTTTAAAATGCCAAGATTTTGGAAAATGTTGCCATTTTTTCTAAAGTTGAGATTTCTGAAAAGATTAATTATCAAAAATGTCACGATTTTTGAAATAGTCGTGATTTTTGAAAAAGTTGGGATTTTCAAAAAGTTATAATCTCAAAAAAGTCAAGATTTCAAAAATGTAGTGATGCACCAAAATTAGCAAGAACTTGAAAAGGTCATAACTTGTGCTCCGGGTATCCGCTTGAGTCCATTTTTTTAACCACTTGTTTCAAAATCTCAAGTTATTTAAATATCGATTTAAAGAAAAAAAGGTCGGAGTTTGAATAATTAAGATTTTCAAGAAATTCAGGATTTTGAAAAACTAATTATTTTCCAATAAGTTGTGAATTTTAAAAAATTAGCATTTTAACGAATTTGCAATTTAACAAAAAGATATAATTTCATAATTCTAAAAAGTTTAAATTTTTAAAAAATTAAGATTTTTGAAAAAGTTGAGATTTTCAAAAAGTCGAATTATGAAAAGGTTGGGATTTCAAAAAAAAAAAAGGGGGATTTAATTAAAGTCGTGATTTTGAAAGAAGCCAAAAATTTCAGAAAGTTGGGATTTTCAAAAACGACAAGATTTTGACAAAAGATGTAATTTTAAAATAAGTCGGGAATTACAAAACTGAAGAGATTTTTAAATCCCAACTGTTTTGAATATCCTAATTTTCTTAAAATCATGATAGTTTCAAAACCTTTAAAAATATAGAAATTTTTAAAATAATGACTTTTTCAAAATTAGATATTTTTGAAATTGTGAATATTTCTAAATCGTGACCCCTAAACCCTAAAACCCGAGACGTAAATGCTAAACCTTAAACCCAAACATCCTAAACACTAAGCCCAAAACACTAAATCCTAAAACCTTAGCCATAAACCATAAACCCAAATCCCTAAATCGTAATACCTAAATTCTAAACCCCAAACTTTAAACCATAAACCCAGATCCCTAAGCCATGAAGCCTAATCACTAAACCCAAAGTCGTAAACCCTAAATAGTGAACCCTAAAGCCTTATGCCTACCCCTAAACACTAAATCCTATACCTTGAATCGTGACCCCTAAACCAAAACCTTTAGCTAGAGACATAAACACTAAACCCTAAACTCATAACCCTCGAACCTCAAACCCCGAGCCATTGACCATAAACCATGAACACCGAGACATAAACCCTAAACCCCCGACCCTACGCTCTAAACCGTAAACCTTAAGCTCTAATTTCTCATAAACCCTAAATTTTGAGTCTTAAACCCTAAAATCCTAAATGCTAAATCCTAAATACTAAACTCTTAATCGTAAGCCTCGAACCTCAAACCTCAAACCCGAGCCCTAAATCCTAACCCTAAACCCTAAAACCTAATTCTTAAACCGTAAACCTTGATCCCCGAACCTTGATCTCGATTCCCGAGCCCTAACCCCTAAACCCTAAACACCAAATCTTGAGCCCTAAAGATTGAACCTAGAAACCTTAAAATAGTTAGATTTGGAAAAAGTTGGTATTTTGAAAAACTTGGGATTTTAAAAATTCAAGATTTTTGAAAAAGTTAGGATTTTCAAAAAAGTCACGACTTTTGAAAAAGTTGCAATTTTAAACAAAGTTGTTATTTTCAAAAACATCAAGATTTCAAAAATGTTGGGACTTTGAAATTGTTCATATTTTCAAAAAAGTTGGGGTTTTCAAAAAATGAATATTTTGAAAAAGTCTAGATTTTTCAAAAGGTGGGATTTTTGAAAGAGTTGGGATTTTTGAAAATTTTCACATTTTTAAAAAAATTAGGATATTTGAAAAGACGAGATTTTAAAAAAAAAGATTTTCCAAAAAGTCGTGATTTTGTAAAAGTGAAGATTTTCAAAAAAGTCAGGATTTTTAAAAATAAAGATTTTTAAAAAAGTCATGATTTTGGAAAATACTAAGATTTTTAAAAGATCGTGATTTTTTAAAAAGTTAGGATTTTTGAAAAATAAAGATTTTTAAAAAAGTCATGATTTTGGAAAATACTAAGATTTTTAAAAGGTCGTGATTTTTTAAAAGTTAGGATTTTTGAATAAGTTGGGACATTTGAATAATTCCCAATTTTTAATATTTATGATTTTTGAAAAATAATATTTTTTAAAAGTAAGAATTTTCAAAAAAGTCAGTATTTTTGATAAAATTAAGATTTTAGAAAATTCAGGAATTTTAAAACGTTGGGATTTTTGAAAAAGTTTTTATTTTTTAATACGTCTCGATTTTTTAAATAGTTGTGATTTTAAAAAAGTTGGGATTTGCGACAAAGTTATAATCTCACAACAGATTAAGTTGTCAAAAATGTAGTGATGTGCCAAAATCGGCAGGAACTTGAAATGGTAAAACTTATGCTACGGATGTCCGTTTGAGTTCTTTTTTTAGAAACCACATATTTCAAAAATCTCAACTTTGTAAAAATATCATGATTTTCAAAAAAATGTCAAGAGTTTGAATAATTTAGATTTTCTAGAAATTTTGGATTTCTTAATATGTCATGATTTTTGAAAAGACATTATTTTCAAAAAGTTGTGAATTTTAAAATATTTAGGATTGTAAAGAATTTGCAATTTTAGAAAATATAGAATTTAATAATTATAAAAAGTTTGAATTTCAAAAATTTAGGGTTATGAAAAGGTTTGGATTTCGAACAAAAATAGTAATTTAAAAAAGCCAAGATAATTGACACCAGCTCAAAGAAATATCCTCATATGTGTGCGTAAATTTGCTATATACTCATATAATTTCTCATTCCAAATTTATGTCATGCAATCGTTCACGAGACAAAAGGGATGACTCATAGTGTGTGCACTTTGTGACCTTAATACTCCCTATCGATTTAAAGGGTCGATTCCTAGATGACTTTGTTGCAGCTATGAAACCCTGCAAACTAGTACAATATAATGAAGCATGCAATATTACATTAAAAAATTTAGAAAAAATTGAATAGAAGATCATTGGTAGCCTCTAGAGCCCAATATAGCTTTACGAGTAAAAATCGTAACAAACTAGCTCAAAATTAAGGTTTTAGGTAGCCCTACTTTGGCAAAAGTGCTCGAATGTAAAAATATGCGAGTGGAGAAAAAATAATTTTTCTCTAAAATAGGGTTTTTCTCGCTAAATTTAGTTAGATATAACTAAATTTGAATTTACAACTAAAGTTAGTTGTTCCACTAAATTTTCCACCAAATTTGGTAGTGGGTGAAGGAGGAGATTTTGACACCTTGACCTCTCTTAATGGGATGTATCTTACAAAAGTTATGCTAGCCACTTGGGCCGCTAAGCTAAAAAAATGCATAAAGAGTAAATTGTAATTAAATACTTCCAAATTGTAAAACCATACCGATTTAAAAAATCAAGGTTTGGGAAAGGTGGTTTTGAGCAAAAATTCCAGCAAGAGAAAAAAATGACAGTGGTTTTGAGTGTGTATGGCACCTTAGATCAATTTTCTTCCTTCCTTTGAGCTTGTAATCTTTTCTTTGGTGTATTCAATGCTCTTCCTTTGAGGTTGTGTGGAGGACATCTGCTTCACCATTTTTTTGTTTGCAATGTTGCACGTTCATGGATAATGTTGCTTGCATGTTGTTGTAGCTATGTTAATTTTGGTTGCAGGTACACATATTTGTTTTATTTGTAGGGTCGTGTGGAGGTGGAGCCGGGATGGCTCAAACGGAAGGAGGATGCTCGATGGCTCGGTGGTGTTGTATATTGTTTACAGTGTGTTATATTTGAATGTCTCAAAGTGGTTAGTATAGGAATGGTCATGGACGGAGGGTTGGCTTCTGCCAACAATGATGACTACTTGATTCATATGAAACTTGACCTAAATTTGATGTAGGACCATAACCTCCTTCAACTCACCAAGAGCTAGAATTGAAAGCAAAATAATGTTACTCGACCTCCAAAGTAGGATAACTCTATTTTCTCGATCCTTCTCCAAGATGCTTAAACAACTCGATCAAGTAGGAGGTTCCTTTAATAGCTCGGTTAACGGTGCTGTTCACCGCATAATGCAAATTGATTCCTCCAAATATAACACATTACTACATGTAGTAGTAAGAATCGAATACTTCTCTAATATTAGAGATAAAACCACTAATGTGGATTGTTTTTAATTTTATATACCTACGAAAATTTTACACGTGCTAGGTGCACCAAGATAAAAAAATATTTTGTTCCAAACACTTGGAACAAACAAGAGGATGTGGGGAGGTAGGGATGGGGCTGGGAGGTTGGAGGAGACTACACAAGCTATCAATTTCTATCTCTATCTCTTTCACTCTCTCTATCAATTTCTATCTCTATCAATTTCTCCTCTATCTCTATTGCTCTCTCTTTCCACACCTTCACAGTCTAGATTCTCACTTTGGTACCAAATTTAGAACAAGGACGGAAGCTTGTATGATTAAATTAATCAGTGGAATCCAAATACAATAGAGCATGCTACAATATTTATACATATTGGATAGGCTGGATACAAACAAATATGGATGTTACACAAGTACACCCGTGAATGAAGAATACAAATAATAATATTGTTAAAACAATATAATAATACCCGTAATGTTTTGAATACAAAGAATAAGATAGTTATGATTAAATATAACCATATAAATAGTAAATAAATACACTAATTAATATGCAATGCATAATTAATATAGGTAAATAATAATTAACCTAACAAAACCTTGAACACCAAACCTTAAAACATGAGACCTAAATCCTAACCCCTAAAACCCTAAACCTTAAAACCTAATTCTTAAACCCTAAACCTTGATTCCTGATTTGTGAACCTCAACCCTAAACCATGAACCCCGAGCCCTAAGCCCTAATCCCTAAACCCTAAACCCCAAATACTAAGCCCAAAACCTAAACCCTAAAAATTAAATCCATTGAGCCCTAAACCCTCAACCTAGAAACCTTAAAATAGTTAGATTTTGAAAAAGTTGGTATTTTGAAAAACATGGGATTTTTAAAAATTAAAGATTCTAGAAAAACTCAAGATTTTCAAAACAATCAATACGACGATTGAAAAAGTTGCAATTTTAAACAAAGTTGTTATTTTTGAAAACATCAAGATTAAAAAAATGTTGGGACTTTGAAAATGTTAAAATTTTCAAAATAGTTGGGGTTTTCGAGAATTGAATATTTCAAAAATTCCATATTTTTAAAAGTTGAGATTTTCAAAAGTGTCAATTTTTGCATTTTTGAAGAGTCGGGATTTTACCAGAGTCTTGATTTTGAAAAACTCTACATTTTTTAAAAACTCGACATTTTCAAAAAAATAATGATTTTTAAAAAGACGGGAATTTTAAAAATTTGAAATATTCCAAAAGTCATGATTTTGTAAAAAGTCAAGATTTTTCAAAAGTTGGGATTTTGAAAAAGTTAAGATTTGAGAAAATCGTTGGTTTTTATAATGCCAAGATATTTGAAAAAGTCCCGATTTTTAATATTTATGATTTTTGAAAAATATAATTTATTTAAAAAAGTAAAGATTTTAAAAAAGTTGACATTTTTGATAAAGTTTTGATTTTTTAAAACTTCGTGATTTTTTGAATAGTTGTGATTTTTGAAAAAGTTGAGTTTTTCAAAAGTTATAATCTCAAAAGAGTCAAGATTTCAAAAATGTAGTGTTGCGGAAAAATTAGTAGGAACTTGAAAAGGTATTAACTTGTCCTCTATGTATCTGTTTGAGTCTGATTTTTTAAACCACATGTTTCAAAAATTTCAACTTTTAAAAATATCAAGATTTCAAAAAAGTTGGGAGTTTAAATATTTTAGATTTTCTAGAAACTCTAGATTTTTGAATATGTCATTTTTAATAAGTCATTATTTTCCAAAAAATTGTGAATTTAAAAATAATAGGATATTAAAGAATTTGCAATTTTAGAAAAAGATAGAATTTCGTAATTTTAAAAAAGTTCAAATTTCAAAAAAAATTAGGGTTTTTGAAAAAGTTGAGATTTAAACAAAACTCAAAATTATGAAAAGGTTGGGATTTCAAAAAAGTCGTGATTTTGAAAATGCCAAGAAATTTCAGAAAGTTGGGATATTAAAAATTGACAAGATTTTGAAAAAGGTGCAATTTTCAAATAAGTCGAATTACAAAACTGGATAGATTTTTAAATCCCAACAATTTTCAATATCCTAATTTTTTGAAAATCCTAACATTATCAAAAATCTTTTTTTTTCCAAAATTCCAAATTCTTATAAAAACACGATTTTTTTGAAAATTATGAATTTTTAAAAAATCACGAGTTTTTTTAAAATTGTGAACTCTTTCAAAAATCATAACTTTTTCAAAATCGTGACCCCTAAACCCTAAGCCCAAAATCCTAAAATCTAAGTCGAAACGCTAAACCCTAAACTCCAAACTCCCAAACACTAAGCCAAAAATCCTAAATCCTAAACCATAAAGCTTAAACGCTTAACATTAAATCCTAAACCCTAAACCCTCATCCATAAACCATAAACCCAAATCCCTACATACTAATACCTAAAGTTTAAACCTAAAACCTTAAACCATAAACCTTTAGCCCCGATCCCCGAGCCATGAAGCCTAAACCCTAAAAATAAACCTTAAACCCCTAACCCCGAGCCTTAAGCCCTAAACTCTAAAAAGTGAACCCTAAAACCTTAGGCCTAACCCTAAACCCTAAAAAGTGAACCCTAAAACCTTAGGCCTAACCCTAAACCCTAAGTGCAAAACCCTCAACCGTAATCCTAAAAAAGATAGAGACCGTAACCCTAACCTTGAATCATGAACACTAAGCTAAAATCCTTAAACCCTTATCCTTTAGCTAGAGACCTGAACCCTAAACTATAAACCCTGACCCCTACGCCCTAAAACCTAAACTCTTAACCCCGTACCCTTTAAACCCAAAACCTTAAGCTCTAATTGCTCGTAAACCCCGAACCACTAAATGCTAAATGCTAAATTCTAAATACTAAACCCTCAATCGTAAACCATGAGCCCTAAACCCTAAGTTTAAAACCCTCAAAAATAAACCTCAAACCCCAAAACCTAAAACATGAGCCCTAAATCCTATACCTAAACCCTAAACCCCAAAACCCTAAAACCTAAGTCTTAAACCACGAGCCACGAACCCTAAACATCGAACCTAAACCCTAAGCCCAGAGCCCTAATCCCTAAAACATAAACCTTGAATCTTGAGCTAAAAACCTAAACCCTAAAAACTAAATCTTGTGACCCTAAACCCTCAACCTAGAAACATTAAAATAGTTAAATTTTGAAAAAGATGGTATTTTGAAAATTTTGAGATTTTTGAAAAAGTCAAAATTTTTAAAAACTTGACATTTTCAAAAAAGTCACGACTTTTGACAAAGTTGCAATTTTTAAAAAATTTGTTATTTTTGAAAACGTCAAGATTTTAAAACTATTGGGACTTTGAAAATTTTCAGATTTTTGAAAAGTTTGGATTTTTCAAAAGAGTTGGGGTTTTCACATTTTTTAAGAGTTGGGATTTTTGGAGAGTCTAGATTTTTAAAAACTCAAAATTTTTAAAAACTCGACATTTTAAAAAAGTTATGAATTTAGGTAAAATAGGATTTTTAAAATTTCAGATTTTTCAAAAAGTCGTGATTTTTAAAAGTGAAGAGTTTTGAAAAGTCACGATTTTGGAAAATGTTGGGATTTCAAAACATCAAGAATTTCAAAAATTCAGGATTTTTGAATAAGTAAGGATATTCAAAAGTCTCGATATAAATATTATTTTTTTAAAAAGTAAGGATTTTCAAAAACTCGAAAAATTCTTTATAGTTGAGATTTTAGAAAATTCTGAATTTTTAAAAGTTAAGATTTCTAAAAAGTTCTGATTTTTGAAAAAGTTGTAATCTCAAAAGAGTCAAGATTTTAAAAATGTAGTGATGCACCAAAATTATCAGAATTTGAAAAGGTCATAACTTGAGCTTCGGTACCCATTTGAGTCCCTTTGTTTTATACCACATGTTTACAAAATCTCAACTTTTAAAAAAATCTATATTTCCAAAAAAATTCGGGAGTTTGAATATTTTAGATTTTTCAGAAATACTAGATTTTTGAATATGTCATGATTTTTGAAAATGATATTGTTTTCCAAAAAGTTGTAAATTTCAAAAAAATTAGGATTTTAAATAATTTACAATTTTAGAAAAAGACAGAATTTCATAACTCTAAAAATTTTTGAATATAAAAAAATTTAGGGTTTTTGAAAAAGTTGATATTTTCAAAAAAGTTAGGATTATAAAAAGGTTGGGATTTCAAAAAAGCCAAGAATTTTGAGGAACTTGGGATTTAAAAAAAAAAAAAAGATTTTGAAAAACAGTGTAATTTTAAAATAAGTCTAGAATTACAAATCAAGTAATTTTTAAATCCTAACTATTTTGAATATGCTAATTGTTTTGAAAATCCTAACATTTAAAAAATGAAGAGGTTTTTAAATATCATGATCTTTTTAATTTCATGACTTCATCACTTTCAAAATCATTGAAAACATAGACTTTTTGAAAACCATGACATTTTGGCAATCCTAACTATTTCAAAATCTAAATATTTTTTAAATCGTGAATTTTTTAAAACTACAACCCCCAAATACTAAACCATAAACCCGTAACACTGAATCCTAAACCCTAAACCCAAAATCCCTAAATCATAAAACATAAACTCTAAACCCCAAACCTTAAACCGTAAACAATAAAGTCAGGATATTCGAAAAAGTAAGGATTTTTTTAAAAGTCGACATTTTTTATCAAGTTGAGATTTTAGAAATTTCAAGAATTTTTAAAAAGTTGGGATTTCTGAAAAAGTTTTTATCTTCAAAACGTCGTCGCGTTTTTTGAAATAGTTACAATTTTTTAAAAATTGGGATTTTCAAAAAAGTTATAATCTCAAAAGAGTCGAGATTTAAAAATGTAGTGATGTGCCAAAATTAGCAAGAACTTGAAAAGGTCATAACTTGTGCTCCGAATGTCCGTTTGAGTCCATTTTTTAAACCACACGTTTCAAATATCTCAACTTTTTAAAAATATCTAGATTTTCAAAAAGAGTCCTGGAGTTTGGATAATTTAGATTATAAGGAAATTCTAGATTTTTGAATATGTCATGATTTTTGAAAAAACATTATTTTTCAAAAAGTTATGAATTTCCAAAAATTTAGGATTCTAAAGAATTTTAAATTTTAAAAAAGATAGAATTTAATAATTCTAAAAAGTTTGAGTTTCAAAAATGGGGTTTTTAAAAGTTGAGATTTTTAAAAAGTCAACATTATGAAAAGGTTGGAATTTCGAACAAAAATTTGGATTTCAAAAAGTTGTGATTTAAAAAAGCCAAGATTTTTGAGAAATTTGGGATTTTCAAGAAAGACAAGATTTTGAAAAAAGGTGCAATTTTCAAATAAGTCAAGAATTACAAAAATGAAGAGATTTTTCAATCACAAATGTTTTGAATTTCCTAATTTTTGAAAAACCTAACATTTTCAAAATATTTGATTTTTCAAAATTCATAGTTTTTATAAAATCGTGATTTTTTCAAAATTACAAATTTTTATAAAATTGTGAGTTTTTTAAAAATTGTAAAAATTTTAAATTCATGACTTTATCACTTTCAAAATCTTTAAGAACTAAATATTTTTTGAAAATCATGAGTTTTTAAAATCCTAATCTGTTTCAAAATAAGGAGATTTTTTAAATTGTAACTTTTTCAAAATCGTGATCCATAAACCCTAAACCCTAAAACCTAAAACCTGAGTCATACACGCCAAACCCTAAACCCCAAAATCCTAAACTCTTAGCCGAAAACCTTAAATCCTAAACAATAAACACAAAACCCTTAACTTAAAACTAAACCGTCAGCCATAAACCATAAACCATAATCCCTAAATTGTAAAACCTAAACTCTAAACCCTAAACCTTAAATCATAAACCCTAAACCACGATCCCGAGCCATGAAGCCTAAACCTAAGACTTAAATCCTAAAACCTAAATAGTTAACCCTAATACCTTGAACCATGAGCCCTAACCAAAAACTTTACCTATAGACCAAAACCCTAAACCCTAAACTCATAACCCCAAACCTCGAACCCTAAGCCATGGATCCTCAACCATAAACATTAAGACCTAAGCCCAAAACCCCGACCACGACACCCTAAACCCTAAAACTTAAGCTTTAAATTCTCCTAAACTCTAAATTATGAGTCTTCAACCCTAGAACTCTAAATGTTGAATCCTAAATACTAAACCCTCAATCATAAACCATTAGCCCTAAACACTAAGTGCTAAACCCTCGATCGTAAACCTCGAAGCCCAAACCCTAAAACCTAATCCCTAAATCCTAACCCTAAAGCCTAAAGCCTAAACCCCTATACCCTAAAACCTAAGCACTAAATCCTAACCCTAAACTCTAAACCCCTATAACCTAAAACCTAATTCTTAAATCCTAAACATTGATCCCTGAACCCTAAACCTCACCCCTAAACCCCGATCCTTAATCACTAAACACTAAACTCTAAACCCCAAATCCTAAGCCCAAAAACCAATCCCCTAAGTCGTAAACCCTTAACCTAGAAACCGTAAATGTTCCAATTTTAAAAAAATTTGTCATTTTTGAAAACATCAAGATTTAAAATATTGTTTGACTAGTAAAATTTGTAGGAACTTGAAAAGGTTATAAGTTTTGCTGGGTTTTCGTTTGATTATTTTTTTAAACCACATGTTTCAAAAATCTAAACATTTTTAAAATATAAGGAATTTAAAAAAAAAAAACTATAGTCGGGAGTTTGAATAATTTAGATTTTCCAAATAATGTAGTTTTTGAATATGTCGTGATTTTTTAGACAATCATTATTTTCCAAAAAGTTGAGAATTTCAAAACAAATTTTTTTGTAAAGAATTTGCAATTTTAGAAAAAGAGAATTTCATAATTCTAAAAAGTTTGAGTTTCAAAAGTTTTAGGGTTTTTGAAACTGTTGATATTTTTCAAAACATTCAAGATTATAAAAGGTTCGGATTTCGAACAAAAACTTGGATTTCAAAAAGTCGTGATTTTGAAAAAGCAAAGAATTTTAAGAAAGTTAGGATTTTCAAAAAGACAAGATTTTGAAAAAGGTGAACTTTTCAAATAAGTTTGGAATTAAAAACTGAATAGATTTTTAAATCCCAATTGTTTTGAATATCCTATTTTTTTAAAAAATCCTAACATTTTCAAAATCTTTACTTTTTCAAAATTCCAACTTTTTATAAAATCGTGACTTTTTCGAAAATTACGAATTTTTAAAAACCCCAAGGTTTTTAAAATTGTGAACTTTTTAAATTCATGACTTTATCACTTTTAAAATCTTTGAAAATATAGACTTTTTGAAAATCATGAATTTTTCAAAATCCTAACTATTTCAAAATAAAGATAATTTTAAAATCATGACTTTTTCAATATTGCAATGTCTAAACCCTAAACCCTAAAACTTGAAACTTGAGTCGTAAGCACTAAAACCTAAACCCCAACTTCCTAAATACTAAGCCCAAAATAATAAATCCTAAACCATAAACACAAAACCCTTAAAACTGAATCATAAACCTTAAAATTTCAGCCATAAACCATAATAAACTCAAATTCCTAAATCGTAATACCTAAACTCCAAACCCCAAATCTTAACCCATAAACCCTTAACCCTAATCCTTGCTAGTGTAGGTTATTATTTATCCTTTTATTTATTTTTAGGATAATTCCTACATTTGTGTTAGCCCTACACTTATTGGGTTAGCTTGCTTAGGTGCACTAGTTGTGTGGAGTTAGCTTAAAAGTTTTGTTGAATTAGTTTCTTAGTTATCTAAAGTTAGCTTAACTACCAAAGATGTCGCTTAGTGGGAATTCTTTACCACCGATTTAGTAGTAGTTGCACTTCCCATCCTATATGTACATCTTTCTTATTGAGTAATTCAAGTCATTCTATTATAATGTATTGAGCATTATGGATTATGATGGATTTCCATATATGGTATTTTAATTCTTCTGTTTCACAAATCTAATGTGGTGAACTATTATCATTTAAGATCACGGCTTGAAAAAATATTCTTATCATTCTTTTCATGGTATCGATAAATAGATGATATAGACATTCATTTGTAAGTTTTTCTTTGGAATTCGTTAGTAGTTTTCTATAGCATGCATTTTTTTATGAAAAATAGAGTGCGGCATTGGATTTGGAAGGTTCCAAAACACTAGAATCGACTCTAAACTCGACCATGTTTTGAGACAGTCAAATCTAGGTGCATTCTTTTATCCATTGGATATAAGCGTGTACATTCCTGATGCATGCTTTTACCCTCTAGATATTTCAATTTTGGATGCGTATTTTATCTAGTGGATGTAGATCTGTACCCACTGGGTGCATTCTTCTATCCATTAGATATAAGCATGTACCTTCTGGATGCATTCTTTTACCCTTTGGATATTAATGTTTTGGATGAAATCTTTTATCCACTGGATGAAGATATGTACCCTTTGGGTGCGTTCTTTTATTTATTGGATATAGACGTGTAATCTCTAAATGCAATGATTTACCCTCTGGACATTTAGGTTTTGGGTGTATGCATGTATCGTGTAGCACTCTTTTACCCTTTGGATATTTGGGTGTGACGTGTACCTTTAAAAAAGATCAGCTTTAAAATATTATTTTAATAGCAAAACCTTGTAAAGCTCATAACTTTTGATCTGTAGCTCCGATTAAAGTGATCTTTTTTTGAAATTTTATATTTTTTCGAGATCTACGCATTGGTGACATTTTTAAACAAATATTTAAAATTTAAAATATATTTTTTTCTCATTTTAATGTTTGCACACACTCAATTATAAAGTGCTAAATTTGGGAGGGTGTTGTAATCACTTGTGAATGCAATTTCAGTTGAGCTCGACGTCCTCAACTTTTATGTGTTGCATTCTTGTATCTATGGGTGTATACATTTATATTTCTTTTTTTTGAGATATTTTGGATTTGTATTTTCGACACTTTTTTTTTGGCGTGTTGACGGATCTCTCTTGTGGGAGGTTTTCTCGTGAAGTTCAGTGTTAGTTTGTTAGTGTTTGAGTAGTTAATTTTGGTAACTCATAATAGATATGTGGTGTCAATCTATTCATTCAATAGTATGAGAAGGTGTGGTATTGATACTGATTCTTTAGGTTTTTGTTCTTGCCTTATTACATATTGATATTGCTTATTCAGGGTTCGTGTCCTTGCCTTGTTACCTTCACTTTTCTTTGACCATGGCACTCCTATTTATTTGGATTTTGTGTCCTTACCTTGTTGCCTTAGTTCTTAGATCGTAGCACGCCTATTTGTAGTAGTTGATCGAGTTATGTTTGGTATTTATTTTTCACTTTCGACATCACTCCTTTGACAATAAGTGAAGCCCAGTGTTAGTTGTTTTTAGTTCTATGATCGAGTAGTGGATTCATACCATAGTGCCCACCACACTTATTCAACATTGTATGAGTTTTGGAGCCGAGTTTCTTAGGATATCTTGTAGTAGTATTTTTCTTTCTCTACTTTGTTATTAGTGGTTTTAGGTATCTTGAGGTATCTATTTTTCCCAATTGTTGTACGTGGATACATCATCAGGCCTTTTTGTTGGGACCCACCATATTTTTTAACCACCTAAACTATGCTTACGAGAGCGTGTTAGTGTAGGTTATTATTTACTCTTTTATTTATTTATTAGGATAATTCTTATACTTGTGTTAGCCCTACAGTTGTTGGGTTAGCTTGCTTAGGTGTACTAATTGTGTTGAGTTTAGCTTCTTAATTATCCAGAGTCAACATACTAGTCTTTTGGAGTTAACTTAACTACTAGTATAAATTAGTGGGAGTTATTTACTACTTTTAGGTAGTAGCTATACTTCCCTCATCTTATTTGTACATATTTCTTATTGAGTAATTCAAGTCATTATATTGTAATGTATTGAGGATTATGGATTATGATGGATTTCCTTATATGGTATATTAGGTCTTTTTTTTACATATCTAATGTGGTGTGCTATTATCCCTAAGCCCTAAGTAATGACATCTAAACCCTAAAACCGTAAGCCCTAAAACCTAAACAATAAACCCCAAACCCCTAACACCGAGCCTTAAACTCTAAACCCTAAAGCTTTACACCTAACTCGTAAACCGTAAACCCTATACTCTTGAACCGTGAGCCCTAAGCCAAAATACTAAACCCTAAATCTTTAGTTACAGACCTAAACCCAAACCTCAAACCCTAAGACATGGACCCTCAACCATGAACACCGAGACCTAAACCTTAAGCTCTAATTACTCCTAAACCCTAAATTTTGATTCTTAAACCCTACAACCCTAAATGCTAAATCCTAAATACCAAAACCTTAATCATAAACCCTAAAACTTGAGACATAAATCCTAACCCTTAACCCTAAACTCTAAACCCATAAACCCCGAACGCCGAACCCCGAGCTCTAAGCCTTAATCCCTAAACCCTAAATCCTAAACCTCGAATCCTAAGCCAAAAACTTAAACCCTAAAAACTAAATCCCTTGAGCCCTAAACCATCAACCTAGAAACCTTGAAATAGTTAGATTTTGAGGAAGTTGGTATTTTGAAAAACTTCAAATTATTAAAAAGTTAATATTTTTGAAAAAGTCGATTTTCTAAAACATGAGATTTTAAAAAACATCACGAATTTTAAAAAAGTTACAATATTAAACAAAGTTGTTATTTTAAAAAACATCAAGATTAAAAAATGTTGGGACTTTGAAAATGTTTAGATTTTTAAACAAGTTACGGTTTTCAAAAAATGAATATTTGGAAAAAGTTGAGCTTTTTACATTTTTAAAGAGTTAAGAATTTTGAAGAGTCTTGATTTTTCAAAAAGTCAAGATTTTTGAAAAACATGACATTTTCAAAAAGTTGGGATTTTTAAAATGTCAAGTTTTTTGAAAAAGTAAGGATTTTTCAAGAAGACAGATATTCGAAAATTCCTGATTTTTAATATTTGAGATTTTTCAAAAAAATATAATTTTTTTAAATCTTAAGGATTTTAAAAAAAAAGAGCATTTTGGATAAAGCTGAAATTTAAGAAAATTTATGAATATTTAAAAAGTTTGGATTTCTGAAAAGTTTGGATTTTTGAAATCGTTGCATGTTGGAAATAGTTGGGATTTTTGAAAAGTTATAATCTCAAAAAATTGAAGATTTAATAAATGTAGTGATGCGTCAAAATTAGAAGGAACTTGAAAAGGTCATATAACTTGTCATCCAAGTGATCGTTTGAGTCTGTGTTTTTAAACCACATGTTTCAAATATCTCAATTTTTTTAAATATCAGTATTTTTTTAAAAAAGTTGGCAGTTTTAATAATTTAGATTTTCCAAAAATTTATTATTTTTGAATGCCCTGATTTATGAAAAACTCATTATTTTCCTAAAAGTTGTGAATTTAAAAAAATTTAGGATTTTAAAGAATTTGTAATTTTAACAAAAGATAGAATTTCATAATTCTAAAAATTTTGAATTTCAAAAGTTTAAGTGTTTTTGAAAAAGTTGAGATTTCAAAAATCAAAGATTTTTGAGAAAGTTGGAATTTTGAAAAAAGGTGCAATTTTTAAATAAGTCAAGAGTTACTGAAACTGAAGAGAATATTCAATCCAAATTGTTTTGAATATCCTTTTTTTTTTTAAATCCTGACATTTTTAAAAATATTTACATTTTCAATATTCCATATTTTATAAAATCGTGAATTTTATGAAAATTACAAATTTTTACAAAAACACAAGTTTTTTCAAAATTGTGAACTTTCTATATTCATGACTTTATCACTTTCAAAATACTTGAAAATACGGACTTTTTGAAAATTATGACTTTTACAAAATCCTAATTATTTCAAAATTGACATACTATTGAAATTGTGACTTTGTCGAAATCGTGACCCCTAAAATCTAAACCCTCAAACCTGAAACCCCGACTCATAAATGTTAAACCCTAAATGCCAACATCCTAAACACTAAGCCAAAAACTCTACATTCTAAACTATAAACATAATCATAAACCCTAAACCCTTAGCCATAAATGATAATCCCAAATCCCTAAATCGTAAAACCTACACTCTAAACCTGAAACCTTAAACCATTAACCCTAAACCCTTAGCCATAAACCCCTAACCCCGAATCTTAAACCCTAAACAAGTGAACCCTAAATCCTTAGGCATAACCCTAAACCATAAACCCTATACCTTAAACCGTGAGTGCCAAAACCCTAAACCTTTAGCTAGAGACCTAAACTCATAACCCTAAAACTAACCCTAAGACATGGACCCTCAACAATGAACACCGAGACTCAAACCCTAATCCCGACCCCTACGCCCTAAACCCTAAACTCGAGCCCTATACACTATAAACCCTAAACCTTAATCTCTAATTTCTCCTAAACCCTAAAACCCTAAATGTTAAATCCTATATACTATACCCTCAATCATAAACCATGAGCCCTAAACCCTAAGTGCTAAATTCTCAATCGTAAACCTAAAACCCCAAACCCTAAAAACCTAAGTCCTAAATCGTGGGCCCAAAAACCTAAACCCTAAACACTAAATCCCCTAAACCTTAAACCTTTTACCTATAAACCTTAAAATAGTTAGATTTGGAAAACAGGATATTTTAAAAAAAGTCACAACTTTTTAAAAAGTTGCATCGATTTTCAAAAACATGATATTTTCAAAAAAATTCACGACTTTTGAAAAAGTTGCAATTTTTAAAAAAGTTGTTATTTTCGAAACATCAATATTTTAAAAATGTTGGCACTTTGAAAATGTTCAGATTTTCAAAACATCTTTGAAAATAAAGACTTTTTGAAAATCATGACTTTTTCAAGACCTTTGTTTCAAAATTGGGATATTTTTAAAATCGTGAATTTTTCAAAATCATGACCCCTAAACCCTAAAGCCTTAAACCTAAGTCATAAACGCTAAACACTAAACCTCAACATCCTCAAAATTAAGGCCCCTAACCCTCCTTAAACCCTAAACCCTAAATAATGAACTCTAAAGCCTCGGGCTAACCCTAAACCCTAAACTCATAACCCCAAACCTCGAACCCTTAGCCATGGACCCTAAACCATGAACAATGAGACCTAAACCATAAACATTGACACCTACGCCTAAACCCTAAATTTTGAGCCATATACCCTATAAAACCTAAACCCTAAATTTAGAGTCTTAAACCATAAAATCCTAATTGCTAAATACTGAATTCTAAACCCTCAATCATAAACCATGAGCCCTAAACCCTACATGGAAAACCCTCAACTGAAAACCTCGAACCCCGAACCTGAAAACCTAATTATCAACACTAAACTCTAAACCCTAAACCCAAAATCCTGAGCCTAATCCTTAAACCCTAAACCTCAAATCCTGAGCCAAGAAACCTAAACCCTAAACACTAAATCCCCAAATACCTAAACCCTCAACCTAGAAATCGTGATTTCAAACAAAAATTGGGATTGTAAAAATCGTGATTTCGCAAAAAAAGACAAGATTTTGACAAAAGGTGTAATTTTCAAGTAAGTTAGGAAATACAAAATTGAAGAGATTTTTAAATCCCAAATGTTTTGACCATCCTAATTTTTAAAAAAATTGTAGAATTTTAAAAGTATTCATGAATTGTAGAATTTTTAGGTCACAAGTTTTTAAAAATTTCTGAAATTTATAAATTCATGACTTTATCAGTTTTAAAATTTTTGAAAATACATAATTTTTTAAAATAATGAATTTTTCAAAATCCTAACTATTTCAAAATCGGAAATTTTTGAAATCGTGACTTTTCTAAATCATAACCCCTAAAACCTAAAACCCGAGTCGTAATCACTAAACCCTAAACCCCATCATCCTAAACACAAAACCATTAACATGAATCCTAAACCCTTAGCCATAAACCATAAACCCAAATCTCTAAATCATAATACCTAAATTCTAAACCCCAAACCTTAAACCATAAAAACTAAACCCGATCCCCGAGCCATGAAGCCTAATCCCTAAACTCAAAGCCCTAAACCCTAACCAATAAACCCTAAATGCCTAAACCCTTAGGCCTAAACCTAAACCCTAAACACTAAAGCTTTAGATAGAGACTCGAACCATAAACACTAAACTCATAACCACAAACTCGAAGCCTAAGCCATGGACCCTCAACCATGAATTATGAGACCTAAACCTTAATCCTTAAGCTCTAATTTCTCCTAAACCCTAAAAAGCCTAAATGCTAAATCCTAAATACTAAACTCTCAATTGAAAACCATAAGCTCTAAACCCTAATCAGTAAAACCCTCAACCGTAAACCTCGAACCCCAAACCCTAAAACCTCGAGCCCTAAATCCTAACCCTAAACCCTAAACTCTAAATCCCAAAACCCTAAACCTCAAAACCCTAAACCCTCAAACCTAATTCTTAAACCATAAACCTTGATCCCTGAACCGTGAACCTTGATCTCGAGCCTCGAGCCCTAATCCCTAAACCCTAAACACCGAATCCACAGCCCAATTTTTTTTTTTTTAAATCCAAACTTTTTAAAATCTTGGCTTTTTAAAAATAACCACTTTTTCAAACACATAGACTTTTTGAAAAAGTTGGGATTTTAAAAATTCTGGATTTTGAGAAAGTCTCGAATCTTAACTAGTTAAGATTTTAGAATAAATCAGGATATTCAATAAATTCAAGATTTTTGAAAAAATCGATATTTTCATAAAATTAAGGATTTCTAAAAAGTCATGATTTTGAAAAAGTTGAGATTTTGGAAAGGTGGGATTTCAAAAGTTTGGTATTTTTGAAATAGTCGATTTTAAAAAGATTAGAATTTTTTTAAGTTCAAAATTTTGAAAGAGTTGAGATTTTCAAAACTCTTGAGTTTTTAAAAAATCTATATTCTTCAAAAATGTGAAAATCCCAACTCTTTCATAAATTAAAACTTTTTAAAAATTCTAAATTTTTGAAATATTCATTTTTTGAAAACCCCAACTTGTTTGAAAATCTGAACATTTTCAAAGTCCCAACTTTTTTTAAATCTTGATGTTTTTAAAAATAAAACCTTTGCTAAAAATTGCAACTATTTAAAAACTTGTGACTTTTGAAAATCTCAAGCTTTTGAAGGGTTTTTATGGTTGAGGGTTTTCCATTTAGGGTTTAGTATTTAAGATTTAGCTTAGGGTTTTAGGGTTTAAGACTCATAATTTAGGGTTTAGGAGTAATTAAATCTTAAGGTTTAGGGTTTATAGGGTATAGGGCTCGAGTTTAGGGTTTAGGTCTCGTGTTCATGATTAAGGGTCCATGGCTCAGGGTTCGAGTTTCGGGGTTATGAGTTTAGGGTTTAGGGTTTTGGTTGAGGGCTCATAGTTCAAGGTATAGAGTCTAAGATTTAGGTTTAGGCATGAGGCTTTTAGGGTTTAGGGTTTAAGGATCAGTGTTTAGTGTTTATTGTTTAGAGTTTAGGGTAATGGCTGCAGCTCGTGGGTTTAGGGTTTATGGTTTAAGGTTTGGGATTTAGAGTTAGGGTTTTACAATTTAGGGATTTGGGTTTATGGTCTATGGCTGAGGGTTTAGGGTTCAAGATTCAGTGTTAAGGTTTTATGGTTCAGGATTTAGGGTTTTGGTTTTAGTTTTTAGGATGTTGGGGTTTAGGGTTTAGTGTTTATGACTCAGATTTCTAGTTTTAGGGTTTAGGGTTTAGGGTCACGATTTTGAAAAAGTCAAGATTTCAAAATATCTTGATTTCGAAATAGTTAGGATTTTCAAAAAGTCTCTATTTTCAAAGATTTTAAAAATGATAAAGTTATGAATTTAAAAAAATTCATGATTTTATAAAAAGTTGGAATTTTGAAAAAGTAAATATTTTGAAAATATTAAGATTTTCAACAAAAACTAGATATTCAAAACAATTGGCATTTAAAAATCTCTTCAGCTTTGTAATTTCTGACTTATTTGAAAATTGCACATTTTTTCAAAATCTTGCATTTTTAAAAATCCCAATTTTCTAAAAATTCTTGTCTTTTTGAAATCACAACTTTTTGGAAAATAATGACTCTCTCAAAAAATTGAAATTCACAACTTTTTGGAAAAATAATGACTTTTTAAAAAATCTAGAATTTCTGGAAAATCTAAATGATTCCAATTCCGGACTCTTTTTTGAAAATCTTGATATTTTTAAAAAATAGATTTTGAAAAATGTTGTTTCAAAAAGAATGGAGTCAAAAGGGCACCCAGAGTACAAGTTATGACCTTTTCAAGTTCTTGCTAATTTTTGAAATCTTGACTCTTTTGAGATTATAATTTTTTTGAAAATACCAACTTTTTTGAAAATCACATATATTTCAAAATTCACAACGTTTTCAAAAATCAAAACATTTTAAGAAATCCCAACTTTTTAAAAATTTCTGAATTTTCTATAATCTTAACTTTATCAAAATGGTGAATGTTTTGAGAATCCTTTTAAAAAAACTATGTTTTTCAAAAATCACAAATATTAAAAATCAAAACTTTATTGAATATCCTAACTTATTAAAAAATCTTGAATTTTTTGAAAATCTTGACGTTTTAAAAATCCTAACACTTTCCATAATCTTAGAGCTTAAGGTTTAGGTTTTATAGGGTATAAGGCTCAGAGATTAGGGTTTAGGTCTCAGTGTTCATGATTGAGGATCCATAGCTTAAGGTTCAAGTTTCAGGGATTATGAGTTTAGGGTTTGAGGTTTTAGGGTTTTGGCTTAGGGCTCTCGGTTCAAGGTATAGGGTTTAGGGTTAGGCATAAGACTTTAGGGTCACTATTTAGGGTTTAGGATTTAAGGCTCGGGGTTAGGGGTTTAGCATTTAGGATTTAGGGATTAGGTTAGACTTCATGGCTCGGGATCAAGGTTTAGGGTTTATGGTTTAAGATTCGGGGTTTAGAAAATCGGTTTTACGATTTAGGGATTTGTGTTTATGGTTTATGGTAGAGGGTTTAGGGTTTAGGATTTAGTTTTAAGGGTTTATGGTTTATGGTTTAGGATTTAGGGTTTTGGGCTAGTCGTTTATGATGTTGGCATTTAGGGTTTAGCATTTACGACTTAGGTTTTAGGATTTAGAGTTTAGGGTTTATAGGTGTCACAATTTTGAAAACGTCAAGATTTCAAAAATATCTCAATTTTGAAATAGTTATGATTTTGAAAAAGTCATGATTTTAAAATAGTTTGAATTTTCAAATATTTTGAAACTAATAAAATCATGAATTTAAAAATTTCTCAATTTTATAAAAACTTTTGATTTTTTAAAAATTCATAATTTTGAAAAAGTAAAGATTTTTAAAATGTTAGGATGTTGAAATACTGAATTTTCAAAAATTATGACATATTATATTGAAAGATCCAGAATTCTTGGAAAACCTAAATTATTCACTATCAACTTTTTTGAAAATCTTGATATTTTAAAAAGTTGAGATTTTTGAAACATGTGGTTTAAAAAAAATGAACTCAAACGTACATCCGGACACAAGTTATGACCTTTTCAAATTCCTACTAATTTTTGTGCATCACTACATTTTTAAAATGTTGACTCTTTAGAGATTATAACTTTTTTGAAAATTCCAACTTTTTAAAAAATCGCAACTATTTAAAAAATCGCAACGTTTTCGATTGTAAAAACTTTTCAAAATCCCAACTTTTTAAAAATAATTGAATTTTCTATATTCTCGACTTTATCAAACGTGTGGACTTTTTTGAAAATCCCGACATATTCAAAACTCCCGACTTTTTCAAAAATCTTGACGTTCTAAAAATCCCAACATTTTCAAAAAATTGACTTTTTTAAAAACCGACTTTTCAAAAATCCTAACTTTTTTGAAAATCTTCACTTTTAAAAATCACAATTTTTAGGAAAATCTAAAAATTTTTTAATCTCGCCTTTTCAAAAATCCTAACTTTTTGAAAATGTCGATTTTTTCAAAAATCCTAACTTTTTTGAAATCATAAATTGTTTGAAAATCTGAGCATTTTCAAACTCCCAACATTTTTAAATCTTGGTGTTTTCAAAAATAAAAACTTTGTTTAAAATTGAAACTTTTTCAAATGTCGTGAGTTTTGAAATCCCGAGTTTTTGAAAATCTTGAGTTTTGAAAATCCCAACTTCTTCAAAATACCAATTTCTTTTAATTTGAACTATTTTAAGGTTTCTAGGTTGAGAGTTTAGAGCTCAGGGGATTTAGTGTTTAGGGTTTAGGTTTTAGGCTCAAGATTCGGGGTTTATGGTTTAGTGTTTAGGGTTTACGGATTAGGGCTTATGGCTTAGGGTTGGGGTTTGGAGATCAAGGTTTAGGGTTTATGGTTATGATTTAAGGATCAGATTTTAGGGTTCTAGGTTTACGGTTTAGTGTTTTCATTTAGGATTTAGGTCTTATGGTTTACGATTGAGGGTTTAGTATTCAAGATTTAGCATTTAGGGTTTTGGTGAAATTATAGATTAAGGTTTAGGGTTTAAACGGTATAGGGTTAACTGTTTAGGGTTTAAGATTTATTGTTTAGTGTTTAGGCTTCATGGCTCGGGGTCGAGTTTAGAGTTCATGGTTTAAGGTTTGGGGTTTAAAGTTTAGGTTTTCTGATTTATGAATTTGGGTTTATGGTTTATGGCTGAGGGTTTAGGGATTAGGATATAGTTATAAGGGTTTATGTTTTAGGGTGTAGGGTTTTTTAGGCTTAGTGTTTAGGATGTTGGGGTTTAGGGTTTAACATTTACGGGTCAAAATTTGAAAAAGTCATGATTTCAAAAATATCCTGATTTTGAAACAATTAGGATTTCAAAAATGTCTTTATTTTTTAAGATTTTGAAAGTGATAAAGTCATGAATTTAAAAAGTTCACAATTTTTAAAAAACTCGTCATTGTTTAAAAATTCATAATTTTCAAAAAAGTCACGATTTTATAAAAATTTTGAATTTTGAAAAATTAAAGAGTTTGAAAATGTTAGGATTTAAAAAAAAAAAAAAAAGGATATTCAAAATAGTTGGCATTTAAAAATTTCTTCACTTATGTAATTCTCGTTTTATTTGAAAATTGCACATTTTTAAAAATCTTGTCTTTTTAAAAATCCCAACGTTCACAAAATTCTTGGCCTTTTGAAAATCACAACTTTTTGAAATCCCAACCTTTTCATATTCCTCACTTTTTGAAAATCTCAACTTTTTCAAAAACTCTAATATTTTGAAATTCGAACATTTTTTGAATTTTGAAGTTCTATCTTTTCTAAAATTGTAAAATTTTAAAATCCTAAATTTTTTGAAATTAATAACTTTTTGGAAAATTATGACTTTTTCAAAATCATGAACATATTAAAAACCTAAAATTTCTGGAAAATCTAAATGTAGTGCCATAAAATTTCTGATTTTAAAAAATGTTTAGCTTGTAAATTTCAGTTCTACATACATAGGATACACATGTACATAAACCATTTCATAGATATTTTTAAAAAAAAAAAACTTGAAAAGTAGACAACTAAAAATTACAGTTTTGATGCACCATGCATGATCATACTTTGCAGAATTATACACAACAAGACCTTCAACAAGATGACATGTAACTCAAAGAAAACACATTACAAGATTTTTGTAACAATAAGTTACAAACTTTCTTAGTAATGACTAAAGTTTACAATAAACACTAAGTACAATAATAGGTATTTACAAGAGTGTAAAAACCTCACAAGCCACATTTATTTACAGAAAGAAGGTAATGCCCTCAAAGGATGAGGATGACCAAGATGGCAAGAGGCTCCAATTATCTCCAACCTAAGTGTTCTTCCAAGGATGCTGAATAAGAGACAAAGCTTGTTTACCACCTAACCAATAGGCATCATCACATGTCTTTCCATGATTAGAAGCCATGCTAGCCTCTCCCAAGCCCATGGGAGAGAGGAACAAACTTTCACAATGTGCATAAGTATAAAAGGGATAAAACACAACGAGAAATACATAAGACCATTTAACTACTTAGGCATCTTACACATGATAAAACAACAACATGAGGATAACAAGGTCAACCTCACAAGGGGGAAGAGAAGAAGTAGGATTCCCAAATCAAAGGTCACCAACCATAGGAACACCTAAAAAAAAATGTTTACAAAACACCTTATTCCTCCTAATCATTCATCCTTTTTATTCATCCTTAATGTCATAGAAATCCTTATTGGGAGGATTTTCAAACCCAAAAGGATTTCCTCACCAAGAATGTGGAAAGGTTCAAGCCATATGAGGGGATGAGAAGAGACCTTCATGGCTTGACAACAACCATGGAGTTTGAGAGGAAATCCCTCTCTCTTCCCCTACATTCTCTAAAAACCATCAATCCAAATAATGGTGGAGAGAAGACAAAAGAAAACAAAAAAGAACAAACAAACAAAACTACATTCACCATACAACTTCACAACACATCATTTTATTGATCAAAGCATAGTTAACAAGATAATCACAACTAAGAAGGAAAAAGGTTAAGAATCCTACCTTTACAATTTTTCTAATACTCTAAGCTTTTCCTTTTGTTCAAGCAAACCTCCAAGCTCAGCTCCCAAAATTCTCTAAGTTCTCCCAAAAAAAATGAGCCAAGAATACCCCTTCCTTCCACATGAGGAAGAATAAGAAGAGAAACCCAAAAGTTTCCTCACCAATGGGAAAGTGACAAGTGTCACCCCCTCTCCTCTCAAGAGTCAAAGATTCTAAAAACCAAATAAGTAAAAGTAAACACACCTTTAAGCCCTTATCACCCAAAATACTAAAAACGAAAATAAAACAAAGTGGAGCAACTTTTAACAAATACACACAAACCAACCATCTTACATGGATGGTGACTAAGGAGGGAAAAATGGGAGGGAAACTCCCTCCAAACCTTGGAAATAAACCCTCTACCTATTAGGTAGGGTCAAAGGGCCCATTTTCATGCTAAGGAACTCCCAAACAAAAAAAAGGTACCTAAATATACCCAAAATAACCCAATTTCGGGTTTGGCATGCTTGGGCACAAGGGTAGAGGGTGTGGGGTCCACCCAAGGTTCACATGTGGTCCCCAATCCCTTCTACCAACACACACACACACTTACCCAAAACCATCACTTAAATTAAGATGAGATCATTAAACCCCTAAACTAGTTTACTTAATAAAACACACCCTAAACATAATTAATTTTACAAGACATAAATACATTACAATTGAGGGTTCACCCATGGTGCCCAATTAAATACACCTATTCTAAGGCCTCAAACATTTAGCATGGTTAGGACTCAGCCCATGGGCCACTCGTGCACAATTATGTAGCTGCCCTGAAACCCATGCTCTCCTATACCTGTCACCTGCACACTCATTGCACACATTAACTACATCTGTCTAATATAAATCATAATATACACATCACAAACTTAATCACCTTATAATGTCCTAACATTATTTTTACAATTGATAGTGTAATGCATACAATTATATACATAGTTTGCCACGAATCATCCACAGAAATAATTGCAACGACATAAACTTAGGCTAGCATGAGATTACCATTATTAAATCTAGAAAACTATATCATAACTCAAATCGACCGCAAGAACAACATCTAACCAATGAATATCACTATCATCTAACCCTATTAGTGTCATCAAACCCATGTTGCCCAAACCCATGCTCTCCTATACCTGCCACCTGCACACTTATTGCACACATTAACCGCATCTGTCTAATATAAATCATCATATACACATCACAAACTTAATCACCTTATAATGTCCTAACATTATTTTACAATTGATAGTGCAATGTATACAATTATACACATAGTTTGCCATGAATCATCCACGTATACAATTGCAACGACATACACTTAGGCTAGCATGAGATTACCATAATTAAATCTAGAAAACTATATCATAAATCAAATTGATTGCAAGAACAACATTTAACCAATGAATATCACTATCATCTAACCCCGTTAGTGTCATCAACATCATAATAAATATATCAAAATACTAATCTAGTCCAATTGGCGCTAAGCGCCTAAAATACCATAATGTCCATAAGGATAGAATAACATAGTAAAATGTCCAAAATCTATTAGAGTCTCAATCGAACATGTCTATGCATAAAGGGACCAATAGATAACTAAAACTATAAAAACATGGGCACTACATCCCCCTCTCCTAGAATTAGATTTCCTCCCGGAAGTCATTGGAAGAGATAGGGATATCTAGCCCTCGAGGGTGTAGTATCCTCCCGGTAGCCGATGACTCATCATATCGGTCCCACCGCACTCTAACTCGGTACAAATCTTGACCCCGAAGGGCCAGTCTCCACTACCCTCTATCCTCTACCCGTAATGCCAACCAATCAAAACATGAAAAACATCCGGTACATATCTACGAAGTGTAGAAACATGAAAATATCGTGGGCCCGTGCAAGGTGTGGTGGCAAAGCTAGATGATAGGCAACTAGACCGATGACCTCAAAAATATCAAAAGGCCCCACAAAACGAGGCGATAGCTTAGAACCCTTTCCATAATGGATAAGACTCTTATGAGGAAGAACCTTCAAAAGAATTTATCACCCACTCGAGAAATGACGGTCGATCCTCTTGGTGTCCACATACGCCTTCCTGGCATTCTCTAGCCTACTCAAGACGCTGTTGAATCGTAACAACTTGTTGCTCTAAATCCTGAAGATAAGCTGGCCCCAAAATAATCCTATCATCTAGTCTCATCCCACTCAACGGTGTCCTACAAGTTCATCCATACAAAGCCCGATAGGGAGCCATACCAATGGAGCTATGATAAGCTGTTGTTGTAGGAAAACTCAACTAAATGTAAATAATCTTCCCACTTCTTATGCTAGTTCATAACATACATCCTCAACATGTCCTCAAGAACCTAATTAAGCCTCTCTGTCTACCCATCTCTCTCGAATGATATGCCGAACTGAAGTTAATTTTGTACCCAAAGCATCCCGAAAAGAAGTCCGAGAAAGATGATGTGTATATGGTGTCCTTGTCATTGATGATAGTCTTCGAGATCCCATGTAATCTAACAATGTCCTCCATAAACACTTTGGCGATGGCCTGAGCATTATAGGTAACCTTGGTTGGCGAGAAATGCGCAACCTTGGTCAACTTATCCACAGTGACCATAATGGCATCATGACGATAAGAGGACATAGGAAGTCCTACTATGAAATCCATGGAGATCACATCCCATTTCCACTCGGGAATGTCATGAGGGTGTAATAGTCCTGCGGGATGAGAATGCTCGCCTTGACTCTCGACATTACATACAACGTGCTACAAAATCTGCTATGTCCCAACAAAGACCCGGCCAATAATATAACTCTCTCAAATCAGCATGCATCTTCTTCACTCCCCGGATGTGCTTTGTGTATGGGGCTTGATGAGCCTCGGTAAGGATGAAATTATGCAGATCACTTGCCCTAGGCACATAAATGCACCTATGGAACTAAAGGAAACCATTAGACTCTAACATGCATCCCGAATACCTTCCCTCAAAAGAACCTTGAGAATCCAACATCCGCCTAGCCCCCTCATAAAACCTGTCCTCTCAAATCTGATTGTAGTGTCAAAGAAGACAACATATGTCATCGTCTACTAAGTGCATCTACAACAATATTTTCCTTTTCTTTTATATACTGTACCTCCATGTCATACTCACATAGGAACTCCATCTAAAGCTATTGACGAGCGTTGAGGTTCGACCGAGAGAAGATATGATGTAATCTACAATGATCTGTCTTAAAGATGAAAGGTCTACCCAAAAGGAAATGTCGTCAACGCACAAGTGCATAAAAAATTACTGCAAGCTCCAAGTCATGAGTAGGATAGTTAAGCCCGTAGTCCTTGAGCTTACGTGACTCCAAGGCAATCACCTGATGCTCCTGCATAAGAACTGCTCCTAAACCCTCTAGTGATATATCAGTGCAAACAACAAAATCCTCTGTCGGGTCTGGAACTGCTAAGATAGGTGTCATGGTTAACCTTTCCTTAAGCAATTAGAAGGCCTACTCACACTTCTCTAACCAATCAAACTTCTTCCCTTTCCTCTGAAGGGAAGTAATAGGGTGAGCAATCCTAGAAAAGTCCTACACAAACCTGCGGTAATACCTTGCTAAACCCATGAAGCTCCTCACCTCAGTGACTGATGTGGGTTCTGGCTAATCCATGATAGCCTGAATCTTAAAGGGATCTACTGAGATACCCTTTCTTGAAATAATGTGCCCCAAGTACTGAATCTCTATCAAAAGAAGCTTCATTTTTTCAAGTTCCCAAACAACTTCTGCTCTCTCAAAATCTAAAGCACTGTCTTAAATGTTCTTTGTGTTCCTCCTCTAACAAGAATATATCAAAATATCATCGAGAAACAATATGAAAAAGTGATTCATGAGGCTCATGAAGATAGTTGGGGCATTGGTCAAACCAAAGGGAACAACAGTGAACTCATAATGCCCATAACATGTGTAAAAAGCTATCTTATAACTATTTACATCTGAAATGCGCAACCGATGATACCTTGACTTGATATCAATTTTGAGAACACTCTAGCTCCCTTCATCTGGTCAAACAAGTCATCAATCATAAGAAGTGGGTAACGGTTCTTTATTATGAATTTGTTGAGCTGTCAGAAAATCTACACAAATCCTAAGAGAACTATCCTTCTTCTTCACAAATATGACCGGCACTTCCCAAGGATATACACTAGGGTGAATGAGACCCTTCTCTAACAACTCCTCTAATTGAATCTTGAGCTCATGAAGCTCTGAAGTCGCTCCGATAGGGTGCCCTAGAAATTGGTGTGGAGCCAGGCACTAAGTCAATGGTGAAGTCCACCTCCCTACTAGGTGGTAAACCTTGAAGCTCTCGTGGAAACACATCTACATACTCCCTCAAAACTATGTGATCATCAAGGAGTGAATGCTCTGGAGTACTGTCTGAACGATCACTAATAGTGATAGTAAACAACTGGCATCCCTTACACATGCTCTGCTTGAGTTGCTTAGCTGAGATCATATGCAAGGAAATAGGTCTCTGCATCCCTGAAATCACAACTACACTACCAAGATCATCCTGACACTCAATGACCTTCTTTCTGTAATCCACCTTGGCTCGATGAGCCTCGAGCCAATCCATACCCAACACTACCTGATAGGATCCTAAAGGAATAACTCGGAGGTCAAGTGTAGTGGAGAAGACTCCCAAGTCAAGTACACAACTCTCCACATACGAGTCCATAATGAGTTTAGCCCCAGAGGCCAACTCAACCTGCCAACTATCTGGTTGCCTAGCCACCACTAGCCCACACTAGTCTACTACAGAAGGAGATATAAAAGAATCTGAAGCACCTGAATCAAAAAGTACTGAGATAGAAATACCCCTGATAGTACCTGTCATCTTAATGACTATGGCCTGATGCTCAGCATAGTGTTTGTAAACCGCTACATACACACGATGGGCGTGTCCCACATCACCCACCATTTGCTCAGATCTAGGAGCTCTCTACATATCCGTAGTAGTGGGTTTGTATGGACACATACACACATAATGGTCTAGAGCCTCACAAATAAAACATCCCGCTTGTACCCCTCGAGATGGGGTCCCTCTCGTACTCTACCAAACCGAACCCTAGCCGACTCTTGTGAACAGGTTGGTTGTGAGTGATGAGTACCTTGCCTCCTATCCCTAGATCCACCTCGTTGAAAACTATGAGTCTGTATACCCCTCGATGTTGTGTCTGTGTGTTGGGTGTAGTGGAGATCTTGATCTTTGCTAAAGAAGACTAGAATCCTCCTCTAGGGGGTAGTGTTGCATTCCATGCCCTCGACTCTAAATCCTAGAACTTGCTCTTGTTTCTATCTCGGTGTTCCTACGCCTTGGTCCTATTCTCCTCAGCCAAGTAGGCCTTCTCAATGGCCTTCTCGAGTATGGGAGGAGATAACTTCCTAACAGCTCCTGCTATATCTGCATTCAGGCCCCAAATGAACATGTTTACCTATAATTTCTCATCTTGCAGGTAGTCTACATACTGCAAGAGATCTAAGAACCTGCTCTCATACTTTGTGCCACTGCCATAACCCTGTCGTAGATCGTGAAACTCGTTGATCCTCTTTTGTATGAAATGCTCGACATATATCAAGCCCTGAACCACTCCTTGAACAACTCCCAAGTCACCGTATCTCGAGTCACAAAATGGGGGTAGTGTTGCATTCCATGCCCTCGACTCTAAATCCTAGAACTTGCTCTTGTTTCTATCTCGGTGTTTCTACACCTTGGTCCTATTCTCCTCAGCTAAGTAGGCCTTCTCAACGGCCTTCTTGAGTATGGGAGGAGATAACATCCTAACAGCTCCTGCTATATCTGCATTCAGGCCCCAAATGAACATGTTTACCTACAATTTCTCATCTTGCAGGTAGTCTACATACTGCAAGAGATCCAAGAACCTGCTCTCATACTATGCCACTGTGTCAGAACCCTGTCGTAAGTCGTGAAACTCATCGATCCTCTTTTGTACGAAATACTCTGACATATACCGGGCCCTGAACCACTCCTCAAACAACTCCCAAGTCACTGTATCTCGAGTCAAATGGAGCTTCGCTCCTCATTCCTCCACCAAACACCCGCTACGTCTCGAGAAGGTGTATGGTGAACCTATATTTGACAACTTAACTCTTTTAAAAATCCCAACTTTTAAAAAATCATGACTTTTTTGAAATATTCATTTCTCGAAAACCATAACTTGTTTGAAAATTTGAACATTTTCAAAGTCCCAACATTTTTAAAATCTTGATGTTTTATAAAATAACTTTGGGCTCGATTCGGGGTTTTGGGTTTTGGGATTAGGGCTCAAGGCTCGGGGGTTTAGGGTTTAAGGGTTTTGCATTTAGGGTTTATGGCTAATTGTTTATGATTAAGGGTTTAGTATTTAGGATTTAGCATTCGGGGTTTTAGGGTTTAAGACTCGAATTTAGGGTTTAAGAGTAATTAGAGGTTTTAAGGTTCGGGGTTTATAAGGTATATGGCAAAGAGTTTAGGGTTTATGGCATAGGGATAAGGGTTTAGGCTTTAGGTCTTAGTGTTCATTGTTAAGAGTATTTGGCTCATGGTTTGTGGTCCCAACATTTTTTTAATCTTGATGTTTTCAAAAATAACAACTTTGTTTAAAATTACAACATTTTCAAAAGTTGTCAGTTTTTTTTAAATATTAAGTTTTTAAAATCCTAACTTTTAAAAATCCCATGTTTTGCAAAATACCAAATTTCTCCTAATCTAACTATTTTAAGGTTTCTAGGTTAAGGGTTTAGGGCCTAAGGGATTTAGTTTTTAGGGTTTAAGTTTTTGGGCTCATGATTTGGGGTTTAGTGTTTAGGGATTAGGGGTTAGGGCTCAAGGTTCAAGGTTCAAGGTTTAAGGTTTAGGGTTGAGGATTGAATATCCCGAATTATTCTAAAATCCTCACTTTCTAAAAAATTTCAACATTTTAAAAAATCTTCACATTTTTGAAAATCCTAACCGTTATCAGTGAATCACAGCACCCTTATGTTTCCATAAGTGCATATACTTGAACTTACGGTGTGATTGGATAACATGGGTACTATCTCCAAGTTGTGGGACTTGCTACTTGAGATAGACCTCCACAAAAAGCTGGTTCTTGCTCCTAAGCTACCTGCCACAATCTACTCTAATGCAGGGGAAACTAACTATTCTAATCTAAATTTCCAAGGGACCAAGGAGAGAGAATGCATGAAATGAAATCCTACACTACAGCAATGATACACCACAAAAGGAGGGTGTGAGAGTAGTCTTCAAATGCGTGAAATACGTATAAAAATGCACATTAGAAGAGGTGATGACAGTTCTCCACAATCTAGCAAAATGCATTCACAACAATATTTCAAACATACACAATGATAATGGATCCCTGCAAGAACATAATAATAGACACAATATTCTTATAACTAAGATTGGAGGGGCAAGAAGAATACAAGAAAACACAGCAAGGGAAGATACATCCACAAACTTGTATTTTATTGCTTCATGATATGCACAGTTCAATCTATTACAAGAAAAGGGCCTGGATCACCATGCAAGGAGTCCACTACAAGGGCCTGCAACACATTGGCTTCACAAAGCAATTTTGACAGAGCTTTTTTACAAAACTACCTCCTCTTTACAATGAGCCCAACACTCCAATTTATAGAAAAATGAGAAGGGAAAGAGAAGGGAAAATGGAAATCCTAAAATATGTCCTTCAACCACCTATAAGAGGCATTAAATAGAGTAAAATAATTATATATTACTTGCAAAAGACTCCCCATACTATCCCAAGAGCTGTAGCAGAGAAAGAATGATGACCATGCCTCTTAATTGCACTCCCAACCACCAAATAAAACACTGTTATGAACCCAGCCACGTTTTCTAAAAAATATTGATAAATCCCTCATCAAATCTGGAATTTCTTGATTGCTATGCATTGGGCTTAGAGCCACGATTCCAATGGTACCAATTTTGTCTCGATTTTGTTGAGAAATACAAAAGTTATGGCCTTCTCGAGTGCGGATAGCTATTTTGGGTCCGACAAGCATTTTATGTCATTTGACGGGAATAAGCATTAACCGACTAGAGCTGAATATATATTTTTAATTAAATATATCGTGCTCGTTCCAAAGTCCAATTTTGTGAAAATTAGAGCTCAGAGTCAAAAGTTATGGCCATTTGAAGTTTCACGGGTCAAACGTTGACTTTTCTTCTTTGCCTTCGGCCGCTTCGGCTTTTCACATCCCTCACGTCCCGTGCGTACCTTTGTCCCAATTGTCCCGGATGAAAATCTCCCCTTGGTGACTTGGGCATCCTTGATCCCGTTTGCGGCTTTTTCACTTTTCACGTTCCACGCGTCCCTCACGTACTTTTGTCCGGTTGTCCCAGCATCGCACGGGACAAATATCTCCGAACCACCCGAAATGGACTGCAGCCGGAAAATCGGCCGATTCACGTCCCGTGTGTACTTTTGTCCTGGCTATCCCAAAACTGCGCAAAACAAAAACTCGACGATTTTCCCCACTTTCACCGCTTTCAGACTTTTCGTGTCCCGACGTCCCAACTATCCCGCGGACTGCCTGGGACAAAAATATCCGACTTAGCTGATTTTCTTTATTTTGCATGGCCCCAAGCTTGGTACGACGAACCTCAGTACGACCCGAACTGGTACGACCCAAACCCTTCAAACCTAAAATGCTTTAAAACAGTCCTGCAACCTTATTTTTGCATTTTTTCCATTTTCTCAACTTGTTGGGATTTCTTCTTGGATGGGAGAGTTAGAGAGAAGCCGAGGGGGCCCCAAAAAACATGATTTTTGCCTTGAATCAATCTACTTGCTCGGGACTGAATAATTTGATGTATGTTATCAAAATTACCTTGAGGGGGTGAATTTTGGATAACACTAACTTTTTCGAAAATCTTAACTTTTACAAAGTCACAACTTTTTGGAAAATCTCAAAATTTAAAAAAATTCGTCTCTTAAAAAATTCTAACTTTCTTGAAAATCTTGATTTTTTCAAAAATTCTCTTCAAAAATTTGAAAATCCCAACTTTTAAAAATCTTGACTTTTTCGAAATATTTATTTTTAGAAAACCCTAATTCATTTGAAAATCTCAACATTTTCAAAGTCCCAACATTTTAAAATCTTGATGTTTTTAAAAATAACAACTTTGTTTAAAATAACAACTCTTTGAAAATCCCAAGTTTTTGAAAATACCAACTCTAACTATTTTAAGGTTTTTAGGTTTTGGGTTTAGGGCTCAAGGGATTTTGTGTTTAGGGTTTAGGTATTTGGGCTTAGGATTCGGGGTTTAGTGTTTAGTGTTTAGGATTTATGTATTTTGGGTCATGGATAAAGGTTTAGTGTTTATGTTTTAGGGTTTAGGGTTTGGGGTTCGATGTTTATGGTTGAGGGTTTTGCTCTTAGGGTTTCGGGCTCATGGTTTTGATTGAGGGTTTAGTGTTAAGGATTTTAGGGTTTTAGGCTTTAAGACTCATAATTTAGGGTTTAGGAGAAATTAGAGCTTAAGGTTTAGGGTTTATATGGTATAGGGCTCGAGATTTAGGGTTTAGGGTGTAGGGGTAATAGTTTAGGGTTTATGTCTCAATATTCATGGTTGAGGGTGAATGGTTCGGGGTTTGAGGTTTCGGGTTATGGTTTTAGGTATCTAGGTGAAGGTTTAGGGTTTAGGGTGTAGGGTGTTGGCTTAGGGCTCATGGTTCAAGGTATAAGGTTTAGGGTTTAGGGTTAGGCCTAAGGCTTTAGGGTTCACTATTTAGGATTTAGAGTTTAAGTGTCGTGGTTAGCGATTTAGCATTTATTATTTAGGGTTTATGGCTTAGGGTTTAGGTTTTAGGCTTCCTCACCGCATGGTTTTGGGTTTATGGTTGAAGATTTGAGGTTTATATTTTAGTTTTTACGATTTAGCGATTTGGGTTTATGGTTTATGGTTGAAGTTTTAGGGTTTATGGTCTATGGTGTAGGATTTAGGGTTTTCAGCTTAATGTTTAGGATGTTGGGATTTAGGGGTCACAATTTTGAAAAAGTCACGATTTGAAAAATATCATGATTTTAAAACAAGAAGGGTTTCAAAAGTTATGATTTTAAAAGGGATATTTTAAAAAGTAAGGATTTTTACAAGAATTGGGATTTTTGAAGAGTTACAATTTTTTAAAAAAAATTGAAACCTATAAAAAGTCAAGATTTTTGAAAAACTCACAATTTTGAAAAAATAGAGATTTTGAAAAAAATCAAGATTTCTAAAAGTTTGAATTTTAGAAAAGTTGGGATTTCTAAAATTTCAAATTTTTGGAAAGTCGTGATTTTTAAAAAGATGGGATTTTTTTAAGTAGGGATTTTTGAAAAGTTTGAAATTTCAAAAATTGTGATTTCTAAAAGTTGGGATTTTAAAAAATTTAGGATATTTCAAAAATATTAATTTTTCAAAAAATAATGATTTTTAAAAATTCATGATATTTTTAAAAATTTAAATTTTGTAAAAGTTTAGATTTTTTTAAAATCCCGACTATTCAAATTCGTAACCTTTTTTAAAATCTCGTATTTTTAAAAATCTTGACTTATTCAAAAACACCAACTTTTTGAAAAAGTTGGGCTTTTCAAAAACTCAAGACTTTAAGAAAGGTTGAATCTTAGATAATCATGATTTTATAAAAATTCCTTATTTTAGAATAAATCACAATTTTAAAAAAGCCAAGAATTTTTAAAAACTAATTATTTTTTTAAACGTTGGGGTTTGAAAAATTCAAGATTTTGAAAAATATGGGATTTCACAAAAGTTGGTATTTTTAAATAGTCGGGATTTTCGAAAAGGATAGGATTTTTATAAATCAAAATTTATGAAAGATTCGATATTTTTAAAGTCAAAATTTTCAAAAAGTTCAGATTTCATAGTATCGGTATTTATTAAAGAGTCAGGTTTTTTTAGAACGTCAGTATTTTTTAAAAGTCCACAATTTTGAGAGATTCAAGATTTTTTAAACTCAAAATTTTAGAAAAAGTAAAGATTTTTTAAAAAGTTGGGATTTTAAAAATCTTATGATTTCGAAAAAACAAGGATTTTTTAAAAGTTTGGCTTTCGCTAAGATTTTGGATTTTTGAAATAGTTATGATTTTTAAAATTGTTAGGATTTTTTAAAAATTGGGATTTCAAAAACTCGGGATTTTGAAAAAATAGAGATTTAAAAAATGTTTGGAGTTGGAAAAATTCAGGATTTTGAAAAGTTGGGGTTTTAAAAAAATTGGATTTCAAATATGTCAAGATTTTTGAAAAAGTTGGGATTTTCAAAAGTTAAAATTTTTGAAAATTTTTGAATTTGGAAAATATCGTGATTTCTGAAAATATAGGATTTTTTCAAAAGACTATTTTCAGAAAAGTAGGGATTTCGAAAAATTTTAGATTTCTAAAAAGTTTAGATTTTCAAAAGAGGTTGGATCTCATAAAAGGTCGTGAATTTAAAATTTTGGGATATTTGAAAAATTAGCGTTGAAAAATTTGTGATTTTTTGAAAAAGTCATGATTTATTAGAATTTTAGAATTTTTCGAGTGTCCTCACTTTTCTTGTAAAATTAGGATATTTGAAAATCCTAACTTTTATTAAATCTTCATGTTTAAAAATATAACTTTCTGAAAAGTTAGGATTTTGAATAATCCTGTTTTTCAAAACAATTGTGATTTTTGAATACATGTGTTTTCAAAAAGTCAAAATTTTCTAAAAGTAGGGATTTTCAAAATTGTAAAGATTGTAGAAAAAAATTGGATTTTCAAAAAGTCGGGATTTTTGAAGAGTCAATATTTTTAAAAAGACACAATTTCAAAAAAGTCACGATTATGAAAAAATTGAGATTTCAAAAAAGTCGAATTATTTTGGTATTTTACAAAATTCAAGATTTTGAAAAAGTCGTAATTTATTGAAAAGTTGGGACTTTTTAAAATTTTGAAATTTTAAAAAAATTGTGATTTCTAAAAACTATGTATTTTTAAAAAGTCCAAAATGATAGATTTCACAGTAGTTTATATTTTTAGAAAAGTTGGGATTTCAAAAAAGTTAGGATTTTGTAAAATTCAGGATTTTAAAAAATCCAAGATATTCGAAAAAGTAGGGATTTTTCAAAAATAGTGATTTTTGAACATGTCATGATTGTTGAAAAAATATAATTTTTAAAAAGCTAGGATTTTTTTAAAATCCCTATATAATTCTTTCTAAAATCTAATTATTTAAAGGCTTTCATCCATACTTTAATTCTTTCTAAGTTTGTTATACCTTATTTTATTACAAAAACATATGCATACTTTTTGATGCACTATTTATGATTTTTTCATCCAAATTAAAAAAATAGAAGTTTTCTAAACTCCATTTTACATGCACTAAAAAAAAACCTAAAAATGGCTTTTCTTCTAAAAGTTATGGGGGTGCATAGACAAATATATTATTTTCAAGATATGTGCACTTTGAAAATTAATTAAAAAAATTATATATTCATCCAAAATTATGAAAATTTACTGGGATCTCGTAAATGGTCTTAGTTAACTTTCTACAAAAGGGATTTGAAAAAAAAATTATGCAACTCAAACTATGGGGGCGCAGACATAATAGGTTCTTATATTTTTATGTAAAAAAAGACATACTTCGTCGAATTTTTATTACTTTGTCAAATTTTTCAAAAATCTTAGCTTTCTTGAAATATCAATTTTCAAAAAATTTGTGATTTTTAATAGTCGGGATATTAAAAAAAGTAGTAGGTATTTTGAATAATCGGGATTCTAGACTCGAGCCATAGTAGGTATTTTAAGTTTTAGGGTTTAAGGCTGAGGGTTAAGCATTGGGCATATGCACAAAGATGGGGGCCAAAAAGCGAACACAAATCTATTTTTTTGCCATTTTGGCCATAACGCTCGCATTATTACTCGGTCGCGCTATAATGTGATAATGGAAAATCTAGGTCGTGTTACGGATCGAGTTGACTAAGAAGAAACATGCTTGTGTTATGGTTTTCTATGTGTTTTTCCACTTTATCCCTCCATAGTGGAAATATTTTGCATTGAAAAAGGAACGTGAACGTGTTATAACACACTCACATTTCATCTTGTTGGGGTTTGGAATACCCAATCCAAAGGCTTTAATTTCTAACACAGAATTTTGGACATTATATTACATGATTAAAACCGTGTTTCACATAAAAACATCAAAATTTTACATGTGCACCCTAATATATTGCACTTTAAAATTAATATTCAAAAATAAATTATACTACAATGTAAAGCTCATTTTTACCTTCATGACAATATAATTAATTTTAAAATATGATTAGTTTAAGGATTTCATCCATAATTTCTGTTACTAGTGCCTTGTTTTCTTTCAAAAATATGTGCATATTTTTGGTGCACAATTTATGATTTTTACATGTTAATTAAAAAAAAAAATTCTCAACTCCATTCTACATACACTCAAAGAAAAAAACTAAACAATGACATTTTTTCTATAAGTTATGGGGGTGCACACACAAATATTTCATTTTCAAGATTTGTGCACTTTGAAAATTAATTAAAAATTATATATTCATAAAAAATTATGAAAATTTAGTGGGATCTCGTACATGGTTTTTATCTTTTTCACAACTCAAAAATGAGGGGTCACACACACAATAGGTTCTTATCTTTTTACACAAAAAAACATACTATGTATGCACACTATATTTGAGCCTCTTAATCTCAACCATTTTTTTAAAATAGCAGTTTAGAAACTAGATTCGAGCACTACGTTATTTATTCTTATTAATTTTTCAAAATTTTAAAAATCTTGAATATCTTGAAATATTTAGACTCGAGCTCTATGGTAGGTATTTTGAATAAGCAGAATTCTAGACTCTGTACAATAGTAGGTATTTTATGTTTTAGCATTTAAGGCTGAAGGTTAAGCGTTGGGCGTATGCACAAAAATGGGGGTCTAAAAAGCATAAACAAATCTATTTTTCGCGGTAACATGCTCGTGTAATGGCTCGGTCACACTATAATGTGGAAAAGGAAAATCTAGGTCATGTTACAGATCCGATTTACCAAGCCAAATCGCGCTCACGTTATGGTTTTCTATGTGTTTTTCCACTTTATCCCTCCCAAATGGACATATTCCACATTGGAAACAGTGCGCGAGCGCGTTATAACGCTCATGTTTCATCTTGTTGGGGTTTTGAATTCCCAATACAAAGGCTTGGATTTCCAAACCGAGGTTTGGACCGTATTGTGTGATTAAAACCGTGCTTGACATGAAAAATATCAAAATTTCACGTGTGCACCCAAATATGTCATGCTTTAAAATTAATATTCAAAAATAAAATATACTACGATGTCAAGCTCATTTTTACCTTGATGACTAAATAATTCTTTCTAAAATCTTATTAGTTTAAGGCTTTAATACATAATTTCTTTTAAAAGTACCTTTTTTCTTGCAAAACCTATGCATACGCTTTTGGTGTACAATTTATAATAATTGCATCCAAATTAAAATAAAAAACGTATTTTTTTTATCAAATCCATTCTACGTGCACTAAAAAACAAAAATATAATTTTTTTCTAGAAGTTATGTGGGTTCACACACAAATATTTCATTTTTAGAATATGTGCACTTTAAAAATTACTAAAAACTTATATAATCATCCAAAACTTATGACAATTTAATAGGAACTCGTACATGGTCTTAGCTAACTTTCTACTAAAGGGATTTGAAAAAATATATATACAACTAAAAATAGGGGACACACACAATAGGTTCTTATCTTTTTAAAGAAAAAAAGACATACTTTATGTGCACACCACATTTGAGCCTCTTAATCTCAACCATTTAAAAAAATCGTAGTTTAGAAAACTAGATTTTGAGATCTACTGTATTTTTATTATAATTACTTTTTAAAATAATTTAAAAACCCTTGCTTTCTTTAAATGTCGATTTTTGAAAAATTGTGATTTTTTAATAATTTGGATATTCAAAAAAGTAGTAGGTATTTTGAATAATTAGGATTCTAGACTTTGAGCCATAGTATGTATTTTACGTTTTAAGGTTTAAGGCCGAGGGATAAGCGTTGGGCATATGCACAAAGATAGGGGTCCTAAAGGTGGACAAATATCCAATTTTCAACCATTTTTGCCATAACATGCTCGCGTTATGGCTCACTCACACTATAACATGAAAAGGGAAAATCTAGATCAGGATATAACGCGATCGTGTTACGGCTCGGTTTACAAAGCCGAGACTTGCTCGTGTTATGGTTTTTGTGTTTTCCACTTTATCCCTCCCAAATGGAAATATTTCACATTAGAAACAGTGCGCGAGCATGTTATAACACATTTACATGTCATCTTGTTGGGGTTTTGAATACCCAATCCCAAATGCTTGGATTTCTAAACCAGAGGTTTGGACTGTGTATTGCATGATTAAAATTGTGTTTAACATAAAAACATTAAAATTTCACATGTGCACCCCCAATATCTCACTCTTTAAAGTTAATATTCAAAAATAAATTATACTACGATGTCTAGCTCACTTTTACCTTGATGACTATATACTTCTTTTGAAAATCTAACTAGTTTAAGGCTTTCATATATTATTTCTTTTACTAGTGACTTGTTTTCTTACTAAAACCTATGCACATGTTTTGGTGCACAATCTATAATTTTTTCATCCACATTTATTAAAAAGAGGTTTTTTCTAAACTCCACTCTACATACACTAAAAAAAAAACCAAAAAAAGACTTTTTTCTCAAAGTTATGGGGGTGTACACACAAATATTTTTTTTTTGGGATATGTACACTTTGAAAATTATATATATATATATATATATATATATATATATATATATATATATATATATATATATATATATTCATCCAAAATTATGAAATTTTAGTGGGATAATGTATATGGTCTTAGGTAAATTTCCACTAAAAGGATTTTGAAATAAAAATTATACAACTCAAAAATTGGGGGCACACACACAATAGGTTCTTATCTGTATTACACAAAAAAAAACATACTTTGTCTCCACACCACATTTGAGCCTCTTAATCTCAACCATTTAAAAAAAAAATATAGTAGTTTAGAAACTAGATTCTCAGCTCTACGGTATTTATTCTTATTACTTTGTCAAATTTTTCAAAAATCCTCACTTTCTTGAAATATCAATTTTCAAAAAGTTACGATTTTTAATAGTGGGGATATTCAAAAAGTAGTAGGTATTTAGAATACTCGGATTCTAGACTTTAAGAAATAGTAGGTATTTTAAGTTTTAGGCTTTAAGGCTGAGGGTTAAAAGTTGGGCATATGCATAAAGATGGGAGGCCAAAAAGTGGACACAAAACTATTTTATGGCCATAACACGCTCACGTTATGGATAAGTCACGCTATAATGTGAAAAGGGACAATTTAGGTTAGGGTTTAAGGCTCGGAGTTAGGGGTTTAGTGTTTATTGTCTAGAGTTTAGGGTATAGAGTTAGGGTTTTACAATTTAGGGATTTGGGTTTATGGTTTATGGTCGAGGGTTTAGGGTTTAGGATTCAGTGTTAAGATTTTATGGTTTAGGATTTAGTGTTTTGGGCTTAGTTTTTAGGATGTTGGGGTTTAGGGTTTAGTGTTTATGACTTAGGTTTCAGGTTTTAGGGTTTAGGGGTCGCGATTTTGAAAAAGTCAGGATTTCAAAATATTTTGATTTTGAAATAGTTAGGATTTTGAAAAAGTCATGATTTTAAAAATTCTATATTTTCAAAGATTTTGAAAACGATAAAGTCATGAATTTATAAAAGTTGAAATTTTGAAAAAGTAAAGATTTTGAAAATATTAAGATTTTTTAAAAAAACTAGATATTTAAAACAATTGGCATTTAAAAATCTCTTCAGTTTTGTAATTCTGACTTATTTGAAAATTGCACATTTTTTCAAAATCTTATATTTTTAAAAATCCCAACTTTCTAAAAATTCTTATATTTTTGAAATCACAACTTTTTGTAAAATAATGACTTTTTCAAAAAAATTGAAATTCACCACTTTTTGGAAAATAATGACTTTTTTAAAAATCCAAAATTTCTGGAAAATCTAAATGATTACAACTCTTGACTCTTTTTTGAAAATCTTGATATTTTAAAAAATTTGAGATTTTGAAAAATGTGGTTCAAAAAGAATGGAGTCAAAAGGGCACCCGGAGTACAAGTTAATGACCTTTTCAAGTTCCTGCTAATTTTGGCACATCACTACATTTTTAAATCTTGACTCTTTTGAGATTATAAATTTTTGAAAATACCAACTTTTTCGAAAATCATATCTATTTCAAAATTCACAACATTTTCGAAAATCAAAACATTTTAAGAAAACCCAACTTTTAAACATTTCTAAATTTTTAAAATCTTAACTTTATAAAAATGGCGAATGTTTTGATGATCCTTACTTTTGAAAAAAGCTATATTTTTCAAAATGACAAATATTAAAAATTGAAACTTTATTGAATATCCCGACTTATTCAAAAATCTTGACTTTTCGAAAATCTTGACGTTTTAAAAATCCCAACACTTTCCATAAACTTGAACTTTTTGAAAATCCTGAATTTTTGAAAATCTTCACTTTTACAAAATCACGACTATTTGGAAAATCTAATTTTTTAAAATCCAATCTTTTCAAAAATACATTTTTTTAAAATATCGAGTTTTTCAAAAATCCATACTCTTCAAAAATCCCAACTCTTTAGAAGATTCCAAATTTTTAAAATTCTGACTTTTTGAAAATATTCATTTTTCGAAAACCTCAACATGTTTTAGAATCTAAACATTTTCAAAGTCCAAACATTTTTACAATATTGATGTTTTCAAAAATAACAAGTTTTTTTTAAATTGCAAATTTTTCAAAAATCATGATTTTTTAAAAATCTCAAGTTTTTGAAGATCTTGACTTTTTGAAAATCATAAGTTTTTCAAAATACCAACTTTTTCAAAATCTAACTATTTTAAGCTTTACAAGTTAAGGGTTTAGGGTTTAGAGGATTTAGTGTTTAGGGTTTAGGTTTTTGGGCTCAATATTAAGGGTTTAGGGTATTGGGTTTAGGTTTAGGGTTCGAGATCAAGGTTTAGGTTTTAAGAATTAGGTTTAAGGGTTTTGGGTTTTGGGTTTTAGGGTTTGGGGTTTACATTGAGGGTTTTGCATTTAGGGTTTTGAGCACATGGTTTACGATTGAGGGTTTAGTATTTAGGATTTAGCATTGAGAGTTTTAGGGTTTAAGACTCAGAATTTTGGGTTAATGAGTAATTAGAGATTAAGGTTTAGGGTGTAGGGATCAAGGTTTTGGGTTTACGTCTTAGTGTTCATGGTTTAGGGTACATGGTGAGGGTTTAGGGTTTGGGATTTTGAGTTTAGGGTTTAGGGTTTAAGTTTAGCTAAAGGTTTATGGTTTTGGCTTTTGGCTAGGGCTCACACTTCAAGGTATAGGGTTTAGGGTTAAGGGTTAGGCCTAATGCTTTCGTGTTGAGTGTTTAGGGTTTAGGGTTTAGGCTTCATGGCTCGGGGATCAAGGTTTAAGGTTTGGGGTTTGGGTTACGATTTAGGGATTTGGTTTTATGGTTTATGGTTGAGGGTTTAGAGTTTAGGATTCTTTGTTAAGGGTTTATGGTTTATTGTTTAGGATTTAGGGTTTTGGGCTTCTTGTTTAGGATGTTTGGGTTTAGGGTTTAAGCGTCGTGATTTTAAAATTCAAGATTTCAAAATATCCCAATTTTCAAATAGTCATGATTTTCAAAAAGTCTATATTTTGAAAGATTTTTAAGTGATAAAGTAATGAATTTAAAAAGTTCAGTATTTTTTAAAAACTTAGAATTTTGTAAAAGGAAAGATTTTTAAAATATTAGGATTTTCAAAAATTAAGATAATCAAAATAGTTGGCATTTAAAAATCTCTTAAGTTTTGTAATTCCCGACTTATTTGAAAATTTCACCTTTTTTCAAAATCTTGTCTTTTTTGAAAATCCCAACTTTCTCAAAAATCTTGGCTTTTTTTAAATACAAATTTTTGTTCGCAATCCCAACCTTTTTATAATCCTAACTTTTTTGAAAATCTCAACTTTTTCAAAAACCCTAAAATTTTTGAAATTTGAACTTTTTCTAAAATTGCAAATTCATTGAAATCCTTTTTTTTTTTTTTTTAATTTAACAACCTTTTGGAAATCCCAACATTTTCATAATCCCGACTTTTTTAAAATTTCAACTTTTTCAAAAACTTTTTAAAATTCACTTTTTTAGAATTATGAAATTCTATTTTTTTTCTAAAAGTGTAAATCTTTAAAATCTTAATTTTTTTGAAATTCAAAAGTTTTTAGAAAATAATGACATTTTCAAAAGTGTTGACATATTCAAAAATCTAAATTATTCAAATTCCCGACTTTTTTTTTTATCAAAATCCCGATATTTTTGAAACTTGTGGTTTAAAAAAATGGACTGAAATGAACACTTGGTTTTTCAAGTTCTTACTAACTTTGGCGAATCACTACAATTTTGAAATCTTTACTCTTTTGAGATTTTAAATTTTTCAAAAATCCCAACTATTTTAAAAATCATGACATTTTCAAAAGCCCACTTTCTAAAAATTCCTTTATTTTCTAAAATTTAAGGTTTATAAAAAATACGACATTTTTGAAAATTTTATAAATAAAAGTTCTGGAATTTTTCGAATGTCTTGACTTATTAAAAATCCCGACCTTTTCAAAAATATTGACATTTGAAAAATCCCAATATTTTCCAAAATATTGAGTTTTTATAAAATCCTAACTTTTAGTGAAATCTCAATTTTTTAAAATCTCGTCATTTATAAAATCCAAACATTTTTTAAAATATAAAGTTTTTCAAAAATATAGACTCTTCAAAAATCCTAAGTCTTCAAAATGTGAAAAACCCAACTCTTTTGAAAATCCTGACTTCTTCAAAATATCCATTTTTCTAAAACCCCAACATGTTTTAAAATCTGAACATTTTAAGAGTTCCAACATTTTTTAAATATTGATGTTTTCAAAAATAACAAGTTTGTCTAAAATTGCAACTTTTTTAAAATCCATACTCTTAAAAATCCTCGACATTATTCTTCTAAATTATTCAAACTCCCAACATTATTTGAAAATCCTGATATTTTAAAAAAGTTGAGATTTTTGAAACACGTGGTTTAAAAAAAAGGACTAAAACAGAGACACCCGAGCACAAGTTATGACCTTTTCAAGTTCATGTTAATTTTGGTGCATCGCAACATTTTTTAAATCTTGAATCTTTTCAGATTATAATTTTTCGAAAATCCCAACTTTTTTTAAAATCACAACTATATAAAAATCGTGAGGTTTTCGAATATCAAAACTTTTTCATAAATCCCAAATTTTTACAAATTCCTAAATATTCTAAAATCTCAACTTTATCAAAAATGCTTGAGTTTTTTTAAAAATCCTTACTTTTTAAAAAGTTTATATTTTTCAAAATTATAAATATTAAAAATCAAGACTTTTTCAAATATCATGATTTATTAAAAATCCTGGATTTTCAAAAATCTCGACATTTTAAAAATCCCAACATTTTCAAAAATCTTAACTATTTTGAAAATCTGAACTTTTTGGAAAATGTCAAATTATTTAAAATCCCATCTTTTAAAAAATCCAAACTTTTTTGAAAATTTCGAGTTTTTCAAAATTCCTACTCTTCAAAATTGTGAAAAGCCCAGCTATTTCAAAAATCCCAACTTTTCAAAAGCCTAACATTTTTAAAATATTCATTTTTCAAAACTCCCAACTTGTTTGAAAATTTGAACATTTTAAAATCACATCATTTTTAAATCTTGATGTTTTCAAAATAAAAACTTTGATTAAAATTACAACTTGTCCATAAGTCATGGTGACTTTTTGAAAATCTCAAGATTTTACAAATCCCGACTTTTTCATAAATCTTGACTTTTTTAAAATCCCAAGTTTTTCAAAATATGAACTTTTTCCAAACATAACTATTTTAAGGTTTATAGGTTGATGGTTTAGGGCTTATGGGATTTAGTTTTTAGGGTTTACGTTTTTGGGCTCAAGATTTGGGGCTTAAGTTTTAGTGTTAGGGTTTACGGATTAGGGATCGGGTTTAGGGTTTAGGGTTTAAGAATTAGGTTTTAAGGTTTAGGGCTTAGGGTTAAGGGTTTAAGAATTAGATTTTAAGGTTTAGGGCTTAGGGTTTAGGATTTAGGGTTTAAGAATTAGGTTTTAGGGTTTTGAGGTTTAGGGTTAAGGGTTAGGATTTAGGGATCAAGTTTTAGGGTTTAGGGTTTGAGGTTTATGGTTGAGGGTTTTGCATTTATGGTTTAGGGCTCATGGTTTATGATTGAGGGTTTAGTATTTAGGATTTAGCATTTAGGGTTTTAGATTTTAGGAGCAATTAGAGCAGGTTTTATAGGGTTTTGGTCTTAGTGTTCATGATTGAGGGTCAATACCTTAAGGTTTGAGTTTCAGGATTATGAGTTTAGTGTTTAAGGTTTTGGCTTAAGGCTCTCAGTTCAAGGTATATGGTTTAGGGTTAGGCATAAGGCTTTAGGGTTCACTGTTTAGGGTTTAGGATTTAAGGCTCGGGGTTAAGGGTTTAGCATTTATTGTATAGGCTTTAGGGATTAGGGTTTAGACTTCATGGTTTAGGGATCAAGGTTTAGGGTTTATGGTTTAAGGTTCGTGATTTAGAGTTTAGGTTTTACGATTTAGGGATTTGTGTTTATGGTTTATGGCAGAGGGTTTAGGGATTAGGATTCAGTTTTAAGGGTTTATGGTTTATGGTTTAGCATTTAGGGTTTTGGGCTAGGTGTATAGGATGTTGGTGTTTAGGCTTTAGTGTTTATGACTTAGGTTTTAGGTTTTAGAGTTTAGGGTTTGAAATAGTTATGATTTGTAAAAAGTCATGATTTTAAAACAATTTGAATTTTCAAAGATTTTGAAAGTGATAAAGTCATGAATTTAAAAATTTCTCAATTTTATAAAAACTTGTGATTTTTAAAAATTCGTAATTGTTGAAAAAGTAAAGATTTTTACAATGTTAGGATTTTGAAATGCTGACTTTTTCAAAAATTATGACATATTGAAAACTCAAGAATTTTTGGAAAATCTAAATTATTCACTATCGACCAATTTTGAAAATCCCGATATTTTAAAAAGTTGAGATTTTTGAAACATGTGGTTTAAAAAAGACGGACTCAAACGTACACCCGGAGTACAAGTTATGACCTTTTCAAATTCTTGATAATTTTTGTGCATCACTACATTTTTTAAATCTTCACTCTTTTGAGATTATAACTTTTTTGAAAATTCCAACTTTTTCAAAAATCGCAACTATTTAAAAAATCACGACGTTTTCAATAGTAAAAACCTTTTCATAAATCCCAAATTTTTAAAAATAATTAAATTTTCTATAATCTCAGCTTTATCAAAAGTGTGGACGTTTTTGAAAATCAGAACATATTAAAAAACCTGACTTTTTCAAAACTCCTGACGTTTTAAAAATCCCAACATTTTCAAGAAAATTGACTTTTTAAAAACTTGACTTTTCAAAATCCTAACATTTTTGAAAATCTTAAATTTTAAAAATCACAACTTTTTGGAAAATCTAAAAATTTTAAAATCTCGTCTTTTAAAAAATTTTAAATTTTTCGAAATCATAACTTGTTTGAAAATCTGAGCATTTTCAAAGTCCCAACATTTTTTAAATCTTGATGTTTTCAAAAATAAAAACTTTGTATAAAATTGAATGAGTTTTTGAAATTCCTAACTTTTTCAAAATACCAATTTTTTTCTAATTCAAACTATTTTAAGGTTTTTAGGTTGAGGGTTTAGGGCTCAGGGGATTTAGTGTTTAGGGTTTAGGTTTTTGGGCTCAGGATTTGGGGTTTAGGGTTTAGTGTTTAGGGTTTAGGGATTAGGGCTTATGGCTTAGGGTTCAGGGTTAAGGGTTGAGTGTTAGGGTTTGGAGATCAAGGTTTAGGGTTTAGGGTTATGATTTAAGGCTCGATTTTAGGGTTTGGGGTTCTAGGTTTACGGTTTAGGGTTTTTATTTAGGGTTTAGGGCTCATGGTTTACGATTGAGGGTTTAGTATTTAAAATTTTGCATTTAGGGTTTAAGGGTTTAAGACTCATAATTTAGGGTTTGGAGAAATTAGAGCTTAAGGTTTAGGTCGTAAAGGTCGGGGTTTAGGTCTCACAATTCAAGGTTGAGGGTCCATGGCTCGGGGTTCGATGTTTGGGTTTATGAGTTTAGGTTTTAGTGTTAGGCTTAAGGCTTTAGGGTTCATTGTTTAGGATTTAGGCTTGATGGCTCGGGGATCAAAGTTTAGGGTTCATGGTTTAATGTTTGGGGTTTAGAGTTTAGGTTTTATGATTATGGATTTGGGTTTATGGTTTATGGCTGAGGGTTTAGGGATTAGGATTTAGTTATAAGGGTTTAGGGTGTAGGGTTTTGGGCTTAGTGTTTAGGATGTTGGGGTTTAAGGGTTTAACATTTACGACTCAGGTTTCAAGTTATATGGGTTACAATTTTGAAAAAGTCATGATTTCAAAAATATCACGATTTTGAAACAAATAGGATTTTTGAAGATTTTGAAAGTGATAAAGTCATGAATTTAAAAAGTTCACAATTTTTAAAAAACTCTTCATTGTTTAAAAATTTGTAATTTTTGAAAAAATCACGATTTTATAAAATGTTGGAATTTTGAAAATGTAAGGATTTAAAAAAATAAGGATATTCAAAATAGTTGGCATTTAAAAATTTCTTCACGTTTGTAATTCTCGTCTTATTTCAAAATTGCACATGTTTTAAAAATCTTGTCATTTTTAAAAATCCCAACATTCTCAAAATTCTTGGCCTTTTCAAAATCACAAGTTTTTTGAAATCCCAACCTTTTCATATTCCTAACTTTTTTGAAAATCTTAATTTTTTCAAAAACTCTAATTTTTTTAATTCGAACATTTTTTGAATTATGAAGTTCTATCTTTTTCTAAAATTGTAAATTTTTTAAAATCCTATTTTTTTTTTGGAAAATATTGACTTTTTCAAAAATCATGACATATTAAAAAACCCAGAATTTTTGGAAAATCGAAATTATTCAAACTCTCGAATTTTTTTTAAAAATTTGGATATTTTTAAAAAATTGAGATTTTGAAACAAGTGGATTGAAAAACTGAACTCAAATGGACACCCGGAGCAGAACGTTATGATGCTTTAAAGTTCTTTCTAATTTTGGCACATCACTACATTTTTGAAATCTTGACTCTTTTTCGACTTTTAAAAAATTGTAACTATTTCAAAAATAGTGATATTTTCAGAAATCCCAACTTTTAAAAATTCTTGAATTTTCTAAAATTTTAACTTTATAAAAATTCTGACATTTGTGAAAATTCTTTATTTTTATAAAAATTGTATTTTTGTGCAAAACATAAATATTAAAAGTCTGGACTTTTCAAATAACCTGAATTATTCAAAAAACCCGACTACTTCAAAAATATTGACATTCTAAAAATTCCATCATTTTCCATAATCTTGACATTTTTCAAAATCCGAACCTTTGAAAAATCCTAACTTTTTCAAAAATCTTCACTTTTACAAAATCAAGACGTTTTGGAAAATATCATATTATTAAAAATCCACTCTTTTCAAAAATCTTAACTTTTTTTAAAATGTCATGTTTTTCAAAAATATTGACTTTTTAAAATATCCAGACTCTTCAAAAATGTGAAAAGCCCAACTCTTTAGAAAATCCCAACTTTTAAAAAATCATGACTTTTTCAAAATATTCATTTCTCGAAAACCGCAACTTGTTTGAAAATTTGAACATTTTAAAAGTCCCAACATTTTTAAAATCTTGATATTTTATAAAATAACTTTGAGCTCAGGATTCGAGGTTTAGGGTTTTGGGATTAGGGCTGAGAGTTGAGAGGGTTTAGGGTTTAAGGGTTTTGCATTTAGGGTTTACGGCTCATTGTTTATGATTAAGGGTTTAGTATTTAGGATTTATCATTTAGGGTTTTAGGGTTTAAGACTTAGAATTTAGGGTTCGGGAGTAATTAGAGGTTTTAAGGTTTAGGGTTTATAGGGTATAGGGCTCAGAGTTTAGGGTTTAGGTCTCAGTGTTCATTATTAAGAGTATATGGCTCGGGGTTTATGGTTCAAAGTTATGAGTTTAGGGTTTTGGCTTAGGGCTCATGGGTCAAAGGATAGGGTTTTGGGTTTTGGAGTGGGTCAGCCCTAGGCTTTAGGGTTCATTGTTTAGGGTTTAGGGTTTAAGGATCAAGGTTAGGGGATTAGGGTTAATTGTTTAGGGTTTATGGTTTAAGGCTTAGGGGTAGGGGTTTAGGGTTTAGGGTTTAGGCTTCATGGCTCGGGATCGAGTTTAAGGTATGGGGTTTAGAATTTAGGTTTTACAATTTAGGTATTTGGGTTTATGGCATAGGGTTTAGGGTTTAGGATTCAGTGTTAAAGGTTTACGGTTTTGGGCTTACTATTTTGGATGTTAGGGTTTAGGGTTTTAGCATTTACGAATCAGGTTTTAGGTTTTGGAGTTTAGTGTTTAGGGGTTGCAATTTTGAAAAAGTCATGATTTAAAAAATATCCTGATTTTGAAACAGTTAGGATTTTCAAAATTGATAAACTGATGAATTTAAAAAATTTTTTTTTAAAACCTCCATTTTAAAAAAATTGTAAATTGTGAAAAAGTCACGATTTTATAAAAAGTTGGAATTTTGAAAAATTAAAGATTTTGAAAATGTTACGATTTTTAAAAAAATAGTTTATTCAAAACATTTGGCATTTAAAAATGTTTTTAGTTTTGTGATTCCTAACTTATTTCAAAATTACACATTTTTCTAAATCTTTTCTTTTTGAAAATCCCAACTTTCTCAAAATTCTTGGGTTTTTCAAATTATGAATTTTTCTGAAAGCTCAACTTTTTAAAAATTCCACTCTTCAAAAATTTGAAATGCCCAACTCTTTAGAAAATATAAACTTTAAGAAAATCACGACTCTTTTGAAATATTAATTTTTCAAAAACCCCAACTTGTATAAAAATTTGAACATTTGAAAAGTCCCAACATTTTTAAAATCTTGACGTTTTCAAACATAACAACTTTGTTTAAAATTGCAACATTTTCAAAAGTTCATTTTTTTAAAATCTTAAATTTTTAAAATCCAGGACTTTTTAAAAATCCCATGTTTTTCAAAATAAGGTTCTAGGTTGAGGTTTTAGGGCCTAAGGGATTTGGTGTTTAGGGTTTCAGTTTTTGGGCACATGATTTGGGGTTTAGTGTTTAGGGATTAGGGATTAGGGTTGAGGATTGAATATCCTTAAGTATTCTAAAATCCTCCATTTTTCAAAATCCCAACATTTTCAAAAATCTTCACGTTTTTGAAAATCTTGACTTTTTGGAAAATCTCAAAATTTTAAAAATTTCATCTCCTAAAAAATTCCAACTTTTTCAAAAATTTAGACTCTTCAAAATCTAGACTCTTCAAAAATTTGAAATTCCTAACTTTTAAAAAATCTTGACTTTTTTGAAATATTTATTTTTAGAAAACCCCAAATTGTTTGAAAATCTCAACATTTTCAAAGTCCCAACATTTTTAAAATCTTGATGTTTTCAAAAATAACAACTTTGTTTAAAATAACAACTCTTTGAAAATACCAACATTTTCAAAATCTAACAATTTTAAGGTTTCTAGGTTGACGGTTTAGGGCTCAAGGGATTTTGTGTTTAGGGTTTACATTTTTGGGCTGAGGATTCAAGGTTTAGAGTTTAGTGTTTAGGATTTATGGATTATGGCTCATGGCTCAAGGCTAAGGGTTTAGGGTTGAGGTTAAGGGTTCGAGGATAAAGGTTTAGGGTTTAAGAATTAAGTTTTAGGTTTTAGAGTTTTGTAGTTTAGTGTTTAAGTTTTAGTGTTTAGGTCCTAGGTTTAAGGGTTTGGGGTTCGATTTTTATGGTTGAAGGTTTTGCTCTTAGGGTTTAGGAGAAATTAGAGCTTAAGTTTAGGGTTTATATGGTATAGGGCTCAGATTTTAGGGTTTAGGGTGTAGGGGTAACGGTTTAGGGTTTATGTCTCAGTATACATGGTTGAGGGTCCATGGCTTAGGGTTTGAGGTTTCGGGTTATGATTTTAGGTATCTAGCTAAAGGTTTAGGGTTTAGGGTGTTGGCTTAGGAGTCACGGTTCAAGGTATAGGGTTTAGGGTTTAGGGTTAGGCCTAAAGCTTTAGTGTTCACTATTTAGGGTTTAGGGTTTAAGTGTCAAGGTTAGTGGTTTAGAATTTATTATATAGGGTTTACGGCTCATGGTTTAGGTTTTAGGCTTCATCGCTGCATGGTTTAGGGTTTATGGTTGGAGCTTTGAGATTTATAGTTTAGGTTTAGCAATTTAGGGATTTGGGTTTATGTTTAGCATTAAGTGTTCATGGTCTATGGTTTAGGATTTAGGGTTTTGGGCTTAATGTTTAGGATGTTGTGGTTTATGGGTTGTAATTTTGAAAAAGTCACGATTTGAAAAATATCCCGATTTTAAAACAGTTAGGATTTCGAAAAAGTTATGATTTTAAAAAGGGATTTTTAAAAAAAGTAAGGATTTTTACAAGAATTGGGATTTTTGAAGAGTTGCAATTTTTAAAAAATTGAAACATAAAAAGTCAAGAATTTCAAAAACTCACAATTTCGAAAAATAGCGATTTCGGAAAAAAAATCAAAATTTCTTAAAAGTTTGAATTTTAGAAAAGTTCAGATTTCTAAAAATTCCTATTTAAGTCATGATTTTTATAAAGATGGGATTATTTTTAAAGTAGGGATTTTTAAAAAGTTTGAAATTTCAAAAATTGTGATTTGTAAAAAGTTGGGATTTTAAAAATTCGGGATATTTCAAAAATTATTAATTTTTCAAAAATAATGATTTTTAAAATTTATGATATTTTTAAAAATTTAAATTTTGTAAAAGTTTGCATTTTTTAAAATCCTGACTATTCAAATTCATAACTTTTTTTTGAAATCTGTCTTTTTAAAAATCTTGACTTGTTCAAAATACCAACTTTTTGAAAAACTCGGGATTTTAAGAAAGGTTGAATCTTAGATAATCAGGATTTTATAAAAATTCATTATTTTAAAATAAATCACAATTTTAAAAAAAGTCAAGATTTTTTAAAAACTCAATATGTTTTTAAAAGTTGGGATTTGAAAAATTCAAGATTTTGAAAATGTTGGGATTTCACAAAAGTTGGTATTTTTTAAATAGTCATGATTTTTGAAAAGGATAGGATTTTTAAAAGTCAAAATTTATGAAAGATTTGATATTTTTAAAGTTAGAATTTTCAAAAAGTTGAGATTTCATAGTATCATTTTTATTAAAGAGTCTGGTTTTTTTAGAACGTCTGTATTTTTTAAAAGTCTGCAATTTTGAGAGATTCAAGATTTTTTTAACTCAAAATTTTAGAAAAAGTAAAGATTTTTGAAAAATTTGGGATTTTAAAATCTTAGGATTTCGAAAAAACAAGGATTTTTTAAAAGTTTGGCTTTCGCAAAGATGTGCACCCTAATATATTGTGCTTTAAAATTAATATTCAAAAATAAATTATACTACAATGTAAAGCTCATTTTTACCTTCATGACGATATAATTATTTTTAAAATATGATTAGTTTAAGGATTTCATCCATAATTTCTTTTACTAGTGGCTTGTTTACTTTCAAAAACATGTGCATACTTTTAGTGCACAAATTATAATTTTTACTGATTAAAAAAACGTATTTCTCAATTCCATTCTACATGCACTCAAAGAAAAAAAAACTAAAAAATGACATTTTTCTCAAAGTTATGGGGGTGCACACACAAATATTTCATTTTCACGATTTGTGGACTTTGAAAATTAATAAAAAAATTCTATATTCATCCAAAAATTATGAAAATTTAGTGGGATCTCGTACATGGTTCTTATCTTTTTCGCAACTCAAAAATGAGGGGTCACACACACACAATAGGTTCTTATCTTTTTACACAAAAATACATACTATGATATTTGAGCCTCTTAATATCAACATTTTTTTTTTTAAATAGCAGTTTAGAAAATAGATTCTGAGCACTACAAAGTATTTATTCTTATTAATTTTTCAAAATTTTCAAAAACTTGGATTTTTTGAAATATCTAAACTCTAAGCTCTACGGTAGGTATTTTAAATAAGCAGGATTCTAGACTCTGTACAATAGTAGGTATTTTAAGTTTTAGCGTTTAAGGCTGCGAGGTTAAGCGTTCGGCGTATGCCCAAAGATGGGAGACCAAAAGCAAAAAAATCATTTTTGGCTGTAACACACTAAAGTTATGGCTCGGTCGCACTAGAAGGTGAAAAAGAAAATCTAGGTCACGTTACGAGATCGGATTTACCAAGCCAAATCGCGCTCGCGTTATGGTTTTCTATGTGTTTTTACACTTTATCCCTACCAAATTGAGATATTCTGCATTGGAAAAGGTACGAGCACGTTATAACACGCTCATGTTTCATCTTGTTGGGGTTTTGAATTCCCAATTAGAAGGCTTGGATTTCCAAACCAGAGGTTTGGAGTGTGTATTGCATGATTAAAACCGTGCTTGACAGAAAAACATCAAAATTTCACGAGTGCACCCAAATATGTCATGCTTTAAAATTAATATTCAAAAATAAAATATACTACGATGTCAAAACTCATTTTTACCTTGATGACTAAATAATTCTTTCTAAAATCTTATTAGTTTATGGATTTAATACATAATTTCTTTTACTAGTGCCTTATTTTCTTGCAAAAACCTATGCATACGTTTTCGTGTACAATTTATAATTTTTTCATCCAAATTAAAACAAAAAGTGTATTTTTTATCAAATCCATTCGGTGTTAAGGGTTTATTGTTTATGGTTTAAGATTTAGGGTTTTTGGCTTAGTGTTTAGGATGTGGGAGTTTAGGGTTTAATGTTTACGACTCAAGTTTCTTGTTTTATAGTTTAGGGTTTAGGGGTAATGATTTTGAAAAGTCACGATTTCAAAAATATCTCAATTTTGAAATAGTTAGGATTTTGAAAAATTCATGATTTTCAAAAAAGTCTGTATTTTTAAATATTTTGAAATTGATAAAGTCATGAATTTAAAAAGTTCACAATTTTTTAAAAAACTCATGATTTTTTAAAAAGTCATAATTTTCGAAAAAGTCATGATTTTTTAAAAAGTCGTGATTTTTTCAAAATTTTGAATTTTTAAAAGTTAGGATTTTAAAAAACATTAGGATATTCAAAACTGTTGGGATTTAAAAATCTATTCATTTTTTAATTCCCAACTTATTTGAAAATTGCACCTTTTTTCAAAATCTTGTCTTTTTTGAAAATTCCAACTTTCTCAAAATTCTTGGCTTTTTCTAAATCACGAATTTTTTGAAATCTAATTTTTGTTTAAAATCCCATCTTTTCATAATCCCGACTTTTTTTGAAAATCTCAACTTTTTCAAAAATCTTGAATTTTTGAAATTCAAACTTTTGTAGAATTATGAAATTCTATCTTTTCGAAAATTGTAAATTTCTTTAAAATCCTAATTTTTTTGAAATTCACACAAATTTTGGAAAATAAAGACTTTTTCAAAATTTATGACATATTCAAAATAAAGAATTTATAGAAAATCAAAATTATTCAAACTCCCGACTTTTTTTTTTTGAAAATCCAGATATTTTTAAAAAGTTGATATTTTTTAAACAAGTGGTTTAAATAAAAATAGACTCGAACAAACACCTGGAGCAAAAGTTATGATGACCTTTTCAAATTCTTGCTATTTTTGGCACATCACTACATTTTAGAAATCTTAACAGTTCAGACATTATAACTTTTTTAGAAATCCTAGCTTTTTATTAATTCCTGAGTTTTCTAAAATCTCAAATTTATCAAAAATACCGATTTTTTGAAAATCCTTACTTTTTTTAAAATTATAATTTTACAAAAATCGAAAATATTAAAAATCGGGACTTTTTCAAATATCCCAACTTATTCAACAATCCCGACTTTTTCAAAAATCACGAATTTTGCAAAATCTCATTTTTAAAAAAATTTCGTCTTTTAAAAAATCCTAAGTTTTTTTTAAAATTGTGAAAAAGCCCAATTCTTTAGAAAACTTCAACTTTAAAAAATCCTGACTTTTTGAAATATTCATTTTTCAAAAATATCAACTTATTTGAAAATTTAAACATTTTCAAAGTCCCAACTTTGTGTAAAATTTCAACCTTTTCAAAATTTGTGACTTTTTTGAAAATCTTAAGTTCTTTAAAATCTTGACTTTTCAAAAATCTCAACCTTTTCAAAAATGTCGACTTTTTTGAAAATCATTACTTCTTGAAAAATGCAAATATTAAAAATTAGGAATTTTTCAAATTCCTGATTTATTAAAAAATATTGACATTTTAAAATTCCCAACATTTTTGAAAATCTTGACTTTCTTGAAAATTGTGACATTTCAAAATCCCTTACTTTTTCGAAAATATTCACTTTTTACAAAATCACAACTTTTTTGAAAATCTCAATTTTTTTTAAATCCCTTCTTTTCAAAAATCCTAACTTTTTTGAAAATGTTGAGTTTTTAAAAATCTTGACTTTTTCAAATATTCAAACTCTTCAAAAATCTTGAATCTTAAAAATTTGTAAAAAGCCCAATTCTTTAGAAAATCTAAACTTTTCAAAAGTCCTGGATTTTTGAAATATTAATTTTGTGAAAACCCCAACTTGTTTGAAAATTTGAACATTTGCAAAGTCCCAACATTTTTTAAGCCTTGATGTTTCCAAAAATAAAAAATTTGTTTAAAATTGCAATTTTTCAAAAGTTGTGACTTTTTTTAAAATCCTGACATTTTAAAATATCTTGAGTTTTGAAATTCCAATTTTTTCAAAATACCAACTTTTTCCAAATCTAACTATTTTTATGTTTCTAAGTATAGGGTTTAGGGCTCGGGGAGTTACTATTTAGAGTTTAGGTTTTTGGGCTCAAGATTCGGGGTTTAGGGTTTAGTGTTTAGGAATTCGGGCTCAAGACTCAATGTTTTGGGTTTGAGAATAAGCTTTTAGGGTTTAGTGTTTAGGGTTAGGAATTATGACTCAATTTTTAGGGTTTGGGGTTCGATGTTTATTGTTGAGGGTTTTACATTTAGGGTTTAATGCTCATTCTTTACGATTGATGGTTTAGCATTTAGGATTTTAGGGTTTATGAGCACTTAGAGCTTAAGGTTTATTATAGTTTATAGGTTTAACGTTTAGGTCTTGGTGTTCATGGTTGAGGGTCTATGGAATAGGGTTCGAGGTTCGGGGTTATGAGTTTAGATTTTAGGGTTTAGGGTTCATTGTTTAGTGTTTAGGATTTATGGCTCGGGTTACGAGTTTAGGGTTTAGGCTTCATGGCTCATGGCTTAGGGTTTATGGTTTAAGGTTTAGGGTTCGGTGTTTAGGGATTAGGGATCGGGGCTTAGGGTTCAAGGTTCAGGGATTAAGGTTTACGGTTTAAGAATTATGTTTTAGTGTTTACTATTTTAGGGTTTGCGGTTAAGGGTTAGGATTTAGGGCTCATGTTTTAGGTTAAGGATTTGAGGTTTATGGTTTAGAGTTTATTGTTTAGGGTATAGGATTCAGGGCTCGGGGTTGAGGGTTTATGGTTTAAGGTTAGGGGTTTAGAGTTTAGGATTTACAACTTTTTGAAATCCCAACATTTTTAAAAACGTGACGTTTTCGAAAATCAAAACTTTTTTCAGAAATGCCAACTTTTAAATGTTCTTGTATTTTCTAAAATATAAACTTTATTAAAAATATCGACGTTTTGGAATATCCTTATATTTTTAAAAATTATAATTTTTGAAAATTGCAAAATTTAAAAATCTGTACTTTTTCGAATATCCTGAATTTTTCAAAAATCTTGACATTTTAAAAATCCCAAAATTTTCCAAAATATTGACATTTTGAAAATCCTGAATTTTTGAAAATCTTCACTTTTACAAAATCACAACTTTTTGAAAATCTCAAAAAAAAATTAATTTTTTTTTTCAAAAATCTTAATAAAAATCTTGACTTTTAAAAAAATCCAAACTCTTCAAAAATGTGAAATGCTTAACTGTTTAGAAATTCCCAACTTTTCAAAAATCCTGAATTTTTTGAAATTTTCATTTTTGAAAACCCCAACTTGTTTGAAAATTTGAACATTTTCAAAGTCCCAACATTTTTTAAATCTTGATGTTTTCAAAACTAACAATTTTTTTTTAAATTACAACCTTTTCAAAACTCGTAATTTTTTTTAAAGTCTCAAGTTTTTAAAATCTCAACTTCTCAAAAAATCTTGAATTTTTGAAAATCCTTCTTGTTCAAAATACCAACTTTTTCCAATTCTAACTATTTTAAGGTTTCTAGATTAGCATTTAGGGCTTAGCGGATTTAGTGTTTAGGGTTTAGGGATTAGGGCTCATGGTTCTGGTTTCGGGGTTTAGGTTTGAGGTTAAGGGTTCGGGAATCACGGTTTAGGGTTTAAGAATTATTTTTAAGGTTTGGTGTTTAGGGCTCAACTTTTAGGGTTTGGGGTTCAAGGTTTATGGTTGAGGGTTTGGTATTTAGGATTTAGCAGATTAAGGTTTTAGGGTTTATGAGCAATTAGAGCTTAAAGTTTATGATTTATATAGGTTATAGGGCTTAGAGTTTAGAATTTAGGGCATAGGTGTCGGGTTCTATGGTTTAGGTCTCGGTGTTCATTGTTGAGGGTCCATGGCTCAGCATTCGAGGTTTAGTTTATGTGTTTAGGATTTAGGCGTTAGGTCTCTAGCTAAATGTTTAGGGTTTAGGGTTTTAAGTTAGTGTTCATGGTTTAAGGTATAAGGTTTAGTGTTAGGCCTAAGGATTAGGGTTCACTGTTTAGGATTTATTGTTTAGGGTTTAGGTTTTAGGCTTCATGGCTCGGGGTTTGGGGTTTAGGGTTTACGGTATAAGGTTTGGGGTTTAGAGTTTAGGTTTTACGATTTACAGATTTGGGTTTATGGTTTTGGGAGAGGGTTGAGGGTTTAGGATTTAGGGTTTTGGGCTTAGTGTTATGTTGGGGTTTACGATTTAGCATTTACTACACAAGTTTCATGTTTTAGGGTTTTATGTTTAGGAGTTGTGATTTTGATAAAGTCACAATTTAAAAATTATTATAGTTTTGAAACAGTTAGGATTTTGAAAAGATGTGATTTTCACAAAAAAAGTTTATATTTTCAAAGATTTTTAAAGTGATAAAGTCATGAATTTAAAAAGTTAAGAATTTTTAAAAAAACTCGTGATTTTTAAAGTGTTAGTATTTTTATTAAAAATAAGATATTCAAAACAGTTGGGATTTAAAAATATCTCTCGTTTTGTAATTCCTAAGACTTGTTTGAAAATTACACCTTTTTCAAAATCTTGTCTTTTTGAAAACCCCAACTTTTTAAAATTCTTGGCTTTTTCGAAATCATGATTTTTTGAAATTCCAAATTTTGTACGAAATCCCAACCTTTTCATAATCTTGACTTTTTGAAAATCTCAATTTTTTCAATAACCCTAAACTTTTTCAAATTCAAAGTTTTCTAGAATTATGAAATCCTAAATTTTTAAAATTTACAACTTTTTTAAAATAATGACTTTTAAAAAATCATGACATATTCAAAATCCTAGAATTTCTTGAAAATCTAAATTATTTAAGCTCCCAACATTTTTTTGAAAATCTTGATATTTTAAAAAGTTGAGATTTTTAAAACAAGTGGTTAAAAAAAAGCAGACTCAAACGGACACCTCGAGCACAAGTTATATGAAACTTTGTCATGTTCTTGCTAATTTTGGCACATCACTAATTTTCAAAATCTTGACTATTTTGAGATTATAACTTATTGCGAATTTTTTGAATAACCTGACTTATTCAAAAATCCCAACTTTTAGAAAAATCTTGACATTTTAAAAATCCCAACATTTTCCAAAATCTTGACTTTTTTGAAAATTGGGACTTTACAAAAATTCTGACTTTTTGGAAAATCTCAAATTTTTAAAAATTTCATATTTTCAAAAATCCTACTTTTTAAAAAATGTCTACTTTTAAAAAAATCTTAACTTTTTCAAAAATAAAGACTATTCAAAAAGCGAAAATCCCACCTCTTTCGTAAATCCCAACTTTTCAAAATCCTGACTTTTTGAAATATTCGTTTTTTGAAAACCCCAATTTGTTTGAAAATATGAACATTTTCAAAGTCCCTACATTTTTAAATCTTCATGTTTTAAAAAATAACAACTTTTTCAAAATCGTGACTTTTCTGAAAATCTCAAGTTATTGAAAATCTTGACTTTTTTAAATCCCAAGTTTTTCAAAATACCAAGTTTTTCCAAACCTAAATATTTTAAGGTTTCTAGATTGAGGGTTTAGGGCTTAAGGAATTTAGTGTTTGGGGTTTAGGTTTTTGGACTCATGATTTTTGGTTTTGGGTTTAGTTTTTAGGGTTTAGGGATTAAGGATCGGGGTTCGGTGATTAGCTTTGAGGTTCAAGGTTCGGGGATAAAGGTTTAGGGTTTTGGCGTTTAGGGTTAGGATTTATGGCTGAGGTTTTAGGGTTTAAGGTTGAGGGTTTTTGTATTAAGGTTTTAGGACTCATGGTTTATGATTGAGGGTTCAATATTTAGGAGTTAAAATTTAGGGTTTTAGGGTTTACGACTATAAATTTAGGTTTTAGGAGCAATTAGAGCTTAAAGTTTAGGGGTTATAGGGCTTAGAGTTTAGGGTTTAGGGGTCGGGGTTTAGAGTTCAGTGTCAATGTTCGTGGTTTAGGGTCCATGGCTCGGTATTCGAGGTTCGAGGTTATGAGTTTAGGGTTTAGGGTTTAGGTCTCTATCTAAAGGTTTAGTGTTTATTGTTTTGGCTTAGGTCTCACGGTTCAAGGTATAGGGTTATCCTAAGGCTTTTAGGCTTTAAGGCTAAGGGTTAGTTTAGGTTTTATTGTTTAGGGTTTAGGGTTTAGGTTTCATGGATCAAGGATCGGGTTTAATGTTTATGGTGTAATGGTTAGGGTTTATAGTTTAGGTTTTACGATTTGGGGATTTGGGTTTATGGTTTAGCATTAAGTGTTAAGGGTTTACGGTTTAGGATTTAGGGTTTTGGGCTTAGTGTTTAAGATGTTGGAGAAGGGTTTAGCGTTTAGGACTCAAGTTTCAGGTTTTAGGGTTTAGGGGTCGTGATTTTGAAAAAGTCATGATTTCAAAACATCCCAATTTTCATACAGTTAGGATTTTCAAAAATTCATTATTTTCAATAGAGGTTGTATTTTCAAACATTTTGAAAGTCATGAAGTCATGAATTTAAAAAGTTCACAATTTTTAAAAAACTCTGTGATTTTTAAACATTTGTAATTTTCAAAAAAGTCATGATTTTAAAAATTAATTTTTTTAAAATATTAGGATTTTTAAAAAATGTTATTCAAAATAGTATGGATTTAAAAATCTCTTCAGTTTGTAATTCCCAACTTATTTGAAAATTGTAATTTTTAAAAACTCGTGTCTTTTTAGAAAATCCCAACTTTCTCAAAATTCTTGGCTATTTCAAATCATGACTCTTTAGAAATCCCAACCTTTTCATAATCTTGAATTTTTGAAAATCTCAACTTTTTCAAAAACCATAACATTTTTAAATTCAAACTTTTTAGAATTATGAAATTCTATCATTTTCTAAAATTGCAATTTTTTAAAATACTAATTTTTTAAAAATTCACAATGTTTTCAAAATAATGACTTTTTCGAGTTCCTACTAATTTTTATGCATCACTACATTTTGGGCATCAAAACTTTTTCAATAATCAATACATTTTCGATAATTAAAACTTTTTAGAAATCCCAACTTTTTAAAAAATCCTAATTTTTCTAAAATCTCAACTTTATCAAAAATCTCCTCTTTTTTTGTCAAATCCTCACTTTTTAAAAAATTATTTATTTTTCAAAAATTAGAAATATTAAAAATCAAACTTTTTCGAATATCCTAACTTTTTCAAAAATCTTGACGTTTTAAAAATCCCCAAAATTTTGCAAAATCTTGAATTTTTATAAAATCCTAATGTTTTTACATTTAGGGATTACGGCTTAGGAGTCAGGGTTTAGGGTTTAGGTCTCGGTGTTCAAAAATGTTGGATTTAAAAATTTCTTCGATTTTGTAATTCCCGGCTTATTTGAAAATTGTTCCTTTTTTTTCAAAATCTTGTCGAGTTTAAAAATCAAAACTTTTAAAAATTCTTGGCTTTTTTGTGAAATCATGAATTTTTGAAATCCTAATTTTTGTTCGAAATCCCAACCTTTTCATAAACCTAACTTTTTTGGATTCAGTGTTAGTGAAATTCTATCTTTTCTTAAATTGCAAATTCAGTAAAATCATAATTCTTTTGAAATTCACAACTTTTATGAAAATAATGACTTTTTAAGAAATCATGACATATTCAAAAATCAATTTTTTTTGGAAAATCTAAATTATTCAAACACTTGAATTTTTTTAAAATTCTAATATTCTAAACAAGTCGAAATTTTTTAAACATGTGGTTTTAAAATAAAAACGGACTCAAGCAAACACTTGGAGCACAAGTTAATACCGTTTTAGTTACATTTTTGAAATATTGACTTTTTTGAGATTGTAACTTTTTAAAAAATCCCAACTTTTTCAAAAATCGCAACTATTTAAAAAATCGCAACATTTATAATTTTTTAAATCTTGATGTTTTCAAAAATAAACACTTTGTTTAAAATTGCAACTTTTTCAAAATTCAATGACTTTTTTGAAAGTCTCAAGTTTTGAAACTCCGTAGAGTTTTAAAAATTCCATGTTTTTCAAAATCTAACTATTCTAAGGTTTCCTGGTTGAGGGCTTACGGGATTTAGTGTTTAGGGTTTCGGGATTAGGGCTCAAGCCTTCAGGGTTCAGGGATCAAGTTTTAGGGTTTAAGCATTAGGTTTTAGGTTCAAGGTTTTGGGGTTTAGGGTTTAGGGTTCGGGTTTAGGATTTAGGGTTTGGGGTTCGAGGTTTACTGGTTGAGGGTTTTGCACTTAGGGTTTAGGGCTCATGGTTTACGATTGAGTGTTTAAGACGTAGAATTTAGGGTTTCTAAGGTATACAGCTCAGATTTTAGGGTTTAGGGCGTACGAGTAAGGGTTTCATCTCTCAATGTTCATTGTTAACTCGGGTCCATGGCTTAGGGTTCTAGATTCGGGGTTATGAGTTTAGGGTTTAGGGTTTTTCTTAGTGATCATGATTCAAGATAGGGTTTAGGGTTAGCTCTAAGGCATTAGGGTTTAGGGTTTATGGTTAAAGGTTTCGGTTTAGAGTTTATGTATTACGATTTAGGTATTTGAGTTTATGGTTTATCGCTGAGGGTATATTATTCAATGTTAAGGGTTTTGTGTTTATGGATTAGGATTTAGTGTTTTTAACTTAGTGTTTAGGATGTTGGGGTTTAGGGTTTAGCATTTACGACTCAGGTTTCAGGTTTTAGTGTTGAGGGTTTAGGGGTTACGATTTTGAAAAAGTCATGATTTAAAAAATATACCAATTTTGAAAAAGTTAGGAATTTGAAAAATTCTATATTTTCAAAGATTTTGAAAGTGATAAAGTAATGAATTCAAAATGTTTGATAATTTTTAGTAGAACTTTTGATTTTTTAAAAATTCGTAATATTCGAAAAATTCACGATTTTATAAAATTTAGAATTTTGAATAAGTAAAGATTTTGAATACGTTACCATTTTCAAAAAATAGGATATTGAAAAGACATGGGATTTTAAAATATCTTCAGTTTGTAATTCCCGACTTATTGAAAATTACACCTTTTTAAAAATCTTTCTTTTTTGACAATCCAAACTTTCTCAAAATTCTTGTTCAAAATCCCGAGCTTTTCATAATCGTCACTTTTTTGAAAATTTCAACCTTTTCAAAAAACCCTAAAAAATTTTACATTCAAACTTTTTTAGAATAATGAAATTCTATCTTTTTCTAAAATTGTAAATTTTTTAAAATCCTATTTTTTTAAAAAATTGACAACCATTTGGAAAATAATGACTTTTTCAAAAATAATGACATATTTAAAAATCCAGAATTTATGGAAAATATGAATTACTTAAACTCTCGACTTTTTTATTAAATTTTGATATTTTAAAAAAGTTTAGATTTTTGAAACATGTGGTTTAAAAAAAAAGACTCAAACGGACACCCAGAGCACAAGTTATGACATTTTCAAGTTCTTGATAATTTTGGGGCATCACTACATGAAAGTTGAGTTTTTAAACATGTGGTTTCATAAGAAAGACTCCTTTGAGATTATAACTTATTTGAAAATCCCAATTTTTTCAAAAATCGTGATGTTTTGAAAATCAAACTTTTTCTGAAATCCCAACTTTTAAACAATTCCTAAATTTTCTAAAATCTGAACTTTTATAAAAAAATGTTGACTTTTTAAAAATCCTTACTTTTAAATTTTTATTTTTATTTTTTCAAAAATCACAAATGTTAAATATCGAGACTTTTTGAATATCCTTACTTATTAAAAAATCTTGACATTTTAAAAATCCCAAGATTTTCCAAAATCTTTACTTTTTTGAAAATCCTTAGTTTTCAAAATCCCGACTTTTTCAAAATCTTCACTTTTAGAAAATGTCGAGTTTTTGAAAATCTAGAATCTTACAAAATACTTGACTATTCAAAATGAGAAAAGCCCAACTCTTTCAAAATCCAAACTTTTCAACAATCTGGACTTTTTTCTAAATATTGTTTTGTTTAAAACCCCAACTTATTTGAAAATTTGAACATTTTCAAAGTCCCAACATTTTTAAATATTGATGTTTTCAAAAATAATAACTTTGTTTAAAATTGCAACCTTTTCAAAAGTCATGACTTAAGTTTTTGAAAATCTTGAATTTTTCAAAAATCTTGAATTTTTAAAATTCCAAGTTTTTCAAAATACCAACTTTTTCCAAATCTAACTATTTTAAGGTTTCCTAGTTGAGGGTTTAGGGCTTAGGGGATTTACTATTTAGGGTTTAGGTTTTTGGGCTCAGGATTCAGGGTTTAGGGTTTGGGGATTAGGGCTCAAGGCTCGAGGTTCACGGTTTAGGGTTTAGGGTTGAGTTTTAGGGTTCGGGATCAAGGTTTACGGTTTAAGAATTAGGTTTTAGGTTTAGGGTTTTGGGTTCGAGAGTTTAGGGTTCAAGGTTAGGATTTACGACTCAATTTTTAGGGTTTGGGGTTAGAGGTTTACGGTTGAGGGTTTTACACTCGGGTTTAGGGATCACGGTTTACGATTGAGGGTTTAGTATTTAGGATTTAGCATTTATGGTTTTAGGGTTTAAGACTCATAATTTAGGGTTTCTAAGGTATATAGGATCAGAGTTTAGGGTTTAGGGTGTAGGGGTCGGTGTTCAATGTTTAGCTCTCGGTGTTCATTGTTGAGGGTCCATGGCTCGGGGTTCAAGATTTACGGTTATGAGTTTAGGGTTTAGGTCCCTAGTTAAAGGTTTAGGGTTTTGTCTTAGGGCTCACGAGTTCAAGATAGGGTTTAGGGTTAGACCTAAGGCATTAGGGTTCACTATTTAGGGTTTAAGGTTCATTCACTGTTCGGGGTTTAGGGTTTAGGGTCTATGGTTAAACGTTTGAGTTTAGATTTTAGGTATTACGATTTAGGTATTTGGGTTTATGGTTTATGGCTGAGGTTTATATGATTCAATTTTAAGGGTTTTGTGTTTATGGATTAGGATTTAGGGTTTTGAACTTAGTGTTTAGGATGTTGGGGTTTAGGGTTTAGCATTTACAACTCAGGTTTAAGGTTTTAGGGTTTAGGGTTTAGGGGTCGCAATTTTGAAAAAGTCACGATTTCAAAAATATCCCAATTTTGAAAAAGTTATGATTTTAAAAAAATTCTATATTTTCAAATATTTTGAAAGTGATAAAGTCATGAATTTAAAAAGTTTCACAATTTTTTAAAAACTTGTGATTTTATAAAATTTAGAATTTTTAAAAGTAAAGATTTTGAATATGTTAGCATTTTAAAAAAAAAGATATTCAAAAGACTTGACATTTTAAAATCTCTTCAGTTTGTAATTCTGACTCATTTGAAAATTGCACCCTTTTTCAAAATCTTATCTTTTTTAGAATCCCAACTTTTTCAAAATTCTTTGCTTTTTCAAAATCATGAGTTTTTTGAGATCCCGATTTATGTTTGAAATCCCAAGCTTTTCATAATTCTGACTTTTTAAAAATTTCAACTTTTTTAGAAAAATGAAATTCTATCTTTTTCTAAAATTTTTAACTCCTTAAAATCCTATTTTTGAAAATTGACAACCATTTGGAAAATAATGACTTTTTCAAAAACAATAACATATTTAAAACTCCAAATTTCTAGAAAATATGAATTATTTAATCTGTAGATTATTTTTAAAAATCCTTATATTTTGAACAAAGTTTAGATTTTTGAGACATGTGGTTTTAGAAAGAGGACTAAAATGGACACCGGAGCACAAGTTATGACTTTTTGAAGTTCCTTATAATTTTGGCGCATCACTACATCAAAGTTGAGATTTTTGAAACATTTGGTTTCATAAGAAAGACTCTTTTGAGATTATAACTTTTTTGAAAATCCCAAAATTTTCAAAAATCACAACTATTTCAAAAATGGTGACGTTTTTGAAAATCAAAACATTTCAAAAATCCCAACTTTTAAAAAATTCCTAAATTTTCTAAAATCTTAACTTTTATCAAAAATGTCACCTTTTTTTAAAAATCCTTACTTTTTAAAAAAATTATATTTTTTTGAAAATCGCAAAATAATAAATATAGGGACATTTGTGCATATCCCGACTTAGTCAAAAATCCAAACTTTTTAAAAATCTTGACATTTTAAAAATCCCAAGATTTTCCAAAACCTTGACTTTTTTTTGAAAATCCTTAGTTTTCAAACATCCTAACTTTTCGAAAATCTTCACTTTTAGAAAATGTCGAGTTTTTCAAAAATCCTAACTCATAAAAATCCCAACTCTTTCAAATCCAACTTTTCAAAAATATGGACTTTTTCAAAATATTAATTTTTTGAAAACCCCAACTTCTTTGAAAATAAGAAAATTTTCAAAGTCCCAACATTTTTTAAATCTTGTTGTTTTCAAAAATAAACACTTTGTTTAAAATTGTAACTTTTTCAAATGTCATTACTTTTTTAAAAGTCTCAAGTGTTTGAAAATCCTGAATTTTTTTAAATTCCAAGTTTTTCTAAATACCATCATTTTCTAAATCTAACTATTTTAAGGTTTCATGTTTGAAGGTTTATGACTTATGGGATTTAGTGTTTAGGGTTTACTTTTTAGGGTTTGGGGATTAAGACTCAAGGCTCGAGGTTCACAGGTTTAGGGTTTAGGGTTGAGTTTAAGGGTTCGGGGATCAAGGTTTAGGGTTTAAGAATTAGGTTTTAGGTTTAGGGTTAGGATTTAGAGCTCAAGTTGTAGGGTTTGGGGTTTTAGGTTTACAGGTTGAGGGTTTTTCACTTTGGGTTTAGGGCTCATGGTTTACGATTTTAGGGTTTAAGGGTTAGAGTTTAGGGTTTATGGCGTAGGGGTCAGGTTTAAGGGTTCAACTCTCGGTGTTCATTGTTGAGTTTCTATGGCTCAAGGTTCAAGATTCAGGGTTATGAGTTTAGGGTTTAGGGTATTTTCTTAGAGCTCACGGTTCAAGATAGGGTTTAGGTTAGGCCTAGGGCTTTAGGGTTCACTTTGTTTAGGGTTTAGGTTTAGGACTAGGGCTTTAGGGTTCATTATTTAGGGTTTAGAGTTTAGGTATTATGATTTAGGTATTTGGGTTTATGGTTTATGGTTGAGGTTTAGGGTATATGATTCAGGTGTTAAGGGTTTTGTGTTAATGGATTAGGATTTAGGGTTTTGAACTTAGTGTTTAGGATGTTGGGGTTTAGGGTTTAGCATTTACAACTCAGGTTTAAGGTTTTAGGGTTGAGGGTTTAGGGGTTACGATTTTGAAAAGTCACGATTTCAAAAATATCCCAATTTTGAAAAAATTAGGGATTTGAAAAAGCAATGATTTTAAAAAAGTTTGTATTTTCAAATTTTTTTAAAGTGATAAAGTCATGAATTTAAAAAGTTTCATAATTTTAAAAAAAACTCGTGATTTTTAAAAATTCGTAATATTCGAAAAAGTCACGATTTTATAAAATTTAGAATTTTGAATATGTTAGAATTTTAAAAAATAGGATATTCAAAGTGATTTTAAAATCTCTTTAGTTTTGTGATTCTTGACTTATTTTAAAACTTTTCATGATCCTAATTTTTTCAAAATCTCAACTTTTTCAAAAAAATGACTTTTTCAAAAATCATGAGATATTCAAAATTCAAATTTTTTGGAAAATCTAATTTATTCAAACTCCCGACTTTTTTTTAAATCTTGATATTTTAAAAAAGTTAAGATTTTGAAACATGTGTTTTAAAAAATGGACTGAAATAGACAACTGGAGTACAAGTTATGACCTTTTAAATTTCCTGCTAATTTTGGCACTTTTTGAAATCTTAACTCTTTTGAGATTATAACTTTTTCAAATATCCCAACTTTTTCTGAAATCCTAGCTTTTTAAAAATTCTTGAATTTTCTAAAATCTCAACTTTATAAAAATATAGACTTTTTTGAAAATCCTTACTTTTTTAAAAATTATTTTTTTCAAAAATCACAAATATTTAAAACTAGGACTTTTTCCAATATCTTGACTTATTCAAGAATCTTGACATTTTAAAAATCCCAACATTTTCAAAAATCTTGACTTTTTGAAAATCGTAACTTTTCAAAAATCTTGACTTTTCCATAAATCGTCACTTTTACAAAATCATCTTTACTGAATATCTCAAATTTTTTTAAAATCGGTGTTTTCAAAAATCTGAACTTTTAAAAAATCTCTTCAAAATGTGAAAATCCCAACTCTTTCAAAAATCCCAACTTTTCAAAATATTTGGTTTTTCAAAACACCACCCGCATAATTGAAAATCTAAACATTTTCAAAGTCCTAAAAAATTTTAAATCTTGATATTTAAATAAAAGATAACTTTGTTTAAAATTGTAACTTTTTCAAAAGTCACGACTTTTTGAAATCCCCAAGTTTTTCAAAATACCAACTTTTTCCAAATCTAACTATTTTAAGGTTTCTAGGTTGAGGGTTAGGGATCAAGAGATTTAGTGTTTAGTGTTTAGGTTTTTGGCCTCAGGATTCAAGGTTTAGGGTTTAGTGATTAGGGCTTAGGGCTCATGGTTTAGGGTTAATTATTTTAGGGTTGAGGTTCAGGGTTTGGGGATCAAGGTTTAGGGTTTAAGAATTAGGTTTTAGGGCTTAGGATTTTGGGGTTTAGCATTTATGGTTAGGATTTAGGGCTCGGGTTTCGGGGTTTGGTTTACGATTGAGGGTTTACTATTTAGAATTTAGTATTTAGTATTTTAGGATTTAAGACTCATAATTTAGTGTTTAGGAGTAGTTAGAGCTTAAGTTTTAGGGTATAGGGCTATGAGTTTAGGGTTTAGGACATAGGGGTCGGGGTTTAGGTCTCGGTATTCATGGGTGAGGATCCATGGCTTAGGGTTTGAGGTTAAGGTTTAGTGTTTAGCTCTCTAGCTAAAGGTTTAGGATTTAGGGTTTTGGATTAGGGCTCAAGGTTCAAGGAATAGAGTTTAGGGTTTAGGGTTAGGCCTAAGACTTTAGGGTTGACTTTTTAGGGTTGAGGGTTTAAGGTTTAGGGTTAGGGCTTTAGGGTTTAGGGCTTAGGCTAAATAGCTAAGGGATCGGGGTTTATGGTTTACTATTTTGGGTTTAGAGTATAGGTTTTGTGATTTAGGGATTTCAGTTTATAGTTTATGGTGAGGGTTTAGAGTTTAGGATTTAGGGTTTTGGGCTGAGTGTTTAGGATGTTGGGGTTTAGGGTTTAGGGGTCGCGATTTTAAAAAATTAGTGATTTCAAAAAAGTCATGATTTTCAAAAAAAGACCGTATTTTCAAAGATTTTGAAAGTGATAAAGTCATGAATTTTAAAAAGTTCAAAATTCTATATTTTGAAAGTGATCAAGTCGTGATTTATAAAGTGATGATGTCGCGATTTTATAAAAATTCAGAATTTGTTAATATTTTAAAAATATTAGGATTTTCAAAAACTTAGGATATTCAAAACAATTGGGATTTATATATCTCTTCAGTTTTTAAATCCCGACTTATTTGAAAATTGCACCTCTTTTCAAAATCTTGTCTCTTTTGAAAATCCCAACTTTCTAAATATTTTTGACTTTTTGAAATCATGAATTTTTAAAATTCCAATTTTTGTTCGAAAGACCAACCTTTTCAAAATCCCGACTTTTAAAAATCTCAACTTTTTCAAAAACGCTATATTTTGAAATTCAAACGTTTTTAGAATTATGAAATTCAATCTTTTTCTAGAATAGCAAATTCTTTAAAATCCTTTTTATTGAAACTCACAACTTTTTGGAAAATAATAACTTTTTGTAAAATCATGACATATTCAAAAATCCAAAATTTCTAGAAAATCTAAATTATTCAAAGTCCCGACATTTTTTTAAAATCTTGATATTTTTAAAAAGTTGAGATTTTTAAAATGAAAATGGACTCAAACGGACACCCAGAAGACAAGTTATAACATTTACTACATTTTTGAAAACTTCATTCTTTTTAAATTAAAATTTTTTAGAAAAATCCCAACTTTTTCAAAATTCGCATATGTTTCAAAACTAATTTATTTTAAAAATGTCAAGTTTTTCAAAAATCCAAACTCTTCAAAAATCCTGACTCTTTAAAAATGCGAAAAGCCCAACTCTTTCAAAAATCCCAACATTTCAAAAAAACCTAACTTTTTTGAAATATTCATTTTTCAAAACTCCAACTGTTTGAAAACTTGAACATTTTTAAAGTCCCAACATTTTTAAATCTTTATGTTTTCAAAAATAACAATTTTGTTTAAAATTACAACTTTTTCAAAAGTCATGACTTTTTTGAAAATCTCAAGTTTTTTAAAGTACTGACTTTCTCAAAAATCTTCACTTTTTGAAAATCCCAATTTTTTCAAAATACCAAATTTTTCTAAATCGAACTATTTTAAGGTTTCTAAGATGAGGGTTTAAAGCTTAGGGGATTTAGTGTTTAGGGTTTAGGGAATAGGGCTCAAATCTAAGGGTTCGGGTTTAGGGTTGAGGTTCGGTGTTAAGTGTTTAGGGTTAGGATTTAGGGTTCAGGTTTTAGGGTTTGGGATTCGAGGTTTACAGTTAAGGGTTTTACATTTAGGGTTTAGGGCTCATGGTTTACGATTGAGGGTTTAGTATTAAGGATTTATCATTTAGGGTTTTAAGATTTAAGACTCGGGAATTTAGGGTTTATGAGTAATTAGAGCTTAAGGGTTATCGTTTATAGGATATGGGGCTCGAGTTTAGGCCTCACTATTCATTTTTTAGGATCCATGGCTTAGGGTTCATGGTTTGAGGTTTTGGCCTTTAACTAAAGAGTTTTAGGGTTTAGGGTTTTTCTTAGGGCTCAAGGTTCAAGGTATATGGTTTAGGGTTTCGGGGTTTAATTTTTAGGGTTCAAAGTTTAAGGCTCGTAGTGTTCAAGGCTTAGTATTTAGTGTTTAGGGTTTATGGATTAAGGTTTGGGGTTTAGAGTTTAGATTTTACGATTTAGGGATTTGGGTTTATGGTTTATAGGTAGTGAAGGTTTAGGGTGAAGGATTCACTATTAAGGGTTTATGGCATAAGGTTTAGGATGTTGGGTTTTAGGATTTAATGTTTATAACTTAGGTTTAAGAATTCAAGGTTTAGGGTTTAGGGGTTGCGATTTCAAAAATATCTCGATTTTGAAACTGTTAGGATTTCGAAAAGTCATGATTTAAAAAATATATATTTTCAAAGATTTTCAAATTGATAAAGTCATGAATTTAAAAATTTCAAATTTTTTTTAAAAAATCGTGATTTTTTTAAAATTCGTAATTTTGAAAAAGTCGTGATTTCATAAAAAGTTGGAATTTTGAAAAAGTAAATGTTTTTAAACTTTTAATATTTTTAAAATGTTAGGATTTTTTAAAAATAGTATATTCAAGATAATTAGGATTTAAAAATCTCTTCAGTTTTGTTCATCCCAACTTATTTGAAAATTGCACCTTTTTCAAAATCTTTTCTTTTTGAAAATCCCAACTTTCTCAAAATTCTTAAATTTTTGAAATTACAATTTTTTTGAAATACCAACATTTTCACAATCCAGGACTTTTTTAAAATCTCAACTTCTACAAAAACCCTAGAATTTTTGAAATTCAAACATTTTTAAATTATGAAATTCTATCTTTTCTAAAATTGAAAATTCTCTAAAATCCTAAAAAATTTAAATTCACAATTTTTGGAAAATATGACTTTTTTAAAATCATGACATATTAAAAAATCCAAAATTTCTAGAAAATCTAAATTATTCAAACTCTCGATATTTTTTTGAAAATCCTTATATTTTTATAATTAAAACGAACTCAAACGGACACCCGAGAGGACAAGTTATGACATTTTAAAGTTCTTTATAATTTTGGCACATAACTACATTTTTGAAAACTACATTCTTTTGAGATTATAACTTTTTAGAAAATCCCAACTTTTTCAAAATTCGCATATATTTCAAAAATCGCGACATTTTCAAATTTTTTAAAATCTCATCTTTTAAAAATCCTAATTTTTTAAAAATGTCAAGTTTTTCAAAAATATGGACTTTTTCAAAAATCGACTCTTCAAAAATGCTGAAAGCCCAACTCTTTCGAAAATCCAAAATTTTTCAAAAATCTTGACTTTTTCAAATATTCATTTTTCGAAAACCTCAACTTGTTTGAAAATTTGAACATTTTTAAAGTCCCAAATTTTTTAAATCTTGATGTTTTAAAAAATAACAACTTTATTTAAAATTGCAACTTTTTCAAAAGTAACGACTATTTTGAAAATCTCAAGTTTTTTAAAAACAAACTTTCTCAAAAATCTTGACTTTTTGAAAATCCCAAGTTTTTCAAAATACTAACTTTTTCCAAATCTAACTATTTTAAGGTTTCTAAGTTGAGGGTTTAGATCTTAGGGGATTTAGTGTTTAGGGTTTAGGGTTAGGATTTAGGGCTCAAGTTTTAGGGTTTGGGATTCGAGGTTTATGGTTGAGGGTTTTGCATTTAGGGTTTAGGTCTCATGGTTTACGATTGAGGGTTTAGTATTTAGGATTTAGCACTCAGAATTTAAGGTTTAGGAGCAATTAGAGGTTAAGGTTTAGTGTTTATAGGATATAGGGCTCGAGTTTAGGGTTTACGGTGTAGGGGTCGGGGTTTAGGTCTAAGTGTTCATGGTTTGAGGTTATGAGTTTAGGGTTTAGAGTTTTTGGTTAGGGCTCAAGGTTCAAGGTATATGGTTTAGGGTTCAATGTTTAGGGTTTAGTGTTTAGGCTCCATGACTTAGGGATCGGTGTTTATGGTTTATGGATTAAGGTTTAGGGTTTAGAGTTTAGATTTTTATGATTTAGGGATTTGGATTTATGGTTTATGGCTAAGGATTTAGGGTAAAGGATTCACATGTTAAGGATTTAGGATTTAGGGTTTTGGGCTTAGTGTTTAGGATGTTGAGGTATAGGGTTTAGTGTTTACGACTTAGGTTTCAGAATTTAGGGTTTAGGGGTCACGATTTCAAAAATATCCTAATTTTGAAACAATTAGGATTTCGAAAAAGTCATGATTTTCAAAAACTATGTATTTTCAAAGATTTTCAAAGTGATAAAGTCATGAATTTAAAAAGGTCACAATTTTAAAATATTTTATAAAATGTTAGGATTTTTAAAAAAATAGTATATACAAACCAATTAGGATTTAAAAATCTATCCAGTTTTGTAATTCCCGACTTATTTAAAAATTACAGCTTATTCAAAATCTTTTCTTTTTGAAAATCCCAACTTTCTCAAAATTCTTAACTTTTTGAAATCATAATTTTTTGAAATTCCAATTTTTGTTCGAAATATCAACATTTTCATAATCCTGACTTTTTAAAAATCTCAACTTTCTCAAAAACCCTAGAATTTTTAAATTCAAATGTTTTTAGAATTATGAAATTCAATCTTTTTCTAAAATTACAGAATTTCTAGAAAATCTAAATTATTCAAACTCCGATTTTTTTGGAAATCCTGATATTTTAAAACAGTTGAGATTTTTAAAATGAAAATAGACTCAAACGGACACCGAGAGGACAAGTTATAACATTTTCAAGTTCTCAGGGTTTAGTGTTTATAGGATATCAGGCTCAAAGTTTAGGGTTTACGATGTAGGGGGTCGGGGTTTAGGTCTAAGTGTTCATTGTTGAGAATCCATGGCTCGGGGTTCATGGTTTGAGGTTATGAGTTTAGGGTTTAGGGTTTTTGGTTAGGGCTCAAGGTTCAAGGTATATGGTTTAGGGTTTAGAGTTTAAGGTTCGGTGTTAGGGGTTTAGGGCTTAGGGCTTGGGGTTTAATGTTTAGGCTTTATGACTCGAGGATCGGTGTTTAGGGTTTATTGATTAAGGTTTGGGGATTAGAGTTTAGATTTTATGATTTAGGGATTTAGGTTTATGGTTTATGGCTGAGGGTTTAGGGTAAAGGATTCACTATTAAGGGTTGAAGTTTTAGAAGTTTTAGTGTTTATGACTTAGGTTTCAAAATTTAGGGTTTAGGGGTCACGATTTTGAAAAAGTCATGATTTAAAAAATATCCCGATTTTGAAACAGTTAGGATTTCGAAAAAGTCATGATTTTCAAAAAGTATGTATTTTCAAAGATTTTTAAAGTGATAAAGTCATGAATTTAAAAAGTTCACAATTTTAAAAAAACTTGTGATTTTTTAAAAATTCGTAATTTTCAAAAAAGTCACGATTTTATAAAAAGTTGGAATTTTAAAAAAGTAAATATTTTTAAAATGTTATGTTTTTTAAAAATAGGATATTCAAAACAATTAGGATTTAAAAATCTCTTCAGTTTTGTAATACCTAACTTACTTGAAAATTGCACCTTTTTCAAAATCTTTTGTTTTTTAAAATACCAACTTTTTCAAAATTCTTAACTTTCTCGAAATCATGACTTTTTGTAAATTCCAAATTTTGTTTGAAATACCAACCTTTTCATAATCCTCACTTTTATTTAAAAACTCAACTTTTTCAAAAACCCTATAATTTTTTAAATTCAAATGTTTTTAGAATTATGAAATTCTATCTTTTTCTAAAATTGCAAATTCTTTAAAATCCTAATTTTTACAAATTCACAACTTTTTAGAAAATAATGACTTTTTAAAAATCATGACATTCAAAAATCCATAATTTCTAGAAAATCTAAATTATTTAAACTCTCGACATTTTTTGAAAATCCTTATATTTTAAAAAGTCAAGATTTTTAAAATGAAAATGGACTCAAACGGACACCCAGAGGACAAGTTATGACATTCTCAAGTTCTTATTAATTTTGGTGCATCACTACATTTTTGAAAACTTCATTCTTTTGATATTATAACTTTTTAGAAAATCCCAACTTTCTTGAAATTCGCATCTATTTAAAAAATAGCAACATTTTAAAAATTTTAAAATCTCATCTTTTATAAAATCCTAAATTTTTTTAAAATGTCGAATTTTTCAAAAATCTAGACTTTTTCAAAAATCCAAACTCGTCAAAAATCCCGACTCTTCAAAAATGCAAAGAGCCCAACTTTTCAAAAATCCTGTCTTTTTTTGAAATATTCATTTTTCGAAAAACCCCAACTTGTTTGAAAAGTTGAACATTTTTCAAGTCCCAACATTTTTTAAATCTTGATGTTTTCAAAAATAACAAATTTGGTTAAAATTGTAACTTTTTCAAAATTAATGAATTTTGAAAATCTTAAGTTTTTTAAAATACCGACTTCCTCAAAAATCTTCACTTTTTAAAAATCCCAAGATTTTCAAAATACGAACTTTTTCTAAATCTAATTATTTTAAGATTTCTAAGTTGAGGGTTTAGAGCTTAGGGGATTTTAGTGCTTAGGGTTTAGGGAATAGGGCTCGAGCTAAGGATTCAGGGTTCAGCGTTTAGGGTTGAGTTTCAGTGTTAAGTGTTTAGGGTTAGGATTTAGGATTCAGGTTTTATGGTTAGGGATTCGAGATTTATAGTTGAGAGTTTTGTATTTAGGGTTTAGGGCTCATGGTTTACAATTGAGGGTTTAGTATTTAGGATTTATCATTTAGGGTTTTAAGGTTTAAGACTCAAAATTTAGGGTTTAGGAGCAATTGGAGCTTAAGGTTTAGTGTTTATAGGTTATAGGGCTCGAGTTTAGGGTTTACGATGTAGGGGTCATGGTTTACATCTCAATGTTCACTGTTGAGGATCCATGGCTCATGGTTTGACATTATGAGTTTAGAGTTTAGGTCTCTAGCTAAAGAGTTTTAGGAGTTAGGGTTTTTGCTTAGGGCTCGAGGTTCAAGTTATATGGTTTAAGGTTTAGGGTTATGTCTAAGGCTTTTAGGGTTCAATGTTTAGGGTTTAGAGTTTAAGGCTCAATATTAGGGGTTTAGGGCTTAGGGCTTAGGGTTTAGTGTTTAGGCTTCATGACTCGAGGGATCAATGTTTAGGGTTTAGATTTTACGATTTAAGGATTTGGGTTTATCATTTATGGTTGAGGATTTAGGGTAAAGGATTCATTGTTAAGGATTTAAAGCTTAAGGTTTAGTATTTAGGATTTTGGACTTAGTGTTTAGGATGTTGGAGTTTAGAGTTTAGTGTTTACGACTTAGGTTTGAACTTAGGGTTAAGGGTTTAGGGGTCGTGATTTTGATAAAGTCACGCTTTCAAAAATATCCCAATTTTGAAACATTTAGGATTTCAAAAAAGTCATGATTTTAAAAATGTATGTATTTTCAAAGATTTTCAAAGTGATAAAGTCATGAATTTAAAAAGTTCATAATTTTTGAAAAAGTTTCGATTTTATAAAAGTTGGAATTTTGAAAAAGTAAATATTTTTAAAATGTAAGGATTTAAAAAAGGACAATCAAAACAATTGAGATTTAAAAATCTCTTCAGTTTTTTAATTCTTGACTTATTTTAAAATTGCACCTTTTTCAAAATCTTTTCTTTTTGAAAATCTCAACTTTCTCAAAATTGTTGGCTTTTTCAAAATCATGACTTTTTGAGATCCTGATTTTTGTTCGAAATCCCAAGATTTTCACAATCTTGACTTTTTAAAATTTCAATTTTTCAAAAACCCTAAAATTTTTAAAATTCAAACATTTTTAGAATAATGAAATTCTATCGTTTTCTAAAATTGTAAATTCTTTAAAATCCTTTTTTTTTAAAATTGACAACCATTTGGAAAATAACGACTTTTTCAAAAATAATAACATATTTAAAAATCTAGAATTTCTTTAAAATATGAATTATATAAACTCCCAACATTTTTTAAAAAATGGACTCAAATGGACACCGGAGCACAAGTTATAACATTTTCAAGTTCTTGATAATTTGGGCGCATCACTACATTTTTAAAATCTTAAATCCTTTGAGATTATAATTTTTGAAAATCTTAAGCTGCTTTGAAAATCGTAACTATTTCAAAAATCAAATTTTTTTCAAGAATCCAAACCTTTTAAAAAAATTGAATTATATAAAATCGCAACTTAATAAAAATTTCAACTTTTTTAAAATCCTTACTCTTAAAAAAAAATCAAAAAATCAAAATTATGAAAAATCGGGACTTTTATGAATATCTTGACTTATTCAAAAATCTTGACGTTTAAAAATCCCAATATTTTCAAAAATCTTGACTTGTCCAAAATCCCGACTTTTTGAAAATCTTCACTTCTAAAAAATCTCGACTTTTTTGAAAATCTCAAATTATTTAAAATCCCATATTTTTAAAAATTGTAATTTTCTTGAAAATCCCAACTCTTTCAAAATTATTACTCTTCAAAAATGTGAAAAGCCCAACTCTTTCGAAAATCCCAACTTTTCAAAAATCTTCACTTTTTTGAACATATTCATTTTTCAAAAATGCCAACTTGTTTGAAAATCAGAACATTTTAAAATCCCAAAATTTTTTAAATCTTGATGTTTTCAAAAATAAGAAGTTTGTTTAAAATTACAACTTTTTCAAAAGTCGTGACTTTTTTGAAATCCTCAAGTCTTTGAAAATCCTAACTCTTTAAAAAAATTAACTTTTTGAATATCCCGACTTTTTAAGAAAAATTAACTTTTTGAAAATCCCGACTTTTAACAAAAATGACTTTTTGAAAACACCAAGTTTTTCAAAATACCAGATTTTTCTAAATCAAACTATCTTAAGGTTTCTAGGTTGAGAGTTTAAGGTTCGGGGCTTTTATGGTTCGGGGTTCATGGTTTAGGATTTAGGGTTTAGGCTTTATAGGTAATGGATCAGGGTTAAGGGTTTACGGTTTAGGGTTTGGGGTTTAGAGTTTAGGTATTATGATTTAGGGATTTGTGTTTAGGGTTTAAGGTTTACAATTGAGTGTTAAGGGTTTTGTGTTTATGGTTTAGGATTTATTGTTGAGGGCTTAATGTTTAGGATGTTAGGGTTAAGGGTTTAGCATTTACAACTCAGGTTTCAAGTTTTAGGAATTAGTGTTTAGGGGTTGCGATTTGAAACAGTCACGATTTCAAAAATATCCTAATTTTGAAATAGTTAGGATTTCAAAAATTTGTTATTTTCAAAGATTTTGAAAGTGAATAAATCATGAATTTAAACTTTTCACAATTTTTAAATTACTCGTGATTTATTTAAAATTCGTAACTTTCAAAAAAGTTGTGAATTTTCGAATTTTTAAAAATTAAAGAATTTGAAAATGTTAGAAGTTTAAATAAAATTTTGATATTCAAAACAATTGGATTTAACTTCAGTTTTGTAATTCCCGATTTATTGTAAAATTGCTCATTTTTAAAAATCTAGTCTTTGTGAGATTCCTAAATTTCTCAAAATTCATGGCTTTTTCAAAATCATGACTTTTTGAAATCCCAATTTTTGCTCGAAATCCCAAACTTTTCATAACCCTGAATTTTTTGAAATTTGAACTTTTTATACTTATGAAATTTAATCTTTTTTCTAAAATTACAAATTCTTTAAAATCCTAAATTTATTGAAATTCTCAACTTTTTAGAAAATAATCACTTTCTCAAAAATCTAGAATTTATGGAAAATCTAAATTTTTCAAACTCCTAATTTTTTTTTAATTCTTGATATTTTAAAAAAGTTTAGATTTTTGAAACATGTGGTTTAACTCAAACGGACACATGAAACACAAGTTATGAATTTTTCAAGTTCTGTTAATTTTAAAAGTCCAAAGGTTTTTAAATCTCAAGTTTTTGAAAATCCTAAATTTTTCAAAAATTTTGACTTTTAAATATCCCAAGTTTTTCAAAAATTAACTATTTTCAGGTTTCTAGGTTGAGGGTTTAGGACTCGGGAGATTTAAAGGTTTATGTTTTTAGGCTCGGGATTTAGGGTTTAGGGATTAGGCCCCGGGATCGGGGATCGGGGTTTAGTGTTTAGGCTTCATGGCTCAAGGATGAGGGTTTAGGGTTTCAGGTTTAGTTTTTATGATTGAGGGATTTGGTTTTATGGTTTATGGCTAAGGCCTAACCTAATCTAAAATTTTCAAACTCCTGATTTTTTTAAATTCTGATATTTTAAAAAAGTTTAGATTTTTGAAACATGTGGTTTAACTCAAACGGACACATGAAACACAAGTTATGACTTTTTCAAGTTCTGTTAATTTTAAAAGTCCAAAGGTTTTTAAATCTCAAGTTTTTGAAAATCCTAAATTTTTCAAAAAATTTGACTTTTAAATATCCCAAGTTTTTCAAAAATTAACTATTTTCAGGTTTCTAGGTTGAGGGTTTAGGACTCAGGAGATTTAAAGGTTTATGTTTTTGGGCTCACGATTCAGGGTTCAGGGTTTAGGGATTAGGCCCCAGGGATCAGGGTTCAGGGTTTAGTGTTTAGGCTTCATGGCTCAAGGATGAGGGTTTAGGGTTTCAAGTTTAGTTTTTATGATTGAGGGATTTGGTTTTATGGTTTATGGCTAAGGCCTAACCCTAATCCATTAACCCTATACCTTGAACCACGAGCCCTCAAACCCAAAACCCTAAACCCTAACCCGTAAACTCATAACCCCGAACCTTGAACCACCGAGCCATAGACCCTCAACCATGAACACCGAGACCTAAACCCTAACCCCTAATCCCTAAACTATGAGGCCTATACCCTATAATCCCTAAACCTTAAGCTCTAATTACTCTTAAACCCTAAAACCATAAGCGCTAAATCCTAAATACTAAACCCTCAATCATAAACCATGAGCCCTAAAACCTAAGTGTAAAACCCTCAATCGTAAACCTCTAACCCAAACCCTAAAACCTAAGCCCTAAATCCTAACCGTTAACCCTAAACCCCAAAATTCTAAAAACTAATTCTAAAACCCTAAACCTTGATCCCCGAACCCTAAAACCTCAACCCTAAACCCTGAACCCTAAGCCTTAAGCCATAATCCCTAAACCCTAGACACCCCCAAAACTTGAGGCGAAAAACTTCAACCCTAAATACTAAATCCCATGAGCCATAAACCCTCAACCTAGAAACCTTAGAATAGTTAAATTTGGAAAAAGTTGGTATTTTGTAAAACTTGGGATTTTCAAAATGTCAAGATTATTGAAAAAGTCAGGATTTTAAAAAACTTGAGATTTTAAAAAAAGTCACGACTTTTGAAAAAGTTACAATTTTAAACAAAGTTGTTATTTTTTTTAAACATCAATATTTTAAAATTTTATGACTTTGAAAATGTTCATATTTTAAAACAAGTTGGTGTTTTCGAAAAATGAATATTTTTAAAAACTAAATATTTTTTAAAAGTTAGGATTTTCGAAAGAGTTAGGATTTTCATATTTTTGAAAAGTATAGTTTTTGAAAAACATGATATTTTAAAAAAAGTTTTAGATATTTGGGAAGAGGGGATTTTTAAAAAATTGAGATTTTCCAAAGTGTTGTGATTTTGTAAAAGTGCAGATTTTTGAAAAAAGTCAAGATTTTTATAAAACTCAAGATTTTGAAAAATGTTGGGATTTTTAAAACGTCAAGATTTTTGGAAAAGTCAGGATTATTCAAAAAAGTCCCGATTTTTAATATTTGTTATTTTTTGAAAGAATATAATTTTTTTTAAATGCTAGGATTTTCAAAAAAGTCAGCATTTTTGATAAGGTTGAGATATTATAAAATTTAGGAATTTTTAAAAAGTTGAAATCATAATATTTTTGAAACTGTCACTTTTTAAAAATTGTAACCACTAAACCCTAAAACTTAAAACCTGAAACCAGAGTCATAAATGCTAAGCCCTAAACCCCAAAACCCTAAACACTAATCCCAAAACCCTAAATCCCAAACCATAAACAAAAAACCCTTAACATTTTATCCTAAACCTTAAACCCTCCACCATAAACCCAAATCCCTAAATCGTAACATCTAAACTCTAAACCCCAAACCTTAAATTATAAAGCCTAAAAATCCCTAAACCTAAGCCTTAAACCCTAAACCCTAAACAGTGAACCCTAAACCCCATACCTTGAACCATGAGCCCTAAGCAAAAACCCTAAACCCTAAAACTTTAGCTAGAGACCTAAACCATAAACTCATAACCCTAAACCTCAAACCCTAAGCCATAAACCCTCAACCATGAACATTGAGACCTAAACCCTAAACTCTCGGCGTTAGTTGCTCTTAAAAACCCTAAACCTTAAGCTTTAGTTGCTCTTAAACCCTAAACTCCTAGTCAAAATTTTGAAATCCCATCTTTTACAAAATCTTGACTTTTTATAAATCCCATTTTTTAAACATCACGACTTTTTAAAAATTACAAAAACTTGAGATTATGAAAAAGATGGGATTTTGAAATCTTGACTTTTATAAAAATCTTAATTTTTTTTTAAATCCAAAAATTTCAAAATCCCAAATTTTTCAAAATCCAAACACCATAAAAATCATCACATTTTCAAAAAACCCAAAAAATTTAAACATCTCAATTTTTTTGAAAATCTAAACATTTTCGAAAAGCCAAAATTTTTCCAAATCTATACTTTTTCGAAAATCGTAAATTTATCAAAAATTCCAACATTTTCAAAATTAAGACTTTTAAAAAATCACAACTTGTTCAAAAATCGAGACTTTTTACAAATCCTGACTTTTTGAAATCCTAACATTTTTTAAAATCCCATTTTTTTCAATATCCTGATTTTTTGAAATATTGAGATTTTCAAAATCCCAAATTTTTCAAGAATATTGACTTTTTTGATAATTCCAATTTTAAAAAAATCCTGACCTTTTCAAAAATCCTGACTATTTCAAAATCAAGATTTTCAAAAAAGTTGACATTTGTAATAAAAGTTTGGATTTTAGAGAAAAGATCAAAAAAGTCAACATGTTTGATAATAGTTAAGAAAAGTTTGGGATTTTCAAAAAGTTATAATCTCAAAAAAGTCAAGATTTAAAGAATGTAGTGATGTGCCAAAATTAGCAGCAACTTGGAAAGGTCATAAATTGAAAAGGTACAAAAAGGTCACAACTTGTTCCAAAATCGAGACTTTTACAAATCCCGACTTTTTGAAATCAAAACATTTTTTAAAATCCCATTTTTTTGACATCCCGATTTTTTGAAATATTGAGATTTTAAAAATTCCAACTTTTTCAAAGATATTTACTTTTTGAAAATTCCAATTTTAAAAAAATCCCGACTCTTTCAAAGTTTTGGACTTTTAAGAAATCTTGACCTTTTCAAAATCCTCGACTATTTCAAAATACGGATTTTCAAAAAAGTCGACATTTTTGATAAAAGTTCAGATTTTAGAAAAAGAAAGGATATTCACAACTTTCAACAAATCTTGACATTTTCAAAAATCCCGACTATTTCAAAATCAGGGATTTTCAAAAAAGTCGAAATTTTTGATAAAAGTTCGATTTTAGAAAAAGAAAGGATTTTCACAACTTTCAAAAAATCCTGACCTTTTCAAAAATCCTAATTATTTCAAAATCAGGATTTTCAAAAAGTCGACATTTTTGATAAAAGTTCAAATTTAAGAAATCCTAATCTTTTCAAAAATCTTGACTATTTCAAAAGATATTGACTTTTAAGAAAACCTGAATTTTTTAAGTTACTATTAATTTTGGCGCATCACTACATTCTTGAAATCTTGACTTTTTTGAGATTATAACTTTTTCAAAAATCCAAAAAATTTTGAAAATCGCAACTAATACAAAAATTGTGACATTTTCGAAAATCAAACCATTTTCAGAAATCCCAACTTCTTAAATATTTCTGAATTTTCTAAAATCTATCAAAAATCGGGCTTTTTCAAATATTTTGACTTATTCAAAAATCATGACTTTTTAAAAATCCTAACTTTTTCAAAAATATTGAATTTTTGAAAATTCCAATTTTAAGAAAATCCCGATCTTTTAAAAAATCCAAACATTTTTTAAAATCCCATATTTTTCGATAAACCGATTTTGAAATATTGAGATTTTCAAAATCCTAACTTTTCAAAAATATTGACTTTTTTGAAAATTCCAATTTAAAAAAATTCGACTCTTTCAAAGTTTTGGATTTTTAAGAAATCATGACCTTTTCAAAAATCCCGACTATTTCAAAAATACTTGACTTTTTGAAATCCCAACTTTTTCAAAATCTTGAATTTTTCATAATCATGACTACTTCAAAATCCCAACTTCTTCATAATCCATACTTTTTTAAAATCTCGATTTATTCCAAAATCATGAATTTTTGTAAAATCTTGATTACTTAATATTTTGACATTCTCAAAATCTTGAGTTTTTAGAAAACCCCAATGTTTTCAAGAATTCTCTTTTTTGAAAAAATCGGTATTTTAAAAAAAAAGTCACGAATTTGAATGATACTAAAGATTTTTAAAAAACTCCAATCTTTTTAAACATTTTAAATTTTTCAAAAATTGTGAATTTTTAAAATCCTACTTTTTAGAAATCATAATTTTTTTGAATTTTGAACTTTTCAAAAATGCAAGATTTATTAAAAATCCCAACTTTTACTGAAATCTTGAATTTTGGAAAATCCCTTTTTAAAATCTCAAGTTTCTTTTAAATCACATATTTTTGAAATGGTGACTTTTTAAAAAATCATGACTTTTTTTTATTAAATTATGAGGTTCTTAAAAATCCCAACTCTTCAAAAATCCCAACTTTTCAAAATCGACTTTTTCGAAATCCAATCTTTTACAAAATATTGACTTTTTCAAAATCCTTACTATTTCATAAATCCCATTTTTAAACGTCACAATTTTTGAAAAATCATGACTTTTTTGAAAATCCCAACATTTAAAAAAATCCAAACTTATTCAAAAATCCCAATATTTTCAAAAATTACAACTTTTTCAAAATCGGACATTTCAACAATCTTAAAAAATCATAACTTTTTAGAAAATCTTGACATTTTCCAAAACCCAACTTTTTGAGATCGAAACTTTTTGAAAATCTATTTTTTTGTAAATCTAACATTTTTTCGAAATTCTGACTAATTCAAAATACGAACTTTTGAAATTCCCAACTTTTTCAAAATCACGACTTCTTAAAAGTCCCAATTTCTTCAAATTCTTTAATTTTTATTAAAATACTTGATTGTTTAAAAATCTCGTATTTTTCTAAAAATTTTGATTTATTCTAAAATCACCATTTTCTTGTAAAATCCTGATTACATAAGATCCAGGACATTATTAAAATCTTGAGTTTTCAAAATTCTCAACTTTTCCAAAAGTCTAAATTCTTAAAAAGTTGGTCTTTTACAAAAAGTCGGGATTTTAAAAAATCTCAACTTTTTAAAAATTCTGAATCTTTCAAAATTGTAACTTTTTCAAAAATCGCAATGATTTCATAAAACACTACTTTTTCAAATATCCTAAATTTTATGAAATCCCAAGTTTTTACAAATCAAAACTTCTACGAAATCCATAATTTTTCAAATATATTGACTTTTTTTTAAATCCCTACTTTTTAAAAAATCACAACTTTTCTAAAATATGGATGTTTTTATTTTAAATCCCAACTTTTCAAAATCTTGACTTTTCGATATCTCAAAACTATTGAAATCGACATCAAAATCCTTACTTTTTCAAGATCACAAGTTTTTCAAAAATGGTGACTTTTTAAAAAATCGTAATTTTTGAAAATCCCAATTAGTTTGAAACTCCAAAATTTTTGACATCCATACTTTTTCAAAATTCCCAAACTTTTCAAAAATATCAATATTTTAAAAAAATCCTAACTTTTTCAAAAATCACATCTTTTCCAAATCCTAACTTTTTAAAAATCCCAATATTTTTGAAATATGAAAATTTTCAAAATCCTAAAATTTTAAAATCCCAACTTTTTCAAAGATCTTAACTTTTTTTGAAAATTTCAATTTTGAAAAAAGCCCGAATCTTTCAAACTTTTGGACTTTGAAAAATCCTGACTATTTCAAAAATACCGATTTTTTTGAAATGCCAAAATTTCCAAAATCTTGACTTTTTCAAAATCATGACCTTTTAGAAATCCTTACTTTTATGAAAATATCAATTTTTTAACAAATCTAGAATTTATTCTAAAATACAGAATTTTTCTAAAATCCTGACTAGTTAAGATTCATACTTTCTCAAAATCTGGTTTTTTTTTTAAAATAGCAAAATTTTCAAAAAGTCTATATTTTTGAAAAAGACACAAATCTGAATAGTCAAGATTTTCAAAAAAATTCAACTTTTTCAAACTTCTGAATTTTTCAAAATCCAAACTTTTTTTCGAAAATGATGATTTTTGAAAAGATGCTACTTTTTCAAATATCATAATTTTTTAAAATCCCAATTTATTTAAAGTCAGAATTTTCAAAAAGTGAAGACTTTTGAAAAAGTTGGGATTTTAAAAAAATTCATGAATTTTAAGAAATTGTGATTATTGAAAAGTTGTGATGTTTAGAATAGTCAGATTTTAAAAGCTGTTAGGATTTTTTTTAAATTTGGGATTTTTGAAAAAGTTAAGATTTCAAAAATGTTTGGAGTTTGAAAAAGTCATGATTTTGAATTAAGTTACGGATTTCAAAAAAATTGACATTTCAAATGTTTTGAGATTTTTGAGAAAAGAGGATTTTCAAAAAAACTAAATTTTGAATTTGGAAAATATCATGATTTCAAATATTTTAAGATTTTTTAAAATGTCGATATTTTCAAAAATGTAGGGATTTACAAAAAGTTTAGATTTCTATAAAAGTTCAGATTTTTAGAAAGTCAAGATTTTTGAAAAAGTAATGATTTAAAAAATGATGGGATTTCGTAAAAGTCATGATTTCCAATAATTTGGGATATTCAAAACATTAATGATTTTTTTAAATTGCAATGTTTTGAAAAAGTCATGATTATTTAGAAATTTTGAATTTTCTAAACTCTTCACTTTTTCTTCGAAAATTTTGATATTTAAAATTCCCAATTTTTAAAAATCTTGACGTTTAAAAATATCACCTTTTAAAAGAGTTGGGATTTTTAAGAGTTGGTATTTTTTAAAACTCGGGATTTTCAAAAAAGTTACGATTTTAAAAAATCTAGATTCAAGAAAAGTTGTGATTTATTAAAAGTATGGACTTTTGAAAAAAAAATATTTCAAAAAAATTGTGATTTTTAAAAATTAGGGATTTTTAAAATTTCAAATATTCAAAAAAACTTGGATTTCAAAATTTTTCAGATTTTATGAAATTTGAGATGTTAAAAAATTCAAGATATTCAAAAAAGTAGCGATTTTATAAAAAATCCAAATTTTCGAAAAAGTCATGATTTTATTAAAATTCTTAATTTCAAAAAGATGGGATTTTTAAAAAATCCCGACTATTCAAATTCGTTAATGTTTTTAAATCCCCCAAATTTTAAAAAACTTGACATTTTCAAAGATTTCAAGTTTTTGAAAGAGTTGGGATTTTCAAAAAAATTGAGATTTTGAGATATTTGGAATCTTAAGTAATCAAGATTTTACAAAAATTACTTATTTTAGAATTAATTAGGATTTTCAAAAAAGTCAAGATTTTTGAAAAAGTTAGGATTTTGAAGAAATTGGGATTTTGAAAATTTATGAATTTGAAAAATTCAAGAGTTGGAAAAAGTTGGGATTTCATAAAAGTCTCGATTTTAAAAATGTCAATATTTTTTATATTTTAAAATCCTAACTTTTTTTAATCTCTTGACGTTTACAAATTATCACTTTTTGAAAAAGTCAAGATTTTGAATAATCAAGATTTTCAAAGATGGTGTGATTTTTTAATTAATAGGTATTTTTGAAATAGTCGATATTTTTTAAATAGTAGGGATTTTCAAAATTGTATGAAATATTTTTAAAAATGGGATTTCGAAAAATCAAGATTTTGATAAAAATCAAGATTTCGAAATAGTTTGAATTTTAGAAAAAGTTTGGATTTAAAAAAATTCCAAATTTAGGAAAAGTCGTCATATTTTATAAAGATGGGATTTTTTTAAAAAGTAGGGATTTCTGAAATAGTTTGAAATTTAATAAAAATCATGATTTCTGAAAATTATGGAATTTGCTAAAGGTTTTATATACAAAAAGTTCGGATTTCATAAAATTCTAGATTTTTAAAATTCAGGTTATTCAATCATGATTTTAAAAAATGCAACTTTTTAAAATATCCCATATTTTTAAAATCTCGACTTATTCAAAAATACCAACTTTTTGAAACATTTGGGATTTTGAAAAATGTCAAGATTTTTTAAAATTCAATATTTTCAAAAAAGTTGACATTTTTAAGAAGTTGGGATTTCTCAAAAGTCAATATTTTTAAATAGTCATGATTTTTTAAAATTCCATATTTATGAAAGATTCTAGATTTCTTTAAACTTAGAATTTTAAAAATGTTGGGATTTCACAAAAGTCGGTATTTTTAAATAGTCAAGATTTGAAAAAAATTATTCAGAATTTTATGAAAAATCAAGAATTTCGAAAAGGTTGGGATTTTGAAAAAATTACAATTTTTTTAAAATTGAGATTTTAGAAAAATTCAGGATTTTCAAAAAATTCATGACTTTTTAAAATTCTTGATTTTCAAAAGTTGGGGATTTTGGAAAAATTATGGCTTTTCGAAGAGGTTTGAATTTTTGAATGAGATGTAATTTTTAACAAATTGTGATTTTTGAAAATTTTATGATGTTCTAAAAAGTCAAGATTTTTAAACTTATTAGGATTTTTTTAAAATTGGATAATAAATAAATTAGCAATTTAAGAAAAAAATGCATTTTTAAAAAAGTCGTGAATTTTTATCAATTTGAAATTTTTGTAAGTCCTCACTTCTCTTCATAAATTATGATATTTTAAAATCCCAACTATTTAAAAATCTTGACGTTTCAAAATAATCACTTTTTGAAAAACTAAGGATTTTAGATAATCACGTTTTTTCGGAAATGTTGTGATTTTTGAATAAATTGGTATTTTTTAAAAATTCAATTTTTAAAAAAGTACGAATTTTATAAATTTGAAGGATTGTAAAAAAATTTGCATTTTCCAAAAGTCGGGATTTTTGAAGAGTCGAATTTTTAAAAAGTAATAGTTTTTTCAAAAGTTGGGAATTTTTAAAATGACAAGAATTTGAAAATGATGTGATCTCTAAATAATCAAAATTTTAAAAACTCGGGATTTTTGAAAAATTTGGAATTTTAAAAAATTCTCAATTTTGAAGAAGTCGTGATTTATTGAAAAGTTGGGACTTTGGAAAATTTTGAAATTTCAAAATAATCGTGATTTCTTACAAGTAGCGATTTTTTTAAAAGTCCAGATTTAAAAAAAATGGATTTCGCAGAAGTTTTGATTTTCATATAAGTCGGGATTTCAAAAAGTTTTGATTTTCTTTAAGTATGCATTTCAAAATAGTAGGGATTTTGTAAAATTTAGGATTTAAAAAAATTCAAGATATTCGAAAAAGTAGCGATTTTTAAAAAAGCGTGATTTTTCGAAAAAGTCATGATTTTTGAAAAAATCATAATTTTGAAAAAGTGGGGATTTTTTAAAAATCCCGACTATTCAAATTCATAAATTTTTTGAAAGCCCCAAATTTTGTAAAATCTTGACTTTTTCTAAAATACCAACTTTTTGAAAGAGTTGATATTTTCAAAAGAATTAAAATTTTGAGAAAGTTGAATCTTATATAATCAAGATTTTAGAATAAATTGGGATTTTCAAAAAAATCGAGAATTTTGAAAAAGTCGAATTTTGAAGAAGTTGGGATTTTGAAAAAGTTTAGATTTCAAAAATGTCAGGATTTTCGAAAATCTAGGGATTTGAAAAAAATTACAATTTTTGGAATGTCGAATATGTTGTGATTTAAGAAAATTAGGGATTTTGTAAAAAGTCAATATTTTTGTAAAAGGTAAGATTTTGAGAAATTTAGGATTTTCAAAAAAGTACAAAATTTAAAAAAGCAAGTATTTTGCAAAAATTTGGCATTTCATAAAAATCGTGATTTTAAAAAATAAGATATTTTTGGAAAAATCACAATTTTTGTAAAAAATCATGAGTTTTAAATAATGTTGGGATTTTTAAAAAACCTGACCTTTTTTAATAAAATTCTGATATTTAAAAAATCCCAACTTTTTCAAAAATTTGACAATTAGAAATACACTTTTGAAAGAGCCAAGATTTTGAACAATCAAGATTTTAAAAAATGTTGTGATTTTTGAATAAAAAGATGTTTTCGAAAAAGTCAATATTTTAGAAATAGTGAGATTTTAAAAATTTTAAGTAATTTAAATAAAATTAGGATATCCAAAATAGTTAGGATTTTTCCAAGAGTTGGGAGATTAATAGCTACCCCGGATAGTAACCCAGACTTACTAGAAATCTCAATCAATTGTCTAGATTATTGAAAGATTCCAGATTTTTTTAAAGTCAAATTTTTTTTTAAAAAAATATTTTTTTAAAAGTTGGGATTTCAAAAAATTTAAGATTTTTGAACAAGTCGTGATTTTTAAAAAATCTCAATTTTGAAAAATTCAGGATTTTCAAAAAAATTGGCTTTTCGAAGATGTTTGTATTTTTCAAAAGTTGTGACTTATTTAAAAGTTGGAACTTAATAAAATTTTGAAATTTCAAAAAAATTGTGATTTCTGAAATGTAGGGATTTTTTAAAAGTGTAAATTTTGAAAAATTATGGATTTATGAAGTTTTGATATTCAAAAAAATTGGGATTTACAAAAGTAGGGATTTCGGAAAAGTTTGGATTTTAAAAATTCAAAATATAATTAAAAAGTAGTGACTTTTCAAAAAATCATGATTTTCTAAAAAGATAGAATTTTATACAAATTCATAATTTTTAAACAGATTGGGATTTTTGAAAATCCTAACTAGTCAAATTTGTAATTTTTTTAAACTCCCAAATTTTTAAAAAAATACCAACTTTTACAAAATATTAATATTTTGAAAGAGTTTGGATTTTTGAAAAAAATAGATTTTGAGAAAGTCATAATCTTATATAATCGAGTATTTTACAAAAATTGTGATTTTAGAATAAATTGGGATTTTCAAAAAAGTCGATATGTTTTTAAAAGTAAGGATTGTAAAGAAGATGGTATTTTGAAAAGTCAATGAATTTGAAAAATTCAAGATTTATAAAAAGTTGGGAATTCAAAAAAGTAAGGATTTTAAAAATGTCAACGTTTTCTTAAAACTTGGGATTTTCAAAAAAGTTGACATTTTTTTAATTTGTTGTGATTTCTAAAAATTCTGGAGTTTTTAAAAGTCAATATTTTTAAAAAGTAGATATTTTAAAAATGTATAAATTTTTTAACAAGTAGGGATTTTGAGAAATTCAGGATTTTCAAAAAAGTAGATATTTTCAAAAAAGTTGAAATTTTGTAAAAGTTGAGATTTTAAAAAATTAGATAATTTTTTTAAAATTGCAATAATTTTAAAAATCACGCTTTTTTAAAAAGTTGGTATGTTTCTAAAATCCTGAGTTTTAAAAATATATATATTTGAAAATCACACTTTTTAAAAATCTTGAATTGAGAAAATATGAATTTATGAAAATGTCAAGATTTTGAGTAAGTAGGATTTTTAAAAAATATTGTCATTTAAGAATAAATATGTATTTCTAAAAAAGTCAATATTTTTGAAATAGTAGGGATTTTATAAATTGTAAGGAATTTAAATAAAATAGGGGATTTTTTTAAAGTAAGGATTTTTACAAGAATTTGGATTTTTGAAGAGTTGTAATTTTTAAAAAAATTAAAACCTTAAAAGTCAACATTTTTGAAAAACTTACAATTTAGAAAAAAAATCAAGATTTCTAAAAAGTTTGAATTTTAGAAAAGTTGGGATTTCTAAAAATTTAAAATTTTGGAAAAGTCGTGATTTTTAGAAAGATAGGATTTTTTTTAAAGTAGGGATTTTTGAAAAGTTTGAAATTTAAAAAATTGTGATTTCTAAAAAGTTGGGATTTTAAATAATTCAAGATATTTGAAAAAATATTAATTTTTCAAAAATAATGATTTTTTAAAATTCATGATATTTTTAAAAATTTAAATTTTGCAAAAGTTTGGATTTTTTGAAAATCCCGACTATTTAAATTCATAACTTTTTTATAAAATCCCATCTTTTTAAAAATCTTGACTTATTCAAAAATACCTATTTTTGAAAAACTTAGGCTTTTCGAAAAACTTGGGATTTAAAGAAAGATTGAATCTTAGATAATCATGATTTTGTAAAAATTCCTTATTTTAGAATAAATCACAATTTTAAAAAAGTCAAGATTTTTTAAAAACTAAATATTTTTTAAAATTTGGGATTTGAAAATTCAAGATTTTGAAAAAGTTGGGATTTCACAAAACTTGGTATATTTTAAATAGTCGGGATTTTTAAAAGTCAAAAATTTATGAAAGATTCGATATTTTTAAAGTCAAAATTTTCAAAGAAGTTGGGATTTCACAGTATCAATATTTATTATAGAGTCGGGTTTTTTGAGAACGTCGGTATTTTTAAAAGTCCACAATTTTGAGAGATTCGAATTTTTAACTCAAAATTTTAGAAAAAGTAAAGATTTTTGAAAAAGTTGGGATTTTAAAAATCTTATGATTTTGAAAAAATAAGGATTTTTGAAAAAGTTTGGATTTTCGCAATAATTAGGATTTTTAAAATTGTTAGGTTTTTTTTTTTTTTAAAAATTGGGATTTTGAAAAAGTCAAAATTTCATAAATGTTTGGAGTTGAAAAAATTCAGGATTTTGAAAAGTTGTGGTTTTCAAAAAAAAATTAGATTTCAAATCTGTTAAGATTTTTGAAAATTTTGGAATTTGGAAAATATCGTGATTTCTGAAAATATAGGATTTCGAAAAATTTTAGATTTCTAAAAAGTTCGGATTTGTAGAAAAGTTAGGATTTTTTAAAACTTAAGGATTTCGAAAAATTTGTCATTTTCAAAACAGGTTGGATCTCATAAAAGGTCATGAATTTAAATTTTTTTGGATATTTGAAAAATTAGCTTTGAAAAATTTGTGATTTTTGAAAAAGTCTGATTTTTAGAATTTTAGAATTTTTTGAACGTCCTCACTTTTCTTCTAAAATTAGAATATTTGATAATCCTAACTTTTATTAAATCTTAATGTTTAAAAAATATCACTTTTTGAAAAAGTTAGGATTTTGAATAATCATTTTTTCAAAACAATTGTGATTTTGAATACATGTGTATTTTAAAAAAGTCAAAATTTTCTAAATAGTAGGGATTAACAATATTGTAAAGATTGTACAAAAAAATTGGATTTTCAAAATAGTCGGGATTTTTGAAAGAGTTGGGATTTTTGAAGAGTCAAGATTTTTAAAAGATTGAAAAAAATTGAGATTTCAAAAAAGTCGGGATTTTGAAAAATTTAGTATTTTACAAAATTCAAGATTTTTAAAAAGTCATGATTTACTTGAAAACTTGGAGCTTTTGAAAATTTTGAAATTTTAAAAAATTGTGATTTCTATAAAGTAGGGATTTTTAAAAGTCCAAAATTATAGATTTCACAGATAGTTTATATTTTCGAAAAGTTGGGATTTGAAAAAAGTTAGGATTTTGTAAAATTCGGGGTATTCAAAAAAGTAGGGATTTTTCAAACAATAGTGATTTTTGAAAATGTCGTGATTGTTGAAAAATTTATAATTTTTAAAAGTTAGGATTTTTTGAAAATCCCGATATAATTCTTTCTAAAATCTTATTAGTTTAAGGCTTTCATCCATACTTTAATTCTTTCTAAGTTTGTTTTTACCTTGTTTTCTTACAAAAACATATGCATACTTTTTGATGCACTATTTATGATTTTTTCATCCAAATCAAAAAAATAGAGGATTTTTCTAAACTCCATTCTACATGCACTCAAAAAAAACCTAAAAAATGACTATTCTTCTAAAAGTTATGGGGTTGCACACACAAATATATTATTTTCAAGATATGTGCACTTTGAAAATTAATTAAAAATTATATATTCATCAAAAAATTATGAAAATTTACTGGGATCTCGTAAATGGTCTTAGTTAAATTTCTACTAAAGGGATTTTACAAAAAGAACTATGCAACTCAAACTATGGGGGCACATACATAATAGGTTCTTCTTTTTTACGGAAAAAAAGACATACTTTGTCAAATTTTATTACTTCGTCAAAATTTTCAAAGATCTTAGCTTGCCAAAAAGTGAACACAAATCATTTTTTTGGCCATTTTGGCCATAACGCACTCATGTTATTGCTCATTCATGCTATAACGTGATAATGAAAAATCTAGGTCGCGTTACATAGCTCGAGTTGACTAAGAAGAAACATGCTCACGTTATGGTTTTCTATGTGTTTTTCCACTTTATCCTTCCATAATGGACATATTTTGCATTGAAAATAGGAACATGAGCATGTTGTAACACACTGACATTTCATCTTGTCGGGGTTTGGAATACCTAATCCAAAGGCTTGAATTTCCAACACAGAATTTTGGACGGTGTATTGAATGATTAAAACCATGTTTCACGAGAAAAACATCAAAATTTCACATGTGCACCCTAATATATTGTGCTTTAAAATCAATATTCAAAAATAAATTATACTACAATGTAAAGCTCATTTTTACTTTCATGACAATATAATTCTTTTTAAAATATGATTAGTTTAAGGATTTCATCCATAATTTCTTTTCTAGTGCCTTGTTTACTTTCAAAAACATGTACATACTTTTTGGTGCACAATTTATGAGTTTTACATGCTAATTAAAAAAAAATTCTCAACTCCATTCTACATGCACTTAAAAAAAAAAAAAACTAAAAAAATATTTTTCTCAAAGTTATTGGGGTGCACACACAAATATTTCATTTTCAGGATTTGTAAACTTTGAAAATTAATAAAAATTATATATTCATCCAAAAATTATGAAATTTTAGTGGGATCTTGTACATGGTTCTTATCTTTTCACAACTCAAAAAATGAGGGGCACTCACACAAATAGGTTCTTATCTTTTTATACAAAAAATACATACTTATGTGTGCACACCATATTTGAGCCTCTTAATATCAACCATTTTTTTAATAGCAATTTAGAAATTAGATTCTGAGCACTACGGTATTTATTCTTATTAATTTTAAAAAAATTCAAAATCTTGGATTTCTTGAAATATCTAAACTACGAGCTCTACGGTAGGTATTTTGAATAAGCAGGATTCTAGACTTTGTGCGATAGTAGGTATTTTAAGTTTTAGCGTTTAAGGTTGCAAGTTAACCGTTGGGCGTATGCGCAAAAGATGGGGGAAAAAAATCAGAAACAAATCTGTTTTTTGGCTATAACATGCTCATGTTATGGCCCGGTCGCACTATAATGTGAAAAAGGAAAATCTAGGTCATGTTACAGATCGGATTTACCAAGCCAAATCATTGCTTGTGTTATGGTTTTCTATGTGTTTTTCCACTTTATCCCTACCAAATTGAGATATTTTGCATTGAAAAAAGGTACGTGAGTGCATTATAACGCACTCATGTTTCATCTTGTTGGAGTTTTGAATTCCCAATCAGAAGGCTTGGATTTCTAAACAAGAGGTTTGACTGTGTGTATTGCGTGATTAAAACTATGCTTGACAAAAAAACATCAAAATTTCACATGTGCACTTGAATATGTCATGCTTTAAAATTAATATTTAAAAATAAAATATACTATGATATCAAGCTCATTTTTAGGGTTTAGGTCTTGGTGTTCATAGTTGAAGGTCTATGGCACAAGGTTCGAGGTTCGGGTTATGAGTTTAGATTTTAGGGTTCATTGTTTAGGGCTTAGAATTTATGGCTCAAGGTTACGAGTTTAGGGTTTATGGTTTAAGGTTTAGGGTTTAGTGTTTAGGGATTAGGGATCGGGGCTTAGGGTTCAATGTTCAAGATTTTGGGTTGAGGTTCAAGGTTCGGGGATTAAAGTTTACAGTTTAAGAATTATTTTTAGTGTTTACTATTTTAGGGTTTATGGTTAAGGGTTAGGATTTAGGGCTCATGTTTTACGTTTTGGGGTTTGAGGTTTACGGTTTAGAGTTTATTGTTTAGGGTTTAGGATTCGGGGCTTAGGGTTGAGGGTTTAGGGTTTATGGTTTAAGGTTAGGGGTTTAGAGTTTAGGTTTTATGACTTTTTCGAAATCCTAACATTTTTAAAATTGTAACTATTGCAAAAATTGTGATGTTTTCGAAAATCAAAACTTTTTCAGAAATGCCAACTTTTTTAAAATGTTTTTGAATATTCTAAAATATAAAGTTTATTAAAAATGCTGACGTTTTGGAATATCCTTATCTTTTAATAAAATTATAATTTTTGAAAATTACAAATATTAAAAATCTATATTTTTTTGAATATCCTAACTTTTTCAAAAATCTTTACATTTTAAAAATCCCAACATTTTCCAAAATAATGATTTTTTTGAAAATCCCGACTTTTCAAAAATCCTGAATTTTTGAAAATCTTCACTTTTATAAAATCACGACTTTTTTGAAAATCTCAATTTTTAAAAAATTTTATCTTTTCAAAAATCTTAATAAAAATCTTAATGGATTTAAGGTTTCTATTAGCATTTAGGGCTTAGCAGATTTAGTGTTAAGGGTTTAGTTTTTTCAAGTTAGGATTCGGTGTTTAGGGTTTATGGATTAGGGCTCGAGTTCCGGTTCAAGGTTCGGGAATCATGGTTTAGGGTTTAAGAATTATGTTTTAGGGTTTAGTGTTTAGGGTTTAGGGTTAGTATTTAGGGCTCAAGTTTTAGGGTTTGGGGTTTGAGGTTTATGGTTGAGAGTTTGGTATTTGGGATTTAGCAATTAAAATTCTAGGGTTTATGAGCAATTAGAGCTTAAAGTTTATGATTTATAGGTTATATGGCTTAGAGGTTAGAATTTAGGGCGTAGGGGGTCGGGTTTATTGTTTAGGTCTCGGTGTTCATGGTTGAGGGTCCATGGCTCAGGGTTCGAGGTTTGGGTTATGAGTTTAGGATTTATCGGTTAGGTCTCTAGCTAAAGGTTTAGGGTTTAGGGTTTTAGCTTAGTATTCATGGTTAAAGGTATAAGGTTTAGTGTTTAGGGTTAGGCCTAAGGATTAGGGTTCACTATTTAGGATTTATTGTTTAGGGTTTAGGTTTTAAGCTTCGGGCTCGGGTTTCAAGAGTTTAGGGTTTATGGTATAAGGTTTGGGGTTTAGAGTTTCAGTTTTACTATTTACGGATTTGGGTTTATGGTTTTGGGTGAGGGTTGAGGGTTATGCATTTAGTGTTAAGGGTTTAGGATGTTGGGGTTTACGGTTTAGCATTTACGACTCAAGTTTCATGCTTTAGGGTTTTGTGTTTAGGTGTTGTGATTTTGAAAAAGTCATGATTTAAAAATTATTCTGATTTTGAAATAGTTAGGATTTCAAAAAGATGTGATTTTCACAAAAAGTCTGTATTTTCAAAGATTTTTAAAGTGATAAAGTCATGAATTTGAAAAGTTCAGAATTTTTAAAAAACTAGTGATTTTTAAAATGTTAGGATTTTAAAAAAAAATAAGGACATTCAAAACAATTGGGATTTAAAAATATCTTCCGTTTTGTAATTCCTGAGACTTGTTTGAAAATTGCACCTTTTTCAATATCTTGTCTTTTTTGAAAATCCCAACTTTATTAAAATTCTTGACTTTCTTGAAATTCTAAATTTTGTTTGAAATCCCAACCTTTTCATAATCTTGACTTTTTTTAAAATCTCAACTTTTTCAATAACTCTAAAATTTTTGAAATTCAAAGTTTTCTAGAACTATGAAATCCTAAATTTTTGAAATTCGCAACTTTTTGGAAAATAATGACATTTTAAAAAATCGTGACATATTCAAAAATCTATAATTTTTGGAAAATCTAAATTATTTAAAGTCCCAACTTTTTTTAAATATTGATATTTTAAAAAGTTTACATTTTGAAACAAGTGGTTTTAAAAAACGGACTCAAATGGACACCTTCAGCACAAGTTATGACCTTTTTGTCATGTTCTTGCTAATTTTGGCGCATCACTACATTTTAAAAATCTTGACTTTTTGAGATTATAACTTTCTAGAAAATCCTAACTTTTTCGAGAATCTAAACTATTTCAAAAATTACAACGTTTTCAATAATCAAAACTTTTTATGAAATTCTGAATTTTCTAAAATCTCAACTTTTATGAAAATCCTTACTTTTTAAAAAAATTATATTTTTTTGAAAATCACAAATATTAAAAATTTGGAAATTTTCAAATAACTTTGACTTATTCAAAAATCCCAACTTTTAGAAAAATCTTGACATTTTAAAAATCCCAACATTTTCCAAAATCTTGACTTTTTGAAAATCAAGACTTTTCAAAAATCCCGACTTTTGGAAAATCTCAAATTTTAAAAAATTTCGTCTTTTAAAAATCCTACCTTTTTGAAAATGTAAAATTTTTAAAAAATCCAGACTCTTCAAAAATCCCGACTATTCAAAATGCGAAAAGCCCACCTCTTTCAAAAATACCAACTTTTCAAAAATTCTCACTTTTTGCAATATTCATTTTTTTAAAACCCCAATTTGTTTTAAAATCTGAACTTTTTCAAAGTCCCAACTTTTTTAAATCTTCATGTTTTCAAAAATAACAAAAATTTTAAAATTGCAACTTTTTCAATAGTCGTGACTTTTTTGAAAATCTCAAATTTTGAAAATCCTGACTTTTTCAAAAATCTTGACTTTTTAAAATCCCAAGTTTTTCCAAATCTAAATATTTTAAGGTTTCTAGGTTGAGGGTTTAGGGCTTAGGGAATTTAGTGTTTGGGGTTTAGGTTTTGGACTCATGATTTTTGTTTAGGGATCGGGGTTCGGGATTAGGGTTGAGGTTCAAGGTTCGGGGATAAAGGTTTAGGGTTGAGGTATTAGGGTTAGGATTTAGGGCTGAAGTTTTAGGGTTTACGGTTGAGAGTTTTGTATTCGGGGTTTAGGACTCATGGTTTACGATTGAGGGTTCGGTATTTAGGATTTAACATTTAGGATTTTCGGGTTTACTCAACCATAGAGGCCCATCTCCTTTCTCCTTTTAATGAGGTGAGTCACCCTATGACCACAGGCACATAGAGCCCCGTCACCCCCAACCCAAGTGACATAATAACTCATGGTTCGACAACCCGCTAGTTATCTGTAACTCCTTGGGGTGTACCTCCATACAACGAAGCGGGTCCATATGTTCAACCACTCCATGGTTAATCCCATTAGCCTATTCCAACACATTATGACATTAGAACCAGCATAACAATCCAATCAAATGCAAGGTGGCAAACTCAAAAGCCTTGGGCTAGGATACAAAACTTTTAAATATGAAAAGAAAGTTTTAAAACTAAGAAAAATAAATGGCTAATTAGCCATGGTCAGTAGAAAATCTAAATGTTAATGCAACAATCAAATAAATGCCCAAAATATAAAAACAGTCAATCAAGAAAATAGTTGGTTCTAGCTAAATAAATAATGATCGGTTTACAAATAAAATATGTATTGAGGAAATAGCACATCACAATCACTATGTGGCCTCATACCACCATCGAGAGGGGTACTCATTGAATTGTTGGCACTCGGATATCAAGCCTCGGCTCATAAAAATTTACATGTAACAAAAAATGAGTAAATCAAATAATGTATCTATCATCATCTCTGCTGAATCATTACTCCAAGCTCCCACAAGGATCAACATAGTCAAAATTACATAGGATTGCACAATGAATAATCCAATAGGAAATAACAGGGAACTCTAGTTGCATAAGTTGAGCATAAGGAGGTGCGCACCCACAATATCTTGGTTAAGCTCAAGTATACTAAACGAGATAGAAGTGGGTTTTCAGTTTATATAAGACTCCACTTCTTCACTTGTACTTAGGGAATTTAGTGTTTGGGGTTTAGGTTTTTGGACTCATGATTTTTGTTTAGGGATCGGGGTTCGAGGGATTAGGGTTGAGGTTCAAGGTTCGGGATAAAGGTTTAGGGTTGAGGTATTAGGGTTAGGATTTAGGGCTGAAGTTTTAGGGTTTACGGTTGAGAGTTTTGTATTCGGGGTTTAGGACTCATGGTTTACGATTGAGGGTTCGGTATTTAGGATTTAACATTTAGGATTTTCGGGTTTACTCAACCATAGAGGCCCATCTCCTTTCTCCTTTTAATGAGGCTGAGTCACCCTATGACCACAGGCACATAGAGCCCGTCACCCCCAACCCAAGTGACATAATAACTCATGGTTCGACAACCCGCTAGTTATCTCGTAACTCCTTGGGGTGTACCTCCATCAACGAAGCGGGTCCATATGTTCAACCACTCCATGGTTAATCCCATTAGCCTATTCCAACACATTATGACATTAGAACCAGCATAACAATCCAATCAAATGCAAGGTGGCTCAAAAGCCTTGGGCTAGGATACAAAACTTTTAAATATGAAAAGAAAGTTTTAAAACTAAGAAAAATAAATGGCTAATTAGCCATGGTCAGTAGAAAATCTAAATGTTAATGCAACAATCAAATAAATGCCCAAAATATAAGAACAGGTCAATCAAGAAAATAGTTGGTTCTAGCTAAATAAATAATGATCGGTTTACAAATAAAATATGTATTGAGGAAATAGCACATCACAATCACTATGTGGCCTCATACCACCATCGAGGGGTACTCATTGAATTGTTGGCACTCGGATATCAAGCCTCACTCATAAAAATTTACATGTAACAAAAATGAGTAAATCAAATAATGTATCTATCATCATCTCTGCTGAATCATTACTCCAAGCTCCCACAAGGATCAACATAGTCAAAATTACATAGGATTGCACAATGAATAATCCAATAGGAAATAACGAGGAACTCTAGTTGCATAAGTTGAGCATAAGGAGGTGCGCACCCACAATATCTTGGTTAAGCTCAAGTATACTAAACAGATAGAAGTGGGTTTTCGGTTTATATAAGACTCCACTTCTTCACTTGTACTTAGGGAATTTAGTGTTTGGGGTTTAGGTTTTTGGACTCATGATTTTTGTTTAGGGATCGGGGTTCGAGGGATTAGGGTTGAGGTTCAGGTTCGGGGATAAAGGTTTAGGGTTGAGGTATTAGGGTTAGGATTTAGGGCTGAAGTTTTAGGGTTTACGGTTGAGAGTTTTGTATTCGGGGTTTAGGACTCATGGTTTACGATTGAGGGTTCAGATTTAGGATTTAACATTTAGGATTTTCGGGTTTACTCAACCATAGAGGCCCATCTCCTTTCTCCTTTTAATGAGGCTGAGTCACCCTATGACCACAGGCACATAGAGCCCCGTCACCCCCAACCCAAGTGACATAATAACTCATGGTTCGACAACCCGCTAGTTATCTCGTAACTCCTTGGGGTGTACCTCCATACAACGAAGCGGGTCCATATGTTCAACCACTCCATGGTTAATCCCATTAGCCTATTCCAACACATTATGACATTAGAACCAGCATAACAATCCAATCAAATGCAAGGTGGCAAACTCAAAAGCCTTGGGCTAGGATACAAAACTTTTAAATATGAAAAGAAAGTTTTAAAACTAAGAAAAATAAATGGCTAATTAGCCATGGTCGAGTAGAAAATCTAAATGTTAATGCAACAATCAAATAAATGCCCAAAATATAAGAACAGTCAATCAAGAAAATAGTTGGTTCTAGCTAAATAAATAATGATCAGTTTACAAATAAAATATGTATTGAGGAAATAGCACATCACAATCACTATGTGGCCTCATACCACCATCGAGGGGTACTCATTGAATTGTTGGCACTCGGATATCAAGCCTCGGCTCATAAAAATTTACATGTAACAAAAAATGAGTAAATCAAATAATGTATCTATCATCATCTCTGCTGAATCATTACTCCAAGCTCCCACACAAGGATCAACATAGTCAAAATTACATAGGATTGCACAATGAATAATCCAATAGGAAATAACAGAGGAACTCTAGTTGCATAAGTTGAGCATAAGGAGTGCGCACCCACAATATCTTGGTTAAGCTCGAAGTATACTAAACAGAGATAGAAGTGGGTTTTCGGTTTATATAAGACTCCACTTCTTCACTTGTACTTAGGGAATTTAGTGTTTGGGGTTTAGGTTTTGGACTCATGATTTTTGTTTAGGGATCGGGGTTCGGGATTAGGGTTGAGGTTCAAGGTTCGGGATAAAGGTTTAGGGTTGAGGTATTAGGGTTAGGATTTAGGGCTGAAGTTTTAGGGTTTACGGTTGAGAGTTTTGTATTCGGGGTTTAGGACTCATGGTTTACGATTGAGGGTTCAGTATTTAGGATTTAACATTTAGGATTTTCGGGTTTACTCAACCATAGAGGCCCATCTCCTTTCTCCTTTTAATGAGGCCGAGTCACCCTATGACCACAGGGCACATAGAGCCCCGTCACCCCCAACCCAAGTGACATAATAACTCATGGTTCGACAACCCGCTAGTTATCTCGTAACTCCTTGGGGTGTACCTCCATACAACGAAGCGGGTCCATATGTTCAACCACTCCATGGTTAATCCCATTAGCCTATTCCAACACATTATGACATTAGAACCAGCATAACAATCCAATCAAATGCAAGGTGGCAAACTCAAAAGCCTTGGGCTAGGATACAAAACTTTTAAATATGAAAAGAAAGTTTTAAAACTAAGAAAAATAAATGGCTAATTAGCCATGGTGAGTAGAAAATCTAAATGTTAATGCAACAATCAAATAAATGCCCAAAATATAAGAACAGGTCAATCAAGAAAATAGTTGGTTCTAGCTAAATAAATAATGATCAGTTTACAAATAAAATATGTATTGAGGAAATAGCACATCACAATCACTATGTGGCCTCATACCACCATCAGAGGGGTACTCATTGAATTGTTGGCACTCAGATATCAAGCCTCAGCTCATAAAAATTTACATGTAACAAAAAATGAGTAAATCAAATAATGTATCTATCATCATCTCTGCCTGAATCATTACTCCAAGCTCCCACAAGGATCAACATAGTCAAAATTACATAGGATTGCACAATGAATAATCCAATAGGAAATAACAGGGAACTCTAGTTGCATAAGTTGAGCATAAGGAGGTGCGCACCCACAATATACCTTGGTTAAGCTCAAGTATACTAAACGAGATAGAAGTGGGTTTTCAGTTTATATAAGACTCCACTTCTTCACTTGTACTTAGGGAATTTAGTGTTTGGGGTTTAGGTTTTTGGACTCATGATTTTTGTTTAGGGATCAGGGTTCAGGGATTAGGGTTGAGGTTCAAGGTTCGGGGATAAAGGTTTAGGGTTGAGGTATTAGGGTTAGGATTTAGGGCTGAAGTTTTAGGGTTTACGGTTGAGAGTTTTGTATTCAGGGTTTAGGACTCATGGTTTACGATTGAGGGTTCAGTATTTAGGATTTAACATTTAGGATTTTCGGGTTTACTCAACCATAGAGGCCCATCTCCTTTCTCCTTTTAATGAGGCTGAGTCACCCTATGACCACCGGGCACATAGAGCCCCGTCACCCCCAACCCAAGTGACATAATAACTCATGGTTCGACAACCCGCTAGTTATCTCGTAACTCCTTGGGGTGTACCTCCATACAACGAAGCGGGTCCATATGTTCAACCACTCCATGGTTAATCCCATTAGCCTATTCCAACACATTATGACATTAGAACCAGCATAACAATCCAATCAAATGCAAGGTGGCAAACTCAAAAGCCTTGGGCTAGGATACAAAACTTTTAAATATGAAAAGAAAGTTTTAAAACTAAGAAAAATAAATGGCTAATTAGCCATGGTCATAGAAAATCTAAATGTTAATGCAACAATCAAATAAATGCCCAAAATATAAGAACAGTCAATCAAGAAAATAGTTGGTTCTAGCTAAATAAATAATGATCAGTTTACAAATAAAATATGTATTGAGGAAATAGCACATCACAATCACTATGTGGCCTCATACCACCATCGTAGGGGTACTCATTGAATTGTTGGCACTCGGATATCAAGCCTCACTCATAAAAATTTACATGTAACAAAAATGAGTAAATCAAATAATGTATCTATCATCATCTCTGCTGAATCATTACTCCAAGCTCCCACAAGGATCAACATAGTCAAAATTACATAGGATTGCACAATGAATAATCCAATAGGAAATAACAGGGAACTCTAGTTGCATAAGTTGAGCATAAGGAGGTGCGCACCCACAATATATCTTGGTTAAGCTCGAAGTATACTAAGCAGATAGAAGTGGGTTTTCAGTTTATATAAGACTCCACTTCTTCACTTGTACTTAGGGAATTTAGTGTTTGGGGTTTAGGTTTTGGACTCATGATTTTTTGTTTAGGGATCGGGGTTCGGGGATTAGGGTTGAGGTTCAAGGTTCGGGGATAAAGGTTTAGGGTTGAGGTATTAGGGTTAGGATTTAGGGCTGAAGTTTTAGGGTTTACGGTTGAGAGTTTTGTATTCGGGTTTAGGACTCATGGTTTACGATTGAGGGTTCGAGTATTTAGGATTTAACATTTAGGATTTTCGGGTTTACTCAACCATAGAGGCCCATCTCCTTTCTCCTTTTAATGAGGCCGAGTCACCCTATGACCACAGGGCACATAGAGCCCCGTCACCCCCAACCCAAGTGACATAATAACTCATGGTTCGACAACCCGCTAGTTATCTCGTAACTCCTTGGGGTGTACCTCCATACAACGAAGCGGGTCCATATGTTCAACCACTCCATGGTTAATCCCATTAGCCTATTCCAACACATTATGACATTAGAACCAGCATAACAATCCAATCAAATGCAAGGTGGCAAACTCAAAAGCCTTGGGCTAGGATACAAAACTTTTAAATATGAAAAGAAAGTTTTAAAACTAAGAAAAATAAATGGCTAATTAGCCATGGTCAGTAGAAAATCTAAATGTTAATGCAACAATCAAATAAATGCCCAAAATATAAGAACAGTCAATCAAGAAAATAGTTGGTTCTAGCTAAATAAATAATGATCAGCTTTACAAATAAAATATGTATTGAGGAAATAGCACATCACAATCACTATGTGGCCTCATACCACCATCGAGAGGGTACTCATTGAATTGTTGGCACTCGGATATCAAGCCTCGGCTCATAAAAATTTACATGTAACAAAAATGAGTAAATCAAATAATGTATCTATCATCATCTCTGCTGAATCATTACTCCAAGCTCCCACAAGGATCAACATAGTCAAAATTACATAGGATTGCACAATGAATAATCCAATAGGAAATAACAGGGAACTCTAGTTGCATAAGTTGAGCATAAGGAGGTGCGCACCCACAATATACTTGGTTAAGCTCAAGTATACTAAACAGATAGAAGTGGGTTTTCGGTTTATATAAGACTCCACTTCTTCACTTGTACTTTGCTCAAAATTATGGAAACCTGGTCCACGCCTCCTCTCTCCACACATACACTCTTGATAGTTTATCCCCTTAGGGTCATCTAGTGTAAGGTCCACAACATACACATAACTACATCACTAACACAATGGTAATTCACACACAACAACCATAACATATTACGCATGGTATATATATACAGGGTATAACACAATCACTACTTTCACGGGTTACGATACATCACATTACCACATCCTGCACCCATAGTGCAATCACTGTACACTAGGGATCACACTCACCATATGCCCCTAAAACATAACATGAACCATCACATATTACATGAATTATGCGTATGTGGAAAACAATGTCTAACCTTACAACATATAGTCAATTGCAAAACAACACAACGATGCACACAACTAATCACAATACGGTGATGACATCATGATAAACTACAATTCACTTTACATAAATTTTGTCATGCAATACATCAATACATCTTCACATCACATAAGGTCAAAATGTTTCAACACTCCGCAATTCACAATATCATTCCTTTCACACAAAACAAGATTGATTCCTCCTGGATCCACGAAAAGGAGAGAGTCAATACTCTCATTACAAGCAGTAATTCACATGTGAATTCTTCATAGAATCCACACGAAGGAGAGAGAATACTCCCATCCCCAAAGACATTACCATTATAACAAATGTGCACTAAGGGACATCATATCATGTGCGTTCACACTATCACAATTCGACATAGATCACATCGCTCTTAAAACACATTACTCTTCCAATATTTATAACCGTCATGAAACACCATCACCATCATGCAAAATCATCACAACTCTAATCTGTCCCAAAGGTTTGACAAAGATGAACCTCTGCTTCCGATACCATATGTAGTGCCCACATTTTACGCACCCAAATACAATAGTAAAATACCAGGATAATTTTTTTTTTGACTTACATTGCTCACTACACACAACACAACAAGGGCTCCGAGTATAGAAACTCGACTCACATAAGACAATCACATAAATCATCGACTCACATAGACACATGAAAATGACATAGGCATGTCGATGCCACACTTTTCCCAATGAACGAATACTAGCAATGACCCAACCACAAGAAACATGACTTCAGGAACGGTGAACCCACAACACATCATTTCTTTAATTGCATCTCAGTTACGATTAACATTCTAAGAACATTATTGTGCAAGTATAGTTTTCTCCTTTTTCCATCTACAAAATCTTAAGTTCAATCCACATTTAATTTACAGTTCGACCAATTTAGGTTGGCTTCCTTTATGCATCATGGAAATTTCCATAACTTACTTGCTTATTTGGCACAATTCAAATCACATATAAAGTACTTAATTATCTTGTTCTTATGTTAAGAATATGCTTCTCAAACGTTTATTTAATGTTTAAAATTTACCCTTGCTACACAAGTAAATTTACGTGATGTCAAGATGAAAACTTTGGATTTTGGAAGACATAGATTTGAGATAACTTTTCCCCAAGAACATCCTTCGATCATGGAATAGTTAATTTCGCTACCATAGTTAATAAAGTTTAATAACTTATTGACTTCCATTTATACTTATATATCTTTTGTTTTCTCGAAGTTTGATCACACCAAGGCAATACATATTCTTTGAAACACATATAGATATTTAATTGAGTTATAAGGACTCCAAGAGTGGCAGTATCCCTACCCTCAAATCTCATTTTTTCCCTCTTCTATGCTTTACTTTTACATCACATTATGGTCGCATTATTACCATCGTTTTAAACAAAAGAGTTATGAAAGCACTTGTCTGACATCTTAAGGAAGTACATGGCTAGGAGCATTATAAACTACACATGAACACAAGTGATCTATGTTCACGAAGATCCCATATCCTTGCATTGCATGATTCCGCATAAGAAATATTCTTTATTCCTTAATGCCATAAAATGACATAACAAGGGATTAAGGGACAAGATTACAGTTTCTAAGGTTCTCTAGAATCAACATCTTTCAACTCAATTTCATATGCAAGGAGTTAAATTATAGTTTTCTACCCACAAGTTAACATCCTAATCCACTAGGGTTTAGTTTAATTCCAATTTTTCACTTAGGGCTTTACGCTCCATTATAGATTAGAATAAGATTCAAAACATATTTACTCTATAAACCCTCCGTAACAAATCAAGCACTCTATTATCACTAGCCAAAGATAGTACATATAGCTAAGAGGATCTATTCCTTAACAAAATTTTAAGTGATAGAACCACTATTCCACTAGCTCCATGATGTCATCTGGATCCCACAAGAAATTCATTTGATGCAGAAGATTTATTTGACTGTGTTGCTCCTATATGTCTGGTTTATGTCAATGACACTAAACGTACCTACTAAGACAATAAACCCCTCTCTTGGGATCTTAATTGCCTAACCTAGGATGTTTCATCGAGTGTAAAGGTTCATTTGAAGGGTCACAGTTTTCTACACTAAGGGATTAACATAGGCAAGTTAGTTATATAGAAATTTTGAACTAGGGTTGACTGTTGTGGTTAGGTTCCTTTATTACATTTTCAAGGTAAGAAACACAACACCAATTATTAAACCAATAATAGCACAATGAAAGTTCACTACAAGGTATAAATTTCAATTCCTTTTGACATTTGTATTCCACTTTTACCATAACAATTTTGGGAGCAAAATAACATCCATGAAAGAAATACCAATTTCTCAAGCACTTATTAATCTAGCAACTTTTACATACTACCAATTTCAAAAATAAGTCTTTCAATATATTACCAAAAATAAACAATGAATTACTCAACGTCTTTACGTCATCATTCTTTCCTCCTGCAAAAACCACGTGAGCAAGATATCAGCAATAAATCGCTGGCATGGCATCCACCCTAACCTAACATAAGTATCATTTTTCAATTTCCCATTTACATATGATAATAATTACAATTTGTAATCGAAATAAAAAGGTCTAGAGACATGTATTCATTACATTTCATTTTGCTTCTTTTTGTAACCCAGGAGAGAAAAAGAGAAGGGTAGAGAGAGGAAACGTTGTTTTGTCAAAAGTTCTAATGCACACAACAGTTTTCATTATAGTGTTTTAAATAATTATTTACATGTGTTAAAAGTTTCCAGGGTGATTTGGCAATCCTACGAGGGTCCCGCAGCTTTCTATTTTTACAATTTCTCATTAGCTACAAAACGTTCAAAACGGGCTCGGAGGCTAAGAAACCACTTCCAAAAGTTATCTTCTGATGTGAAAACACACCACGATTAACTTTCAACATGTCCCCAGATATACAAATAATTCATAAAGAATCGACGAAATTGGGAAAAAATGAACGGTTTGAGATTGGCGGCAAGTTTTCCGGGGCCACTAGTCGTAGTTGACCCAGTTACAAATGATCAAAATTTAGCTTGAGGACATAGAAAACCGCATCCATAACTGACGTTCGATGGATGAGTGTGCAACGAGACACTTCCTACAAGTTCCCCTACATGAGGAGAATTCATCAGAGTTGACGGGACTGAGAAATAGAAAACTATTTTCAAACTGTGACAAGTCGAAATTGGTCTAGTTTAACCTCGTCAAACTGCGGCTGGAAGCCTACAAAATAGCTTTGCAAAAATATCCAGAAGAGTGTTTTTCCCTAAGCTGAACGTTCCATGCAATTATCTAGTATAAACACTAGAGGTTTGTGAAGGTGGGAAATAATTTCTCCATCCAGGTTTCAAATGGCAGTTCAAAACGAAAGCCAACTTTCTAGATTTAATGATTTTTACTGCTGTAACCCAATGTAACAAGGCTCCTATAAGAGCACCAAAAAGGTCAAATATGTCCATTTGGGGTCAAACCAAAGGTCAAGGTGACTCCCCACATAATAAGATACACGAATAAAGCTTAACATATCATTTTTAGAGTTATGAAGGGTACTAAAAGAGTCTCCAAAAAATGTAAAAATTAACTATTTAAACAGAAGAAGTTACTTGGGAAGTCAAACTCATCTTGTCGATATACCAAAATTGTAGCGATCTAACTAAGTAGGAAGCTTTCTAAATCACCTTAGAATGAGGGCGGAAGTTCATCTTTTAATGTAACGAGTTATTTTGACATCGAGATTTACGACAAGATATTTCATTATTTTTATACGAGTTGAAATAAACAAGTAATTGTATTAAGATCTTGATATTTTAAAATTATTTTAATTTGTAAACGAAAACTAAAATACGAGACTTATGAAATATGGGGGAAGGTGAACCATTCCCGTAAGAGACGGAATTGGTCAAACCCACGGCTTTGGTTCATTATCTTGCTTGCACTTCACAACCAGGGCCACGAGTCCGGAGCTAACCTCCACCATGTCACACCAACTTCTCAATCACTTGAAGTTTTCCAACAGAGTAAGTAGTTACTTGTGCATTTCTAAAACCTTTTAAAAAAATCCATTATAATGTGCATATCTTGCAATCTTGGCATTCCATGAGACAACATTTCTTTGAGGTGTTTTGTCAAACAGTTGACTTGCCTTGTGTAAGCTTCCACAATTTACATACTAGTCTACTAGTGCATTTGCAACTAAAAATCCTCTACCATTATGATATGACGGTTGTTCGAGGCCTGCTCAAAAGCTCCCATTTTGACATAGGATGGGAGGATGCTGGAAAAAGGTTGTGGAGTCTTGCTTTACACGTACCAATTGCATTTGCTTGAAAGTTTCCAAGGCCTTTTTAACAAACTCATTTTTTTACACATCCTGCCATCATTGCAGTCCATGAAGCACATTTCTTTCAGGCATTGTCAAACAGCTCGCATGCCTCCACATTTTGCATATGTATCTGTCAGGGCACTTGCAACTAAAACACACAAAAGAAATCCCTTCTCCATAATGCTTTGATGGACATCCATACTCTTTTTCAAGAGCTCTATTTTGGCACAGCAATGAGAATGCTGGCAAAGGTTGTTAAATTTAGCTTTACTCCTGCTATTTTCATTTGGTTGAAAGATTCTAAAGCCTTTTCAACAAATCCATTTTGTGCAGATCCTTATGAGGGAAAACCCGTGTCTTTTGTACGCTGAAATAGAAATATTCCATGAGAGTTGTCTCGTTCTTTCATTTGGTCAAACACGGCAAACAATACCCCCTCAGCATTTGCGACTACAACATCTGACAAAACTCCCTATCCTTTACCCACGCATGAAAGAAGACTTGTTTTTTTACGCAAGTTGGGGAGAATTATTGATTTGAGGATTTTAGTCAAACGGTTCATGTGCTGCGCAAATGCTTCCATGTTTTACATGCATGGCTATCAAACCGCTTCCAATAACAAAGCATCAGACAACTCTCCTATCTCTTGTGCTTCCTTTGACCTCTGGTGTATGCGTAGAACAGGTTCAAAGCTCCTTTCCCATGGTGGCGGCTGCTCTGTCCAAAAAGGAAGAAAAATCTGATAAGGAGCCCTAGCGCCCCTCTTTTTAAAAAAAATAAATTATTTCTTTATTTCTAAAAAAATCCGCCCTAATTCACGGGCCTTTTAAATTTAACTCTTTTATTTTATTTATTTTTTTGTGTTTGTTTAAACTAAAGAAAACATAAAAACCCTAAAACAAAGTAAACAAATGATAAAATGATAGCTTAACGGTAAATCACAACAATAGTGATAAAATTGACACTAAAATAAAAAGGTTGTAAATCGATAATAAAAATTATAATATTATTATAAACATTATTTTTTATGATTTTACGGCTAAAATAATGATAATAATCATTAATCATATTAATGGCGATGACCAGGAAAACTTGAAGAGGTGAGAACTAGATTTTTCCTTTAACTAGATAATCGTCCACGATGCTACTCGGTCCACCGTTTGGGGTGTTGACAACGACCCGAAAAGGCAAGAAGGAGAGGGAGGGTGCAAAATCTTCAATGCGATAAGGACAAAGTTGAAACCGGTCAACGAGAGCACACACACAACCCTCCCATTAGTACCAGCAGGGTCGTCATGTTAGGAACAGGGGGAACATCTGACGGGGCATTACAGGTTTATTGTTAAGGGTTTAGGTTTCATGGCTCAAGGATCAGGGTTTAATGTTTATGGTTTAATGGTTAGGGTTTAGAGTTTAGGTTTTACGATTTAGGGATTTGGGTTTATGGTTTATGGATGAGGGTTTATGGTTTAGGATTTATGGTTTTGGGCTTAGTGTTTAAGATTAGAGTTTAACATTTAGGATTCATGTTTCAGGTTTTAGGGTTTAGGGTTTAGGGGTCGTGATTTTGAAAAGTCACGATTTCAAAAACATCCTGATTTTGAAACAGCTTAGGATTTTCAAAAAGCCATGATTTTTAAAAAGGCTGTATTTTCAAACATTTTTAAAGTGAGTAAGTCGTGAATTTAAAAAGTTCAGAATTTTAGAAAACTTGTGATTTTTTAAACATTTGTAATTTTCAAAAAAGTCACAATTTTTAAAAAGTTGGAATTTTTAAAAATGAAAGTTTTTTTAAATATTAGGATTTTCAAAAAATGATATTCAAAATAGTATGGATTTAAAAATCTCTTCAGTTTTGTAATTCCCAACTTATTTGAAAATTACAATTTTTTTAAAACTTATGTCTTTTTTGAAAATCCCAACTTTCTTAAAAGTCTTGGCTATTTTGAAATCACGACTCTTTTTGAATCTCAATTTTTGTTCAAAACCCCAACCTCTTCATAATCCTAAATTTTTTTAAAATCTCAACATTTTTGAAATTCAAACGTTTTTAGAATTATAAAATTCTATCATTTTCTAAAATTGCAATTTTTTTGAAATTCACAATGTTTTCAAAATAATTACTTTTTTGAGTTCCTACTAATTTTTGCGCATCACTACATTTTTAAAATCTTGAATATTTTTCACTAACATTTTATAAAATTAAAACTTTTTCAGAAATCCCAACTTCTTAAAAAATCTTGAATTTTCTAAAATCTAAACTTTATCAAAAATTTCATCTTTTTTTTTAATAAATCCTTACTTTTTAAAAAATTATTTATTTTTTAAAAACATAAATTTTAGAAATCAAACTTTTTCAAATATCCCGACTTTTTCAAACATCTTGACGTTTTAAAAATCCCTAAAATTTTACAAAATCTTGAGTTTTTATAAAATCCTGATGTTTTTGCATTTAGGGTTTACGGCTCATGGTTAAATTTTGAGAGTTTAGGGTTTAGGTCTCAATTTTCAAAAATGTTGGATTTAAAATTTCTTCTATTTTGTAACTCCCACTTATTTGAAAATTGTTCCTTTTTTCAAAATATTGTTTGTTTTGAAAATCCAAACTTTTCAAAATTCTTGGCTTTTTTTGAAATCATGAATTTTTGAAATCCTAATTTTTGTTCAAAATCCCAACCTTTTCGTAATCCTAACTTTTTGGATTTAGCGTTAATGAAATTCTATCTTTTTATTAAATTTCAAATTCTGTAAAATCATAAATTTTTTGAAATTCACAACTTTTTGGAAAATAATGACTTTTTCAGAAATCATGACATTCAAAAATTAAAAAAATTCTGGAAATCTAAATTATTCAAACGCTTGAATTTTTTAAAATTTCTAATATTCTAAACAAGTTGAAATTTTTTAAACATGTGGTTTCAAAATAAAAACAGACTCAAACAGACACTTGAAACACAAGTTAAGACCTTTTTTGTTACATTTTTGAAATATTGACTTTTTTGAGATTATAACTTTTTCAAAATCGCAACTATTTCAAAAATCACGACATTTAAATTTTTTTAAATCTTGATGTTTTCAAAAATAAACACTTTATTTAAAATTGTAACTTTTTCAAAGGTCTTGACTTTTTTGAAAGTCTCAAGTTTTTGAAAATCTTGAATGTTTTAAAATTCCAAGTTTTTCAAAATACCAACTTTTTCAAAATCTAACTATTTTAAGGTTCCCTGGTTGAGGGTTTAAGGCTTAGGGGATTTATTGTTTAGGGTTTAAGTTTTGGGCTCAAGATGTAGGGTTTAGTGTTTAGGGTTTGGGGATTAAGGCTCAAGACTTCATGGTTCAGGGATCAAGTTTTAGGGTTTAAGAATTAGGTTTTAGGTTCAAGGTTTTAGGGTTAGGATTTAGGGCTCAGGTTTTAGGGTTTGGGGGTCAAGGTATACAATTGATGGTTTTGCACTTAGGGTTTAGGGCTCATAGTTTACGATTGAGGGTTTAGTATTTAGGATTTAGCATTTACGATTTTAGGTTTTAAGACTCGAATTTAGGGTTTCTAAGTTATATGGCTTAGATTTTACGGTTTAGGGTGTACGAGTCGTGGTTAAGGGTTCAAATCTCGGTGTTCATTGTTGAGGGTCCATGGCTCGGGGTTCAAGATTCGGGGTTATGAGTTTAGGGTTTAGGGTTTTGTCTTAGGGCTCATGATTCAAGATAGGGATTAGGGTTAGCCATAAGGCTTTAGGGTTTACTTGTTTAGGGTTTATGGTTTATGGTTAAAGGTTTCAAGTTTAGATTTTATGTATTACGATTTAGGTATTTGGGTTTATGGTTTATGGCTAAGGTATAGGATATAGTATTCAATGTTAAGGGTTTTGTGTTTATGGATTAGGATTTAGGGTTTTGAACATAGTGTTTAGGATGTTGGGGTTTAGGGTTTAGGATTTACGACTCAGGTTTAAGGTTTTAGGGTTTAGGGTTTAGGGGTTGCGATTTATAAAAAGTCATGATTTCAAAATATCCCAATTTTGAAAAAGTTAGGATTTGAAAAAGTCATGATTTTGAAAGTGATAAAGTCATGAATTTAAAACGTTTCATAATTTTTAATAGAACTTGTGATTTTTTAAAAATTCGTAATATTCAAAAAGTCACGATTTTATAAAATTTAGAATTTTGAAAAAGTAACGATTTTGAATATGTTAGCATTTTCAAAAAAATAGGATATTGAAAAGACATGGGATTTTAAAATATCTTCAGTTTAGTAATTCCCGACTTATTTGAAAATTACACATTTTTTAAAAATCTTTTCTTTTTTGAAAATCCCAACTTTCTGAAAATTCTTGGCTTTTTTAAAATCACGACTTTTTTGAGATCCCAATTTTTGTTCGAAATCTCATGCTTTTCATAATCGTCACTTTTTGGAAAATTTCAACTTTTTCAAAAACCCTAAATTTTTTTAAATTCAAACATTTTTAAAATAATGAAATTCTATCTTTTTCTAAAATTGTAAATTCTTTAAAATCCTTTTTTTTAAATTCACAACTTTTTGGAAAATAATGACTTTTTCAAAAATAATGACATATTTAAAAATCTAGAATTTCTAGAAAATATGAATTACTTAAACTCTTGACTCCTTTTTTAAATCCCGATATTTTAAAAAAATTTAAGATTTTTTAAAATGTGGTTTAAAAAAAGGACTCAAATGGACACCCGGAGAAAAAGTTATTACATTTTCAAGTTTTTGCTAATATTGGCGTATCACTACATCAAAGTTAAGTTTTTGAAACATAAGAAAGACTCTTTTGAGATTATATATTTTTTGAAAATCCAATTTTTTTCAAAAACCACAACTATTTCTAAAATTACAACATTTTGGAAAATCCAAACTTTTTCAGAAATCCCAACTTTTAAACAATTCCTAAATTTTCTAAAATCTGAACTTTTATAAAAAAAATGTTGACTTTTTTGAAAATCCATACTTTTTCAAAAAATAATATTTTTTCAAAATCAAAAATATTAAATATTGAGAATTTTTTGAACATCCCGACTTATTCAAAAATCCTAAATTTTTCAAAAATCTTGAGATTTTGAAAGTCCAAAGATTTTCCAAAAGCTTCACTTTTTTTGAAAATCCTTAGTTTTCAAAAAATCCTAACTTTTTCAAAATCTTCACTTTTAGAAAATGTCAAGTATTTCAAAAATATTGACTATTCAAAAATAAGAAAAGCCCAACTCTTTCGAAAATCTCAACTTTTCAAAAATCTGGACTTTTTCAAAATATTTTTTTTTGAAAACCCCAACTTGTTTGAAAATCTGAAAATTTTCAAAGTCCTAACATTTTTAAAATCTTGATGTTTTCAAAAATAAACACATTGTTTAAAATTGCAACTTTTTCAAAACTCATCACTTTTTTGAAAGTCTCAAGTTTTTAGAAATCCTGAATTTTTCAAAAATCTTGAATTTTTTAAAATTCCAAGTTTTTCAAAATATCAACTTTTTCCAAATCTAACTATTTTAAAGTTTCCTGCTCTGGTTGAGGGTTTAGGGCTTAGGGAATTTTATGTTTAGGGTTTAGGTTTTTTTTCAGACTTAGGATTCGAGTTTAGGGGTTAGGGATTAGGGCTCAAGGCTCGAGGTTCACAAGGGGCTTCGGTTCGGGGTTCAGGGGTTTAGGGTTCAAGGTTTAGGATTTAGGGTTCAGTGTTTTAGGGTTTGGGGTTCAAGGTTTATAATTGAGGGTTTTACAGTTAGGATTTAGGGATCATCGTTTACGCTTACGATTGAGGTTTAGCATTTATGGTTTTAGGGTTTAAGACTCAAATTTAGTGTTTCTAAGGTATATGGCTCGAGTTTAGGGTTTAGGGCGTAGGGGCCGTTGTTCATGGTTGAGCTCTCGGTGTTCAAGATTTTGGGTTATGAGTTTAGGGTTTAGGTCCCTAGCTAAAGGTTTAGGATTTAGGGTTTTCCTAGGTCTCAAAGTTTAAGATAGAGTTTAGGTTAGGCCTAAGGCATTAGGGTTCACTCCTTAAGGTTTAGGGTTTATGGTAAAAGGTTTTAGGATTAGAGTTTAGGTATTATAATTTAGGTATTTGGGTTTATGGTAGAGATTTAGGGTTTATGATTCAGTGTTAAGGGTTTTGTGTTTATGGATTAGGATTTAGGGTTTTGGACTTAGTTTTTAAGATGTTGGGGTTTAGGTTTTAGCATTTACGAGTCAGGTTTAAGGTATTAGGGTTGAGGGTAGAGGGGTCGCGATTATGAAAAAGTCACGATTTCAAAAATATCCCAATTTTGAAAAAGTTAGGAATTTGAAAAAGTCATGATTTTAAAAAGTCTCGTATTTTCAAAGATTTTAAAAGTGTAGAAAGTCATGAATTTAAAACGTTTCACAATTTCTTAAAAACTCGTGATTTTTTAAAAATTCATAATATTCGAAAAGTCACGATTTTATAAAATTTATAATTTTGAAAGAATAAAGATTTTGATTATGTTATAATTTTGAAAATTGATCTTTTTCAAAATCGCTTTTTTGAGATTCCCAACTTTTTCTCAAAATTCTTGGCTTTTTCAAAATCACTACTTTTTTGAGATCTTGTTTTTGTTCAAAATCCTAAGCTTTTCATAATCCTCACTTTTTTGAAAATTTCAACTTTTTCAAAAACCCTAAATTCTTTGAAATTCAAAGTTTTTTAGAATAATGAAATTCTATATTTTTCTAAAATTGTAAATTCTTTAAAATCCTTTTTTTTTAAAATTGACAACCATTTGGAAAATATGACATTTTTAAAAATCCAGAATTTCTAGAAAATATGGATTATTTAAACTCACGACTTTTTGAAAAAATCCTGATATTTTAAAAAAGTTTATATATTTCAAACATGTGGTTTAAAAAACAACTCAAACGGACACTTGGAGCACAAGCTATGACATTTTCAAGTTCTTGATAATTTTGGCGTATCACTACATCAAAGTTGAGATTTTTGAAACATGTGGCTTCATAAGAAAGACTCTTTTGAGATTATAACTTTTTTAAAAATCTCAATTTTTTTAAAAATCACAACTATTTCAAAAATCGCGATGTTTCCGAAAATCAAATGTTTTTCAGAAATCTCAAGTTTTAAAATTTTCTAAATTTTCTAAAATCTGAACTTTTATCAAAAATGTTGACTTTTTTGAAAATCCTTACTTTTTTATTTTTTTCGAAAATCACAAATACTAATTATCGGGACTTTTTTAATATCCCGACTTATTAAAAATTGTGACATTTTCAAAAGCTTGACATTTTAAAAATCCCAAGATTTTCAAAATCTTCACTTTTTTGAAAATCCTTACTTTTCAAAATTCCTAACTTTTTTGAAAATCTTCACTTTTAGAAAATGTCAATTTTTTCAAAAATCCCAACTCTTCAAAAAAATAAGAAAAGCCTAACTCTTTCAAAAATCCCAATTTTACAAAAATTTGGACTTTTTGAAATATTATTTTTTTGAAAACCCCAACTTGTTTGAAAATCTGAACATTTTTTAAATCTTGATGTTTTCAAAATAAACACTTTGTTTAAAATTTCAACTTTTTAAAATGTCGTGACTTTTTTAAAGTATCAAGTTTTTGAAATCCTGAATTTTTCAAAATCTAGAATTTTTAAAATTCCAAGTTTTTCAAAATACCAACTTTTTCCAAATCTAACTATTTTAAGGTTTAGGGTTTAGTGTTTATAGGGTTTGGGGATTAGGGATCAAGGCTCGAGGTTCATGGTTCAAGGTTTAGGGTTGAGGTTTAGGGTTTAAGAATTAGGTTAGGGTTTTTGGGTTTAGGGTTAGGATTTATGGCTCAGGTTTTAAGGTTTGGGGTTCGAGGTTTACGGTTGAGGGTTTTACACATTGGGTTTAGGGATCATGGTTTACAATTGAGGGTTTAGGGAGTAGGGGTCGGTGTTCGTGGTTTAGCTCTCAATGTTCATTATTGAGCGTCCATGGCTCGAGGTTCAAGATTTGCGGTTATGAGTTTCGGGTTTAGGTACCTAGCTAAAGGTTTAGGGTTTAAGGTTTTGTCTTAGGGCTCACCGTTCAAGATAGGGTTTAGGGTTAGGCCTAAGGCATTAGGGGTCACTTTTTAAGGTTATGCCTAGGGCTTTAGGGTTCACTGTTTAGTGTTTAGGGTTTATGGTTAAAGGTTTCATGTTTAGAGTTTAGGTATTACGATGTAGGTATTTGGGTTTATATGGTTATGGCTGAGGTTTAGGGTATATGATTCATAGTTAAGGGTTTTGAACTTATTGTTTAGGAAGTTGGCGTTTAAGGTTTAGCATTTACGACTTAGATTTTAGGTTTTAGGGTGTAGGGTTTAGTGGTCGTGATTTTAAAAAAATCTATATTTTCAAAGATTTTGAAAGTGATAAAGTCATGAATTTAAAAAGTTTCACAATTTTTTAAAAATCTCGAGATTTTATAAAATTTAGAATTTTGAAAAAGTAAAGATTTTGAATATTCAAAAGACTTGGGATTTTAAAATCTCTTCAGTTTTGTAATTCCCGACTTATTTAAAAATTGCACCTTTTTCAAAATCTTATCGCTTTTGAAAATCCCAACTTTTTCAAAATTCTTTGCTTTTTCAAAATCATGACTTTTTTGAGATCCCAATTTTTGTTTGAAATCCCAAGCTTTTCATAATCCTAACTTTTTTGAAAATTTCAAATTTTTCAAAAACCCTAAAAATTTTAAATTCAAACTTTTTTAGAATAATGAAATTCTATCTTTTCAAAAATTATAAATTCCTTAAAATCCTATTTTTTTAAATTGACAACCATTTGGAAAATAATGACTCTTTCAAAAATAATGACATATTTAAAAATCTAGAATTTCTAGAAAATATGAATTATTTAAACTCCCGACTATTTTTTAAAATCCCGATATTTTAAACAAAGATTAAATTTTTGAGACATGTAGTTTTGAAAATAGGACTCAAATGGACATCCGGAGCACAAGTTATGACATTTTCAAGTTCCTAATAATATTGGCGCATCACTACATCAAAGTTGAGATTTTTGAAACATTTGGTTCCATAAGAAAGACTCTTTTGAGATTATAACTTTTTTGAAAATCCTAACTTTTTAAAAATCACAACTATTTCAAAATTGCGACGTTTTGAAAATGAAAACTTTTTTAGAAATCCCAACTTTTAAAAAATTCCTAAATTTTCTAAAATCTGAACTTTTATAAAAAATTGTTTGACTTTTTTAAAATCCTTACTTTTAAAAAAATTATATTTTTTTAAAATCGCAAATAATAAATATCGGGACTTTTTTAATATCCCAACTTAGTAAAAATCCTGACTTTTTTAAAAATCTTGACATTTTAAAAATCCCAAGATTTTCCAAAACCTTGACTTTTTTAAAATCCTTAGTTTTCAAAAATCTTGACTTGTTCAAAAATCTTCACTTTTAGAAAATGTCGAGTTTTTTAAAAATCCAAACTCGTAAAAATCCCAACTCTTCAAAAGTAAGAAAAGCCCAACTCTTTCAAAAATCCCAACTTTTCAAAAAATATGGACTTTTTTGAAATATTAATTTTTTGAAAACCCTAACTTCTTTGAAAATCAAACATTTTCAAAGTCCCGACATTTTTTAAATCTTGATGTTTTCAAAAATAAAAACTTTGTTTAAAATTGCAACTTTTTGAAATGTCGCGACTTTTTTGAAAGTCTCAAGTGTTTGAAAATCCTTAATTTTTTAAGATTCCAAGTTTTTCAAAACACCAACTTTTTCTAAATCTAACCATTTTAAGGTTTCATGGTCAAGGTTATGGCTTACGGGATTTAGTGTTTAGGGTTTACTTTTTAGGGTTTTGAGATTAGGGCTCACAGCTTTAAGGTTTAGGGTTGAGGTTCGTGGTTCTGGGGATCAGGAATTAGGTTTTAGAGTTTAGGGTTCGTGGTTAGGATTTAGAGCTCATGTTTTAGGGTTTGGGGTTCGAGGTTTACGATTGAGGGTTTTGCTCTTAAGGTTTATGGCTCATGGTTTAGTATTTGGGATTTTTCATTTACGATTTTAGGGTTTAAGGCTCGAGTTTAGGGTTTAGGGCATAAGGCTCTCAAAGTGTTCATTGTTGATGGTCCATGGCTCGGGGTTTAAGATTCGGGGTTATGAGTTTAGGGTTTTTTCTTAGGGCTCACTGGTTCAAGATAGGGTTTAGGGTTAGGCCTAAGTCTTTAAGGTTTACTATTTAAGGTTTCAGGTTTAGAGTTTAGGTATTATGATTTAGGTATTTGGGTTTATGGTTTACGGCTGAGCTTTAGGGTATATCATTCAAAGTGTTAAGGGTTTTATGTTTATGGATTAGGATTTATTGTTTTGAACTTAGTGTTTAGGATGTTGGGGTTTAGGGTTTAGCAATTACAACTCAGGTTTAATATTTTAGGTTTGAGGGTTTAGGGTCACGATTTTAAAAAGTCACGATTTCAAAAATATCTGAATTTTTAAAAAGTTAGGGATTTGAAAAAGTCATGATTTTAAAAACTCTGTATTTTTAAAAAAATTGAAAGTGATAAAGTCATGAATTTAAAAAGTTTCACAATTTTTAAAAAAACTCGTGATTTTTTAAAAATTCATAATATTCAAAAAAGTCATGATTTTATAAAGTTTAGAATTTTGAATATGTTAGAATTTTTTTAAAACAGATATTCAAAGGGATTTTAAAATCTCTTTTGTTTTGTAATTCCTGACTTATTTGAAAATCTTGTCTTTTTTAAAATCCCAACTTTCTCAAAATCCTTTGCTCTTTCGAAATCATGACTTTTAGGAAATCCAAACTTTTCATAATCCTAATTTTTTTCAAAAACCCAATTTTTTCAAATTCAAACTTAACTAGAAATATGAAATTCTATCTTTTTATAAAATTACAAATGCTTTAAAATCTTAAAAAAATTAAATTCACAACTTTTCCAAAAATAATGACTTTTTCAAAAATCATGATATATTCAAAAATCCAATTTTTTTGAAAATATAATTTATTCAAAGTCCCGACTTTTTTTTGAAATCTTGATATTTTAAAAAAGTTAAGATTTTTGAAACATGTGTTTTAAAAAAATGGACAACTGAGTACAAGTTATGACCTTTCAAAATACCTACTAATTTTTGCACTCTTTGAAATCTTAACTCTTTTGAGATTATAACTTTATCGTAAATCCCAATTTTTTAGAAATCCCGCTTTTAAATATTCTTGAATTTTCCAAAATCCCAACTTTATAAAAATATGGACTCTTTTGAAAATCCTTACTTTTCTAAAAATAATTTTTTTACAAAAATCACAAATATCTTGACTTATTCGAGAATCTTGGCATTTTAAAAATCTCAACATTTTCTAAAATCTTGACTTTTTTGAAAATCCCGACTTTTCAAGAATCTTCACTTTTCAAAAATCTTCACTTTTACAAAATCACGACTTTCTGAATATCTCAATTTTTTTAAAATCCAAGTGTTTTCAAAAATCCTAACTTTTTAAAAATCTCTTCAAAATGTGAAAAGCCCAACTCTTTCGAAAATCTAAACTTTTTAAAATTTTAATTTTTCGAAAACCCTCCCCACCTATTTGAAAATCTAAACATTTTCAAAGTCCCAACATTTTTAAATCTTCATATTTTGAAAAACAAATAACTTTGTTTAAAATTATAACTTTTTCAAAAGTCGCGACTTTTTGAAATCCCCAAGTTTTTCAAAATACCAACTTTTTCCAAATCTAACTATTTTAAAGTTTCTAGGTTGAGGGGTTAGGGATCAAGGGATTTAGTGTTTAGTGTTTAGGTTTTTGGCCTCAAGATTCAGGATTTAAGGTTGAGATATTAGGGCTTAGGGCTCATGGTTTAGGGTAAGTGTTTTAGGGTTGAGGTTCGGTGGTTCGGGGATCAAGGTTTTGAAAAAGTCATGATTTCAAAATATCCGATTATGAAACAAGTAAGGATTTTAAAAAGTCATGATTTTCAAAATAGTCTCAGTATTTTCAAAGATTTTGAAAGTGATAAAGTAATAATTGTAAAAGTTCACAATTTTTAAAAAAACTCATGAGGTTCGTGGTTATGAGTTTAAGGTTTAGTGTTTAGGTCTCTAGCTAAAGATTTAGGATTTAAGGTTTTAGATTAGGGCTCAAGGTTCAAGGTATAGAGTTTAGGGTTTAGGGTTAGGCCTAAGACTTTACGGGTTAAGATTTTAGGGTTTAGGGTTTAAGGTTCGGGGTTAGGGATTTAGGGTTTATTGTTTATGGTTTAAGGCTTAGGGTTTAGGGTTTAGGATAAATAGCTAAGGGATCGGGGTTTATGGTATAAGGTTTCATGTAGTGCCCACATTTTACACACCCAAATACAACAGTAAAATACCAGGATAATTTTTTTACTTACATTGCTCACTACACACAACACAGTAAGGGCTCCAAGTACAGAACTCGACTCACATACGACAACCACATAAGTCATCGACTCCCATAGACCCATGAAAATGACATAGGTATGTCGATGCCACACTTTCCCAATGAACAACTACTAGCAATGACCCAACCACAAGAAACGTGACTTCAGGAACGGTGAAACCCACAACACATCATTACTTTAAATGTATTTTAGTTACGATTCACATTCCAAGAACATTACTATGTAAGCATAATTTTCTCCCTTTTTCCACCTACATGTTCTGAAAATTCGTTTCACATTCCACTTATTGTTCAACCATTTAATTTTTGTTCTTTACCCTTATGACAATCTTCATAACTTACATGAGTATTTTCCATATTTCAAATTTCATACAAAATTCTAATTCTCCCATTCTTATGCTAAGATTGTGCTTCCCAAAATACTTATCCAAAGTTTAGAATTTAACCTTGCTACACAAGTGAATCTAACGTGATGACAAGATGAAATCTTGGGATTGAGGGAGACATAGATTCGAAATAGCTTTTCCCCAAGAACATCCATCGATCACGGAATAGTTATTTCGCTACCATTATTATTATAGTTCAATAACTTGTTGAATTCCAAATTTGATTTTTATATGTATATCTTTTGTTTTCTCGACGTTTGGTCACACCAAGGTAATTTATATTCTTTGCAATGCATGAAAATGTTTAATTAAGTTATAAGGACTCCAAGATTGACCTTAATCCTAATCTCCAATCTCATGTGCAACATTATATGATATGCTCTTACATCACACTAAGGTCTCGTTCTTAGCATCGTCTTAAAACAAAAGAGTTATGACAGCACTTGTCTGACATCTTAAGGAAGTACATGGTTAGAAGCATTATAAAATACACATGAACACAAGTGATCTATGTTCACGAAGATCCCATATCTTTGCATTGCACGATTCCGCATAAGAAATATTCTTTATTCCTTAATGCCATAAAATGACATAACAAGGGATTAAGGGACAAGATTACAATTTCTAAGGTTCTCTAGAATCAACATCTTTCAACTCAATTTCATATGCAAGGAGTTAAATTATAGTTTTCTACCCACAAGCTAACTTCCTAATCCACTAGGGTTTAGTTAAATTCCAATTTTTTTACTTAGGGCTTTACGCTCTATTATAGATTAGAATAAGATTCAAAACATATCCGCCCTAAAACTCTCCGTAAAAGATCAAAACACTATATTGTCACTAGCCAAAGACATTTATCTAAGACATTTACTAACAAGAATGCAACTATATATCACGATCTCTAATTATGTCATTTGGATTCAACAGGGATTTCATTCGATGGGGGAAGAATTTACTTTTAAATCTATCCTCGGAAAACACAAGGTAATCCACTAGGATACGGGAGAGGGTTAGCTCTACTTACTCCAGCAGTCAAGTTTGGCTGTGTTGCTCCCATATGTTTGGTTTATGTCGATGTCACTAAACATACCTACTAAGACGATAAACCCCTTTCTTGGGATCTTATTTGACTAACATTTGGATGTTCCATCAAGTGCAAAGTTTAAGTTCATTCTACGGTTTTAAATTTCTTATATGGTAAAAGGGATCACACATGCAGGCAAGTTATGCACGAGTATTTTATTAGGGTTGAGTGTTTCCATAAAAAAAAACTCTTTATTATGTTTACAAGGTAAGAAGATAACCCAGTAATTAATTTAATCATTTATTGAATGCTGAAAAAGTACTACAATATATTAACTTCAATTTCATTTACTATATATATATCAATCTATTTTTTGCCATACACAACTAAGAATCAAATTGAACCGGTGAATTAGATGCACATTTCCTAAGATATCCCTAAAACTAGCATCTCATACATATTAACAAATTTCAAATATAAATTTTCAGTAACAAGAGACTACATTATACAGTTATTCATTTTACAATGACCTGTAAAAATTTCAATAATAATAATTAAATTACACATCGCCTTTTTTTTCATCATTCTTCCATCCTGTAAAACCCACGTGAGCATGATATCAATGATAATTCACTGGCATGGCATCCACCCTAACCAATCATAATTATCATTTTTCAGTTTCCCATTTACATCTGACAATAATTACAATTTGCAATCGAAATAAAAAAGGTCTAGAAACATGTATTCATTGCATTTCATTTTTCTTCATTTTGTAACCCAGAGAGAGAAAGAGAAGGGAAGAGAGAGAAAACACCATTTTGTCAAAAGTTCTATTTCACACAACAGATACACTAAAGGGTTTTAAACAGTTATTTGCATATGTTAAAAGTTTCCAGGGTGATTTGGCAACCCTACGAGGGTCCGCAACTTTCTATTTTTACATTTTCTTACTAGCTACAAAACGTTCAAAACGGGCTCAGAGGCTAGAAACCGCTTCTAAACATTTTCTTCCGATGAGAATGCACACCAAAAACTTTCTACGTGTCCCTAGATATACCAAGAATTCATAGCAACTGATGGAGTTGAAAAAGAGTAACAATTTGCGTTTGGCGGCTAATTTTCCGGGCTACTGATCGTAGTTGACCCAGTTGAAAAAGGACAAAAGTGAGCTCGAGGGCTCTGAAAAACCACTCCAAACAAATGTTTGATGGATGCGCATGTAATGATATACTTCTACTAGTTTCCCTATATAAGGAGAATTCATCAAAGTCAACGGGACTGAGAACTAGAAAACCATTTTCAAACGGTGACAAGTTTTCTGGAGCGACAAGTCAAAATTGGTCTAGTTTGACCTTGTCAAACTGTGACCGAAGGCCTACAAAATGGCTTCACCAAACTATCCCGAAAAGTGCTCTTTCCTATACTGAATGTTCCATGTAATTGTCTAGTATAAACACTAGAGGTTTGCGAAGACGGAAGTAATTTCTCCATCCAGGTTTCAAATGGCGGTTCAAAACGAAAGCCAACTTTCTAGATTTAACAGCTTTCTACTGCTGTAAACCAGTGTAACAGGGCTCCTATAAGAGCGTCAAAAGGATGTCATATGTTTGTTTCGGTCAAACCAAAGGTCAAGGTGACTCCTCGTATACCAAGGTACACGAATGAAACTTCACATCTCATTTCCAGAGTTACAAAGGGTACTTAGTGAGTCTCCAAAAATGTAAAATTTAACTATTTTAAATAGGAAGAAGGTCAACTTTATCAATGGGGAGTCAAATTCGTCTGGTTGATAAAACAATATTGGAGCGATCAAGATGGGTAAGAGTTTTCTAAATCTTCTCGAAGTGAGGGTAATAGTTCATGGTTTAAAGTAGACGAGTTATAATGGCGTCATGAGTTACGACACAACAATTTAATTGTTTTGCAACGAGTTGAAGGGACATTTAATTGTATTAAAAATCCTAATAATTTAAAATTCTATTTAGTTGCAAAAGAGAACTAAAACACGAGAATTATGAGAGGTAAGGGAAGAAGAACCATGCCTGGAAATGATGAGCAAAATGGTACAAGGGGCTCCAAGTAGTTTACACTCGTGATCCATCGAGACCACCATTGTTGCCACATGATGCCAGGTAGTCACGTGCAAACCAAGCCATTCATTGTGCACCCATGTCTCATCGAAAAGAACCATTTTGTGTTTTCAAGTAGTCATCCCGATCCAAGAGACCACATTTTCTATGGCAAATAGATCACACACCTTTTCAACAAAATCCATTTTTTTACACATCCTGCAATCATTGCAGCCCATAAACCACATTCCTTTCAGGCATTGTCAAACAGTTCACATGCTTCCACATTTTTGCACATTCTCATGTGCTCATCAAATACCAAGCAAACATAATGATTAATTCTAGGCATGATTCTACAAGAGGCACTCATGCCATCGAAGTATTTACAACCCTCATGCACTGAACCTGCCTGGCTAAATGCTAAGTAAACAAAAATGAAGCTTACATGGTCAGGGTATGTTCCATAAGACCACATCTCTTTGAGGCATTCTGTCAAACAATTCACAGGATTCCACATCTTGCATATGTATCTGCAAGGGCGTTTACAACTAGAACAAAAAAAATCCTTCTCCATAATGCTTGGACGGATGTCCGAGGCCTATTCTAAAGCTCCCATTTTGACAAATGGGTGGGAGGTTGCTTTGAAAAAGGTGTGGAGTCAAGCTTTACTCGTACTAAATGAATTTATTTGCTTGGAAGTTTCCAAGGACTTTTCAACAAACTCATTTGTGCATATCCTACCATCGTACATTTCATGAGCCCACATCTATTTGGGGCATTTTATCAAACTATTTACAGCCTGTGTTACACATCCATTTTAAGCATAAATGTCTACCGCAGGGCAGTAGAACTACAACATCTAACACAAAAACCTCTCCACATGTTTTCCACGGTTCATGTCATTTTTTATACTTGTAGGAGAGGTCCACGCGGGCACCCATTGAGATGACATTTGAGTAAAAAAAACAAAAAAATCCACCAAAGCATTTCGAGACCCACGTTTTCCCTCAAGCATTTTCCAACCGCCACAACCTCCTACCTCCCTTCCTCCCTCCTTCTTCACCTCCGGTGGGCATGCAAACCAGGTTTGGGGTTTCCTCCCTCCCTCCATGGCGGTGGCTATTCACTCCCCTTCATCAAAAAAAAAGATAAAACAAAACTACAAAGGCGCCCTTTTGCCTTAAAACCACCCCCAACAAAGAAATCATGGGTTTTCTTAGTTTTAAAACTTTTACTTTAATATATATATATATATATATATATTTTTGTATATTTGTTTGTTTTAACTAAATAAAAATAAAAACCCTAAACGAAGTAAAATAATAATAAGCACAATTAATGATGATCGCCATATTCATAATAACCACACAAATTTATCAATAATAATAATAATAATAATAATCACACCTCGACAATATAAATTATAATATTATTATAAACATTATTTTTATGATTTTACGGCTAAAACAATGATAATAATTATTAATCCTATTAATGGTGATGACCAGGCAAACTCGACGAACCGAGAACCAGATTTTCCTTTAACCAGATAGTTGTCCATGACGCTACGAGGTCCACAGTTTGGGGTGTCGACAATGACCCGAAAGGCAAGAAGGAGAGGGAAGGTGAAAAATCTTCACTACGAACCTAGACAAGGTCAACAATAGTCAACAAAAGCACACGCACACAAGTCTCCCAAGCTTAGCAACAAGGTCGTCATGCCAAGGACTGGGGGAACATCGAACGAGGCATTACATTTCAGGTTTAGAGTATAGGTTTTATGATTTAGGGATTTGGGTTTATGGTTTAGGATTTAGGGTTTTGGGCTGAGTGTTTAGGATGTTAGGGTTTAGGGTTTAGCGTTTACGACTAAGGTTTCAGGTTTTAGTGTTTAGGGGTCACGATTTTCAAAAAGTAGTGAATTTGAAAAAGTCATGATTTTCAAAAAGACTATATTTTCAAAGATTTTGAAAGTGATAAAGTCATGAATTTAAAAAGTTCAAAATTTCTAAAAAGTTCAAAGTGATTCTCATTTTGAAAGTGATCAAGTTGCGATTTTATAAAAATTCAGAATTTGTTAATATTTTAAAATATTAGTATTTTCAAAAATTTAGGATATTCAAAACAATTGGGATTTATATATCTCTTCAATTTTTTAAATCCCGACTTATTTGAAAATTACACCTCTTTTCAAAATCTTGTCTTTTTGAAAATTCCAACTTTTTAAATATTCTTGACTTTTTCAAAATCATGAATTTTTTAAAATTCCAATTTTTATTTAAAATACCAACCTTTTCAAAATCCCGACTTTTTTAAATCTCAACTTTTTCAAAACCCTATAATTTTTTAAATTCAAACGTTTTTAGAATTATGAAATTCAATCTTTTCTAAAATAGCAAATTCTTTAAAATCCTAATTTTTTTGAAATTCACAACTTTTTTGAAAATAATGACTTTTTGTAAAATCAAGACATATTCAAAAATCCAAAATTTCTAGAAAATCTAAATTATTCAAACTCCCAACATTTTTTTGAAAATCTTGATATTTTTAAAAAGTTGAGATTTTTAAAATGAGAACGGACTCAAACGGACACCCAGAGAAAAAGTTATGACATTTACTACATTTTTGAAAACTTCATTCTTTTGACATTATAAAATTTTAGAAAATCCCCAACATTTTCAAAAATCTCATATATTTAAAAAATCGCGACCTTTTCAATTTTTTTAAAATCTCATCTTTTAATAAATCCTTTTTTTTTTTTAATGTCGAGTTTTTCAAAAATCTAGGCTTTTTCAAAAATCCAAACTCTTCAAAAATCCCGACTCTTTAAAAATGTGAAAAGCGCAGACTCTTTTCGAAAATCTCAACTTTTCAAAAATCCCGACTTTTTGAAATATTAATTTTCAAAATCCCAACTGTTTGAAAAGTTGAACATTTTTAAAGTCCCAACATTTTTTAAATCTTGATGTTTTCAAAAATAACAACTTTGTTTAAATTTACAACTTTTTTCAAAAGTCGTGACTTTTTAGAAAATCTCATGTTTTTTAAAATACCGACTTTCTCAAAAATCTTGACTTTGAATTTAGGGTTTAGGAGTAATTAGAGCTTAAGGTTTAGTGTTTATAGGATATGGGGCTCGAGTTTAGGTGTCATTGTTCATTATTGAGGATTAATGGCTCGTGGTTCATGGTTTAGGGTTTTTCTTAGGGCTCAAGGTTCAAGGTATATGGTTTAGGGTTCAATGTTTAGGGTTTAGAGTTTAAGGCTCAATGTTAGGGGTTTAAGGTTTACTGTTTAGGGTTTAAGGGTTAGTGTTTAATGTTTAGGCTTCATAACTCAAGGATCAGTTTTTAGGGTTTATGGATTAAGGTTTGGGGTTTAGAGTTTAGATTTTATGGTTTATGGCAAAGGGTTTAGGGTAAAGGATTCACTATTAAGGGTTTATGGCATAAGGTTTATAAAGGATTTAGGGTTTTTGGCTTAGTGTTTAGGATGTTGGGGTTTAGTGTTTAGTGTTTACAACTTAGGTTTGAAAATTTAGGGTTTAGGGTTTAGGGGTTGCGATTTCAAAAATATCTCGATTTTGAAATTGTTAGGATTTCGAAAAAGTCATGATTTTAAAAAACTATGTAGTTTCAAATATTGTCAAACTGATAAAGTCATGAATTTAAAAAGTTCACAATTTTTAAAAAACTTTTGATTTTTTTAAAATTCTTAATTTTTGAAAAAGTCGTGATTTTATAAAAAGTTGAAATTTTGAAAAAGTAAATATTTTTAAAATTTTAGGATTTTTAAAATGTTAGTATTTTCAAGACAATTAGGATTTAAAAATCTCTTCAATTTTGTTCATCTCGACTTATTTGAAATTTGCACATTTTTCAAAATCTTTTCTTTTTGAAAATCCCAACCTTCTCAAAATTCTTGAATTTTTTTAACTTCCAATTTTTGTTTGAAATACCAACATTTTCACAATCCGACTTTTTTCAAATCAACTTTTACAAAAACCTAGAATTTATGAAATTCAAATGTTTTTAGAATTATGAAATTCTATCTTTTCTAAAATTTAAAATTCTCTAAAATCCTAAAAAATTTAAATTCACAACTTTTTGGAAAATAATGACTTTTTTTAAAATCATGAGATATTCAAAAATCTTGAATTTCTAGAAAATCTAAATTATTTAAACTCCCGATATTTTTTTCGACAATCCTGATATTTTAAAAAAGTTGATATTTTAATAATTAAAATGAACTCAAACGGACACCCAATGGACAAGTTACGACATTTTAAAGTTCTTGATAATTTTGGTGCATCACTACATTTTTGAAAACTTCATTCTTTTGAGATTATAACTTTTTAGAAAATCCCAACTTTTTCAAAATTCGCATCTATTTAAAAATCGCGATGTTTTAAAATTTTTTAAAATCTCATCTTTTAAAAAATCCTAATTTTTTTGAAAATGTCGGGTTTTTCAAAAATCTGGTCTTTTCAAAAATCCAAACTCTTCAAAAATGTGAATAGCCCAACTCTTTCAAAATCCCAACTTTTCAAAATTCCCGACTTTTTCGAAATATTCATTTTTGAAAACCCCAACTTGTTTGGAAATTTGAACATTTTTGAAATCTTGATGTTTTCAAAAATAACAACTTTATTTACAATTGCAACTTTTTCAAAAGTCATGACTGTTTTGAAAATCTCAAGTTTTTAAAAAACTAAATTTCTCAAAATCTTGACTTTTTGAAAATCCCAAGTTTTTCAAAATACCAACTTTTCTAAATCTAACTGTTTTAAGCTTTCTAAGTTGAGGGTTTAGAGCTTAGGGGATTTAGTGTTTAGGGAATAGGGCTTAGAGCTAAGGGTTCGTGGTTTAGGGTTTAGGGTTAAGGTTCGGTATTAATTATTTAGGCTTAAGATTTAGGGTTCATGTTTTAGGGTTTGGGATTCAAAGTTTATAGTTGAGGGTTTCACATTTAGGGTTTAGGGCTCATGGTTTACGATTGAGGGTTTAGTATTTAGGATTTAGGAGCAATTAGAGCTTAAGGTTTAGTGTTTATAGGATGAAGGGCTCGAGTTTAGGGTTAACGGTGTAGGGGCCGTGGTTTAGGTCTCGGTGTTCATTGTTGAGGATCCATGGCTCGGGGTTCATGGTTTGAGGTTATGAGTTTAGGGTTTAGGGTTTTTGTTTAGGAATCAAGCTTCAAGGTATATGGTTTAGGGTTTAGTGTTAGGCCTAAGGCTTTTAGGGTTCAATGTTTACGCTTTAGAGTTTAAGGCTCGAGGTTAGGGGTTTAGTGTTTAGGCTTCATGACTCGTGGATCAGTGTTTAGGGTTTATGGATTAATGTTTGGGGTTTAGAGTTTAGATTTTATGATTTAGGAATTTGGGTTTATGGTTTATGGCTAAGGGTTTAGGGTAAAGGTTTTGGTTTTAGGGTTTTGGGCTTAGTGTTTAGGATGTTGAGGTTTAGGGTTTAGTGTTTACGACTTAGGTTTCAGAATTTAGTAATATTTTATAAAATGTTAGTATTTAAAAAAATAGTATATACAAACCAATTAGGATTTAAAAATCTCTCCAGTTTTGTAATTCCTAACTTATTTCAAAATTGCAGCTTATTCAAAATCTTTTCTTTTTAAAAATCCCAACTTTCTCAAAATTCTTGACTTTTTTGAAATTCTAATTTTTTTGAAATATCAACATTTTCATAATCCCGACTTTTTTAAATCTCAACTTTTTCAAAACCCTAGAATTTTTGAAAATCAAACATTTTTAGTATTATGAAATTTAATCTTTTCTAAAATTACAAATTCTTTAAAATCCTAATTTTTTAAATTCAAACTTTTTTAAAATAATGACTTTTTTAAAATTGTGAGATACTAAAAAAACAAAATTTTTGGAAAATCTAAATTATTCAAACTTCGATTTTTTTTTTTGACAATCCTGATATTTTAAAAAAGTTGAGATTTTTAAAATGAGAAAATAGACTCAAACGGACACCAAGAGGACAAGTTATGACATTTTCAAGTTCTCGTGGTTTAGTGTTTATAGGATGAAGGGCTCAAAGTTTAACGTTTATGGTGTGGGGTCGGGGTTCATGGTTTGAGGTTATGAGTTTAGGGTTTAGGTCTCTAGCTAAAGAGTTTTAAGGTTTAGGGTTTTTGCTTAGGGCTCAAGGTTTAAGGTATATGGTTTAGGGTTTAGAGTTTAAAGCTCGGTGTTAGGGGTTTAGTGTTTAGGCTTCATGACTCAGATCAGTTTTAGGGTTTATGGATTAAGGTTTGGGGATTAGAGTTTAGATTTTATGATTTAGGGATTTGGGTTTATGGTTTATGGCTGAGGGTTTAGGGTAAAGGATTCACTATTAAGGGTTCAGGATTTAGGGTTTTGGGCTTAGTGTGTAGTATGTTGGGGTTTAGGGTTTAGTGTTTATTACTTAGGTTTCAGAATTTAGGGTTTTGGGGTCACGATTTCAAAAATATCTTGAATTTGAAATAGTTAAGATTTCAAAAAGTCATGATTTTAAAAAGAATGTATTTTCAAAGATTTTCAAAGTGATAAAGTCATGAATTTAAAAAGTTCACAATTTTAAAAAAACTTGTGATTTTTTAAAAATTCGTAATTTTTGAAAAAGTCGTGATTTTATAAAAAGTTCAAATTTTGAAAAAGTAAATATTTTTAAAATGTTAGAATTTTTTAAAAAATAGGATATTCAAAATAATTAGGATTTAAAAATCCCTTTAGTTTTGTAATTCTTGACTTATTTGAAAATTGCACCTTTTTCAAAATCTTTTCTTTTTTTAAAATACCAACTTTATCAAAATTCTTGACTTTTTCGAAATCATGACTTTTTTCAAATTCCAAATTTTGTTCGAAATACCAACCTTTTCATAATCTTGACTTTTATTTAAAAACTCAACATTTTCAAAAACCCTAGAATTTTTGAAATTTAAATATTTTTACAATTATGAAATTCCATCTTTTCCTAAAATTCCAAATTCTTTAAAATCTTAATTTTTTCAAATTCACAACTTTTTGTTAAACAATGACTTTTTTAAATCATGACATTCAAAAATCCAGATTTTCTAGAAAATTTCAATTATTCAAACTCTCAAGGTTTTTGAAAATCCATATATTCTAAAAAGTTCAGATTTTTAAAATGAAATTGACTAAAATGGACACCCAAAGGACAAGTTATGACATTTTCAAGTTCTTATTAATTTTGGTACATCACTACATTTCTAAAAACTTCATTCTTTTGAGATTATAACTTTTAGAAAATCCCAACTTTCTCGAAATTCGCATCTATTTAAAAAATCACTACATTTTTTAATTTTTTAAAATCTCATCTTTTAAAAAATCCTAATTTTTTTAAAATGTCGAATTTTTCATAAATCTGTACTTTTTCAAAAATCCAAACTCTTCAAAAATCCCAACTCTTTTTTGAAATCCCATCTTTTCAATTATTATGTCTTTTTGAAATATTTATTTTTCAAAACCCCAACTTGTTTGAAAAGTTGAACATTTTTAAAGTCCTAACATTTTTAAATCTTGATGTTTTCAAAAATAACAACTTTGGTTAAAATTGAAAATTTTTCAAAAGTCCCGCTTTTTTGAAAATCTTAAGTTTTTTTAAAATACTCGACTTTCTAAAAATCTTGACATTTTTAAAATCCCAAGTTTTTCAAAATACGTACTTTTTCTAAATCTAACTATTTCAAGGTTTCTAAGTTGAGGGTTTAGGGAATAAGGCTCAAGCTAAGGATTCAAGGTTCGAGTTTAGGGTTGAGTTTCATGTTAAGTGTTTAGGGTTGGGATTTAGGGCTCAGGTTTTAAGGTTTGGGATTCGATGTTTATAGTTGAGGGTTTTGCATTTAGGGTTTAGGGCTCATGGTTAACGATTGAGGGTTTAGTATTTAGGATTTAGAATTTAGGTTTTAAGGTTTAAAACTCAAAATTTAGGGTTTAGGAGCAATTGGAGCTTAAGCTTTAGTGTTTATAGGATATACAGAGTTTAGGGTTTATGATGTAGGGGTCATGGTTCAGGTCTCAGTGTTCATTGTTGAGGATCCATGGCTCATGGTTTGACGTTATGAGATTAGAGTTTAGGTCTCTAGCTAAAGAGTTTTAGGGTTTAGGGTTTTTTCTTAGGGCTCAAGGTTCAAGTTATATGGTTTAAGGTTTAGGGTTAGGTCTAAGGATTTTAGGGTTCAATGTTTAGGGTTTAGAGTTTAAGGCTCAAGTGTTAGGGGCTTAGGGTTTAGTGTTTAGGCTTCATGACTCGGGATCAATGTTTTGGGTTTATGGATTAAGGTTTGGGGTTTAGAGTTTAGATTTTATGATTTAGGTATTTGGGTTTAGGGTAAAGGATTCATTGTTAAGGGTTTATGGCTTAAGGTTTAGGATTTAGGGTTTTGGGCTTATTGTTTAGGATGTTGGGGTTTAGAGTTTAGTGTTTATGACTTTTCTTTCAAAACTTAGGGTTTAGGGTTTATGGGTTGTGATTTTGAGAAAGTCACGATTTCAAAATATCTCGATTTTGAAACATATAGGATTTTGAAAAAGTCATGATTTTCAAATTGTATGTATTTTCAAAGATTTTCAAGTGATAAAGTCATGAAGTTAAAAAGTTCACAATTTTTAAAAAACTCGTGATTTTTTAAAAATTCATAATTTTCGAAAAAGTTTCAATTTTATAAAAAGTTGGAATTTTGAAAAAGTAAATATTTTTAAAATGTTAGGATTTAAAAAAAAAGGATATTCAAAACAATTGGCATTTAAATATCTCTTCAGTTTTTAATTCCTCACTTATTTTAAAATTGCACCTTTTTCAAAATCTTTTCTTTTCGAAAATCCCAACTTTCTTAAAATTCTTGGCTTTTTCACACTCATGAATTTTTTTGAGATCCCGATTTTTGTTCGAAATCCCAAGATTTTCATAATCCTAACTTTTTTGAAAACTTCAACTTTTTCAAAACCCTAAAATTTTTGAAATTCAAACTTTTTTAGAATAATGAAATTCTATCTTGTTGTAAAATTGTAAATTCTTTAAAATCCTTATTTTTAAATTGACAGCTATTTGGAAAATAATGACTTTTTCAAAAATAATGACATATTTAAAAATCCAGAATTTCTTGAAAATATGAATTATTTAAACTCTCAACATTTTTTTAAAATCCTGATATGTTAAAAAAGTTTAGAATTTTGAAACACGTGGTTTAATAATAAGGACTCAAATGGACACCTAGAGCACAAGTTATGAAATTTTCAAGTTCTTGATAATTTTGGCGGATCACTACATTTTTAAAATCTTAAATCCTTTGAGATTATATTTTATTGAAAATCCTAACTTTTTTGAAAATCACAACTATTTCAAAATCAAAACTTTTTCAGGAATCCGAACCTTTTAAATTTTTTTGATTCATCTAAAATCGTAACTTAATAAAAAATTTGACTTTTTTGAAAATCCTTACTTTTAAAAAAATTGAAAAATCACAACTATGAAAAATCAGGATTTTTATGAATATCCCGACTTATTCAAAAATCTCAAGTTTTTAAAAATCTTGATGTTAAAAATCCCAATATTTTTGAAAATGTTGACTTTTTGAAACTCTCGACTTGTCCAAAATCCTAACTTTTTCGAAAATCTTCACTTTTCAAAAATGAAAACTTTTTTGAAAATCACAAATAATTTTAAATCTCGTATTTTTAAAAATCATAATTTTCTTGAAAAGCCCAACTCTTTCAAAAATCGCAACTCTTCAAAAATGTGAAAAGCCCAAGTCTTTTGAAAATCCCAACTTTTCATAAATCCTTACTTTTTTGAAATATTCATTTTTCAAAAATGCCAACTTGTTTGAAAATCTGAACATTTTCAAAATCCCAACATTTTTTAAATCTTAATGTTATCAAAAATAAGATTTTGTTTAAAATTGCAACTTTTTCGAAAGTCGTGACTTTTTTGAAATCCTCAAGTCTTTGAAAACCTCGACTCTTTAAGAAAAATTGACTTTTAGAATATCCCGACTTTTTAAGAAAAATTGACTTTTTGAAAATCTTGACTTTTAAGAAATAAATAACTTTTTAAAAATACCAAGTTTTTCAAAATACTAGATTTTTCTAAATCAAAATATCTTAAGGTTTCTAGGTTGAGGGTTTAAAGGTTCAGGGCTTATGGTTCGGGGTTCATGGTTTAGGATTTAGGGTTTAGGCTTCATAGCTAATGGATTAGGGTTAAGGGTTTACGGTTTAGGGTTTGGGGTTTAGAGTTTAGGTATTATGATTTAGGGATTTTGGTTTATGGTTTATGCATGAGGGTTTGTTTAGGGTTTAAGGTTTACAATTGAGTGTTAAGGGTTTTTATGTTTATGGTTTAGGATTTATTGTTTAGGGCTTCATGTTTAGGATGTTAAGGTTAAGGGTTTAGCGTTTACGACTCGGTTTCAGTTTACGAATTAGGGTTTAGGGGTCGCGATTTTGAAATAGTCACGATTTCAAAATATCCTAATTTTGAAATAGTTAGGATTTCAAAAGTTTCTTTATTTTCAAAGATTTTAAAAGTGATTAAATCATGAATTTAAATATTTCACAATTTTTAAAAAACTCACGATTTTTGAAAAATTCGTAACTTTCAAAAAAGTCGTGAATTTATTAAATTAAGGAATTTTTAAAAATTAAAGATTTTGAAAATGTTATGAGTTTAAATAAAATTTAAATATTCAAAACAATTGGGATTTAACTTTAGTTTTATAATTCCTGATTTATTTGAAAATTGCTCGCTTTTTAAAAATCTTGTCTTTTTGAGAATCTGAAATTTCTCAAAAATCTTAGCTTTTTTGAAATCACAACTTTTTGAAATCCTAATTTTTCTCGAAATCCCAAACTTTTCATAATCCTGAGTTTTTGAAAATCTAAACATTTTCAAAAACCCTAAAATTTTTGAAATTTGAACTTTTTTATAATTAAGAAATTTAATCTTTTCTAAAATTTCAAATTCTTTAAAATCCTAAATTTATTGAAATTCTCAACTTTTTGGAAAATAATGACTTTCTCAAAAATCATGACATATTTAAAAATCTAGAATTTTGGAAAATCTGAATTATTTAAACTCCCAATTTTTTTTGAAATTTCTGAAATTTAAACGGACACCCAAAAACACAAGTTATGACCTTTTCAAGTTCCCGTTAATTTTAAAAGTCCAAAGGTTTTTTAAATCTCAAGTTTTTGAAAATCCTAAATTTTTCAAAAATTTTGACTTTTTAAATATCGCAAGTTTTTCAAAATTTAACTATTTTAAGGTTTCTTGGTTGAGGGTTTAAGGCTCAGGGGGATTTAATGTTTTGGGTTTAGGTTTTTGGGCTCGGGATTTAGGGTTTAGGGTTTATTGTTTAGGGTTTAGGGTTTAGTGTTTAGGCTTCATGGCTTAAGGATTAGTAGGGTTTAGGGTTTAGTTTTTATGATTTAGGGATTTGGGTTTATTTTTATGGCTGATGGTTTAGGATTCAATGTTAAGGATTTATGGTTTAAGATTTAGGGTTTTGGGCTTAATGTTTAGGATGTTGGGGTTTAGGGTTTAGTGTTTACGATGAGGTTTTAGGATTTAGGGTTTAGGAGTCGTGATTTTGAAAAAGTTTTGATTTATAAAACTCATGATTTTTAAAAAAACTTTTGATTTTTAAAAATTCGTAATTTTGGAAAAAGTTGTGATTTTATAAAATGTTGGAATTTTGAAAAAGTAAAGATTTTAAAAATGTTAGGATTTTCAAAAATATTAGGATATTCAAAACAGTTGGGATTAAAAATCTCTTCAGTTTTTTAATTCTTGATTTATTTGAAAATTGCACTTCTTTAAAAATCTTGTCTTTTTTAAAATCCCAACTTTTTCAAAATTTATGGCTTTTTCAAATCATGATTTTTTGAAATCCCAATTTTTGTTCAAAATCCCAACCTTTTCAGAATCTTGACTTTTTTAAAATGTCAACTTTTCCAAATACCCTAAAAAAATTTAAATTGAAACTTTTCTAGATTATAACTCTTTTGAAATTATAACTTTGTCAAAAATTCCAACATTCTCAATTTTTAAAAATCCCTTCTTTTCAAATCCTAACTTTTTTAAAATGTCAAATTTTCAAAAATCTTGACATTTTAAAAAATCCCGACTCTTCAAAAATACGAAAAATCCCAACTTTTCTAAAATCCTGACTTTTTCAAAATATTCATTTTTATAAAAACCAAATTGTTTGAAAATATGATTATTTTCAAAGTCCCAACATTTTTTTCTTTTCAAACATAACAACTTTGTTTAAATTGTAACTTTTTCAAAAGTCTAGACATTTTTTTAATCCTTACTTTTTCAAATATCTTGAATTTTTGAAAATCCCAAGTTTTCCAAAATACCAAATTTTCCAAATCTAACTATTTTAAGGTATCTAGGTTGAGGGTTTAGGGCTCAAAGGATTTAGTGTTTAGGGTTTAGGTTTTTTGGCTCAAGATTCGGGGTTTAGAGATTAGGATTAGGGCTCGGGGCTCAAGGTTCAAGGTTTATGGTTGAGGTTAAGGGTTTGGGGATCAAGGTTTAGGGGTTAAGAATTATGTTTTAGGGTTTACGGTTTAGCATTTGAGGTTTACAGCTTGAGGGTTTTGTACTTACTTGTTTAGGGCTCATGGTTTACGATATAGGGTTAAGTATTTAGGGTTTAGGAGTAATTATATTTTAAGGTTTAGGGTTTATAGGGTATAGGGCTTAGAGTTTAGGGTTAAGGACGTAGGTGTGGGTTTAGGGTTTAGGTCTTAGTGTTCATGGTTGAGGGTCCATGGCTCAGGGTTCAAGGTTCAAGGTTATGAGTTTAGAGTTTAGGGTTTAGGGTTTTGTCTTAGGGCTCACGGTTCAAGCTATCGGGTTTATGGTTTAGAATTAGGACTAAGAATTTAGGGGTCACTATTTAGGGTTTAGGGTTTAAGGTTTAGGGTTAGGGGTTTAGACTTTTCATTTTATGATTTAGGGAATTGGGTTTATGGTTTATGATTTTTGTAATTTCAGACTTATTTGAAAATTCCACCTTTTTCAAAATCTTGTTTTTTTAAATTCTAACTTTCTCAAAATTCTTTGCTTTTTCGAAATAACGACTTTTATGAAATCCCAATTTTGTTTGAAATCCTAACCTTTTCATAATCTTGACTTTATTGAAAATCTCAACTTTTTCAAAAACCCTTAAATTTTTGAAATTCAAAATTTTTTATAATTAAGAAATTCTATCTTTTCTAAAATTTCAAATTCTTTAAAATTCTAAATTTTTAAAATTCTAAATTTATTGAAAGTAATACTTTTAAAAATCATGACATATTCAAAAATCCATAATATCTGGAAAATTTAAATTAATCAAACTCTTGATTCTTTTTCAAAAATCCTGATATTTTAAAAACGTTTACACTTTTGAAACATGTGGTTTAAAAAGAGAGACTCAAACGGACACCCGTAGTACAAGTTTATGACCTTTTCAAATTCTTACTAATTTTGGCGCATCACTACATTTGAGTTTATAAATTTTTATTAAATCCCAACTTTTTAAAATTCCTAAATTTCCTAAAATCTTAACTTTATTAAAAATGCCGACATTTTTCAAAATCCTTACATTAAAAAAAAATTTAAATTTTTTTCGAAAATAACAGATATTAAAAATCGGACTTTTTCGAATATCCCGACTTATTCAAAAATCTTGACTTTTCCAATAACCTTGACGCTTTAAAAATCCCAACATTTTAAAAAAACTTGACTTTTTTGAAAATCCTAACTTTTCAAAAATCCCAACTTTTTCAAAAATCTTCACTTTTACAAAATCAAGACTTTTCAAAAATCTCATCTTTTCAAAAGAATCCGCTTTTTAAAAAATGTCGAGTTTTTCAAAATCTTGAATTTTTCAAAATCTTGAATTTTTCAAAAATCCGAAATTCAAAATTCTGAACTCTTCAAAAATGTGAAAAGCCCAACTTTTTCGAAAATCGCAATTTTTCAAAAATATTTAATTTTTATAAATATTCATTTTTCAAATACCCCAACTTGTTTGAAAATTTGAATATTTTCAAAGTCCCAACATATTTTAAATTTTGATGTTTTCAAAAACAATTTTGCTTAAAATTGCAACATTTTCAAAAGTCGTGACTTTTTTCAAAATCTTGACTTTTTCAAAAATGTTGTCTTTTTAAAAATCCCAAGTTTGTTACTACTTTTTCAAAATCTAACTATTTTAGGTTTTCTAGGTTGCGAGTGTAGGGCTCAAAGTGAATTTAGTGTTTAGGGTTTAGGTTTTTAGGTTGAGGATTCAGGGTGGGTTTAGGGTTTAGGGTTAAGATTTAGAGATCACGTTTTTGGGTTTGGGGTTCGAGGTTTACGGTTGAGTGTTTTGTATTTACGGTTTAGGCCTCATGGTTTACAATGGAGGGTTTTGTATTTAGGATTTCGCATTTAGGGTTTTAGGGTTTAAGACTCTGAATTTAGGGTTTAGGAACTATTAGAGCTTAAGGTTTTGGGTTTATACGGCTCGAGTTTAGGGTATAGGGGTCAAGGTTTAGGATTTAGGTCTCGGTGTTCATGGTTGAGTGTCCATGGCTAAGGTTTTGAGGTTCGGGGTTATGAGTTTAGGGTTTAGTGTGTTGGCTTAGGGCTCATGACTCAATGTATACGATTTAAGGTTTCTCAGACTCGGGGTTAGGAGTTTAGGGTTTATTGTTGAGTTTTTAGAACTTAGGGTTTAGGGTTTAGGCTTAATGGCTTAGGGTTTATGGTTTAAGGTTTGGGGTTTAGTGTTTAGGTTTTCTGATTTAGGGATCTGGGTTTATGGTTTATGATTTAAGGTTTTGGGCCTAGTGTTTAGGATTTTTAGGTTTAAGGTTTAGCGTTTAAGACTCAGGTTTCAAGTTTTAGTGTTTAGGGTTTAAGAACGTGATTTTGAAAAAGTCACGATTTCAAAAATATCCCGATTTTAAAAGAGTCTATATTTTCAAAGATTTTGAAATTGATAAAGTTCACAGTTTTTAAAAAAAACTCATGATTTTTGAAAAATTCATGATTTTCAAAAAAGTTGCAATTTAATAACAAGGTGGAATTTTGAAAAAGTAAAGATTTTGAAAATGTTAGGATTTTTTTTAAAATTAGGATATTCAAAATAGTTGGGATTTAAAAATCTCTTCAGTTTTTTAATTCTCGGCTTATTTAAAAATTGCACCTTTTTCAAAATCTTATCTTTTTTGAAAATCCCAACTTTCTAAATATTCTTGGCTTTTTCAAAATCACGAGTTTTTTAAAATCCCTATTTTTTTAAATCCTGACCTTTTCATAATACTTACTTTTTGAGATTATAACTTTTCAAAATCCCAGCTTTTTTGAAAATCGTAACTTTTTCGGAAATCCCAAATTTTTAAAAATTCCTAAATTTTCTAAAATCTCAACTTTAGCAAAAATGTGAACCTTTTTAAAATCCCAACTTTTTGGAATATCCTAACTTTTTTGAAAATCACAACTACTTAAAAATCGCAGCGTTTTCAAAAATCAAAATCTTTTCAGAATTACCAATTTTTAAAAAACTCCTGAATTTTTTAAAATCTCAACTTTATCAAAAATGAAAACATTTTTGAAAATCCTTACTTTTTTAAAAATAATATTTTTTCAAAATCAAAAATATTAAAAATCGAGACTTTTTCGAATATCCTGACTTATTCAAATTTTTTGGCTTTTTCAAAATCTCGACATTTAAAAAATCCCAAAATTTTTCAAAATACTGACTTTTTTTAAAATCTTGACCATTTCGAAAATATTCACTTTTACAAAATCACGACTTTTTGGAAAATCTCAATTTTCTTAAATCTCATTGTTTCAAAAATCATAACTTTTTATAAAATGTCGAGTTTTCAAAAATCTTAACTTTTTCAAAAATTCGATTGTTAAAAAATGTGAAAAGGAAAGCCCAACTTTCAAAAATCCCAACTTTTTCAAAATATTCATTTTTTGAAAACCTCAGCTTGTTTGAAAATCTGAACATTTATAAAGTCCCAACATTTTTAAAATCTTCATGATTTCAAAGGCAACAACTTTGTTTAAAATTGCAACCTTTTCAGAAGTCATGACTTTTTTAAAATCTCAAGTTTTTGTAAATCTTGACATTTTAAAAATCTAAACTTTGAAAATCCCATGTTTTTCCATATACCAACTTTTAACAAATTTAACTATTTTAAGGTTTCTAAGTTGAGGGTTTAGGGCTCGAGGGAATTATTTTTAGGTTTAAGGTTTTGGGCTCATGATTTGTGGTTTAGGGTTTAGAGCTCGGGGCTCGGGGCTCGTGACTCAAGGTTCAAGGTTGAGGTTCGGGGATCAAGGTTTAAAATTAGATAATTAGGTTTTAGGGTTTGGGGTTAGGATTTAGGGCTCTGTGTTTTAGTGTTTAGGGTTTGAGGTTTACTGGTTGAGGGTTTAAGGCTCATGGTTTACGATTGAGAGTTTAGTATTTACAATTTAACATTATGGGTTTTAGGGTTTAAGATTCAAAATTTACGGTTTAGGAGCAATTTGAGCTTAAGGTTTAGGGTTTATAGGGTATAGAGCTAGGAGTTTAAGGTTTAGGGCATAAGGGTTAGGGTTTAGGGTTTAGGTCTTAGTGTTCATGGTTGAGGGTCCATGGCTCAGGGTTTGAGGTTCGGGGTTATGAGTTTAGGGTTTAGGGTTTAGGGTTTAGGTCTCTAGCTAAAGGTTTAGGGTTAATGTAGTGCCCACACTTTACACACACAATTACAACAGTAAAATACTAGGATAATTTTTTTTTACTTACATTGCTCATTGCAAAATGCCACAAGGACTCCAAGTAGGAAAACTCAACAACATATACGACACTTACATCAGTCATCAAATCACATAGACACATGACAATGCCATATACCTGTTTATACCACACTTTTCCAAATGAACGAATACTAGCAATGACCCAACCACAAGAAACATGACTTTAGGAACGGCGAACCCACAACACATCATTTCTTTAATTGCATCTTAGTTATGATTAACATTCTAAGAACATTATTGTGCAAGGATAGTTTTCTCTTTTTTCATCTGCAAAATCTTAAGTTCATTCCACGTTTAATTTACAGTTCGACCATTTTAAGTTGGCTTCCTTTATGCATCATGGAAATTTCCATAACTTACTTGCTTATTTGACACAATTCAAATCACATATAAAGTACTCAATTATCTTGTTTTTATGTTAAAAATATGTTTCTCAAACGTTTATTTAATGTTTAAAATTTACCCTTGCCACACAAGTGAACCTAACGTGATGTCAAGATGAAATCTTGGTATTGAGGGAGACTTAGATTCAATATAGCTTTTTCCCAAAACATTCTTTGATCATAGTATAGTTATTTCACTACCATCATTATTATAGTTCAATAACTTGTTGAATTCCAAATTTATATTCCAATATATATATATATATATATATATATATATATATATATATATATATATATATATATATCTTTATTTTTCTCAAAGTTTGATCACACCAAAGCAATACATATTCTTGAAACACATAAAGATGTTTAAATTAAGTTATAAGGACTCCAAGAGTGACCTTAATCCTAATCTCCAATCTCATTTTCATCTTATATGACATGCTCTTACATCGCACTATGGTCTCGTTCTTAGCATCATCTCAAAACAAAAGAGTTACGAAAGCACTTGTCTGACATCTTAAGGAAGTACATGGTTAGGAGCATTATAAACTACACATGAACACAAGTGATCCATGTTCACGAAGATTCCATGTCTCTCAAGCACTTCACGATTCTGCATAAGGAATACTCTTTATTCCTTAATGCCATAAATGATATAACAAGGGATTATGGAACAAGATTTTAGTTTCTAAGGTTTTCTAGAATCAACATCTTTCAACTCAATTTCAAATGCAAGGAGTTAAATAATAGTTTTCTTCCCACAAGTTAACATTCAAAATCCACTAGGGTTTAGTTTAATTCTAATATGCACCTAATGATCTACGTCTCGACTATATATGATTTTAAGGCAAACGGACATATTTATACTAAACCACCTTCAAGAAGATACCAAGATGTTATTTTGATAGAAACCAAGGTAGCACCGTTTAATCGTTCCTTCGAACAAGGACTCATAAGGTGACTTCCAAAGTGGTCTTCACCACTCAACCTGGTGTCAGACCTGAAGAGAGGGCATTCTTCTCACGATTACCAAAACTAGAAGGAAACCGCATACTCTGGATAAAGTTGGACCATGTCATTCCTAAAATATGGGTTCACAACAATGTCGCTAGACATAATGACTATGACGGTAAACTCCAACTAGGGTTTTATTTACCTAACCTAGGAGGTCTCATCGAGTGCAAAGCTTAAGTTCGTTCTACGGTCTTAAATTTCTTATATTGTAAAAAGGATCACACATGAAAGCAGTTATGCATGAATATTTTATTAAAGTTTGAGTGTTTCCATTAAAACTCTTTATTATGTTTGCAAGGTAAGAAGATAACCGAGTAATTAATTTAATTGTTAATTGAATACTGAGAAATTACTACAATATATTAACTTCAATTTCAATTTACTATATATAAATCAAACCCTTTTGATATACACAACTAAATATCAAATTTAACCAAAGTGATTAGATGCACATTTCCTAAATTATCCCCAAAACTAGCATCTCATGCATATTAACAAATTTCAATTATAACTTTTCTGTAACAAGAGACTATATTAGACAGTTATTCATTTTACAATGACCTATAAAAATTACAATAATAATAATTAAATTACACATCACCTTTTTCGTCGTCATTCTTCCATCCTGTAAAACCCACGTGAGCATGATATCAATGATAATTCACTAGCATGGCATCCACCCTAACCTAACATAAGTATCATTTTTCAGTTTCCCATTTACATCTGACAATAATTACAATTTGCAATCGAAATAAAAAGGTCTAGAAACATGTATTCATTGCATTTCATTTTTTTCATTTTGTAACCCAGAGAGAGAGAAGAGAAGGGAAGAGAGAGAAAACAGTGTTTTGTCAAAATTCGTTTTCACACAACATATACACTAAATGGTTTTAAACAGTTATTTGCGTGTGTTAAAAGTTTCTAGGGTGGTTTGGAATCCCTACGAGAGTCCTTGGATTTCTATTTTTACATTTTCTCACTAGTTACAAAACATTCAAAATGGGCTCGAGAGGCTAAGAAACTACTTCCAAAAGTTAACTTCCGATGAGAATGCATGCCATGATTAACTTTCTACGTGTCCCCAGATATACCAAAAATTCAAAGTAGTGCAATTGAAATTGAAAAAGAGTGAACGGTTTACATTTGGCGCCTAGTTTTCTGGGCCACGATCGTAGCTCACCTAGTTGTAAAATGACAACAGCTTAGCTCGAGGCCCGAAATCTCCTAATAGTTCCCTATATAAAGAGAATTCATCGAGTCAACGGGATCGAGAACTAGAAAACTAATTTCAAACGGCGATAAGTTTTCTCGACCGACAAGATGAAATTAGACCAGTTTGACCTCATCAAACGTGACCGAGCCCTACAAAATGGCTTCGCCAAACCATCCCGAAAAGTGCTCTTTCTTATACTGAATGTTCCATGCATTTGTCTAGTTGAAACGCTAGAGGTTTGTGAAGACGGGACATAATTTCTCCAATCAGGTTTCAAATGGCGATTCAAAACGAACTCCAACTTTCAAGATTTAACAGCTTTCTACTGTTGTAATCCAGTGTAACAGGGCTCCTATAAGAGCGTCAAAAGGATGTCATATATTCGTTTCGGGTCAAACCAAAGGTCAAGGTGACTCCTCGTATACCAAGGTACACGAATGAAATTTCACATCTCATTTCTAGAGTTGTGAAGGGTTAGTGAGTCTCCAAAAATTATAAAATTTAACTATTTAAAACAACGAGAAGGTCAACTTTATCAATGGATAGTCAAATTTATCTGTTGATAAAACAATATTGGAGCGCTCAAGATGGGTAAGAGTTTTCTAAATCATCTCGAAGTGAGGGTGATAGTTCATGGTTTATAGTAGACAAGTTATAATGACTTCGTGAGTTACAACACGACAATTTTTTGTTTTGCAACGAGTTGAAGTAACATTTTTAACCGTATCAAAAAAATCATAATAATTTAAAATTCTATTCAGTTGCAAAAGAGAACTAAAACATGAGAATTATGAGAGGTAAGGGAAGAAGAACCATGCCTGGGAACAATGAACAAAACGGGGATGAGGTGCTCCAAGTGGTTTACACTTGCGATCCGTTGAGACCACCATTGATGTCACATGATGCAAGATAATCACATGCAAACCAAACCATTCATTGTGCCCCATGTCTTGTCCTGATCCTTGAGATGGCATTTTCTGTGTTAAACAAATCACACGCCTTTTCAATAAGTCCATTTTGCGCATATCCCAATTTAAAACGCTTATTTTGGCGCAGCTGAGAGGGTGTTTAAAAAATTGTTAAGTGTTGCTTTACCACTGCCAAATCCATTTCCTTCAAAGTTTCAAAGGCCTTTACAACAAGCTCATCTACAAATACCACAAACCATTACATTCCATGAGACCCAAATATCTCGAAGCATTTTGTCGAATGCCTAACTCCTTTTAACGACCCATTTTTATTTTTTTATTTTTTTTGTGTATCCTGCTATCATTGCAGTCCAGGAGACCACATATCTTTCAGGTATTTTGTCGAATAGTTCACAGGATTCCACATATTGCAAATGTATTTGCCAGGTGCTTGGAACTAAAACATTCAAAAATACCTTCTCCATAATGCTTTGACGGATGTGCATACTCTGTTTCAAAGCTTCCATTTTGACAACGGGCTAGGAGGTTGCTGGAAAAAATACTGTGGAGTCTAGGCTTAACACGTACCAAATGCATTTGCTTGAATGTTTCTAAAGCCTTTTTAACAAACTCATTTTTGCACATATCCCTGTTCCAAAGCTTCCACGTTTCACACGCTGGTCTGACAGGCACTTACAACTATATTAAAACGATAAAATCCCCCCTTTTTGGCGGAGCTTAGGAGGAGCTGGCATAATGAACAAAACAAAACAACAACAAAAAAAAAGTAGATTTCAATATGTCTTTCCTCGGATGTCCATACACTTGTCCCAAGCTCGGATTTTGGCACGCATCAAGCGTGCAATCGCAAATGTAAACTGGTAAGGTTGAGACCTGTTTGTTGCATGGTGGAACAACGTGACTACCTTAAGAGGGAAAACCCATGTCTTTTGTATGCTGCAAACAAAAATGCCCTTCCAAAGTGTTGTTGTCCTGTTTTTTTCCTCTGGTCAAAACTCGAACCACGTCCCCAAAGGTATTTACCACTACAACGTCTGACAAAACCCCTCTATCCTTTTATGCTTTGGATAAATGCCCACGCAGGTAAAAAAATCATGTTTGGCGCAGGATGGGAAGATGTCTGGCACGGGCTAGGAAGCTGGGAGGCTAGGAGGAGGCCGCACAACCATGGCACTCCAAGAAATGACACCTGGCGAGGCATCTCTTTGAAAGAAAATAAGAAAATGCCCCAAAGTGTAATGCCCCATTCATCTTTGTTCTGTTATTCTATGAAAACCATGCTTCTAAGGGTCAACACCGTTGTGTTTCCTTCAAACGTTTATGTCTTCATCTTGTTGAGTTTACTGCTTGCATCGGTGTCGATGGTTTTGGTTGTTGTCCCCGCAGCGTCCTCGCGATTTATCCTATTAAATAAAGACCTTGTTCTTTCTCTATTGAACCTCCTATTGATTGTTGATAATTACCTGTAAGATATTTTGCCGTAGTATTGGTCATTCTTGTGCTCGACCCCTCGATTAAATTATTTTCAGTTTTATTGCTATCGTGTTAGGTCCTAAACATTTTTTTTCAAACCCCATTTAAGTGTCACGGCATTTTAAAACATAATAATAATGAATAGTGTATCAGTTATATTCTTATGTGTATATAGATGATAAAATTTCATTTTTAAAGCCTTTTCAGGCCGTGCGCATGCCTTACTGCGAGTTATTGTTTAGTTGAGGTTTCTCATCCACCAACTGGTAAATTTTTATTATCAATTTATCCTCATACTTGGCACAGAGACATGGATTTCTTTGCAGAGATAAATAAAAGATGTTTTGTTCACGTAAATGTATTATGTATATTGTCGGATAAATAGGCGAACCAATAGGATTGCACATTTTCAATTATTAAGAATTATCATTAACTAAAATATGTAAATTTTGTCGGTTCCCTGGACTTAGCAGCTGTATACTGCCGTCAATTTTGTTGATCTAACAAAATTTTAAAATGAAATTGTGACCAATTAAATTTATTTCATTTTGTGGATATGTAATTATGCCTGACTTGTTTGGTGGAGGAAGTGTAAATTTACTTTGGGCCACCTATTTGTTTCCTTGTCAGCTTTAATTAAATCATGATTTGACCTTTTTGCTGGAATGAGATGCCTTTTCCCTCCTGGCCGCACTTTGGTTGGGTTGTGTGTGATCTTTCTGCTCAGATTTGTTCTTCTTCCCTTGTTGCGTGGCCATCTCCAACTGGCCCTAACTCTGCTGGCCGCACTTCTCTTCTTTTAATATTTTTGTCTTGTAACCTTCCATGTCCTTCTTTGTCTTCCCTGTAAATTTCTGCTCTGGCGGCGTGAGACCTTCTTGGGGTGGACTGCGTGTGGAGTGGTGGAAAAAAACTTTGGAAAACTTCTTTCTTCCCTTGCTGAGGCCTGCCCTTTTTACATGTTCCTTTTTTCTTTTGTTTTTATTCACCTGACCATGATGAAGCCTGCTCATGCTTGGTGCTGGTGAATGTTTGGAAAATGTGGTGGGAAGATTTCTAAATGTGTAGAACCTTTGGACACCTTCCCTGTTGGCCGCGTGGAAAAAGTTGTTTGTAGTCTGGTGTTGATCCAAGCAACAACTGGAATATATTTTTTTGCTCTTTTAGACAAGCAAAGTATATTTCTGACATTTTGCAAAGATGGAAATAAATTTTGGATAATAAATAAAGATCTGTTGTTTATCATGTATTCACTCCAGACTGCACCTTTATTTTCTGTTAAAATACATTAAAACAATTAGTGGGAAGTCTCCACAATTGCCACCTCAAATTTTTAGGGTGGATAATGATGGTGATAATGGAATGTGAAAAAAGTAGCTCCAAGGAGGAAGAAAATGGTGTAAAGAAGAGGAGCATTATGGAGATTTACGAGAGCTGCAAGTCTCATTCTGTATCCAATGGTGGTGAGAAAAGGGGAGGAGGAAGATTTACGAACATATTGTTTGTAAGAGATGCAGAGAAGGGTATGGAGAGGAGAGGCTCCTCCTACTCGTGATCTCTCAAGCCCACTTGATAACCCTTTTGGCATTGAGAAAGAAATGTTGTAGGATTAGTGTAATCAATGCTTGGACTTTTCAGGGTTAGAAATTCGGTATTAAAACTTTTAAATGAATAAGTTTACGTGCAATGTGTTTCAACCTCGCGTGTTTAGACTCCTGTGTAGCTTCAGTCTTGTTCCTAGGTTTCAAAGCCATTCTTAGGAGGTACTTTGACTGTCCCCTTCAACTTGAATCGTAACTAGTTTTTTCAGATTAGCTAAGTTCGAGGTCTTAATTGTGCAAATCTAGTACCCCCACTATTACTAGAATTATTTTGGTCTTTTTCCTCTCGGAAGATTGTTGGTGAAATAATCTAGTCTTCTAACTTGTGTTTCCTCCCATTTATTATGACTGTGTTGTTAATTAGGATTGGACAGTTTCTATGCACATATGTACCTTAATGTTTTTTGATGAAAATTGTCTTGAACGTTGTTAACCTTGGGGAAAATTTTCTTGCAATCAATAGTATTATGGAGTTATAGCAGAAGGAGTTGTTTTGATAACGAAACTTAGTAGTTATGTTGTACCTATGTTTGAATGGTTGATTATGTTACCAAGGGTTGCCTTAAAAATATTTTTGTTTTCAAAAATAGGAAATTTATTTTCAAATTAACCAAACTTTAAAATTGATGTGGAGGTTTGTAAATCTTTAGGGTTATAAAATTAGTTGATGACATTTTCATATACTCTTGTTTGATGGAATTCCCTTCTTCTCTCGCGTGTTTGCTACTAGCCTATAAGGCATTGGCCCTTCTTGAATAATTTGGAAATCTCTTGGAGTTAATTGTCAAAATTAGTATACTTTTCCTTCGCTTCGAAACTTATGTTATGTGGATACTCTATGTGATTTAAGGTTTGAAACTCAATACATGTGTTTTTGTGTTAATTCCTGAAACCCTTTTTTCCTTTTTCTTGGGCGATCAACTCTTGTTCTTTTAGAAATATAATGTTTTAGCCTATGCGTTTGGTACCTTTGATAAATTTCTAGATGGTTGGTCTATATATCAAATCCCAATCTTGTGATTGTTATTTAATTATTTACTTTATGGAAATCCTGTTTTGTTAGATTGGTTATTTCTCCTTATAGAGCCAAGGGCCATTCTCATACGATTGTTATACTTTTTTGTTTTTACTCCTAACTGAAGTACAGTCTTCTTCCTTGATTGGCATGGTGGAAACTTATTATAACTTTAAGTGTTGATAGTGTTTAGAGGTTTGACCCAAATTCTTGTAATAAAGTGCTTCCTTTCATGGTATTGTTAGATAATTGTTATGGTAGTTTTGTGTAGCCTTATCTTGCTCGGTTCTCGTGAACCCGACTCTTGTAGAAAATTTGTTGCAAATGGATTTTGGATTTAGGGTTTTGGGCTTAGTGTTTAAGATGTTTGGATTTAGGGTTTAACTTTTATGACTCAGGTTTCTTTTTTTTATGGTTTAGGGTTTAGGGGTTGCAATTTTGATAAAGTCATGATTTAAAAAATATCTTGATTTTGAAATAGTTAGGATTTCAGAAAATTCATCATTTTTAAAAAGTCTATATTTTCAAATATTTTGAAAGTGATAAATTCATGAAGTGATAAACGCTTGTCATTTTTAAAATCTCAACTTTCTCAAAATTCTTGACTTCTTCAAAATAAGAACTTTTTGAAATCCCAATATTTGTTCAAAATACCAACCTTTTCATAATCCTGCTTTTTTAAAATCTAAACTTTTTCGAATTATGAAATTCTATCTTTTCATAAAATTGCAAATTCTTTAAAATCCTAAATTTTATGAAATTCACAACTTTTTGGAAAATAATGACATTTTAACAAATCTTGATATATTAAAAATCTAGAATTTCTAGAAAATCTAAATTATTCAAACTCCGACTTTTTTTTTTTTGAAATATGTGATTTTAAAAACTGGACTCAAACGAACACCCAGAGCATAACTTCCTGCTAATTTTGGCACATCATTACATTTTTAAAAGTTGAGATTTTTGAAATATGTGATTTAAAAAAATGGCCTCAAACGGACACCCAGAGCATAAGTTCCTGCTAATTTTGGCGCATCATTACATTTTTAAATCTTGATATTTTTTAAGATTATAACTTTTTTGAAAATCCCAACTTTTCCAAAATTGCAAATATTTCATAAATCGCATCGATTTCAAAATCAAAAGTTTTTCGAAATCCCAATTTTTAAAATTCCCGTATTTTCTAAAATCTCAACTTTATCAAAAATGATGACTTTTTGGAAAATCCTTAATTTTTAAAAAAATCATATTTTTCTAAAATCACAAATATTAAAAATTTGGACTTTTTTGAATATCCTGTCTTATTCAAAAATCTTGACTTTTCAAAAGCTTCACTTTTACAATATCACAATTTTTATAAAATCCTAAAATTTTTAAAAATCACATCTTTTCAAAAATCCTAACTTTTTTAAGATGTCAAGTTCTTCAAAAATATTGACTTTTTCACAAATAAAGATTCTTACAAAATCTTGACTCTTCAAAAATGGGTAAAAGGCAAACTCTTTTGAATATTTCAACTTTTTAAAAATACCAACTTTTTCCATATCTAACTATTTTGAAGTTTCAAGTTTAAGGGTTTAGGGTTCAACGGATTTAGTGTTTATAGTTTAGGTTTTTGGGCTCGGGATTTGGGGTTTAGGGTTTACTTGTTTAGGGGTTTAAGGATTGGAGCTCGGGGCTCGGGGTTTAGGGTTTATGGTTGACGTTCGGGGTTCACGGATCAAGGTTTACATTTTAAGATATAATTTTTAGGGTTTAGGGTTTCGGGATAGGATTTAGGGCTCGGGATTTAGGGTTTGGGATTTGAGGTTTAAGGTTGAGGGTTTTGCACTTAGGGTTTAGGGCTCATGGATTACGATTAAGGGTTTAGTATTTAGGATTTAACAATTAGGGTTTTTGGGTTAAAGACTCATAAATTAGGGTTTAGGAGCAATTAGAGCTTAAGGTTTATAGGGTATAGGGCTCGAATTTAGGGTTTATAGGGTATAGTGCTAAGAATTTAGGGTTTAGGGCGTAGGGTTTATATATCGGTGTTCATGGTTGAGGGTCCATGGCTCATGGTTCATGGTTCGAGGTTATGAGTTTAGGGTTTATTGTTTTGGCTTAGGGCTCATGGTTCAAGGTATAGTGTTTAGGGTTAGGCCTAAGGATTTAGGGTTCATTGTTTAGGGTTTAGGATTTAAGGCTCATGGTTAGGGGTTTATGGTTTATTGTTTAGGGTTTAGGGTTTTGGGTTTAGTCTTCATGGCTCGGGATTCATGGTTTAGGGTTTATGGTTTAAAGTTGTGGGTTTAGAGTTTAGGTTTTAGGATTTAGGGATTTTGGTTTATGGTTTATTCTTTGAGGGTTTACGGTTTAGGATTCGGTGTTAAGTGTTTATGGTTTAGGGTCTTGGGCTTAGTGTTTAGGATGTTGGTGTTTAGGGTTTAGTGTTTACAACTAAGGTTTCAAGTTTTAGGGTTAAGGGTTTAGGTGTCGCGATTTTGAAAAAGTTAGGATTTTAAAAATATATCGATTTTAAAACAATTAGGATTTCGAAAACGTAATGATTTTCAAAAGTCTTTGTTTCCAAATATTTTTAAAGTGACAAAGTCGTGAATTTAAAATCCTAAATTTTTGAAATTCACAACTTTTTTGAAAATAATGAATTTTTAAAAAATCTTGACATATTGAAAAATCCAAAATTTCTGAAAAATCTAAATCATTCAAACTCCCAACTTTGTTTTGAAAATCCTAATATTTTAAAAAGTTGAGATTTTTTAAACATGTGGTTTAAAAAAAACGAACTCAAACGGACACCCTGAGCACAAGTTATATCCTTTTCAAGTTCTTGCTAATTTTGGCACATCACTACATATTTTAAATCTTGACTCTTTCGTGATTACAACTTTTCTAAAATTCCAACCTTTTGAAAAATCGCAACTATTTCAAAAATCGTGACGTTTTTGAAAACATTTTTTTTTTTTTTTAAATCCCAACTTTTTAGAAATTCTGAATTTTCTAAAATCTCAATTTGATCAAATATGCGAACTTTTTTGAAAATCCTTACTTTTTAAAAATATCAATTTTTTAAAAATCGCAAATATTAAAAATCGGATTTTTCAAATATCCTTACTTATTCAAAAATCTTGTTCTTTTCAAAAATCTTGACTTTTTGTAAAATCTCATTTTTAAAAAATCTTGTCTTTTCAAAAATTCTAACCTTTTTTAAAATGTCGGTTTTTCAAAATTCTTGACTTTTTCAAAAATCCAAACTCTTCAAAAATTTTAGCATTTTCAAAGTCCCAACATTTTTAAATCTTGATGTTTTCAAAAATAACAATTTTACGTAAAATTGTAATATTTTCAAAACTCGTGAATTTTTTTAAAATTTCAAGTTTTTAAAATCCTGACTTTTTCAAAAACTCTTGACTTTTTGAAAATCACAAGTTTTCAAAATACCAACTTTTTCAAATCTAACTATTTAAAGGTTTCTAGGTTGAGGTTTTAGGGCTCGGAGGGATTTAGAGTTTAGGGTTTAGGTTTTTGGCTCGGGGTATTTAGTGTTTAGGGTTTAGGTTTTTGCACTCGGGATTCAACGTTTAGGGTTTTAGTGTTGAGGGTTTAGGGTTGAGGTTCGGGTTTCGAGGATCAAGGTTTAGGGTTTAAGAATAAGGTTTTAGGGTCTAGGTTATTGGGGTTTAGGATATGTATTGTGTCTCGCCTCATTCTCGGGATTCCTAAAGGGAAATGGTTTTGTCCATCTTGCTCCAGGAAGGATTGCATTAGAGATCGTAAGGAATGTTGGCACCTCGCATGCTTGTGGATGAAGATTCAATTAGAGGGTTTTTTTTGGACCTTGGGAGTTTGGATGCCTCGTCGAAGCTGGAGGAGCAGCAAGATAACTCTACACTTTTTTATTCTTGCTATATTTATTTTATTGTGAAATCGAACAACCATTTCCTTGACCTGGTTGTCTTTTGGACGTCTTTTCAGGAGGTCTCTCCTTTCTACTTGCTTTCTTCTTGTTTTAGCTGTTATCATTGCCAATATGTTAGTGGAAAGCATGCATGTGTTCTCCCCTTTGGGGTTATGTTTTCTTTCTCGAGTGATCGATCTTCCTTTATATATATATACTCTTCTCTACGATAGAGTTTCAAGTTATTATGTTGTTCCAGCTAGTAATTAGCAGTCGTTAAAGTAAGCGTGCAATAACTATGAAGCTCCTTCCTATCACCCAGGTTTGTCTTTCTTTGTCTTTTGACATATATTGTTAATGATCTCTCAAGCCCACTTGATAACCCTTTTGGCATCGAGAAAAAGAAAGGTTGTAGGATTAGTGTAATCAATGCTTGGACTATTTCAAGTTAGAGATTCGGTATTAAAACTTTTAGAATGAATAAGTTTGTGTGCAACGTGTTTCAACCTCGCGTGTTTAGACTCTGTGTAGCTTCAATCTTGTCCCTAGGTTTCAAATCCATTCTTAGGAAATATTTTGACTATCCCCTTCAACTTGAATCGTAACTATTTTTTTTTCAGATTAGCTAAGTTTGAGGTCTTAATTGTGCAAATCTAGTACCCCACTATTACTAGAATTATTTTGTTTTCTTTTTCCCTCTCGGAAGATTTTTGGTGAAATAATCTAGTCTTCTAACTTGTGTTTCCTCCCACTTATTATGATTGTGTTGTTAATTAGGATTAGACAGTTTCAATGCACATATGTACCTTAATGTTTTGTGATGAAAATTGTCTTTAACGTTGTTAACCTTGGGGAAAACTTTCTTGCAATCGATAGTATTATGGAGTTATAGCAGGAGTTGTTTTGATAACGGAACTTAGTAGTTATGTTGTACCTATGTTTGAATGGTTGATTATGTTACCAAGGGTTGCCTTAAAAATATTGTTGTTTTCGGAAATAGGAAATTTATTTTAAATTAACCGAACTTTAAAATTGATGTGGAGGTTTGTAAATCTTTAGGGTTATAAAATTAGTTGATGACATTTTCGTATACTCTTGTTTGATGGAACTCCCTTCTTCTCTTGCGTGTTTGCTACTAGCCTATAAGGCATTGGCCCTTCTTGAATAATTGGTAAATCTCTTGGAGTTAATGGTCAAAATTAGTATACTTTTCCTTCACTTCGAAACTTATGTTGTGTGGATACTCTATGTGATTTAAGGTTTGAAACTCATATATACATGGCTTTTTGTGTTAATTCTTGAAACCCGTTGTTTCTCTTTTCTTAGGCCGATCAACTCTTGTTCTTTTAGAAATATAATGTTTTAGCCTATGCGTTTGGTACCTTTAATAAATTTCTAGGTGGTTGGTCTATATATCAAATCTCAATCTTGTGATTGTTATTTAATTATTTACTTGATGGGAATCCTGTTTTGTTAGATTGGTTATTTCTCCTTATAGGGCCAAGGGCCATTCTCATACGATTGTTATAATTTCGTTGTTTTTACTCCTAACTGAAGTACATGGTCTTCTTCCTTGATTGGCATGGTGGAGACTTATTATAACTTGAAGTGTTGATAGTGTTTAGAGGTTTGACCCAAATTCTTGTAATAAAGTGCTTCCTTTCATGGTATTGTTAGATAACAGTTATGGTGGTTTTGTGTAGCCTTATCTTGCTCAGTTCTCGTGAACTGACTCTTGTAGAAAATTTGTTGCAAATGGATTTTAGATTTAGGGTTTTGGGCTTAGTGTTTAGGATGTTTGGGTTTAGGGTTTAGCTTTTATGACTCAGATTTTTTTTTTTTTATGGTTTAGGGTTTAGGGGTCACAATTTTGAAAAAGTCACGACTTCAAAAATATCTTGATTTTGTAATAGTTAGGATTTCAAAAATTTATCATTTTCAAAATTCTATATTTTCAAATATTTTGAAAGTGATAAATTTATAAAGTGATAAATGCTTGTTTTTTTTTAAAATCTCAACTTTCTCAAAATTCTTGGCTTTTTCAAAATCAAAACTTTTTGAAATCCCAATATTTGTTCAAAATACCAACCTTTTCATAATCCTGATGTTTTTGAAAATCTAAACTTTTTCGAATTATGAAATTCTATCTTTTCATAAAATTACAAATTCTTTAAAATCCTAAATTTTATGAAATGCACAAATTTTTGGAAAATAATGACATTTTAACAAATCTTGATATATTAAAAATCTAGAATTTCTAGAAAATCTAAATTATTCAAACTCCGACTTTTTTTTTTGAAATATGTGATTTTAAAAAAATGGACTCAAACGGACACCCAGGCAGTATAAGTTCCTGCTAATTTTAGCACATCATTACATTTTTTAAAAGTTGAGATTTTTGAAATATGTGATTTTTTAAAAAATGGCCTCAAACGGACACCCAGAGCATAAGTTCTGCTAATTTTGGCGCATCATTACATTTTTTAAATCTTGATATTTTTTAAGATTATAACTTTTTCGAAAATCCCAACTTTTCCAAAATTGCAAATATTTCATAAATCGCATCGATTTCAAAAATCAAATTTTTTTAGAAATCCCAATTTTTTAAAATTCCTGTATTTTCTAAAATCTCAACTTTAACAAAAATGCTGACTTTTTGGAAAATCCTTAATTTTTAAAAAATCATATTTTTTAAAAAATCACAAATATTAAAAATTGGGACTTTTCGAATATCCCGACTTATTCAAAAATCCTGACTTTTTCAAAAAGCTTCACTTTTACAAAATCACAATTTTTATAAAATCCTCAAATTTTTAAAAATCACATCTGCTCAAAAATCCTAACTTTTTTTAAGATGTCAAGTTCTTCAAAAATATTGACTTTTCACAAATAAATATTCTTACAAAATCTTGACTCTTCAAAAATGCAAAAAGCCCAACTCTTTTGAATATCCCAACTTTTCAAAAATCTTGACTTTTTTGAAATATTTATTTTTTGAAAACCCCAACTTGTTTGAAAATCTGAACATTTTCAAAGTCCCAACATTTTTTAAATCTTGATGTTTCCAAGAATAACAACGTTGTTTGAAATTGCGACCATTTCTAAAGTCATGACTTTTTTTAAAATCTCAAGTTTTTTAAAATCTTGATTTTTAAAAATCACAAAATTTTAAAAATACCAACTTTTTCCATATCTAACTATTTTGAAGTTTCAAGTTTAAGGGTTTAGGGCTCAACGGATTTAGTGTTTATAGTCTAGGTTTTTGGCTCAGGATTTGAGGTTTAGGGTTTATCTTGTTTAGGGTTTAGGGTTTATGGTTGACGTTCGGTTCATGGATCAAGGTTTACAGCTTTAAGATATAATTTTTAGGGTTTAGGGTTTAGGGTTTCGGGATAGGATTTAGGGTTTGGGATTCGAGGTTTAAGGTTGAGGGTTTTGCACTTAAGGTTTAGGGCTCATGGATTACGATTAAGGGTTTAGTATTTAGGATTTAACAATTAGGGTTTAGGAGTAATTAGAGCTTAAGGTTTAGGGTTTATAGGGTATAGTGCTAAGAATTTAGGGTTTAGGGTGTAGGGTATATATATCGGTGTTCATGGTTGAGGGTCCATGGCTCATGGTTCATGGTTCGAGGTTATGAGTTTAGGGTTTAGTGTTTTGGCTTAAGGCTCATGGTTCAAGGTATAGGTGTTTAGGGTTAGGCCTAAGGATTTAGATTTCATTGTTTAGGGTTTAGGGTTTAAGGCTCATGGTTAGGGGTTTAGGGTTTATTGTTTAGGGTTTAGGGTTTAGTCTTCATGGCTCGGGGATCGAGGTTTAGCGTTTATGGTTTAAAGTTGTGGGTTTAGAGTTTATGTTTTAGGATTCAGGATTTTTGTTTATGGTTTATTGCTAAGGGTTTATGGTTTAGGATTCAAGTGTTAAGTGTTTATGGTTTAGGGTCTTGGGCTTAGTGTTTAGGATGTTGGTGTTTAGGGTTTAGTGTTTACGACAAATTTTCAAGTTTTAGGGTTAAGGGTTTAGGTGTCGCGATTTCGAAAAAGTTAGGATTTTAAAAACATCTCGATTTTGAAACAATTAGGATTTTGAAAACGTAATGATTTTCAAAAAGTCTGTGTTTCCAAATATTTTTAAAGTGACAAAGTCGTGAATTTAAAATCCTAATTTTTTTGAAATTCACAACTTTTTTGAAAATAATGAATTTTTAAAAATCTTGACATATTGAAAAATATAAAATTTCTGAAAAATCTAAATCATTCAAACTCCCAACTTTGTTTTGAAAATCCTAATATTTTAAAAAGTTGAGATTTTTTAAGCATGTGGATTAAAAAAATGAACTCAAACGGACACCGTTGCACAAGTTAAAAATGTCGAGTTTTCAAAATCTTAACTTTTTCAAAAATTCAGATTGTTAAAAATGTGAATCCTTATCTCCAATCTCATTTTCATCATATATGACATGCTCTTACATCGCGCTATGGTCTCATTCTTAGCATCATCTCAAAACAAAAGAGTTACGAAAGGACTTGTCTAACATCTTAAGAAAGTACATGGTTAGAAGCATTATAAGCTACCCATGAACCACAAGTGACCCATGTTCATGAAGATCCCATGTCTTTGCACTTCACGATTCTGCATAAGGAATATTCTTTATTCCGTAATGCCGTAAATGATATAATAAGGGATTAAGGGACAAGATTACAATTTCTAAGGTTCTCTAGAATCAACATCTTTCAACTCAATTTCACATGCAAGGAGTTAAATTATAGTTTTCTACCCACAAGTTAACATACAAAATCCACTAGGGTTTAGTTTAATTCCAATATGCACCTAATGATCTACGCCTCAACTATATATGATTTTAAGGCAAGCGGACATATTTATACTAAACCACCTTCAAGAAGATACCAAGATGTTATTTTGATAGAAACCAAGGTAGCACCGTTTAGTCGTTCCTTCGAACAAGGACTCATAAGGTGACTTCAAAGTGATTTTCAACACTCAACCTGGTGTCGAACCTGAAGAGAGGGCATTCTTCTCGCGATTACCAAAACTAGAAGGAAACCGCATACTCTGGATAAATTTGGACCATGTCATTCCTAAAATATGGGTTCACGACAATGTCGCTAGACATAATGACTATGACGATAAACTCCAACTAGGGTTTTATTTACGTGACCTAGGAGGTCTCATCGAATGCAAAGCTTAAGTTCGTTCTCTACAGTCTTAAATTTCTTATATGGTAAAAAGATCACACATGAAAGCATGAATATTTTATCAAGGTTTGAGTGTTTCCATTAAAACTCTTTATTATGTTTGCAAGGTAAGAAGATAACCGAGTAATTAATTTAATTGTTAATTGAATACTTGAGAAATTACTACAATATATTAACTTCAATTTCAATTTACTATATATAAATCAAACCCTTTTGACATACACAACTAAGAATCAAATTTAACCGGTGATTAGATGCACATTTCCTAAGTTATCCCCAAAACTAGCATCTCATGCATATTAACAAATTTCAATTATAACTTTTACTCAGTAATAAGAGATTATATTATACAGATTATTCACTTTACAATGACCTATAAAAAAATACAATAATAATAATTAAATTACACATCACCTTTTTCGTCGTCATTCTTCCATCCTGCAAAACCCACGTGAGCATGATATCAGCGATAATTCGCTAGCATGGCATCCACCCTAACCTAACATAAGTATCATTTTTTCAGCTTTCCTATTTACATCCTGCAATAATTACAATTTACAATCGAAATAAAAAGGTCTAGAAACATGTATTCATTGCATTTCATTTTTCTTCATTTTGTAACCTAGGAGAGAGAAAGAGAAGGAAGAGAGAGAAAACACTGCTTTTGTCTAAAAAAATTTCACACACAATGATACACTAAATGGTTTTAAACAGTTATTTGCATGTGTTAAAAGTTTCTAGGGTGGTTTGGAATCCCTACGAGAGTCCTCGATTTCTATTTTTACATTTTCTCACTAGTTACAAAACATTCAAAATGGGCTCGAGGCTAAGAAACTACTTCCAAAAGTTAACTTCCGATGAGAATGCATGCCACGATTAACTTTCTACGTGTCCCCGATATACCAAAAATTCAAAGTAGTTGTGATGAATTGAAAAAGAGTGAACGGTTTGCATTTGGCGCCTAGTTTTCTGGGCCACGATCGTAGCTCACCCGGTTGTAAAATGACAACAGATTAGCTCGAGGGCCCGAAATTCATGTTCATAATCGACGTTCGATGGAGGAGCACACAACTAGATATCTCCTACTTAAGTTCCCCTATATAAAGAGAATTCATCAGAGTCAACGGGACTGAGAATTAGAAAACCATTTTCAAACGGCGATAAGTTTTCTCGACCGACAAGACGAAATTGGACCAGTTTGACCTCATCAAACCGTGGACCGGAGCCCTACAAAATGGCTTCGCCAAACCATCCCGAAAAGTGCTCTTTCTTATACTGAATGTTCTATGCATTTGTCTAGACGCAACGCTAGAGGTTTGTGAAGACGGGATGTAATTTCTCCAATCAGGTTTCAAATGGCGATTCAAAATGAATGCCAACTTTTCAGATTTAACAGTTTTCTACTGTTGTAATCTAGGGTAACAGGGCTCCTATAAGAGCATCAAAAGGATTTCATATGTTCATTTCGGGTCAAACCAAAGGTCAAGGTGACTCCTCGTATACCAAGGTACACGAATGAAACTTCACATCTCATTTCTAGAGTTGCGAAGGGTACTTAGTGAGTCTCCAAAATTGTAAAATTTAACTATTTAAAACAAGGAGAAGGTCAACTTTATCAATGGATAGTCAAATTTGTCTGGTCGATAAAACAATATTGGAGCGATCAAGATGGGTAAGAGTTTTCTAAATCATCTCGAAGTGAGGGTGATAGTTCATGGTTTAAAGTAGACGAGTTATAATGACTTCGTGAGTTACAACACGACAATTTATTGTTTTGCAACGAGTTGAAGGAACATTTAACTGTATTAAAAAAATCCTAATAATTTAAAATTCTATTTAGTTGCAAAAGAGAACTAAAACATGAGAATTATGAGAGGTAAGGGAAGAAGAACCATGCCTGGGAACGATGAGCAAAATGGGGATAAGGTGCTCCAAGTGGTTTACACTCGCGATCCGTTGAGACCACCATTGATGTCACATGATGCCAGATAATCACATGCAAACCAAACCATTCATTGTGCCCCCATGTCTTGTCCCGATCCATGAGACGGCATTTTCTATGTCAAACAGATCACACGCCTTTTCAACAAGTCCATTTTGCGCATATCCCAATTTAAAACGCTTATTTTGGCGCAGCTGAGAGGGTGTTTAAAAAATTGTTAAGTGTTGCTTTACCACTGCCAAATCCATTTCCTTCAAAGTTTCAAAGGCCTTTACAACAAGCTCATCTACGAATACCCTGAAACCATTGCATTCCATGAGACTGAAATATCTGAGGCATTTTGTCGAACAGTCCAACGCCTTTTTTAACAGACCCATTTTTATTTTTTTATTTTTTTTGTGTATCTCGCTATCATTGCATAGTCCAGAGACCGCATATCTTTCGTATTCATTCGAGCAACAGTTCACAAGATTCCACATATTGCAAATGTATTTGCCAGGGTGCTTGGAACTAAAACATTCAAAAATACCTTCTCCATAATGCTTTGTGAATGTGCATACTCTGTTTCAAAGCTTCCATTTTGACAGCGGCTGGGAGGTTGCTGGAAAAAAATGTTGTGGAGTCTGGCTTAACACGTACCAAATGCATTTGCTTGAATGTTTCTAAAGCCTTTTTAACAAACTCATTTTTACACATATCCCTGTTCCAAAGCTTCCACGTTTTGCACGCTGGTCTGACAGGGCACTTACAACTATATTAAAACTGGTAAAATCCCCCTTTTTGGCGCAGCTTGGGAGGAGCTGGCATAATGAACAAAACAAAACAACAACAACAAAAAGTAGATTTCTAATATGTTTTGCTGGATGTCCATACGCTATCCCAGGCTCGGATTTTGGCATAGATCAGGCGTGCACTGGCAAATGTAAATGGATAAGGTTGGAGACCTGTTTGTTGCATGGTGAAACAACATGACTACCTTAAGAGGGAAAACCCGTGTCTTTTGTATGCTGCAAATAAAAATGCCCTTCCAAAGTGTTGTTGTTCTTTTTTTCCTCTGGTCAAAACTCGCAACCACGTCCCAAAAGGTATTTACCACTACAACGTCTGAAAAAACCCCTCTATCCTTTTATGCTTTGGATAAATGTGCGCGCAGTAAAAAAATCATGTTTGGCTGCACAACAGGGAAGATCTTTGGCGCGGCCGGGAAGCCTGGGAGGATAGGAGGAGGCTGCACAACCATGGCACTCCAAGAAATGAAACCTGGCAGGGCATCTCTTTGAAAGGAAATAAGAAAACACCCCAAAGTGTAATGCCCCCATTCATCATTGCTCTGTTATTCTGTGACGACCATGCTTCTAAGGGCTTAACACCGTTGTGTTTCCTTTGAAATGTTTGTGTCTTCGTCTTGTTGAGCTTACCTGCTTGCGTCGGTGTCGATGGTTTTGGTTGTTGGCCCCGCAGCATCCCTCGTGATTTATCCTATTAAAGAAAGACCTTGTTGTTCTTGCTTTATTGAACCTCCTGTTGATTGTTGTTGATTACTTGCAAGATATTTTGCCGTAGTATTGGTCACTCTTGTGCTCGACTCCTCGATTAAAATTATTTTCAGTTTTGTTGCTATCGTGTTTGGTCCTAAACATTTTTTTTAAACCCCATTTAAGTGTCACGGCATTTTAAAACATAATAATAATGAATAGTAAAGGAACGTGTATCAATTATATTCTTATGTGTATATAGATGATAAAATTTCATTTTTGAATTAATTAAGCCTTTTCAGGCCGTGCGCATGCCTTACTGCGAGTTATTGTTTAGTTGAGGTTTCTCATCCACCAGCTGGTAAATTTTTATTATCAATTTATCCTCATACTTGGCACGGAGACATGGATTTCTTTGCAGAGATAAATAAAAGATGTTTTGTTCATGTAAATGTATTATGTATATTGTCGGATAAATAGGCGGACCAATAGGATTGCACATTTTCAATTATTAAGAATTATCATTAACTAAAATATGTGAATTTTGTCGGTTCCCTGGACTTAGCAGCTGTATACTACTGTCAATTTTGTCGATCTAACAAAATTTTAAAATGAAATTATGACCAATTAAATTTATTTCATTTTGTGGATATGTAATTATGCCTTACTTATTTGGTGGAGGAAATGTAAATTTACTTTGGGCCACCTATTTGTTTCCTTTTCAGCTTTAATTAAATCATGATTTAACCTTTTTGCTAGAATGAGACGCCTTTTCCCTTCTCGTCGCACTTTGGTTGGGTTGTGTGTGATCTTTTTGCTCGATTTGTTCTTCTTCCCTTGTTGTGTGGCCATCTCTAACTCGCGCCCTAACTCTCACTGGCCGCACTTCTCTTCTTTTAATATTTTTGTCTTGTAATCTGCCATGTCCTTGTTATCTTCCCCGCAAATTTATGCTCTGGTGGCATGAGACCTTCTTGGGGTGGATCAAATGCTGGAGTGGTGGAAAAAAACTTTGGAAAACTTCTTTCTTCCCTTCTTTGAGCGCCCGCCCTTTTACATGTTCCTTTTTTCTTTTGTTTTTATTCACCTGACCATGATGAAGTCTGCTCACGCCTAGTCTTGGTGAATGTTTCAAAATGTGGTGGGAAGATTTCTAAATGTGTAGAAAACCTTTGGACACCTTCCCCTACCGCCGCGTGGTAAAAGATGTTTGTAGTCTGGTGTTGATCCAAGCAACAATGGAATATATATTTTTTGCTCTTTTAGACAAGCAATGTATATTTCTGACATTTTGCAAAGATGGCAATAAATTTTGGATAATAAATAAAGATCTGTTGTTTATCATGTATTCATCCAGATTGCACCTTTATTTTCTCGTTAAAATACATTAAAGCAATAGCTCCAAGGAGGAAGAAAATGGTGTAAAGAAGAGGAGCATTGTGGAGATTTACGAGAGCTGGAAGTCTCATTCATCGTATCCAATGGTGGTGAGCAAAAGGGGAGGAGGAGGAAGATTTATGAACATATTGTTTGTAAGAGATGCGGAGAAGGGTATGGAGAGGAGAGGCTCCTCCTACTCTGTGATGGGTGTGATAATGGTTATCATATGTATTGTGTCTGCCTCATTCTGGTCAGGATTCCTAAAGGGAAATTGTTTTGTCCATCTAGCTCTAGGAAGGATGGCATTAAAGATCGTAAGAAGATGTGTCCAAAGTGGAGTTTGGGTTCGAGAGGAATGTTGGTGCCTCGTCATGCTACGGATGAAGGTTCAGCTAAGAGGTTTTGTTGCTGGACTTTCGGGAGTTTGGATGCCTCGTTGAAGCCGGAGGAGCAGGTAAGATAACTCTACACTTTTCGATCATTGCTATATTTATTTTACCGTGAAATCAAACCACCATTTCCTTTAATTGGTTGTCTTTTGGACGTCTTTTCAGGAGGTCTCTCCTTTCTACTTGTTTTCTTCTTGTTTTAGCTGTTATCATTGCTTGTATGTTAGTGGAAAGCATGCATGTGTTCTCCCCTTTGGGTGTTATGTTTTTCTTGCTCGAGTGATCGATCTTCCTTTATATATATATATATTCTTCGCTACGATATAGTTTCAAGTTATTATGTTGTTCCAGCTAGTAATTAGCCGTCGTTAAAGTAAGCATGCAATAACTATGAAGCTCCTTCCTATCACCTAGGTTTGTCTTTCTTTGTCTTTTGACATATATTTTTAATGATCTCTCAAGATAACCCTTTTGGCATCGAGAAAGAAAGGTTGTAGGATTAGTGTAATCAATGCTTGGACTTTTTCAGGTTAGAAATTCGGTATTAAAACTTTTAAAATGAATAAGTTTGCGTGTAATGTGTTTCAACCTCACGTGTTTAGACTCCTGTGTAACATCAGTCTTGTTCCTAGGTTTCAAAGCCATTCTTAGGAGGTACTTTGACTGTCCCCTTCAACTTGAATCGTAACTAGTTTTTTTCGATTAGCTAAGTTCGAGGTCTTAATTGTGCAAATCTAGTACCCCACTATTACTAGAATTATTTTGGTCTTTTTCCCTCTCGGAAGATTGTTGGTGAAATAATATAGTCTTCTAACTTGTGTTTCCTCCCATTTATTATGATTGTGTTGTTAATTAGGATTGGACAGTTTCTATGCACATATGTACCTTAATGTTTTGTGATGAAAATTGTCTTGAACGTTGTTAACCTTGGGGAAAATTTTCTTGCAATCGATAGTATTATGGAGTTATAGCGGAAGAAGTTGTTTTGATAACGAACTTAGTAGTTTATGTTGTACCTATGTTTGAATGGTTGATTATGTTACCAAGGGTTGCCTTAAAAATATTGTTGTTTTGGGAAATAGGAAATTTATTTTAAATTAACCAAACTTTAAAATTGATGTGGAGGTTTGTAAATATTTAGGGTTATAAAATTAGTTGATGACATTTTCATAGACTCTTGTTTGATGGAATTCCCTTTTTCTCTCGCGTGTTTGCTACTTAGCCTATAAGGCATTGGCCCTTCTTGAATAATTTGGAAATCTCTTGGAGTTAATGGTCAAAATTAGTATACTTTATCTTCGCTTTGAAACTTATGTTATGTGGATACTCTATGTGATTTCAGGTTTGAAACTCAATACATGGCTTTTTGTTAATTCTTGAAACCCGTTGTTTCCCTTTTCTTAGGCCGATCAACTCTTGTTCTTTTAGAAATATAATGTTTTAGCGTATGCATTTGGTACCTTTGATAAATTTCTAGATGGTTGGTCTATATATCAAATCCCAATCTTGTGATTGTTATTTAATTATTTACTTGATGGGAATCATGTTTTGTTAGATTGGTTATTTCTCCTTATAGGGCCAAGGGCCATTCTCATTTGATTGTTATACTTTTGTTGTTTTTACTCCTAACTGAAGTACATGGTCTTCTTCCTTGATTGGCATGGTGGAAACTTATTATAACTTGAAGTGTTGATAGTGTTTAGAGGTTTGACCCAAATTCTTGTAATAAAGTGCTTCCTTTCATGGTATTGTTAGATAACAGTTATGGTGGTTTTGTGTAGCCTTATCTTGCTCAGTTCTCGCGAACTGACTCTTGTAGAAAATTTGTTGCAGATGGATTTTGCGAGTAGATGAGGGATAGACTTGTAGATTTTTTCATCAACCTCAGGTGTGAAATTGTTTTTCTCGAAACCTTTTTATGTTGTTCGAAGAGGATCAATGTCTTAGTATAATGTATTGTGGACTTTGTCATCTTAACTTTGGAAACCTTGGATTGTTTGACTATCATTGAAATTATAAGAAAATTTGGTTACTGCTTGTTGAGTGACTTTGTTGGATTATCAGTATTTTAAGAGTTGATGTAACCTTGTTTTGTTCTTGTAAATGAGTGTTGCTACAACTTTACCCTTGAGAATAAATGTTGAGTTAAATCTTGCTATGACTTAGTAATAATGTGTCATAAGTAAACTAACATGGGTTGTTTAATACTTATGGAAGTTAAACTAAAATTTGTATTCAAATAAAGTAACGTAGGGGTCACCATCTTGAGAGCAAGTAATTCTTTAAGTAATCAAAGGTGAGACTATCATTGCAAGTAAAGTTTTATAACATGATACCCCTAGTGAACATTATCCCTTTTATGGTGAAAATTTGTAAAATGATCCTAAGGTGAAATGAATTGTTAGTTGTTAGAAGATGGTAAGATTTAGTAAGCCAGTGAAAACAATTTAGAAATCACACAATCTATCTCACCGCCATTTGGAAGGTAAATTTTTTTCTCTTTGGTAATACTCATTCGATGAAGCCTAAGTAAAATCGTTGATAATTCTCGGTTAAGATCTCTAGCTTCAATTAAATATTGGCAATAACTAACACTTCAATTTTTGCACTAAGGCCATTTGGGCATTTCTTTGGTCTGTGGTACTAACACTTCGATTTTTGCACTAAGGCCATTTGGTTAGTTGTTTTCTTGGTTTTGAATCTTCTTTTAAATTTTAAAGATGTTACCGCCTTGCCCAACGCTTATACTTTGTCACTTGACATTCTGATCGGATTGTTATGTTGGTTATATTGTCGTGATGTGTGGAATAGGGTCATGGGATGCACCATGGAATGGTTGGGCCCATGGACCCGCTTCATTGTATGGGGATACGCACCAAAGAGTTACAGATAACTAGTGGGTTGTTGGACCACGAGTTATTATGTCACTTGGGTTGGGGGTGATGGGGATCTATGTGCCCAGGGCCATAGGGTGACCCAGCCTCATTAAAAGGAGAAAGGAGACGGGCCTCTATGGTTGAGTGACCTGATATTCTTGGTGGGGCTCTATGGTTGAGTGACCCGACTTGGTTTTGGCACTATGTTTCTTCTCTTTGGGAGTTATTTGGAGTTGCTTTGTAATACTTGGGAGTAGGTGGTTATTTTCTGATGCTTCGGGTAGTGTTATGATGTATGTGTGCTCATAAGAGTTGGTTATGGTTGTGGCTCCTAGGTGTACCCTATGTACCTGTAGCTTTTGTTTGGAGTTATGTGAATTTTTCATCTGTGGAATTGAGGAAATGTCTGGTTGTCGTAGTACACCTTGCTCAAGTATTCTATTTGTCAGTCATAATAGTGTGACAAGTACTATGTTATGTGGACCGTGCCTATTCCCTTCCGTATTTGAGTAATCTTTTGTGGTGTAATACAGTCATGAAGTATATACTTATGTGTTTGTTAATCTGTAGTGTCTTGTCTGACCCGGTAGGGTGTTGTGTAGCAGTTCATGTTGGGGCACCCACAATAAGGAATAAACTAAAACTCTTCGACAATGAAAATTTTATAGAAATTAAACTAAAAATAATGTTAACGGAAAGAGACTAATGAAATAATGAATAAGAGGGAACTGCCAATCTTCACAGAACCTTGGAAGTTAAAATTTCTACCAAATGTTCCTAAGGCCACCCCGTGGCCGTGCTTGTGCCTCTGAAATCGTAACCTTAGAACGTAACTGCACCCATATTATTTATTTATTTTTGTTATTTTTGCGTACTATTTATTTTTTTCACTATGTTATGTCGCATCGAGGATGATGCTTTCTTAAGGGGAGGAGAATGTAATGCCCCCATTCATCATTGCTCTGTTATTCTGTGACGACCATGCTTCTAAGGACTGAATGCCGTTGTGTTTCCATTGAAACGTTGGTGTCTTCGTCTTGTTGAGCTTGCCTACCCGTCGCACATGTCAATGGTTTTGTTGTTGGCCCCCAAGAGTCCCTCGCGGTTTATCCTATTAAAGGAAGACCTTGTTCTTGCTTTATTGAACCTCCTGTTGATTGTTGTTAATTGCTGCAAGATATTTTTCCGTAGTATTGATCACTCTCGTGCTCGACCCCTCGATTAAATTATTTTTAGTTTTGTCGCTATCGTGTTAGGTCCTAAACGTTTTTTTTTCAAACCCCGTTTAGGTGTCATGACATTTTAAAACATAATAATAATGAATAGTAAAGGAATGGGTATCAGTTATATTCTTATGTGTATATAGATGATAAAATTTCATTTTTTAAGCCTTTTCAGGTTGTGCGCATGCCTTACTGCGAGTTATTGTTTAGTTGAGGTTTCTCATCCACCAGCTGGTAAATTTTTATTATCAATTTATCCTCATACTTGGCGCGGAGACATGGATTTCTTTGCAGAGATAAATAAAAGATGTTTTGTTTACGTAAATGTATTATGTATATTATTGAATAAATAGGTGGACCAATAGGATTGCACATTTTCAATTATTAAGAATTTATCATTAACTAAAATATGTGAATTTTGTCGGTTCCCTGGACTTAGCAAATGTATACTACCCGTCAATTTTGTTGATCTAACAAAAATTTAAAATAAAATTATGACCAATTAAATTTATTTCATTTTGTGGATATGTAATTATGCCTAACTTGTTTGGTGGAGGAAGTGTAAATTTGCTTTGGGCCGCCTATTTGTTTCCTTGTCAGCTTTAATTAATTCATGATTTGACCTTTTTGCTAGAATTAGACGCCTTTTCCCTCCCCGGCCACACTTTGGTTGGGTTGTGTGTGATCTTTCTGCTCGTTTTGTTCTTCTTCCCTTGTTGCGTGGCCATATCCAACGGCCCTAAATCTGCTGGCCGTACTTCTCTTCTTTTAATATTTTTGTCTTGTAACCTTCCATGTCCTTGCTATCTTCCTGCAAATTTATGCTCTGATGGCGTGAGACCTTCTTGGGATGGACTGCGTGTGGAGTGGTGGAAAAAAACTTTGGAAATCTTCTTTCTTCCCTTGCTGCGCACCTGCCCTTTTTACATATTCCTTTTTTCTTTTGTTTTTATTCACCTGACCACGATGAAGCCTACTCACGCCTGGTGCTGGTGGATGTTTGGAAAATGTGGTGGGAAGATTTCTGAATGCGTAGAACCTTTGGATGCCTTTGCTTCTGACCGCGTGGAGAAAGTTGTTTGTAGTCTGGTGTTGATCCAAGCAACAGTTGGAATACATTTGTTTTTCTCTTTTACACAAGCACTGTATATTTCTGACATTTTGCAAAGATGGCACAAAATTTTGGATAATAAATAAAGATCTGTTGTTTATCATGTATTCACACCAGACTGCACATTTATTTTCTGTTAAAATACATTAAAATAATTGGTGGGAAGTCTCTGCAATTGCCACCTCAAATTTTCAGAGTGGATAATGATGGTGATCATGGAATGTGAAAATAGTAGCTCCAAGGAGGAAGAAAATGGTGTAAAGAAGAGGAGCATTGTGGAGATTTACGAGAGCTGCAAGTCTGTTACTGTGTCCAATGGTGGTGAGAAACAGGGGAGGAGGAGGAAGATTTATTGTTTGTAATAGATGCGAGAGAAAGGTATGGAGAGGAGAGGCTCCTCCTACTCTGTGATGGGTGCGGTAATGGTTATCATATGTATTGTGTCTGCCCCATTCTGGTCAGGATTCCTAAAGGGAAATGGTTCTGTCCATCTTGCTCCAGGAAGGATGGCATTAGAGATTGTAAGAAGAGGTGTCTAGTGGAGTTTGGGTTTGAGAGGAATGTTGGCACCTCGCATGCTGCGGACGAAGATTCAATGAGAGGGTTGCTGTTGCTGGACCTTGGGGATTTTGGATGCCTCGTCGAAGTTGGAGGAGCAGCAAGATAACTCTAAACTTTTTTACATGTTGCTATATTTATTTTATCGTGAAATTGAACCACCATTTCCTTGACTGGTTGTCTTTTGGACTCTTTTCAGAGGTCTCTCCTTTCTACTTGCTTTCTTATTGTTTTAGCTATTATCATTACTGTATGTTAGTGGAAAAAGCATGCATGTGTTCTTTCCCCTTTGGGGTTATGTTTTCTTTCTCGAGTGATCGATCTTCCTTTATATATATATATACTCTTCTCTATAATAGAGTTTCAAGTTATTATGTTGTTCCAACCTCGCGTGTTTAGACTCTGTGTAACTTCAATCTTTTCCTAGGTTTCAAATTCATTCTTAGGAAATATTTTTACTGTCCCCTTCAACTTGAATCGTAACTAATTTTTTTCGATTAGCTAAGTTTGAGGTCTTAATTGTGCAAATCGAGTACCCCCACTATTACTAGAATTATTTTGTTTTTGTTTTCCCTCTCGAAAGATTTTTGGTGAAATAATCTAGTCTTCTAACTTGTGTTTCCTCCCACTTATTATGATTGTGTTGTTAATTAGGATTGACAGTTTTAATGCACATTATGTACCTTAATGTTTTGTGATGAAAATTGTCTTTAACGTTGTTAACATTGGGAAAACTTTCTTGCAATCGATAGTATTATAGAGTTATAAATAGAGTTGTTTTGATAACGGAACTTAGTAGTTATGTTGTACCTATGTTTGAATGGTTGATTATGTTACCAAGGGTTGCCTTAAAAAATATTGTTGTTTTGAGAAATAAGAAATTTATTTTAAATTAACCGAACTTTAAAATTGATGTGGAGGATTGTAAATATTTAGGGCTATAAAATTAGTTGATGACATTTTCGTATACTCTTGTTTGATGGAACTCTGTTCTTCTCTCGCGTGTTTGTTACTTTATAAGGCATTGGCCCTTCTTGAATAATTGGTAAATCTCTTGGAGTTAATGGTCAAAATTAGTATACTTTATCTTCGCTTTGAAACTTATGTTATGTGGATACTCTATGTGATTTCAAGTTTTGAAACTCAATACATGGCTTTTTGTGTTAATTCTTGAAACCCGTTGTTTCCTTTTCTTAGGCCGATCAACTCTTGTTCTTTTAGAAATATAATGTTTTAGCGTATGCGTTTGGTACCTTTGATAAATTTCTAGATGGTTGGTCTATATATCAAATCCCAATCTTGTGATTGTTATTTAATTATTTACTTGATGGGAATCATGTTTTGTTAGATTGGTTATTTCTCGTTATAGAGCCAAGGGCCATTCTCATATGATTGTTATATTTTTGTTGTTTTTACTCCTAACTGAAGTACATGGTCTTCTTCCTTGATTGACATGGTTGAAACTTATTATAACTTTAAGTGTTGATAGTGTTTAGAGGTTTGACCCAAATTCTTGTAATAAAGTGCTTCCTTTCATGGTATTGTTAGATAATTGTTATGGTGGTTTTGTGTAGCCTTATCTTGCTCGGTTCTCGTGAATTGACTCTTGTAGAAAATTTGTTGCAAATGGATTTTGGATTTAGAGTTTTGGGCTTAGTGTTTAGGATGTTTGGATTTTAGGGTTTAGCTTTTATGACTCAGGTTTCTTTTTTTATGTTTTAGGGTTTAGGGGTCACAATTTTGAAAAAGTCACGATTTCAAAAATATCTTGATTTTGAAATAGTTAGGATTTCAAAAATTCATCATTTTTAAAAAGTCTACATTTTCAAATATTTTGAAAGTGATAAATTCATAAACTGATAAACGCTTGTGTTTTTTCAAAATCTCAACTTTCTCAAAATTCTTGGCTTTTTCAAAAACAGAACTTTTTTGAAATCCCAATATTATTTTAAAATACCAACCTTTTCATAATCCTAAATTTTTTAAAATCTAAACTTTTTCGAATTATGAAATTCTATCTTTTCATAAAATTACAAATTCTTTAAAATCCTAAATTTTATGAAATGCACAACTTTTTGGAAAATAATGACTTTTTAACAAATCTTGATATATTAAAAATCTAGAATTTCTAGAAAATCTAAATTATTGAAACTCCCGACTTTTTTTTGAAATATGTGATTTGAAAAAATGGACTCAAACGACACCCAAACCATAAGTTCCTGCTAATTTTGGCACATCATCACATTTTTTAAAAGTTGAGATTTTTGAAATATGTGATTTAAAAATAAATGGCCTCAAACGGACACCCAGAGCATAAGTTCCTGCTAATTTCGCGCATCATTACATTTTTAAATCTTGATATTTTTTAAGATTATAACTTTTTCAAAAATCCCAAATTTTCCAAAAATTGCAAATATTTCATAAATCGCATCGATTTCAAAAATCAAAAGTTTTTCAAAAATCCCAATTTTTTAAAATTCTTGTATTTTCTAAAATCTCAACTTTATCAAAAATGCTGACTTTTTGGAAAATCCTTACTTTTTAAAAAAATTATATATTTTTAAAATCACAAATATTAAAAGTTGTTGTTTTGAAAATAATAACTTTGTTAAAAATTGCCAAAGATATCAAAAGCCACATATTTTTGAAAATCTCAAGTTTTGAAAATCCGACTTTTAACAAATCTCGACTTTTGAAAATCCCAAGTTTTGAAAATACTAACTATTTTAAGGTTGAGGTTTTATGGCTCAATGGATTTATTGTTCGGGGTTTACGTTTTTGGGCTAAGTATTTGAAGTTTAGGGTTTAGTGTTTAGGGATTAGCACTCATGCCTCGGGGTTCGGGGTTTGGTGATCAAGGTTTAGAGGGTTTAAGAATTAGGTTTTAGGGTTTAGGTTTTAGGGGTTTAGTGTTTAGGGTTAGGCTTCGAGATCTTAGGTTTATTGTTTCTGTTCAAGGTTTATTATTGAGGGTTTTTCTTGTAGGGTTTAGGGTTAATGGTTTACGATTGAGGGTTTAGTATTTAAGATTTAGTATTTAGGGTTTTACGGTTTAAGACTCAAAATTTAGGGTTTATGAGTAATTAGCGCTTAAGGTTTAGGTTTTATAGGGTATAATGATTAGAGTTTAGCTTAAGGTTTAGGTTTAGGCGTAGGGGTCGGGGTTTAGGGGTTAGGTCTCAATGTTCATGGTTAAGAGTCCATGGTTCAAGGTTCGAGGTTTGGGGTTTTGAGTTTAGGGTTTAGGGCTCATGGTTAGAGGTATATGGTTTATGGTTTTGGATTAGGCCTAAGGCTTTGGGGTTTAGGGTTTAAGGTTCGGGGTTAGGGGATTAGGGTTTATTGTTTAGAGTTTAGCCTTCATGGCTCAAGGATCGGGTTTAGGGTTTAGAGTTCGGGTTTTACGATTTAGGGATTTTGGTTTATGGTTTATGGCTAAGGGTTTAGGATTTAGTGTTTTGGGCTAAGTGTTTAGAATGTTCGGGTTTAGGGTTTAGTGTTTACGACTCGGGCTTCGTGTTTTAGGGTTTAGGATTTACGGGTCACAATTTTGAAAAAGTCATGATTTTAAAAAAACTTGATTTTGAAACATTTAGGATTTTGAAAAAGTCACGATTTTTAAAAATTTGTATTTCCAAAGATTTTGAAATAAGTTCACATTTTTTTACAAAGTCCTAAATTTTTAAAAATTCAATTTTTTTGAAAAAGTCATGATTTAATAAAAAGTTGGTATTTTGAAAATGTAAAGATTTTGAAAATGCTAGGATTTTAAAAAACATTATGATATCAAAAACATGTGGGATTTAAAATCTCTCTAGTTTTGTAATTCTCGACTTATTTGAAAATTGCACATTTTTATAAATCTTGTCGATTTTGAAAATCCTAACTTTTTCAAAATTATAAGCTTTTTCTAAATCACAACTTACTTAAAATCCCAATTTTTGTTCGTAATCCAAACCTTTTCATAATCTTGACTTTTTTGAAAATCTCAACTTTTTAAAAAATTAAGATTTTTTTGAAATTCGAACTGTTTTAAAATAATGAAATTGGAAAATTGGAAAATTCTAAATTGGAAAATTCTTTAAAATCCTAAATTTTTTGAAATTCACAACTTTTTCAAAAATCATAACATATTCAAAAAAACCAGAATTTCTGGAAAATCTAAATTATTCAAACACCTAACTTTTTCTTACAATCCTGATATTTTAAAAATATTGATATTTTTGAAACATGTGGTTTATAAAAACGTACTCAAACGACACACCAAGCACAAGTTATGACCTTTTCAAGTTCCTGCAAATTTTTGCCCATCACTACATTTGTGAAATCTTGACACTTTTGAGATTAACTTTTTCAAAATCCCAACTTTTTAAAAAATCATAACTATTTCAAAATCACGACGTTTTGAAAATCAAAACATTTTCATAAATCCCAACTTTTAAAAATTCCTAAATTTTCTAAAATCTCAAGTTTATAAAAACTATAGACTTTGTAGAAAATCCTTATTTAAAAAAATATATTTTTTTGAAATTCACGTATATTAAAAATTGGGACTTTTTCAAATATCCTAACTCTTTCAAAAATCTTGAGGTTTTAAAACCCTAACATTTTCAAAATCTCTACTTTTTGAAAATCCCAACTTTTTAAAAATCCTGACTTTTTCAAAAATCTTCACTTTTATAAAATCATGACTTTTTTGAAAATATCAATTTTTTTAAATCTCTTCTTTTCAAAAATTCTTACTCTCCAAAAATGTGAAAAAGCCCAACTTTTTAAAAATCCCGATTTTCTTGAAAATTTCATTTTTCGAAAACCCCAACTTGTTTGAAAATCTAAACATTTTCAAAGTCCCAACATTTTTTAAATCTTGATGTTTTCAAAAATAACAACTTTGTTTAAAATTACAACTTTTTCAAAAGTCGTGACTTTTTTGAAAATCTCAAGTTTTTGAAAATCCTTACTTTTTCAAAAATCTTGACTTTTTGAAAATCCCAAGTTTTTCAAAATACCACCTTTTTCCAAATTTAACTATTCTGAGGTTTCTAGATTGAGGGTTTAGGTCTCAAGGGATTTAGTGTTAAGGGTTTAGGTTTTTGGGCTCAGGATTCGGGGTTTAAGGTTTAGGGTTTAAGAATTAGATTTTAATGTTTAGGGTTTTGGGGTTTAGGGTTAGGAATTTAGGGTCCAGGTTTTGGGGTTTGGGGTTCGAGGTTTATAGTTGAGGGTTTTGTACTTAGGATTAAAGGCTTAGGTTGGGGTTCAAGATTTATGATTGAGTGTTTTGCATTAAGGTTTTAGGGCTCATGGTTTATGATTGAGGGTTTAGTGTTTAGGATTTAGCTTTTACGGTTTAACACTCATAATTTAGGGTATAAGAACAATTAGAGCTTAATGTTTAGGGTTTATAGGGTATAGGGCTCAAAGTTTAGGGTTTAGGGTTTAGGTCTTAGTGCTCATGGTCGAGGGTCCATGTATCAAGGTTTGAGGTTCGGGTTATGAGTTTAGGTCTTATGCTAAAGGTTTAGGGTTTAGGGTATTGGCTTAGGGCTCACGGTTCAACGTATAGGATTTAGGGTATAGTGGTAGGCCTAAGGCTTTAGGGTTCATGTTTAGGGTTTAGGGGTTAAGGCTCGGGGTTAGGGGTTTAGGGCTTAAGCTTCATGGCTCGGGGTTCGTGGTTCGGGGTTTATGGTTTAAGATTTAGAGTTTAGAGTTTAGGTTTTATGATTTAGAGATTTGCGTTTATTGTTTAGGATTCATTGTTAAGGATCTATGGTTTATGGTTTAGGATGTTGGGGATTAGGGATTAGATTTTACGACTTAGGTTTTGGGTTTTAGTGTTTAGGTTTTAGGGATTTTCAAATTTTTATGATTTTAAAAGTATATCAATTTTGAAATGGTTAGGATTTTGAAAAAGTCGTGATTTCAAGAGAGTCTGTATTTTTAAAGATTTTGAAAGTGATCAAGTCATGAATTGAAAAAGATCACAATTTTTAAAAACTAGTGATTTTTGAAAAATTAGTAATTTTTGAAAAAGTAGTAATTTTATAAAAAGTTGAAATTTTGAAACAAGAAAAGATTTTGAAAATGATAGGATTTTTTTAAAATAGGATATTCAAAACAGTTGGAATTTAATAATCTCTTCAGTTTGTAATTCCAGGACATATTTGAAAATCGCACCTTTTTCATAACCTTGTCTTTTTGAAAATCTAAACTTTCTCAAAATTCTTTAAAAATCTCAACAATTTCAAAAAACGTAAATTTTTGAAATTCTAACTTTTTTGAATTATGAAATTCTATAGTTTTTAAAATTGCAAATTATTTAAAATCCTAATTTCTTGAAATTCAAAACTTTTTGGAAAATAATGACTTTTTCAAAAATAATGACATATTCAAAAATCTAGAATTTCTGGAAAATCTAAATTATTCGAACTCCTAACAATGAAGTTTAGGTTTATAGATTTATGGATTTAGGTTTATGTATTATGGCTGATGGTTTAGGGTTTATTATTCAATGTTAAAGGTTTGTGGTTTATGGTTTAGGATTTAGGGTTTTGGGCTTAATGTTTAGGATTTTGGGGTTTAAGGTTTAACGTTTACGACTTAGGTTTCAAGTTTTATGGTTAGGATTTCAAAAAAGTCATGGTTTTCAAAAGGTCTGTATTTTCAAAGATTTTGAAAGTGACAAATTCATGAATTTAAAAAATCACAATTTTTAAAAACTCATGATTTTTTAAAAATTTATAATTTTCGAAAAAGTCACAATTTTATTAAAAGTTGGAATTTTGAAATAGTAAAGATTTTGAATATGTTAGGATTTTAAAAAAAAATGATATACAAAACAGTTGTGATTTAAAAATCTCTCTAGTTTTGTAATTCACGAATTATTTGAAAATTGTACCATTTTTCAAAATTTTATCTTTTTTGAAATACTAATTTTCTCAAAATTCTTGGCTTTTTCAAAATCATTACTTTTTTCAAATCCTGATTTTTTTCAAATCCCAATCTTTTCATAATCCCGACGTTTTGTAAAATGTCAACTTTTTAAAAAAATTTAATTTTTTTAAATTCAACATTTTTAGAATTATAAAATTCCATCTTTTTCTAAAATTGCAAATTCTTTAAAATCCTAAATATTTTGCAATCCACAACTTTTTTGAAAATAATGACTTCTTAAAAATCATGACATGTTAAAAATCTAGAATTTCTGGAAAATATAAATTATAAAAACTTCCCGAATTTTTTTAAAATCCTGATATTTTAAAAAAGTTAAGATTTTTGAAACATGTGGTTTTAAAAAAAAGGACTCAAACTGACACCCGAAGCAAAAGTTATGACATTTTCAAGTTCCTACTAATTTTGGTGTATCGCTACATTTTTGAAATCTTTAATCTTTTGAGATTATAACTTTTTCAAACATTCCAACTATGTTTTTGAAAATTAAAACTTTTCAAAATCCCAACTTTTAAAAATTCCTGAATTATCTAAAATCTCAACTTTACCAAAAATATCCACTTTTTTAAAATTGTTACTTTTTAAAAAAACATATTTTTTCGAAAATTGCAAATATTAAAAATTGAGACTTTTTCAAAAATCTTGACGTTATAAAAATCCAAACATTTTCCAAAATCTTGACTTTTTAAAAATCCTGACTTTTCAAAAATCTTAACTTATTCAAAAGTCTTCACTTTTATAAAATCATAACTCTTCAATAATGCGAAAAATCCAACTCTTTGGAAAATCCCAACTTTTAAAAAATATTGACTTTTTTGAAATATTTTATTTTTAAAAAAACCTAACTTGTTTGAATATTTGAACATTTACAAAGTCCCAAAATTTTTATATCTTGATGTTTAAAAAAATAACAACTTTGTTTTAAATTACCCTAAATGTAAAACCCTTAATCGTAAAACTCAAACCTCAAATCCTAAATCTTAAGCCCTAAATTCTAAACCCTAAAAACTAATTCTTAAACCCTTCATGAACCTCACCCCTGAACCCCGAGCCCCGAGCCCTAATCCCTAAACCCTAAACTTTGAATCATAAGCCAAAAACCTAAACCATAAGCATTTTTGATAAAGTTGAGATTTTAGAAAATTCATAAATTTTTAAAAAGTTGGGATTTCTTAGAAAGTTTTGATTTTTGAAAATGTCGTGATTGTTTGAATAGATGTTGTTTTCAAAAATGTTGGGATTTTGAAAAAAATTATAATCTCAAAAGAGTCAAGATTTCAAAAATGTAGTGATGCGCCAAAATTAGCAGAAACTTGAAAAGGTCATAACTTGTGCTCTGGGTGTCTGTTTGAGTCCATTTTTTTAAACTACATGTTTAAAAAATCATAACTTTTTAAAATATCAAGATTTTCAAAAAAATTCAGGAGTTTCAATAATTTAGATTTTCTAGAAATTTTGGATTTTTGAATATGTCTCGATTTGTTAAAAAGTAATTATTTTAAAAAAATGAAGAGGATTTTAAATGACAACTATATTGAATATACTAATTTTTTAAAAATCTTAACATTTTAAAAATCTTTACTTTTTCAAAATTCAAACTTTTTATAAAATTGTGACATTTTCAAAATTACGAATTTTAAAAAAATCAAGAGTTTTTTTAAATTGTGAACACTACGACCTAAACCCTAAACCCTAACTTGTACGCCCTTAACCCTAAAATCTAAGCCCTATACCCTATAAACCCTAAACCTAAAGATCTACTTACTCATATACCCTAAAACCTAAATGCTAAATCCTAAATACTAAACCCTCAATCGTAAACCATGATCCCTTAACCATGAATGTAAAACCCTCAACCTTGAACCCCAAACCCTAAAACCCAAGCCCTAAATCCTAACCATAAACCTTGATCTCTTAACCCCGAACTCGAACTCTAAACCCTAAGCCCTAATCCCTAAACACTAAACCCTAAACCCCGAATCATAACCCCAAAATGCTATACCCTAAATACTAAATCCCATGAGCCCTAAACCTTAAAATAGTTAGATTTGGAAAAAGTGAGTATTTTGAAAAACTTGGGATTTTCAAAAAGTCTAGATTTTAGAAAACTTGAGATTTTAAAAAGACACGACTTTTGAAAAAGTTGCAATTTTAAACAAAGTTGTTATTTTTGAAAACATGAAGATTTAAAAAATATTGGGACTTTGAAAATGTTAAGATTTTCAAACAAGTTGGGGTTTTGAAAAATGAATATTTCAAAAAGTCTGGATTTTTGAAAAGTTGGGATTTTTTAAAGAGTTGAGATTTTTGAAAACTTTTGAAGATTCGGGATTTTTGAAATTTTTAGAAAATTCAAGATTTTTGAAAATTTTGAAGATTCAGGATTTTGTAAGAGTCTTGATTTTTTAAAGAGTCAAGATTATTTAAAAATGTGACATTTTAAAAAAATTATAGGATTTTTTAAAAGAAGGGATTTTCAAATTTTTGAGATTTTCCAAAATGTTGTGATTTTGTAAAAGTGAAGAATTTTAAAATGTCTTTATTTTCCAACAACTTGTGAATTTCAAAAACATTAGAATTTTAAAGAATTTGTAATTTTTAAAAAGATAGAATTTTATATTTTTAAAAAGTTTGAATTTGAAAATTTTAGGGTTTTTGAAAAATTTGAGGTTTTGAACAAAGTCGATTATGAAAAGGTTGGGATTTCGAACAAAAATTGGGATTTCAAAAAAGTCGTGATTTTGAAAAAGGCAAGAATTTTTAAAATCATGACCACTAAGTTCTGATTTTTTTAAAATCCTAACATTTTCAAAATATTTATTGCTTCAAAATCCCAGCTTTTTATAAAATCGTGACTTTTTCAAAATTACGATTTTTTTATAAAATCATGAGTTTTTAAAAATTGTGAAACTTTTAAAATCGGGATATTTTTTAAATCATGACTTTTTCAAAATCACGATCCCTAAACCCTACACCCCAATATCAAAATCTAAACACCAAACTTTAAACCATAAACCCTAAGCTCTAAGCCCTAAACAATAAACCCTAAACCCCTAAACCCAGGTCTTAAACCCTAAACCATAAACTCATAACCCCAAACCTTAAACAATGAGCCATGGACCCTCAACCTTGAACCATATGCCTAAACCCTAAACTTGACCTCTATGCCCTAAACCCTAATCTCTCGAGCCATATACCCTATAATCCCTAAACCATTCTAATTGCTGCTAATCCCTAAATTATGAGTCTTAAACCCTAAAACACTAAATGCTTAATCCTAAATACTAAACCCTCAATCACAAACCATGAGCCCTAAACCCTAAATGTAAAACCCTCAATCAAACCTTGAACCCCAGACCCTAAAATCTGAGCTTTAAATCCTAACCCTAAACCGTAAAACCTAATTCTTAAACCCCTAATCCCTAAACATGTAAAATGTAAACCCCGAATCCCGAGCCCAAATACCTAAACCCTAAACACTAATTCCCCGAACCTCAAACCCTACACAATAAAAACCTTAAAATTGTTAGATTTGAAAAAAATTGGTATTTTGAAAATTTTGGGAATTTTAAAAAGTCAACATACTTTAAAAAGTCGGATTTTAAAAACTTGAAATTTTCAAAAAATCACGACTTTTGAATAGGTTGGAATTTTAAAGAAAGTTGTTATTATTGAAAACATCAAGATTTAAGAAATGTAGGGACTTTGAAAATGTTCAAATTTTAAAACAAGTTGGGTTTTTCAAAAATGAATATTTTGAAAAAGTTAGCATTTAGAAAAATTGGGATTTTTAAAAGTTTGGCTTTTCATATTTTTGTAGAGTCGTGATTTTTGAAGAGTTAGGATTTTGAAAAACTTGACATTCCAAAAAAATGGGATTTTTTTTTTTAAAGACAGATTTTAAAAAATTGAAATTTTCAAAAAGTTGTTATTTTGTAAAAGTGAAGATTTTCAAAAAGTTGTTATTTTGTAAAAGTGAAGATTTTCAAAAAGTCGGGACTTTTGAAAAGTTGGGACTTTAAAAAAACTCAAGATTTTGGAAAATGTTGGAATTTTAAAACATCGAGATTTTTCAATAAGTCTGGATTTTTGTATAATATTTGAAAACGTCTCATTTTTTAATATTTGTGATTTTCGAAAATGTATATTTCTTTTTAAAAAGTAAGGATTTTAAAAAAGTTAGCATTTTTTATAAAGACGAGATTTTAGAAAATTCTGAAATTTTTAAAAAGTTAGGATTTCTAAAAATGTATAAGATTTCTAAAATGTAGTGTTTTTTTAAAACCGTGTGTTTCAAAAATCTCAACTTTTTTAAAATGGTAAAATTTTAAAAAAAGTCGAGTTTGAATAATTTAGATTTTTGAATATGTTATTATTTTTGAAAAAGTAATTATATTCCAAAAAGTTGTGAATTTAATTTTTTTAGGATTTTATAAAGTTTGTAATTTTAGAAAAAGATAGAATTTCATAATTCAAAAAGTTCAAATTTAAAAATGTTAGGGGTTTTGAAAAAGTTGAGATTTTTAAAAATTCAGGATTATGAAAAATTTGTATTTCGAACAAAAATTGGGATTTCAAAAAGTTGTGATTTCCAAAAAGCTAAGAATTTTGAGAAAGTTGGGATTTTCAAAAAGACAAGATTTTGAAAAAAGTTGCAATCTTCAAATAAATCGGGAATTACAAAACTGAAGATATTTTTAAATCCCATTTGTTTTGAAAAATCCTTAACATTTTCAAAGTTTCAACCTTTTTATAAAATAATGAATTTTTAGAAAATTATGATTTTTAAAAATTCTCATGTTTTAGAAAATTTGTGAACATTTTTTAATTCATGACTTTATCACTTTGAAAATCTTTGAAAATACATTATTTTTTAAAATCATGACTTTTTGGAAATCTGAACTATTTAAAAATCAGGATATTTTTTAAATAGTAACTTTTTTAAAATCACGACCAATAAAACCTAAACCCTAAAACCTAAACCCCGAGTCGTAAACGCTAAACCCTAAACCCCAAAATCTTAAAGCATAAACAATAAACCCATAACATAAACCATAGTCCCTAAGCCATGAAGCCTAAGCCCTAAACCTTAAACCCTCACCCCGAGCCTTAACCCTAAACCTTGAGACCTATACCCTATAAACCCTTAAACTTAAGCTCTAATTGATCGTAAACCCTAAAACCCTAAATGCTAAATCCTAAATACTAATCCCTCAATAATAAACCATGAGCCCTAAACCCTAAATGTAAAACCCTCAACTCCTCGAACCCTCGAACCCTAAACCCGAGCCCTAAATCCTAATCCTAAACTCTAAAACCTAAACCCCAAAACCCAAAACGCTAAAACCTAATTCTTAAACCCTAAACCTTGATCCCTGAACCCCGAGTCCTAATCTCTAAACCCTAAACACTAAATCCATTGAGCCCTTATACCTCAACCTTAAAATATTTTGATATGTAAAATGTTTTTATTTTGAAAAATGTGAGATTTTTAAAATGTCAAGATTTTAAAAAACTTGAGATTTTTGAAAAGTCACGACTTTTTAAAAAGTTTCAATTTTAAACAAAGTTGTTATATTTGAAAACATCAAGATTTTAAAAATGTTGGGACTTTGAAAATGTTCAGATTTTCAAATAAGTTGGGGTTTTTAGAAAATGAATATTTCGAAAAGTCTAGATTTCTGAAAGAGTTGGTCTTTTTCACATTTTTAAAGAATCAAGATTTTTGAAGAGTCTGGACTTTTGAAAAAGTCACGATTTTTTAAAAAATCGACATTTTATAAAAAAAATTGAAAAGATGGGATTTTAAAAAAATTGAGATTTTCCAAAAAGTCGTGATTTTGTAAAATTGAAGGTTTTCAAAACAAGTTAGGATTTTTGAAAAGTTAAGGTTTTCAAAGAAATCAAGATTTATCAAAAAGTCCAAATTTTTAAATAAGTCGGGATATTCAAAAGTCCTGATTTTTAATATTTGTGATTTTCAAAAAATTATAGTTTATATAGATATAGGAGGTCATATAGATCTATAGGGTGAGTCACAAAGATCTCTTCGTAAACCCCAAAACCCTTAACCCTAAAATGTAAAACCTAAACTCTAAACCCCTAAACTCTTAACCCCGAACCTCGAACCCTAAGCCATGGACCCTTAAGCACAAACACTCGAGACCTAAACCTTAAACCCCGACCCTCTCGCCTAAACCCTAATCTGCGTGAGCCCTATAACCTATGAGCTCGGGCTTGGGGTCCAGTTTTCGTGGTTCAAGTTTAGAGTTATGATTTAGAATTATAAAATTCTATCTTTTTCTAAAATTGCAAATTCTTTAAAATCCTAAATTTTTTGAAATTCACAACTTTTTGGAAAATAATGAATTTTTCAAAAATCGTGACATATTCAAAAATCTAGAATTTCTAGAAAATCTAAATTATTCAAACTCCTAATTTTTTTAAAAATCCTGATATTTTAAAAAAGTTGCAAATTTTGAAACATGTCATTTAAAAAAATGGACTCAAGTTCCCGCTAAGTTTTGTGCATCACTACATTTTTGAAATCTTGACTATTTTTAGATTATAAATTTTTTGAAAATCCCAACTTTTTCAAAATCAGAACTATTTCAAAAATCGCGATGTTTTCAAAAATCAAAACTTTTTCAGAAATCCTAACATTATAAAAATTCTTGAATTTTCTAAAATCTCAACATTATCAAAAATGCTGAATTTTTGAAAATTCCTACTTTTTAAAAAAATTATATTTTTTCAAAAATCACAAATATTAAAAATCAGAACTTTTTTGAATATCTCGACTTATTCAAAAATCCTAACTTTTCGAAAAATCTTGATGTTTTAAAAATCCCAACATTTTCCAAAATCTTGACTTTTTTAAAAAATCCCGACTTTTCAAAAATCCTAACTTTTTGAAAATCTCAACTTCTTACAAATGCGTCTTTTCAAAAATCTTAACTTTTCAAAAAATCTGGACTCTTCAAAAATTTGAAAACCCCAACTCTTTCAAAAATCCTAACTTTTTCGAAATATTCATTTTTTGAAAACCCCAACATGTTTGAAAATCTAAACATTTTGTAGTGTCCACACTTTTATAGCTCAGTAGCTTGTTGTTTCTTTGCTCATAGACATGTTTTGACAGTGATTGGTTATATCTTAGACATTATATTTAGAGATTTGATCTTATTAGACATGTTGGATATTTAGGCGTATACCGCCAATTTAGCTTAATTTCTATGTGTTGCATTATCATATGACGTTGTGGATACTAATGGATATGATGTTGTTGATGGATACTTAGTTGTTGCATGTTGGGATCCTATGGTTATATGTCACTCTATCATCTTGTCTAACTTTTGGAATATTGAGTATAATTGTCCACGTTGTCACATTTTGATTTCAGTAGGATGTTAGGCTAATCTTACTATGTCATTTTATATTTTATCGAACAGTGTACGGTTAATGTGTGCAATGAGTGTGTAGGTGATAGGTTTACAGAGAACGTGGGATTCGTGCCACCTATGTAATCTTACATAAGCAGCCCATGGGCTGATTCCAAGCCATGTTTATTGTGTGAAGCCTTAGTATAGGAGATTATTATTTTGGGCACTATAAGTGAACCCAATTTTTGTAATGTATTGTGCCATGAATTATTAATTTTGTTTAGGGTAGTTAATTATGTTGTAAACTTGTTCTGGGAGTTAATAATCCCACTTTCATTAAAAATTTTATTTTGTTTATTGAGTCACTTAATCACAAGGCTTTAGGGTCACATGTGAGACCCTAGGGTGGTCTCCACACCCTCTACCCTTGTGCCAAAAATGTAAAACTCGAAATTAGGTTATTTTGGGTATTTTTGGGGACCCTTTATTAGCTTGGGAGTTCCCCTAACATAAAAATGAGCCCTTGGACCCTACCTAATGGGTAGGGGGCTTATTTTCAAGGCTAGAGGGAGTTTTCCTCCCTTTTACCTTTTGTTTGGTCACATCCATGTAAGGGGTGTGGATTGCAGTGCTTATTAAAATTTTCACTAATTTTTTATTGCTAGCATTTAGGAGAATTTAGGAGAAGAGAGTAAAAAGACAATTTTACCCTTTCTCTATTTTGTTTTGACATCTTTGACCTTGAAGAAGGAGAGAAGTGACACATGTCACCCCCTCATTTGTGAGGATTCTTGCTTGCTCCTCTTCAAATTCCCCTTCATGGGAAAAGAGAGGGACATTTTTGTTTTTGAACTTCTTGCTTGGGATGTTTGTGGAATTTGGAACTTGGGATTGGTTTGAGTTAAGGTGTGGAGAAATTTGAAGTTGGTGAGCTTTTTAGAGAGCTTTCCTTGAGGTAGGCTCTTATGTCTTTTGCTTGTGTTGCATTTATCTTAGTTGTTAGATGTGTTGCATGATTTTGTTATTTGGTTATTGTTTGTTTGTTTTTATTTCCTTCATCAAATGGCGTGATGGGGTTTTAGAGTTTGTGGGGGAAGAGAGAGGGAATTTTCCCTCTCAATCCTTAAGGCTTGATGGACAAGCCTTGTAGGGTCTTAGTGCTTCCCCAAATGGTTGAGGTGGGGAAGTTGATTCATTTGGCTTGAATCTCATTCCCCATTCTTGGTAAGGAAACCCCTTTGGGGTTTGAAAATCCTTCCAAGAAAGACTTGGAGAAAGGGTGGAGGAATAATGAGGGTTTTGATTGAATTTAGAGCAATAAGGAGGGAATGGAGATTTTTGCTTTGTGCAAGCAATTTAAAATATAACTTTTGGAGAACTTTTGAGGAAGAACAAGGGTTCTCCTCGTAAATTTTGGAGTCTTGTTTTGTTTTTGTCCTATTTTTGTGTGCTTGTATCATTGTTAGTTCACCCTCCATCTTGTGTAATTTTTGTTAGTTGTCCTATTTTCCATGGGCTTGGGGGAGGCTAGCATGCATCCCAACCTTGGGAAATACATGTCATGATAACAAGCTCTTTTCTCCTTGCTTGGATTTCGTGAAGACATGGAGGTTGACTCTCGGGTTGGAGTTGGTGGCATCTTGGGCTCTCATTGTTCTTTTCCTTGTGATACTTTATTGCATTGTAACCTCTTTTGAATGTAGTTATATAAGAAGTTACATCTCCTTGTAAACCCTCCATTTTGTACATTTTGTATCACTTGGAAACTTGTCTTAGAAATTTTTGATTAGTTGCCACTTGAGATTTAACACACATATAGTCCAAGCTTGTGGAGGTGAAGTATCTATTAGAATCTTGATGTAACTCTTGTATTTATATTTATAAAAGAAACATAGTTTGTTGAAGGTGTTGTTTTCCTTAACCCTTTGTTTCCTTGCAAACATTGATAGTATTATGTCAAGAAAAGAAATCTGTTATTTTCTTGCACTTTCTTGTTTTTGTGAAAACTTAAGGAAAGATGTTATTTAGAAATTTAATTGTTTTATTTTGGCTATGGAATCATGTGACTGTTATTAAACAAAAACACTCTCCTTCTTGCAATATGTTCCTTTCTTGTAAATGTTGATAATGTTAATACATAAACTGAAAGTTGAAATTTTAGTTTTCATTTCCATGAGGAGTTTGATGTTTTTGCTCTTATTAAACAATCTATATCATGATATACAAAAGTATGTATAATCAACATGTATCTAAGGTGATTTTTGCTTTAAATGACAACTACATTTTAGTTAAGTATCAAATCATAATTAAATTGTTATGTCAATAAAACTCCATTTTACAGATTTAGGGGTGTGAAGTAAAATATACATCCATATACAATTTTATACCTAATTCTCTTTAAATGATAACATAATATGTATTATACGTGTTAATATATATATATATATATATATATATATATATATATATATATATATATATATATAACATATATTATACATACATACAAATATATAAATAAAAATAAAATTTAATAAATAAATTTTAAAAAAAAAAAAAAAAAAAATTATGGTGGTGGGGGATCGGGGGAGGGAGTGGGGCCGGGTGGGTTCCTCCCCCTCCTAGTGCACACACCGCCAAACCCCGTGGGGCTTTGGCCGCTGCCCCTCCTCCCCGTCCACTCTCCTCTCCACCCTCCCCTCCACGCCGTAGCTTTGCACCCCGCAGCCCCCCACCTCGCCACCTCCGCCGCGCCTCCTCACACGCCTACCCTACTCTTCCCCCTCCACGACTCCATGCGGCCTCTCCCTCTCAATTAAACGCAGTCTCCCTTCTTTGAAAATCCTAGCCACCCCTATTCATACAAATATATATATATACAGATGTATTGGTTTTAAATTGATATAACTTAATAAACGAAAAAAACAACAACATGGTAATTCCATTCTTGGAAATCTCCATGAATCTAAAAACTTACACATTCAAGAGCCAAAACCAAACCAAGATGAGAAAAAGAATAAAGAGAAAGAGAAGAAAAGGGCTATTAGTGGTTTAGGGAAAACTTTAGGGTGACTCCAAAATCTAAGGACCAGATTTATTTGATCCTAGGGTTCAAATAAAACCCTACTTATTTTTGAATATGAGTAATATTGTGGGATTAAACCTTTTGAATCTGGAAAGAAATTTTAATAAAGAATTGGTAGATATCTTCTCTTGTAGGTTATTTTAGTCAATATTATTTATGTTTTTTTTTAAATGTCCTAACATTATTAAAAGCTGAATAAATCAAATTAATTAAAAACAATGTCTTAACAATTTGGTTAAAATTATATCATTAAGAAAATAATTACTTAATGAAATGTTCAAAGCGAAACATTAGTTCGCACTTTTAAAAAAAAAAATTACCCCAATTTCTAGAAATTTCAGGTTTGAGGTTTTAGGTGTCACAATTTTGAAAAAGTCATGATTTCAAAGATATCCCTATTTTAAAATAGTTAGGATTTCGAAAAGTCTGTATTTTCAAATATTTTGAAAGTGATAAAGCCATAAATTTAAAAAGTTCACAATTCTAACTTTTTAGATTTATTAAATTTTATCTTTTCCAAATTGCAAACTCTTTAAAATCCTATTTTTAAAACTTAACAGCTTTTTTGGAAAATAATGACTTCAAAGATATCCCGATTTTAAAATAGTTAGGATTTCGAAAAAGTCTGTTTTTCAAATATTTTGAAAGTGATAAAGCCATAAATATAAAAAGTTCACAATTCTAACTTTTTTAGATTTATTAAATTTTATATTTTTCTAAAATTGCAAACTCTTTAAAATCCTATTTTTTAAAAATTAACAGCTTTTTTGGAAAATAATGACTTTTAAAAAAGCATTACATATTAAAAATTACAATTTTTTTGATAATCTAAACTCAAAAAATAAACTCAAACGGAGCACAAGTTATAATTTTGGCACATCACTACATTTTTCAAATGTTGACTCATTTTAGAGTATAATTTTTTGAAAATCGCAACTATTTCAAAAATTGTGACATTTTCTAAAATCAAAACTTTTACAGAAATCCCAAGTTTTTAAAATTATAGAATTTTCTAAAATCTCAACTTTATCAATAATGTTGACTTTTTTAACATCCTTATTTTTAAATTTTTTTTTTTTTCAAAAATCGTCAATATTAAAAATCGAGACTTTTCAAATATCCTAACTTATTCAAAAATCTTGACGCTTTAAAAATCCCATCATTTTAAAAATCTTGAATTTTTTGAAAATCCTGACTTTTTTGAAAATCTTCACTTTTAAAAATTAATACCTTTTTAAAAACAAGTTGGGATTTTAAAACAAGACTTTCTGAAAATCCCAAGTTTTTCAAAATATCAACTTTTTCAAAATCAAACTATTTTAAGGTTGAGGCCTTTAGGGCTCAAAGTGGATTTAGTGTTTAGGGTTTATGTTTTTGGCTCAAGATTCGGGTTTATGGTTTATGGTTTAGGATTTAGGAATTAGGGCTCAAGTCTTGGGGTTCAAGGTTCATGGTCGGGGTTTGGGGATCAAGGTTTTAGGGTTTAAGAATTAGGTTTTAGGGTTTAGGGTTAGGATTTAGGGCTCAGGTTTAGGGTTTGGGGTTTGAGGTTGACGGTTGTGGATTTTACATTAAGGCTTTAGGACTCATGTTTTACGATTGAGGGTTTAATATTTAGTATTTAACATTTAGGGTTTTAGGGTTTATGAGCAATTAGAGCTTAAGGTTTAGGGTTTATAAAGTATAGGGCTTAGAGTTTATGGTTTAGGGAGTAAGGGTCTTGGCTTAGGGTTTAGGTCTTTGTTAATGATTAAGGGTCTTGGCTGTTAATGGTTCGGGTGACGAGTTTAGGGTTATGAGCAATTAGAGGTTAAGGTTAAGGGTTTAGGTCTCTAGCTAAAGGTTTAGGGTTTAGGCTAATGGTTCAAGGTATAGAGTTTAGGGTTTAGGGTTCTCTATTTAGGGTTTAAGGCTCGGGGTTTAAGGCTTAGGCTTCATGGCTTAGTGATCGTGGTTTAGGGTTTATGGTTTCACGTTTGGTGTTTATAGTTTAGGTTTTATGATTTAGGGATTTAGGGATTTAGGTTTATGGTTTATGGCTGAGGATTTAGGGTTTAGGATTCAGTGTTAAGGGTTTATTGTTTATGGTTTAGGATTTAGGGTTTTGAATTTAGTGTTTAGGATGTTGGGGTTTAGGGTTTAGTGTTTACGACCTAGGATTCAACTTTTAGGGTTTAGGATTTAGTGGTCACAATTTTGAAATTATCCCGATTTTAAAATAGTTGAGATTTAAAAAAAGTAATGATTTTCAAAAAGTTTGTATTTTCAAAGATTTTGAAATACATAAGGTCGAATTTAAAAAGTTCACAATTTTTAATAATCTCGTGATTTTTAAACAAATTGTAATTTTTTTAAAAATCACTATTTTAAAAAGGTTGGAATTTTTAAAAGTAAAGATTTTTAAAATTTTAGGATTTAAAAAAATAGGATATTCAAAACAGTTGGGTTTTAAAAATTTCTTCAATTTTGTAGTTCTCAAAATTCTTGGCATTTTCAAAATCATGACTTTTAAAATCCTCATTTTTATTCGAAATCCCAACCTTTTCTAATCCTAATTTTTTAAAATCTCTCAAATTTTATAAAAACCCTAAAAATTTTGAAATTCAAACTTTTCTAAAATTACAAATTCTTTAAAATCCTTTTTTTTAAATAATGACTTTTGAAAAATCATGACATATTCAAAAATCCAGAATTTTTGGAAAATCTAAATTATTCAATCTCCCAACTTTTTTTTTTGAAAATCTCGCTATTTTAAAAAAATTGAGATTTTTAAAACTTATGGTTTAAAAAAATGGACTCAAACGGACTCTGAGCACAAGTTATGACTTTTTCAAGTTCCCGCTAATTTTTACGCATCATTATATTTTTGAAATCTTGACTCTTTTCACATTAAATGTTTTTTCAAAATCCTTTTCAAAATCGCAACTATTCCAAAATTAAAAACCATTTTGAATATAATTTTTTTCTCAAAAATCCAAACTTTTAAAAAATTCTTATTTTTCTAATAACTCAACTTTATCAAAAATACCGAATTTTTTTAAAATACTTACTTTTTAAAAAATAAAAAAATTAAATCACAAATTATTAAAAATCAAGAATTTTTCAAATATCCAATTATTCAAAAATCTTGACGTATTAAAAATCCTAACCTTGTCAAAAATCTTGACTTTTTTTAAAATCGAGATTTTTAAAAAATCCTAACATTTTCGAAAATCTTCACTTTTACAAAAAGATGACTTTTGGAAAATTTCAATCGCTTTAAAATCATTTCTTTGCAAAAATTCAAATTTTTTAAAAAAATGTCGAGTTTTTCAAAAAATTGACTTTTTAAAAATCTAGACTCTTCAAAAATGCAAAAAAGCCTAACTCTTTCGAAAATCCCAACATTTCAAAAATTCTGACTTTTTTGAAATATTTATTTTTTGTAAACCCCAACTTGTTTGAAAATATGAGCATTTTCAAAGTCCCTCAAAATTTTAAATCTTGATGTTTTCAAAAATAACAACTTTGTTTGAAATTGTAAGTTTTTCAAAAGTCGTGACTTTTTTTGTAAATCTAAAGTTCTTGAAAATCCCAAGTATATCAAAATACCAACTTTTGCCAATTCTAACTAGTTTAAGGTTCCTATGTTGAGGGTTTAGGGCTTAGGGTATTGAATCTTTAGGGTTTAGGTTTTTGAGCTCAGGATTCAAGGTTTAGGGATAAGGGCTCATGGCTCGGGTTTAGGGTTTAGGGTTATGGCTTTGGTTTAGGGTTTAAGAATTAGGTTTTAGAGTTTAGGGCTCATTTTTTACAATTGAGGGTTTAGTATTTAGCATTTAGTATTTAGGGTTTATGAGTAATTAAAGCTTAAGGTTCATGGTTTATAGGGTATAGGGCTCGAGTTCAGTGGTCTAGAATTTAGGTCTCAATATTCATGGATGAGGTTCAATGGCTCAGGGTTCGATGTTTAGGTTAAGGGTTTAGGTCTCTAGCTAAAGGTTTAGGGTTTAGGGATTAGGGTTTATTGATTAGGATTTAGAGCTTAGGCATTATTAGGGTTTAGGCTTCATGGATCAGGGATCAGGGTTTAGGATTTATGGTTTAAGGTTTGGGGTTTAGAGTTTAGGTTTTAAACTTCGTGGTTTAAGAATTTGAAGATTAAGTAGAGATCCTTGTGGCTTGCCCTATAGATATATATGACCACCTATATCCATATAAATTATATTTTTCGAAAATGAAAATATTAAATATCGAGACTTTTTCGAATATCCTGACTTATTTAAAAATCCTGACTTTTTCAAAAATATTGACATTTTAAAAACCCGAACATTTTCAAAAATCTTGATTTCTTTAGAAATCCTAACTTTTCAAAAATCCTGACTTTTTTAAATCTTCACTTTTACAAAATCATGACTTTTTGGAAAATTTCAATTTTTTAAAAATCCCGTCTTTTCAAAAATTCTAGCTTTTTTGAAAATGTTGAGTTTTTCAAAAATCTTGATTCTTCAAAAATGTGAAAAGTCCAACTCTTTCAAAAATCCCAACTTTTCTAAACTCGCAACTTTTTCAAAATATTCATTTTATAAAAACCCCAACTTATTTGAAAATCAACATTTTCCAAGTCCAAACTTAGGGTTTAGGGTTAGCCTTAAGGCTTTAGGGTTCACTATTTAGGGTTTAATGGTTTAGGGTTTAGGGTTTATGGTTTAAGGTTTGGGGTTTAGAGTTTAGTTATTACGATTTAGGGATTTGGGTTTATGGTTTATGGCAAAGGTTTTAGGTTTTAGTATTCAAATTAAGGGGTTTTTTATTTTTGGGCTTTGTTTACGATGTTGGGGTTTAGAGTTTAGCATTTATGACTCGGGTTTCAGGTTTTAGAGGTTAAGAGTTTAGGGGTCGTGATTTTGAAAAGTCACAATTTCAAAAATATCTCGATTTTGAAATAGTTAGGATTTTGATAAAGTCATGATTTTCAAAGATTTTGAAAGTGTTAAAAAAACTAGTTATTTTAAAAAAAAACGTAATTTTTAAAAAGTCACAACTTTATAAAAAGTTGAAATTTTAAAGAAGTAAAGATTTTGAAAATGATAGGACTTTCAAAAAAATTAGGATATTCAAAGGGTTGGGATTTAAAAATCTCTTCAGTTTTTAAATCCTGACTTATTTGAAAATTGCACCTTTTTTTCAAAATCCCAACTTTCTTAAAATTCTTGGCTTTTTCAAAATGCTAAATTTTTTGAATTTCACAACTTTTTGAAAATAATAACTTTTTCAAAAATCTATAATTTTTGGAAAACGTAAATAATTCAAACTCCTAAATTATTTTAAAATCTTGATATTTAAAAAAGATTAAGATTATTGAAACATGTGGTTTAAAAAAATAATGGACTCAAACGGACACCAAGCACAACTTATGACCTTTTCAAGTTCCTACTAATTTTGGTGCATAACTAAATATTTGAAATCTTGACTCTTTTGTAATTATAACTTTTTTAAAATCGTAACTATTTGAAAAGTCGCAATGTTTTCGAAAATCCAAACTTTTTCAGAAATCCATCCTTTTTAAAATTCTGAATTTTCTAAAATCTCAACTTTATCAAAAATGCCAACTTTTTTAAAATCCTTAATTTTTACAAAAAATTAACTTTTCAAAATCACAAATATTAAAAATCGGGACTTTTTTGAATATCCTGACTTACTAAAAAATCTTGAGTTTTTCAAAAATCTTAACGTTTTAAAAATCCCAACATTTTCGAAAATCTTGACTTTTTTGAAAATCTTCATTTTTACAAAATCACAACATTTTTGAAAATCTCAAAATCTTTAAAATCCCGTATTTTCAAAAATCCTATTATTTTTTAAATGTCAAGTTTTTAAAAATCTAGACTCTTTCAAAAATGCGAGAAGCACAACTCTTTAAAAATACAAACTTTTTTGAAATATTCATTTTTGAAAACTCCATATTGTTTGAAAATCTGAACATTTTCAAAGTCCCAAATTTTTTTAAATCTTGATGTTTTCGAAATTAACAACATGTGTTAAAATTGCAAGCTTTTCAAAAGTCGTGACTTCTTTGAAAATCTCAAGTTGTTGAAAATCCCGACTATTTCAAAATCTTAAATGTTTTGAAAATCCCAAGTTTTTCAAAATACCAACTTTTTCCAAATCTAACTATTTTAAGGTGTCTACGTTGAGGGTTTAGGGCTCATGGGATCTAGTGTTTAGGGTTTATCTTTTTGGTCTCATGATTAAGGGTTTAGGGATTAGGGCTCAAGGCTTAGGGTTTGGGGATCAAGGTTTAGGGATTAAGAGTTAGGTTTTAGGTGTTTGGGGTTTAGGGTTATGGGTTAGGATTTAGGGATCAAGTTTTATGGTTTGGCGTTGGAGGTTTACGGTTGAGAGTTTTACGCTTAGGGTTTAGGGTTTAGTATTTAGGATTTAGCATTTAGGGTTTTACATTGTAAGACTTAAAATTTAGGGTTTATAGAGTATATTGCTTAGAGTTTAGGGTTTAGTGCGTAGGGTCGGGGTTTATGGTTTCAATCTCATTGTTCGTGATAAAGGGTCCATGTCTCAAGATTCGAGGTTCAGGGTTTAGGGTTTAGGTGTCTAACTAAAGTTTTAGGGGTTTAGGTTATTTCTTAGGGCTCAATGTTCAAGGAATAGGGTTAGACATAAGGTTTAGGGATTAGTTTAGGGTTTAGAGTTTAAGGCTCGGGGGTTTAGAGATTAGGGTTAGGTATAAGACTTTACTTTTTAAAAATCTTGAATTTTAAAAACCCGAACATTTTCCAAAATCTTGACTTTTTTGAAAATCCCGACTTTTCAAAATCCTAGCATTTTCAAAATTCTTCATTTTTACAAAATCACGACTTTTTGGAAAATCTAATTTTTTTAAATCCCTTCTTTTCAAAAATACTTACATTTATAAAAATGTCGAGTTTATTGAAAATCTAGACTAAAAAAATCCCAAGTCTTTAAAAATACGAAAACCTAACTCTTTAAAAATCAAAACTTTTCAAAAGTCCAAACTTTTTCAAAATATTCATTTTTGAAAACCCCAAATTGTTTGAAAATCTGAACATTTTCAAAATCCAAACATTTTTAAAATCTTGATGTTTTTGAAAATAATAACTTTGTTTAAAATCACAACTTTTACAAAAGTCTTATCTTTTTGAAAATCCCAATTTTTTAAAATACCAACTTTTTCCAAATCTAACCATTTTTAAGATTTCTAGGTTGAGGGTTTAGGGCTCAAGGGGTTTAGTGTTTAGGGATTAGGGCTCGTGGACTCGTGGTTCAAGGTTCGGGTTTAGGGTTGAGGTTACGTGTTTGGGGATAAAGGTTTAGGGTTTAAGAATTAGGATTTAGGGTTTAGGGTTTAGGGTTTTGGGTTTTGGTTTTAGGTTAGGATTTAGGGCTCATGTTTTAGGGTTTGGGGTTCGAGGTTTACTGCTAAGGGTTTTATACACTTAGGGTTTAGGGAACATGGTTTATGATTGAGGGTTTAGTATTTAGGATTTAACATTTAGGGTTTTAGACTCAGAATTTAGTGTTTAGGAGGAATTATAGGTTAAATTTCAGGAGTTTAGGGTTTTGGTCTAGGGCTCACAGGCTCAAGGTTTAGGGTTAGCATAAAGCTTTAGGGATCACTTTTTAGGGTTTAAGGCTCGTGGTTAGGGGTTTAGGGTTTATGGTTTAAGGTTTGGGGTTTAGAGTTTAGGTATTACGATTTATGGATTTGGGTTTATGGTTTATGTCAAGAGGTTTAAGGTTTATGATTCAAAGTTGTTAAGGATTTTTATCTTTATGTTCATGATGTAGGGTTTTGGGCTTAGTGTTTAGGATGACAAGGTTTAAATGGTTTTTGTGTTTATGAGTCATGTTTCAGTTTTAGGGTTTAGGGATTAGGGGTCATGATTTTTAAAAAGTCACAATTTCAAAAATATCCTAATTTTGAAGCAGTTAGGATTTCAAAAAAGTCATGATTTTCAAATATTTTGAAAGTGATTAGGGCATGAATTTAAAAATTTCACAATTTTTAAAAAAACTTGTAATTTTTCTAAAAATTCATAATTTTGAAAAAGTAATTTTTTAAAAAAATGTTAGGATTTTCAAAACAATTAGGATATTTAAAATAGTTGGGATTTGAAAATCTCTTCTTTTTTGTAATTCCCAACTTATTTGAAAATTGCACTTTTTTTCGAAATCTTTTGTTTTTTAAAAATCCCAAATTTCTCAAAATTCTTGGCTTTTTCAAAATCATGACTTTTTTGAAATCCCAAACTTTTCATAATCCCGAATTTTTGAAAAGCTCAACTTTTGAAAAACCCTAGAATTGTTTATATTCAATTTTTTTAGAATTGTGAAATTCCAACTTTTTCTAAAATTGCAAATTCTTTAAAATCCTAATTTTTTTAAAATTCCAAACTTTTTGGAAAATCATGACATAATCAAACTCCCGACTTTTTTGAAAATCCTAATATTTTAAAAAAGTTGAGATTTTTGAAACAGGTTCTAAAAAAACAAACAAACTCATGGAGTACAAGCTATGACCTTTTCAAGTTCCTTTTAATTTTGATGCATCACTACATTTTTTAAATCTTGACTCTTTTGAGATTATAATTTTTTTAAATCACAACTATTTAAAAATCGCGACATTTTTGAAATTGAAAAGTTTTTCGATATCCCAACTTTTTAAAAATTCCTAAAATTTCTAAAATTTCAACTTTATAAAAAATGTCGACTTTTTAAAAATCATTACTTTTAATAAAAAAAATTATATTTTTTTTCAAAAATCGCAAATATTAAAAATCGGGACTTTTTTGAATATCCTAACTTATTTAAAAGTCCCGAATTTTTCATAAATCTTGACATTTTAAAATCCCAACATTTTCCGAAAGCTTCACTTTTTGTAAAATCTAAATTTTTCAAAAATCTTCACTTTTAGGATTTATAGGGTATAGGGTTAAGATTTTAGGGTTTAGAGCGTAGGGGTCAGGGCTTATTAGGGTTCAAGGTTTTGGGTTATTAGTTTAGGGTTTAAATTTTAGATATCTAGTGATAAAGGTTTAGGGTTTTCGCTTAGGGCTCATGGTTCAACCTATAGGGTTTTAGGGTTTGGGATTCATTGTTAAGGTTTTTGTTTTTGGTTTAGGATTTAGGGTTTTAGACTTAGTGTTTAGGATGTTGGGGTTTGGGGTTTAGCGTTTACGACTCAATTTTCAGGTTTTATGTTTTAGGTTTTAGGGGTCATGATTTTGAAAAGTAATGATTTCAAAAATATCTCGATTTTGAAACAGCTTAGGATTTTGAAAAAGTTGTGATTTTAAAAATTTATATTTTCAAATATTTTGAAAGTGATAAAGTCATGAATTTTAAAAGTTCAAAATTAAAAAAAAAAATTTAAAAATTTTTTATAATTTTCGAGAAAGTGGTGATTTTTTAAAAGTTGGAATTTTGAAAAAGTAAAGATTTTTTAAATAGTAGGATTTTTTTAAAATGACAATATTCAAAATAAATTTGGATTTAAAAATCTCTTTAGTTTAGTAATTCCCGACTTATGTGAAATTTGTACCTTTTTTGAAAATCCCCACATTCTCTAAATTCTTGGCTTTTTTTAAATCATGACCTTTTCTTAATCCTGAATTTTTTGAAAATCTCAACTTTTTAAAAAATCCTAAAAATTTTAAATTTGAACTTTTTTAGAATTATAAAATTCTATCTTTTTCTAAAATTGAAAATTCTTTAAAATCCTTTTTTTTTTAAAATTCACAACTTTTTAGAAAATAATGACTTTTTCAAATATCATGACATATTCAAAAATCAAGAATTTCTAGACAATTTAAATTATTCAAACTCCCGACTTTTTTGAAAATCCCGATATTTAAAAACATTGAGATTTTTAAACATGTGGTTTAAAAGAAAACAGACTGAAACACACACCGAGCACAAGTTTGACCTTTTCAAGTTCCCGCTAATTTTTGTGTGTTACTACATTTTTCAAATCTTGACTCTTTTGATATTATAATTTTTCAAAATCTCAACTTTTAGAAAATCACAACTATTTCAAAAATCGTGATGTTTTAGAAAATAAAAGCTTTTTCAAAATCCCAACTTTTTAAAAATTCAAGAATTTTGTAAAATCTCAACTTTATCAAAACTGTTGACTTTTTAAAATATCCTTAATTTTTAAAAAAGTTATATATTTTTTTAAAAATCACAAATATTAAAAATCGGTATTTTTTGAATATCCTCACTTATTCAAAAATCTTGACTTTTAAAAATCTAGAGGTTTAAAAAATCCCAACATTTTCCAAAATCTTGACTTTTTGAAAATCCTAGATTTTCAAAAATCCTAATATTTTCTACACTCTTCAATTTTAAATAATCAAGAATTTTGAAAATCTCAAATTTTTTCAATTCCGTCTTTTTCAAAAATACTAATTTTTTTAAACTATCGAGTTTTTAAAAAATCTTGAATTTTTGAAAAATCCAGACTCAAAAAATCTCGGTTTAGGGTTTAGGGTCGCAATTTTGAAAAAGTCATGATTTAAAAATATCGTGATTTTAAAACAATTAGGATTTAGGAAAAGTCATGAATTTAAAAAGTTCACAATTTTAAAAGCCCTCGTGATTTTTTTAAAATACATAATTCTAAAAATTCACGATTTTATAAAAGTTGGAATTTTGAAAAAGTAAAGATTTTTAAAATTTTACGATTTTCTAAAAATTAGGATATTCAAAATAGTTGGGATTTAAAAATCTCTATAGTTTTATAATTCCCGACTTATTTGAAAATTGCACCTTTTTTCAAAATCTTGTCTTTTATTAAAATCACAACTTTCTATAAATTCTTGGCTTTTTTGAAATCATGACTTTTTTGAAATCCAAACCTTTTCATAATCCTAATCTGCTTCGAGAATCTCAACTTTTTCAAAAACCCGGAAAAATTTCAAATTCAACTTTTTAGAATTATGAAATTCTATCTTTTTTAAAGTTGTAAATTGTTTAAAATCCTATTTTTAAAAAATTCACAACTTTTTTGAAAATAAATGACTTTTTCAAAAATCATGCCATATTCAAAATCTAGAATTTCTTGAAAATATAAATTATTCAAACTCCCGAATTTTGTTTTAAAATCTTGATATTTAAAAAGTTGAAATTTTTGAAAATTTTGATTTAAAAATAACGGACTCAAACGGACACTGAGCACAAGTTATGACATTTTCAAGTTCTTTCTAATTTAAGCGCATCTCGTTCATTTTTCAAATTTCAACTCTTTTGAGATTATAAATTTTCCTAAATTTCCAATTTTTTTAAATTTGCAACTATTTCAAATATTGCGACATTTTCGATTATCAAAAATTTTCAGAAATCCCAACTTTTTAAAATTTACCGAATTTGCTAAAATCTCAACTCTATCAAAAATACCGATTTTTTGAAAATCCTTACCTTTTAAAAAATATATTTTTCAAAAATCACACATATTAAAAATTGAGACATTTTCGAATATCCCGACATTTTCAAAAATCTTTATGTTTTAAAAATCCCGACTTTTTGAAAATCTTCACTATTACAAAATAATGAATTTTTGGAAAATCTCAAATTTTCTAAAAACTAGTCTTTTAAAAATCCTAACTTTTTTAAAATGTTAAGTTTTTCAAAAATCTTGAGTCTTTTAAAAATCTAGACTAAAAATCCAGACTCTCTTCAAACATCCAAACTCAAAACTCCCTACTCTTAAAAATCTGAACATTTTCAAAGTCCCATCATTTTTTAAATATTGATGTTTTCAAAAATAACAACTTTGTTTAAAATTGCAACTTTTTCAAAAACATTGATTTTTTTAAAATCCCAAGTTTTTTAAAATACCAACTTTTTCCAAATCTAACTATTTTAAGGTTTCTAGGATGAGGGTTTAGGGCTAAGGGGATTTAGTGTTTAGGGTTTAGATTTTTGGGCTCAGATTTAGGGTTTAGGGTTTAGTGTTTAGGGTTTAGGGATTAGGGCTTAGTGCTCAAGGTTCAAGGTTTAGGGTTTATGAATTAGGGTTTTAGGTTTGGGGTTTGGTGTTTAGGGTTAGGATTTAGGGATCAGATTTTACGGTTTGGGGTTTAAGGTTTACGGTTGAGAGTTTTGAAAATAGGGTTTAGGGCTCATGGTTTACGATTTGTGGTTTATTATTTAGCATTTAGCATTTAGCATTTAGGGTTTAGGGTTTGGGTCTCACATTGTTCATGGCTCAAGTTTCAAGGTTTTGGGATATGAGATTAGGTTTTAGGGTTTAGGGTGTTAGGATTTATTGTTTAGGTTTAGTGTTTAGGGTATAGTGTTTTAATCTTCATGGCTCAGGGATCAAGGTTTGGAGTTTAGGTATTATGATTTAGGGATTTGGGTTTATGATTTATTTTAAAATTACACCTTTTTTATAAATCTTGGCTTTTTTGAGAAAATTTCAATTTTCTTAAAATTCTTGGCTTTTTCGAAATCATGAATTTTTTGAAATCCAAACCTTTTCGTAATTCTAAATTTTTAGAAAATCTCAATTTTTAAACAACCCTAAAGTTTTTGAAATTCAAAGTTTTTCAAAACATGTGCTTTAAAAAAATGAACTCAAATGGACACCCAGAGCACATGTTATAACCTTTTCAAGTTCCTACTAATTTTTGGTACCTCTACATTTTTAAAATCTTGACTCTTTTGAGATTATAAATTTTTTTGAAAATCTGACCTTTTAAAAAATTGATTAAGTTTTTCAAATATCAACTTTATAAAAATGCCGACTTTTTTTTGAAAATCATTAACTTTTTAAAAATATATAATTTTTCTAAAATCATAAATATTAAAAATCAATAATTTTTCAAAAATCTTGACGTTTTAAAAATCCCAACATTTTCCAAAATCTTGACCTTTTTGAAAATCCTGACTTTTCAAAATTTTTGACTTTTTCGAAAATCTTCACTTCTACAAAATCACGACTTGTTGGAAACTCTTAATTTTTTTAAAATCTCGACTTTTCAAAATTCCAAACGTTTTTAAAATGTAAAGTTTTTAAAAATCTCGACTATTCAAAAATGTGAATAGCCCACCTCTTATGAATATTCCCAACTTTTCAAAAATCTGACTCTTTCAATATATTCATTTTTGAAATCCCCAACTTGCTTGAAATTCAATATTGCGAATTTTAAAAAGTAGCGATCTTTTCAAAATCTTCAATTTTTGAAAATCTCAAGTTTTTCAAAAACAACTTTTTCCTAATCTAACTATTTTAAGGTTTCTAGGTTGAGGGTTTACGGCTTAGGGACTTTTGTATATAGGGTTTAGGTTTTGAGGGCTCATGATTCAGGATTTAGGGTTTAGTGTTTAGGGTTTTGGGATTAGGGCTCGTGGCTCAAGGTTCAAGGTTCGGGCTTATTCAATGTTTAGGGATCAAGGTTTTGGGTTTAAGAATTAGGTTATAGTGTTTAGGGTTTTATGATTTAGGGCTCAAGGAAATTAGCATTTATGTTTAAGTTTTAGGGCTTAGGATTCGGTGTTTAGGGTTTAGGGATTAGGGCTCATGGCTCAAGGTTCGTGGTTCAAGGTTTATTTAGTGTTCGGGATTGAGGTTTACGGTTTTGGGATTTAGGGCTTATTTAGTTTTCGTGGATCAAGGTTTAGGGTTTAAGAATAAGGTTATAGGGGTTAGGGTTTTTGGAATTAGGGCTCAGTTTTTAGGGTTTGGGGTTCGAGATTTATGGTTGAGGGTTTGTACATAGGGTTTAGGGTTAAGGGTTTAGAATTTAGGATTTAGCATTTAGGGTTTAGGAGCAATTAGAGCTTAAGGTTTAGGGTTTATAGGGTATGGGGCTCAAATTTTAGGGTTTAGGTCTTAGAGGTCGGGTTTAGTGTTTAGGTCTCCATGTTCATGGTTAGTGTTTAAAAATATCCCGATTTTGAAACATTTAGGATTTCGAGAAAGTCATGATTTTTAAAAAGTTTGTATTTTAAAAGATTTTGAAAGTGATAAAGTCATGAATTTAAAGAGTTCATAAATTTTCAAAAACTTGTGAATTTTAAAAATTTGTAATTTTTGAAAAATTCTTGATTTTATAAAATGTTGGAATTTTGAAAAATTAAAGATTTTGGATATGTTAGGATTTTAAAAAAATAGGATATTCAAAACATTTGGGATTTAAAAATATCTTCAGTTTTGTAATTCTTGACTTATTTGAAAATTACTCCTTTTTTCAAAATCTAGTCTTTTTGAAAATCTAAACTTTGTCATAATTCTTGACTTTTTTCGAAATCATGACTATTTTGAAATCCCAATTTTTGTTCAAGATCCCTACCTTTTCATAATTCTAATTTTTTTGAAAATGTCAATTTTTCAAAACCCTAAATTTTTAACATTCGAACTTTTTTAGAATTATGAAATTCTATCTTTTTCTAAAATCACAAATTCTTTAAAATCCTCAATTTTTTTAAATTCACAACTATTTGGAAAATAATGACTTTTTCAAAAATCATGACATATTAATAAATCAAGAATTTCTCGAAAATTTAATTTTTTCAAACTCCTTACTTTTTTTTTAAATCCTGATTTTTTAATAAGTTGATATTTTGGAAACAACTCGGTTTAAAAAATGGACTCAAACGAAACTGGAGCACAAGTTATGACATTTTCAAGTTCCTACTAATTTTGGCGTATCACTAATTTTAATATGTCATGATTTTTATAAAGTCATTATTTTCAGAAAAGTTGTCAATTTAAAAACAATAGGATTTGAAAGAATTTGCAATTTTATGAAAAGATAGAATTTCATCATTCTAAAAATGTTTTACTTTTAAAAATTTTAGGGTTTTTAAAAATTCATGATTTTGAAAAATCCTAGAATTTTGAGAAATTTGGGATTTTAAAAATCATCCAAATTTTTAATATTTGTTATTTTCAAAATAATAAATTTTTTTAAAAAGTAAGGATTTTTAAGAAAGTCGGCATTTTTATAAAGTTGAGATTTTAGAAAATTCAGAGATTTTAAAAGTTGGGATTTCTAGAGAGGTTTTTATTTTCAAAACGTCTCGATTTTTGAGATGGTTGCGATTATTTTAAAATTTGTCATTTTTGAAAAAATTATAATCTCAAAAAGTAAAGATTTCAAAATATAGTGGTGCGCCAAAATTAGCAGGAATTTGAAAATGTCATAACTTGTGCCCGTGGTGTCTAATTTGAGTTTGCTTTTTGTAAACCACACTTTTCAAAAATCTTGATTTTTTTTTCAAATATCAGAATTTCAAAAAAGGTCGGGAGTTTGAATAAATTAGATTTTCTAGAAATTATTTATTTTTAAATGTCATGATTTTTGAAAAAATCATTATTTTCCAAAAAGTTGTGAATTTAATGAAAAATAGGATTTTAAAGAATTTGCAATTTTAGAAAAAGATAGAGTTTCATAATCTAAAAAGTTTGAATTTCAAAAATTTAGATTTTTTGAAAAGGATGAGATTTTCAAGAAAGTCAAGGTATAATGAAAAGGTTAGGATTTCAAACAAAAATTGGGATTTTAAAAAGTCATGATTTCAAAAATTCAAGAATTTTGATAAAATTGGGATTTTGAAAAGAGGAAAGATTTTTAAAAAGGTGCAATTTTAAAATAAGTCCAAAATTCCAAAAATGAAGATATTTTTAAATCTCAACTTTTTGAACATCCTAATTTTTTAAAAAATCCTAACTTTTTCAAAATTCTAACTTTTTATAAAATCGTGACTTTTTCAAAATTACTGATTTTTATAAAATCATGACTTTTTCACTTTAAAATCTTTGAAAATACAGACTTTTAAAAATCACAACTTTTCCAAAAATCGTAATTGTTTCCAAATCAAGATATTTTTTAAATCGTGACTTTTCATAATCGCCACCCCTAAACCCTAAAACCTATAACCCGAGTTGTAAATGCTAAACCCTAAACCTCAACATCCTAAACACTAAGCCCAAAACCATAAACCCAAACTCCTAAATTGTAAAACATAAACTCTAAACCCCAAACCTTAAACTATAAACCTTAAACCCTGATCCCGAGCCATGAAGCCTAAATACTAAACAATAAACCTTGAGCCTTAAATCCTAAACCCTAAACAAGAACCCTAAAGCCTTAGGCCTAACCCTAAACCCTAAACTATATAACTTGAACTATGAGCCCTAAGCCAAAAGCCTAAACCTTTAGCTTTAGAGACCTAAACCCTAACCCCTAAAATCATAAACCCGAACCTCCAACCCCGAGCCATGGACCCTCAACCATGAACACCGAGACCTAAACCATGACCCCTACACCGTAAAATCTTAGCCCTATACCCTATAAACCATAAAATTTAAGCTCTAATTGCTCCTAAACCGTAAATTTTGAGGCTTAAAACATAAATGCTAAATCTTAAATTCTAAACCCTCAATCGTAAACATGTGCCACAAACCCTAATTGAAAAAACCCTCAACCGTAAACCTCAAACCCTAAACCATAAAACCCGAGCCCTAAATCCTAACCCTAAACCTTGATCCTCAAACCCCGAACCCTAATACCCGAATTTTGACCCCAAAACCTAAACCATAAACACTAAATCTCCCCGAGCCTTAAACCCTCAACTTAGAAACCTTAAAATAGTTAGATTTAGAAAAAGTAGATATTTTGCAAAACATGGGATTTTCAAAATTCAAGATATTTTAAAAAGTCGGGATATTAAAAAACTTGAGGTTTTAAAAAAGTCACAACTTTTGAAAAATTGCAATTTTAAAAAAGTTGTTATTTTTGAAAACATCGAGATTTAAAAAATATTGGAACTTTGAAAATACTCAGATTTTCAATTAACTTAGGGTTTTCAAAAATAAATATTTCGAAAATGTCGATTTTTCAAAATTTGGGATTTTCGAAAGAGTTGGGATTTTTGGATTTTCAAGATTTGAGATATTTGAAGACTCAAGATTTTTTTAAAATTCAACATGTTTAAAAACATATGATTTTTGAAAAGACGAGATTTTAAACAATTTGATATCATCAAAAATGTCTTGATTTTGTAAAAGTGAAGATTTTTCGAATAATTCAGGATTTTTGAAAAGTCAAGATTTTAAAAAAAGTCAAAATTTTGGAAAATGTCAAGAGTTTGAATAATTTAGACTTCCAAGAACTTAATCATTTTTTAATATGTCATGATATTTGAAAAAGTCATTATTTTAAAAAATGTTATGAATTTCAAAAAAATTAGGATTTTAAAGAATTTGCAATTTTAGAAAAAGATAGAATTTCATAATTCTAAAAAGTTCAAATTTAAAAATTTTAGGGTTTTTGAAAAAAGTGAGATTTTCAAAAAAGTCGGATTGGGATTTAAAAGAAAAAGATTTCAAAAATGTTGTTATTTTGATAAAGCCAAGAGTTTTGAAAAATTTTGGATCTTCAAAAAAGACAAGATTTTGAAAAAAGGTGCAATTTTTAAATAAGTTAGATATTACAAAATTGAAGAGATTTTTAAATCCCAAAGTTTTGAATATCCTTTTTTTTTTTTTAAATCCTAATATTTTCAAAATTCCAACTTTTTATAAAATCTTGACTTTTTCAAAATTACGAACCTCAAACATTGAGCCATGGACCGTTAACCATGAACACTAAGACCTAAACCCTAATTCGTAAACCATGAGCCCTAAATCCTAAATGAAAGACCCTCAGCCGTAAACCTCAAACCCCAAACCCTAAAAACATGAGCCCTAAATCCTAACCATAAACCCTAAAACCAATTTCTTAAAACCTTGATCCCCAAACCCTTAATCTTAACCCTAAACCTTGAACCCGGAGCCATGAGCCATGAGCCGTAATCCCTAAACCCTAAACCCTAAACACTAAATCCCCGAAGCCCTAAACCCTAAACTTTGAAACCTTAAAATAGTTAGATTTGGAAAAAGTTATAGATTTTTTACAAAGTCGATTTTTAAAAAAATCACAATTTTTGAAAAAGTTGCAATTGTTAAACACAATTGTTATTTTTAAAACATCAAGATTGAAAAAATGTTGGGACTTTGAAAATGTTCAAATTTTCAAAAAGTTGGGATATTTGAAAATGAGTATTTTTATAACTCAAATTTTTGAAATATTGGGATTTTCGAAAGAGTTGCAATTTTAATATTTTGAAGAGTCGGGATTTTGAAGAGTCTTGATTTTTGAAAACGTCAAGAATTTTGATAAACTCGACATTTTCATAAAAGTTATTATGTTTAAAGGTAAATTTTTAAAAATTGAGATTTTCCAAAAGTCGTGATTTTGTAAAAGTGAAGATTTTCGAAAAGTCGAATTTTTGAAAAGTTAGGAATTTCAAAAAAGTCAAGATTTTTGAAAATATTGGGATTTTTAAAACGTCAATTTTTTTTTTTAAAAGTTAGGATTTTTGAATATGTCAGCATGTTCAAAAAAATCCTTATTTTTAATATTTGTTAGTTTTGAAATAATATAATTTTTTTAAAAACTAAAGATTTTCAAAAGAGTTTGCATTTTTAATAAAGTTGAGATTTTAGAAAATTCAGGAGTTTTTAGAAAGTTGGGAATCTTGAAAAAGATTTTATTTTCGAAAACGTCTAGATTTTTGAAATATTTGTGATTTTCTATAAAGTTAAAAACTCAAATATCTCAAGATTTCAAAATTTTAGTGATGCGCCAAAATTAGCAGGGGAATTTGAAAATGTCGTAACTTGTGCTTCGGTGTCCGTTTGAGTCTGTTTTTTAAACCGCATATTTCAAAATCTCAATTTTTTTAAAATATCAAGATTTTCAATAAAAGACAGGAGTTTGAATTATTTATATTTTCCTGAAAATCTTTATTTTTGATTGTCATGATTTTTGAAAAGTCATTATTTTCCAAAAAGTTGTGAATTTAAAAAAAAAAAAGGATTTTAAAGAATTTGCAACTTTAGAAAAGATAGATTTTGATAATTTTAAAATTTTAGAGTTTTTGAAAAGTATGAGATTTTCAAAAAAGTCAGGATAATGAAAAGGTTGGGATTTCGAAGAAAAATTGGGATTTCAAAAGAAGAAATATTTTTAAAAAAGGTACAATTTTCAAATAAGTCAACAATTCAAAAACCGAAGAGATTTTAAAATCCCAACTGTTTTCAATATCCTAATTTTTTTAAATCTCAACTTTTTCAAAATCTTTAATTTTTCAAAATTCCAAGTTTTTATAAAATCACGAGTTTTTTTAAAATTCATGACTTTATCATTTTCAAAATCTTTGAAAATACAGACCTTTTAAAAATCATAACTTTTTCGAAAATCTAATTATTTCCAAATCAGGATATATTTGAAATCATGGATTTTTCATAATCGCAACCCTAACCCCTAAACCCTAAAACTAGTAACCTAAATCGTAAACGCTAAACCCTAAACCCCAACATTCTAAACACAAAGCCCAAAACCCTAAATCCTAAACTGTAAACCATAAAACCTTAACACTGAATCCTAAAACCTAAACTCTCAGACATAAACCATAAACCCAAATACCTAAATCCTAAAACCTAAACTCTAAACCCCAAACATTAAACCATAAACACTAAACCTTGATCCCTAAGCCATGAAGCCTAAACCCTAAACCCCTAACCTTCACCTTAAACCCTAAACCACAACAGTGAACCCTAAAACCTTAAGCCAAAACCCTAAACCTTAAACCTTTAACTAGAGACCTAAACCCTAAAACCAAATCTCATAACTCCAAACCTCGAACCTTGAGCCATAGACCTTCAACTATGAAAACTGAACCTTAACCTCTAATTACTCCTAAACCCTATATTTTGAGTCTTAAACCCTAAAATCCTAAATGCTAAATCCTATTTACTAAACTCTCAATTGTAAACCATGAGCCCAAAACCCTAATTGAAAACACCTTAACCATAAACCTCGAACCCTAAACCCTAAACTCTAACCCCGAATCCTAAACCTTTAGCCTTTAGCCCTAATCCCTATACACTAAACCCCAAATCCCGAGCCCAAAAACCTAAACCCTAAACACTAAAATACCTTGAGACCTAAACCATCAACCTAGAAACCTTAAAATAGTTAGATATGATTTTTGAATAAATAAGGATATTCAAAAGTCCCAATTTGTAATATTTTCTTTAAAAAATTAAGGATTTTCAAAATGTCATCTTTTTTTTATAAATTTGATATTTTAGTAAATTTGGGAATTTTAAAAGATGGGATTTTTGAAAAAGTTTTAATTTTTGAAAATGTATTTCTTTTTTAAATAGTTTGGATTTTCGAAAAGATATAATCTCAAAAGAGTTACGATTTCTAAAATGTAGAGATGCGCCAAATTAGTAGGAACTTGAAAAGGTCATAATTTGTTCTCCGAGTGTCTGTTTGAGTCCATTTTTTTAAACCACATGTTTCAAAAAATCATAACTTTTTTAAAATATAAGGATTATAAGAAAAAATCAAGATTTCAAAAATGTAGTGATCCGCCAAAGTTATTAGGAATTTGAAAAGGTCGTAACTTGTGCTCCGTGTCCATTTGAGTCTATTTTTTTAAACCACATATTTCAAAAATTTCAATTTTTTTAAAATATCAAGATTTTCAATAAAAGTGAAGAGTTTGAATAATTTATATTTTCTAGAAAATCTTTATTTTTGAATGTCATGATTTTTGAAAAAGTCGTTATTTTCAAAAAAGTTGTGAATTTAAAAAAAATAGGATTTTAAAGAATTTTCAACTTTAGATATAGATAGAGTTTGAAAATTCTAAAAATGTTTGAATTTCAAAATTTTTAGAGATTTTGAAAAGAATGAGATTTTCAAAGAAGTCAAGATAATGAAAAGGTTGGGATTTCAAACAAAAATTGGGATTTCAAAAAGAAAAGATTTTTATAAAAGGTGTAATTTTCAAATAAGTTGACAATTCAAAAATTGAAGAGATTTTTAAATCCCAACTGTTTTGAATATCCTATTTTTTTTTAAATCCTAAAATTTTCAAAATCTTTAATTTTTCAAATTCCAACTTTGTATAAAATCAAATTTTTTTTTCGAAAATTACGAATATTTAAAAAATCATGAGTTTTTTTAAAATTGTGAAATTTTAAAATTCACGACTTTTAAAATCTTTGAAAATACAGACTTTTTAAAAATCATGACTTTTTCAAAATCTAATTGTTTCCAAATCGTGAATTTTTCATAATCGTAACCCCTAAATCTTAAACCCTAAAACCCAACATCTTAAACACTAAGCCCAAAACCCTAAATCCTAAATTGTAAACCATAAACTCTTAACACTGAATACTAAACCATAAACCCAAATCCCTAAATCCTAAAACCTAAACACTAAACCCCAAACCTTAAAACATAAACACTAAACCTTCATCCCTAAGCCATGAAGCCTAAACCCTAAACCCTAACCTTGAGCCTTAAACCCTAAACAAATCCAACCCTAAATCCTATACCTTGAAGAGTCTAGATTTTAAAAAAGTTAGGATTTTTAAAAAATTGGATTTTAAATTTTTGAGATTTTCAAAAGTCGTGATTTTGTAAAGTTAAAAGTTTCAAAAATTTACGACGTTTGAAAAGTCGATTTTTAAAAATATTAAGATTTATGAAAATGTTGGGATTTTTAAAAAGTCAAGATTTTTGAATAAGTAAGAGTATTCAAAAGTCCCAATTTTTAATATTTGCGATTTTCAGAAAAATACAATTTTTTTAAAATTAAGGATTTTCAAAAATCAACATTTTCGATAAAGTTGCGATTTTAGAAAATTCAAGAATTTTTAAAAAGTTGGTATTTCTGAAAATTTTTGATTAATCTCAAAAGATATCACGATTTTGTAATAGATGCAATTTTCAAAAACTTGGGATTTTCGAAAAGTTATAATCTCAAAAGAGTTAAGAATTCAAAAAAGTAGTGATGCGCCAAAATTAGAATTAATTTGAAATGGTCATAACTTGTTCTTCGGTCTCTATTTTTTTTTAAACCACATGTTTCAAAAATTTCAACTTTTAAAAAATATCGATTTTCAAAAAAATGGTCGGAGTTTGAATAATTTAGATTTTTAAAAATTATGGAATTTTGAACATGTCATATTTTTGGAAAAATCATTATTTTCCAAAAAGTTGTGAATCTCAAACAAAATAAAAAATTAAAGAACTTGCAATTTTAGAAAATGATAGAATTTCATAATTCTAAAAAGTTTGAATTTCAAAAATTTAGGGTTGTTGAAAAAGTTGAGATTTTCTAAAAAGTCGGAGTATGAAAAGGTTAGGATCTCAAAAATTTATGATTTCGAAAAAGCTAAGAATTTGGAGAAAATTGGGATTTTCAAAAAGACAAGATTTTGAAAAAGGTGCAATTTTCAACTAAGTCGGGAATTAAAAACTAAAGTTTTTTTTAAAAGTTAATATTTTTGATAAACTCGACATTTTCAAAAAAGTTAGAATTTTTAAAAGATAGATTTTTAAGAAATTGAGATTTTCCAAAAGTCATGATTTTGTAAAAGTGAAGATTTACAAAAAGTCTGGATTTTTGAGAAATTAGGAATTTCAAAAAGTCTAGATATTTGAAAAATTTGGGATTTTTAAAACGTCAATTTTTTTGAAAAAGTTAGGATTTTTGAATAAGTCAGCATATTCGAAAATGTCCCAATTTTTAATATTCATTATTTTTGAAATAATATAATGTTTTTCAAAAGTGAGGATTTTAAAAAAAGTCTCAATTTTTTTTAAAGTTGAGATTTTAGAAAATTCAAGAATTTTTAAAAAGTCGGGATTTGAAAAAGTTTTTATTTTCAAAACGTTTATTTTTGAAATAGTTACAATTTTTCAAATATTTAAAATCTCAAAAAACTCAAGATTTCAAAAATGTAGTGATGCACCAAAATTAGTAGGAATTTAAATATGTCATGACTTGTGCTTTGGGTGTTTGTTTGAATTTTTTTTTTTAAACCACATGTATCAAAAATCTCAATTTTTTAATATATCTAGATTTTAAAAATATGTTGGGAGTTTGAATAATTTAGATTTTCCAGAAATTCTTTAATTTATAATATAATCTCATGATTTTTGAAAAAATCATTATTTTCCAAAAAGTTGTGAATTTAAACAAAAAAAGTAAAGAATTTGCAATTTTAGAAAAAGATAGAGTTTTATAATTCTAAAAATGTTTGAATTTCAAAAAATTTAGAGTTTTTGAAAAGGATGAGATTTTTTAAAAAGTCGGGATAATGAAAAGGTTGGGATTTTAAAAATTCATGAATTGAAAAAAGCCAAGAATTTTCAAAAAATTGGGATTTTGAAAGAGGGACAGATTTTTAAAAAGTCGACAATTCCAAAACTGAAGAGATTTTTAAATCCCAACTTTTTTGAATATCTTATTTTTAAAAAATCATAACATTTTCTATATCTTTAAATTTTCAAAATTCTAACTTTTTGTAAATCGCAACTTTTTCGAAAATTACAAATTTTTAAAAAATCAAGGTTTTTATAAAATTATGGACCTTTGAATTCATGACTTTATTGTTTGCGTAGCATCTTTTTAACACGATGAGATCCCTCTCCACCATAAGTTTGAGCTTTTGGTGTGACAAAGCAATTCGTTTGGTATCAAAGCCGGAGTAGTTAAGCGCGCCATCCTCGAGTAGTTCTAGGATGGTTGACCTCCTAGGAAATTCTCGATTTCACTTCCTCTTAATGTTGGTGGGCCTGATTGGGTGTATACCCGGCTCCATCGTGTGGGAGGGTGTTGGCGTAGCAGCTGATTAACACAATGAGATCCCTCTCCACCATAAGTTTGAGCTTTTGGTGTGATGGAAAATCATTTGGTATCAGAGCTAGGTAGTTAAGTGCGCCAGCCCCAGAGTAGTGTGGCGATGGGTGACCTCCTAAGAAATTCCCGTGTCACTACCTCCTAATGTTGTTGGGCCTGATTGGGTGTATACCCGGCTCCATCATGTGGGAGGGTGTTGGCGTAGCAGCTGTTTAACACGATGAGATCCCTCTCCACCATAAGTTCGAGCTTTTGGTGTGACGGTAATCGTTTGGTATAAGAGCCAGGTAGTTAAACGCGTCACCCCAGGAGTAATGTGGTGATGGGTGACCTCCGGAAAATTCCTGGTGTTACTACCTCTTAATGTTGTTGGGCTTAATTGGGTGTATACCCGGCTCTATCATGTGGGAGGGTGTTGGCATAGCAGCTGATTAACACGATGAGATCCCTCTCCACCATTAGTTCAAGCTTTTGGTGTGATGATTTTCGTCACACCAAAACTCAAACTGATGGTGGAGAGGGATCTCATCGTGTTAATTAACTCGCTACGCCAACATTTATCACTTTCAAAATATTTGAAAATACAAACTTTTTAAAAATCATGACTTTTTGAAATTGTAATTGTTTCCAAATCGGGATATTTTGATATCGTGACTATTTCATAATCACGTCCCCTAAACCCCGAACCTAAACCCAAATCCTTTAATCGTAAAACATAAACTCTAAATCTCAAACCTTGAACCATAAACCCTAAACCCCGATCCCTGAGCCATGAAGCCTAAAACCTAAAAATAAACCCTATACCTTGAACAATGAGCCCTAAGCCAAAACCCTAAACCTTTAGCTCATAAACATTAAACCCTAAAGTCATAATCTTGAACCTTCAACCATGAGCCATAAACCCTAAACCATGAACCCTACACCCTAAAATCTAAGTCCTGTACCCTATAGACCCTAAATCTTAAGCTCTAATTGCTGCTAAACCATAAATTTTGAGTCATAAATCATAAAACCCTAAATGATAAATCCTAAATCGTAAACCATATGCCCCAAACCCTAAATAAAAACCCTCAACCATGTGCCCCAAACCCTAAGTAACCTTAACCCTAAACCTCAAACCCCAAACCATAAAACCTGAGCCCTAAATCCTAACCCTAAACCCTAAACCATAAAAGCTAATTCTTAAACCCTAAACCTTGATCCCTGAACCCAAACCCCAATCCCTAAAATCTAAACATTTAACCCTAATACTTGAGTTTTGAGCCCAGAAACCTAAACCCTAAACACTAAATCCCCTACCTCTAAAACCTTAAAATAGTTAGATTTGGAAAAAGTTGATATTTTGCAAAACTTTGGATTTTCAAAAAGTCAAGATTTTTGAAAAACTCGGGATTTAAAAAAATTGAGATTTTAAAAAAAGTCACGACTTTTGAAAAAGTTGCAATTTTAAAAAAAGTTGTTATTTTTAAAACATCAAGATTTAAAAAATGTTGGGACTTTGAAAATACTCAGATTTTCAAACAAGTTGGGATTTTTGAAAAATGAATATTTTGAAAAATTTAGGATTTTTGAAAAGTAGGGATTTTAGAAAGAGTTTGGATTTTTCACATTTTCAAAGATTTAAGATATTTGAACAGTCTCAATTTTTTAAAAACTCAAGATTTTTGAAAAAGTCAACATGTTCAAAACAATTAGGATTTTGACAATATGAGATTTTAAAAAAATGGATTATTAAAAATGTCGTGATTTTGTAAAAGTGAAGATTTTTCGAAAAAATAGGATTTTCGAAAAGTCGGGACTTTTAAAAATGTCAAGATTTTGGAAAATATCGAAAAGTTGTGATTTTGAAAAATCCAAGAAAATTAGGATCTTCTAAAAAGACAAGATTTTGAAAAAAGGTACAATTTTCAAATAAGTCGAATTAAAAAACTAAAGAGATTTTTAAATCCCAAAGTTTTGAATATCCTAATTTTATTTTTATAATCCTAACATTTTAAAAATCTTTAATTTTTCAAAATTTCAACATTTTATAAAATCGTGACTTTTAAAAAAATTACGAATCTCAAACATTGAGCCATAGACCCTCAACCATGAACATCGAGACCTAAACCCCGACCCCTACACCCTAAACACAAAATCAAAACCCTCAACCATAAACCTTGAACCCCAAACCCTAACCCTAAACCATAAACCATAAAACCTCCAAATCTTTAATTTTTCAAAATTCCAACTTTTATAAAATCACGACTTTTCAAAAATTATGAATTTTTAAAAAATCATGAGCTTTTTTTAAATTGCGGACTTTTTCAATTTATGACTTTATCACTTTCAAATTTTTTGAAAATACAAACTTTTTAAAAATCACGACTTTTTCAAAATCCTAATTGTTTTCAAATCGGGATATATTTGAAATTGTGACTTTTCATAATCGCGACCACTAAACCCTAAACCATAAATCCAAATCCTCGAATCGCAAAACCTAAACTCTAAACCACGGTCCTTGAGCCATGAAGCCTAAACCCTAAACCCTTAACAATAAACCCTAAACCCCTAATCCCGAGCCATAAACCCTAAATCCTAAATAGCGAACCCTAAAGCCTTTAAGCCTAACCCTATACCTTCAACTATGAGCCCTAAGCCAAAACCCTAAACCTTTAGCTAGAGACGTAAACCATAACTCATAACCCCAACCTCCAACCCCGACCCATGGACCATAAACCATGAACACCGAGACCTAAACCCTAAAATTTGAGCCATATACCCTATAAACCGTAAACCTTAAACTCTAATTGCTCCTAAACCATAATTTAGAGTCTTAAACCCTAAAACTCTAAATGCTAAATCCTAAATACTAAACCGTCAATCGTAAACCATGTGCCCCAAACACTAGGTTAAAAACTCTCACCTATAAACCTATAACCATGAACCCTAAAACTTGAGCCCTAAATCCTTAACCCTAAACCGTAAAATCTAATTATTAAACCCTAAACCTTGATCCCCAAACCCCGAACCCTTAACATAGAACCTCGAATCCTAATCCCTAAAGCCTAAACACCAAACCCTAATACCCGAGTACCCTAAATCCTAAACCCCGAACCCTCACCATAAACCATAAACCCAAATCACTAAATCCTAAAACCTAAACTCTAAACACCAAACCTTAAAATGTAAACCCTAAACCCTAAAGAGTAAACCCTAAACCCTAAACCCTAACCTTGTGCCTTAAACACCAAACCCTAAATAGTGAACCCTAAAATGTTAGGCCTAACACTAAACCCTAAACCCTAAACTCGAGCACTATACCCTATAAAGCTGAACCTTAAGCTCTAATTTCTTCTAAACCCTAAAGTATGAGTCTTAAATCCTTAAAATCATAAATGCTAAATCTTAAATACTAAACCCTCAATCGTAAACCATAAGTCGTAAACACTAAACGCAAAACCCTCAACCGTAAATATCAAATCCCAAACCCTAATACTAATCCCTAAATCCTAACCCTACCTTGAGCCCCGAGACCTAATCCCTAAACCCTCAACATTAAATCCTAAACCCCGAATCCCGAGCCCAAAACCTAAACCCTAAAACACTAAATGTTAAACCATAAACCCCGAATCCCGAGCCCAAAACCCAAAACCCAAAACCTAAAACCCTAAAACACTAGATGTTAAATCCTAAATACTAAACCCTCAATCGTAAACCATGTGCCCTAAACCCAAAACCCTAAAAATTGGGCCCTAAATCCTAACCCTAAACCGTAAAAGCTATTTCTTAAACATTAAACCTTTATCTCCGAACCCTTAACATGGAACCATGAGCCATAAACTCTCAACTTAGAACACAAAACCTTAATCCCTAAATCTTAAACACTAAACCCTAATACAAGACTAATCCTAAACCCTCACCATAAACCATAAACCCAAATCACTAAATCATAAAACCTAAACTCTAAACCCTAAACCATAAACCATAAACCATAAATAAACCACGATACTTGAGGCATGAAGCCTAAACCCTAAACCCTAAGCCTAAGCCTTCAACCCCAAACCCTAAATAATGAACCCTTAGGCCTAACACTAAACCCTAAACCCTATACCTTGAACCATGAGCCAAAGCCTTAAACATTTAGCTAGAGACCTAAACCCTAAACCCTAAAGTCATAACCCCAACCTCAATCATGAACACTTTGAGACCTAAACCCTAAAATTTGAGCACTATACCCTATAACCCTTAACCTTAAGCTCTAATTGCTCCTAAACCTTAATCTCTCGAGTATTAAATCATATAATCATAAATTCTAAATCTTGAATACTAAACCCTCAATCGTAAACCATAAGACCTAAACCCTAAATGTAAAACCCTTAATTGTAAATATTGAAACCCAAACCCTAATACTTTAGCCCTAAATTCTAACCCTAAACCTTGATCCCCAAACCCGTAACCTCAACCCTAAATCCCGAACCCCGATCCCCGATACCTAATCCCTAAACACTAAACACTAAACCCCAAATTCCGAGCCAAAAACCTAAACCCTAAACACTAAATCCCTTGAGCGATAAACCTTAAAATAGTTAGATTTTGAAAAAGGTTCTATTTTGAAAAACTTTGGATTTTCGAAAAGTCAAGATTTTTAAAAAGTCGATTTTCAAAAACTTGAGATTTTAAAAAAAAGTCACGACTTTTGAAAAGGTTGCAATTTTAAACAAATTTGCTATTTTTGAAAACATCAAGATTTTTAAAATGTTGGAACTTTTTATAAAATCATGAGTTTTACAAAATTTTGGACTTTTTAAGTTTATGACTTTATCACTTTCAAAATCTTTGAAAATATAGACTTTTTAAAAATCATGAATTTTTCAAAATTGTCATATTTTTGAAATCATGACTTTTTCATAATCGTGACCCCTAAACTCTAAACCATAATACTTGTAACTTGAGTTGTAAACGCTAAACCCTAAACCCCATTATCCTAAACACTAATCCCAAAGCCCTAAAACCTAAACCAAAAACCTAAATTGTAAAAACTAAACTCTAAACCCCAAACCTTAAACCATAAACCCTAAACATTGATCCCTATGCCGGGAAGCCTAAACCCTAAACCTTAAAACCCCTAAACAATAAACCCTAAACCCCTAACCCTGAGCCTTAAACCCCAAACACTAAAAGGTGAACCCTAAATTCTTAGGCCTAACTCTAAACCCTAAACTCTATACCTTGAACTATGAGCTCTAGGCCAAAACTCTAAACCTTTATCTAGAGACCTAAACCCTAAATTCTTAGGCCTAACTCTAAACCCTAAACTCTATACCTTGAACTATGAGCCCTAGGCCAAAACTCTAAACCTTTATCTAGAGACCTAAACCCTAAATGCTAAACTCATAACCCCGAACCTCCAACCTTGAACCATGGACCCTACACCATGAATAATAAGACCTAAACCCTAAACCATGACCCATACACCCTAAAATCTGAGCCATGTAACCTTTAAACCATCCTTAAGCTCTAATTGCTCGTAAACCATAAATTCGAGTCTTAAACCCTAAATTCTAAATCCTAAATACAAAACTCTCAATTGTAAACCATGTGCTCCAAACCTTAAGTGAAAAACCCTCAACCGTAAACCTCAAACCCTAAACCATAAAACCTAAGCCCTAAATTCTAACTCTAAACTTTGATCCCCAAACCCTAATACCCTAGTTCTTATCCCAAAACCTAAACCCTAAACACTAAATCCCACCGAGCCTTAAAGCCTCAACCTAGAAACCTTAAAATAGTTAGATTTGGAAAACTAGATATTTTGCAAAACTTGGGATTTTAAAAAGTCAAGATTTTTGAAAAAGTTGGGATTTTAAAAACTTGAGATTTTAAAAAGTCACGACTTTTGAACAAAGTTGTTATTTTTAAAACATCAATATTTTAAAAATGTTGAACTTTGGAAATACTCAGATTTTCAATCAAGTTGGGGTTTTTGAAAATGAATATTTCGAAAAAGTCGATTTTTGAAATGTTGGGATTTTCACATTTTCAAAGATTTGAGATATTTGAAGACTCGATTTTTAAAAGGTAAATTTTTTAAAAAGTCAACATGTTAAAAAAACAAGGGTTTTTGAAAAGACGAGATTTTTAAAAACTAAGATTATCAAAAATGTCGTGATTTTGTAAAAGTGAAGATTATTAAAAAATTCAAGGTTTTTAAAAAGTCGATTGTCATAAAAGTCAAGATTTTGGAAAACTTCAGGAGTTTGAATAATTTTGATTTTCTAGAAATTATTTATTTTGAATATGTCATGATATTTGAAAAAGTTATTATTTTCCAAAAAGTTGTGAATTTCAAAAATTTTGGGATTTTAGATAATTTTAAATTTTGGAAAAAGATAGAATTTAATAATTCTAAAAAAAATTGAATTTAAATTCTTTTAGGGTTTTTGACAAAATTGAGATTTTAAAATTGTCAAGCATATGAAAAGGTTGGGATTTTGAAGAAAAAAAAAGACATTTCAAAAAAGTCGTGATTTTGAAAAAGCCAAGAGTTTTGAGAAAGTTGGGATCTTCAAAAAGACAAGACTTTGAAAAAGGTGCAATTTTCAAATAATTCAGAATTATCAAACTAAAGAGATTTTTAAATCCCAAAGTTTTGAATATCCTCATTTTTTAAAAAATCCTAAAATTTTTAAAATCTATAATTTTTCACAATTCCAACCTTTTATAAAATCATGACTTTTTTAAAAATTACGAACCTCAAACGTTGAGCCATGGACCCTTAACCATGAACATTGAGACCTAAACCCTAAACCCTAAATGAAAAACCTCAACTTTAAACCTCGAATCCCAAACCCTAAAAACCCGAGCCCTAAATCCTAACCCTAGACCCTAAACCCTAAAACCCTAAAACTCAAACCTACACCCTAAACCTCACTACTGAACCCCGAGTCATGAGCCGCACTCCCTAAACCCTAAACCCCGAATCCTAAGCCCAAAAACCTAAACCCTAAACACTAAATCCCCTAATCCCTAAACCCTCAACCTAGAAACCTTAAAATAGTTAAATTTGGAAAATTTTAGTATTTTGAAAAACTAGGGATTTTTAAAGAGTCAACATTTTTAAAAAGTTGGGATTTTAAAACAAATCACGACTTTTGAAAAATTTGCAATTGTTAAACAAAGTTGTTATTTTTGAAAACATCAAGATTGAAAAATGTTGGGACTTTGAAAATGATCAAATTTTCAAAGAAGATGGGGTATTCAAAAATGAGTATTTTTAAAAACTCAGGATTTTTGAAATGTTTAAATTTTCGAAAGAGTTGTAATTTTAATATTTTAGATGAGTCATGATTTTTGAAGAGTATGGATTTTTGAAAAAGACAAGATTTTTAATAAACTCAACATTTTCAATAAAGTTAGTATTTTTAAAAGACTAATTTTAAAAAATTGAAATTTTCAAGAAGTTGTGATTTTGTAAAAGTGAAGATTTTTGAAAAAGTTCGGAGTATTCAAAAGTTACGAATTTCAAAAAGTCAAGATTTTTGAAAATGTTGGGATTTTTAAAATGTAAATTTTTTTTTAAAGATAGGATTTTTTAATAAGTCAGCATATTTGGAAAAGTCCCAATTTTTAATATTTGTTATTTTTGAAATAACATATTATTTTTAAAAGTAAGGATTTTTATAAAGTTGAGAGTTTAGAAAATTCAGAATTTTTCAAAATTTGAGATTTCTGAAAAAAAAATTTGAAAATGTCTTGATTTTTTAAATAGTTGTAATTTTCAAAAAAGTTAGAATCTCAAAAAAGTCAAGATTTCAAAAAGGTAGTGATGCGCCAAAATCAGCAGTAATATGAAATGGTCATATAACTTGTGCTCCAAGTTTCCGTTTGAGCCTTTTTTTTTAAACCACATGTTTCAAAAATCTCAATTTTTTAAAATATTAGGATTTTCAATAAAAAATCAGGAGTTTGAATAATTTATATTTTCCAGTATTTTTTTTTTGAATGTCATGATTTTTGAAAAAGTCATTACTTTCAAAAAAAGTTGAGAATTTAAAAAAAATTAGGATTTTAAAGAATTTGCAACTTTAGAAAAGATAGAGTTTCATAATACTAAAAATGTTTGAATTTCAAAAATTCTATTTTTTTAAAAGTATAAGATTTTTTAAAAATTCATGATAATGAAAAGGTTGGGATTTCGAACAAAAATTCAGATTTCAAAAGAGGACAGATTTTTAAAAGGTGCAATTTTCAAATAAGTCGACAATCCAAAAACTAATGAAATTTTTAAATCCCAACTATTTTGAATATCATTTTTAAAAAATCCTAACATTTTTCAAAATCTTTAAATTCCCAAAAATCCAAATTTTTATAAAATCGTGACATTTTCTAAAATTATGAATTTTTAAAAATCATGAGTTTTTTAAAAATTGTGGAATTTTTAAATTCATGACTCTATCACTTTAAAAATCTTTGAAAATACGAGACCTTTTAAAAATCATGACTTTTTCAAATCCTAATTGTTTCCAAATCAGGATATATTTAAAATCTTGAATTTTTCATAATCGGGACTCCTAAATCAAAACACTTGGGATTTAAATATCTTTTCAATTTTTTAATTCCCAACTTATTTGAAAATTGCACCTTTTTGAAAATCTTGTTTTTTTTTAAAATCCCAACATTCTCAAAATTCTTGGCTTTTTTGAAAATCCCTCCTTTTCATAATCTTGAGTTTTTGAAAATATCAAGTTTTTCAAAAACCTTAACAAAATTTAAATTCTAACTTTTTCTAAAATTAAAAATCTTTAAAATACTATTTTTTTAAATTCACAACTTTCAAAAATCATGACATATTTAAAAATCCATATTTTTAGAAAATCTAAATTATTCAAACTCTCGGCCTTTTTTGAAAAACCTTATATTTTTAAAAAGTTGTGATTTTTGAAAACATGTGGTTTCATAAACAAACAGATTCAAACGAACAACCGGAGCACAAGTTATGACCTTTTCAAATTCCTTCTAATTTTGGCGCATCACTACATTTTGAAATCTTGACTCTTTTGAGATTACAAGTTTTTCAAAAATTCCAAATTTTTCGAAAATCGCCACTATTTCAAAAATTGCAACATTTTCAAAAATCTAAAGTTTTTCAGAAATCCCAACTTTTTAAAATTTCCTGAAATTTCTAAATTCTCAACTTTATCAAAAATGCTAACTTTTTCGTAAATCCTTACTTTTTACAAAAATTATAAATTTTCAAAAATCATAAATATTAAAAAATCGGGACTTTCTCAAATTTCCTAACTTGTTCAAAAATCATTAGTTTTTCAAAAATCTTGAGGTTTTAAAAATCCCAACATTTTCAAAAACCTTGACTTTTTTTAAAATCCTAACTTTTTTGAAAATATTCACTTTTACAAAATCACGACTTTTTAGAAAATCCCATTTTTAAAAATCGTATCTTTTCAAAAATCCTAACTTTTAGAAAATGTCGAGTTTTTCCAAAATCTTGAAGTTTTTCAAAATCGAGACTCTTCAAAAATGTGAAAATCTCACCTCTTTTGAAAATCCCACCTTTTTACAAATACTAACTTTTTCAAATTATTCAAGGCTTGGGGTTTGAGGTTTATGGTTGAGGGTTTTGCATTTAAAGTTTAGGGCTCATGGTTTACTGACTCGAGGGTTTAGTATTTAGGATTTAGCATTTAGGATTTTAGGGTTTAAGAGCAATTAGAGCTTAAGGATTATAGTTTATAGGGTATAGAGCTCAAAGCTTAGGGTTTAGGGCGTAGGGGTCGGGGTTGAGCATTTAGGTCTCGTTGTTTCTAATTGAGGGTCCATGACTCGGGGTTCGAGGTTTGGTGTTATGAGTTTAGGGTTTTGGCTTAGTGTTTATGTTTTAGGCTAGAGGGATCAAGAATTAGGGTTTATGGTTTAAGGTTTGGGGTTTAGAGTTTAGATTTTACGATTTTTGGGATTTGGGTTTATGGTTTATGGCTAAGGTTTTAGGGTGTAATGGTTAGGCATTTAGGATTTATTGTTTATGGTTAAGGGATTAGGCTTTATGGCTCAGGGATCAAGGTTTAGGGTTTATGGTTTAAGTTTTGGGTTTTAGAGTTTAGGTTTTATGATTTAGTGAAAGTGATAAAGTCGTGAATTTAAAAAATTCTTAATTTTTTAAAAACTCTTGATTTTTTAAAAATTTGGAATTTTGACAAAATAAAGATTTTGAAAATGTTAGGATTTTCAAAAGAAATTAAGATATTCAAAATAGTTGGGATTTAAAAATATCTTCAGTTTTGTAATTCCTTACTTATTTGAAAATTGCACCTTTTAAAAACTCTTGTCTTTTTGAAAATCCTAATTTTCTCAAAATTCTTGGCTTTTTCGAAATCATGACCTTTATGAAATCCCTAAAACTTTTCAAATTTTAACTTTTCAAGAATTATTAAATTCAATCCTTTTTTAAAATTGAAAACTCTTTAAAATCCTAATTTTTTTGAAATTCAAACTTTCTCGAAAATAATCACTTTTTCAAAAATCATGACATATTCAAATAAGTTGAGATTTTTGAAACATGTGGTTTCAGAAAAAAAAAAAAGGACTCAAACGGTCACGTAGAGCACAAGTTATGTGACCTTTTCATGTTCCTGCTAACTTGGCTCATCACTACATTTTTGAAAATTGCACCTTTTTCAAAATCTTGTTTTTCTTAAAACCCCAACATTCTCAAAATTCTTGACTTTTCAAAGTCACAACTTTTGTGAAATCCCAATATTTGTTTGAAATCCCAACCTTTTCATAATCCCAACTTTTTGAAAAAATCTCAACTTATTCAAAAACCTTAAATTTTTTGAAATTCTTTATTTTTCTAAGATTGTGAATTCTTTAAAATCTTAAATTTTTTTGAAATACACAACTTTTTTGAAAATAATGATGTTAAATCCAAATTCAAACTCTCGACTTTTTTTTGAAAATCCTGACATTTTTAAAAAGTTGATATTTTTAAACATGTGGTTTCAAAATCAAACGGATTCAAAGAGACAACCTTTGCACAAGTTATGGCATTTTCAAGTTCCTTCTAATTTTGGTGCATCACTTAACTTTTGAAATCTTGACTCTTTTGAGATTATAAGTTTTTCATAAAATCCCAAATTTTTTAAAATAGCAAGTATTTCAAAATCGCAACGTTTTCAAAAGTCTAAAGTTTTTCGGACATCAAAACTTTTTCAAAATTCTAGAATTTTCTCAAATCTCAAGTTTATCAAAAATGCTGACTTTTTTTAAAATCCTTACTTTTTAAAAAAATTATACTTTTTCTAAAATCACAAATACTAAAAATCATGACTTTTCGAATATGCTGACTTATTAAAAAATCGTGATGTTTTAAAAATCCCAATTTTTTCAAAAACTTGTCTCAATATCTTTTAAATATTGATGTTTTCAAAAATAACAACTTTATTTGAAATTGTGACTTTTCGAAAATCTCAAGTTTTTTTAAATCCCGAGTTTTTCAGAATACCAACTTTTTAAAAATCTAACTTTTTTAAGGTTTATAGGTTGAGGGTTTAGGGATTAGGGGATTTAGTGTTTAGGGTTTAGGTTTTTGGGCTCATGATTCAAGGTTTAGGGTTTAGGGATTAGTGCTCGGGGCTTAAAGTTCGTGGTTCGGGGTTTAAGAATTAGGTTTTAGGGGTTTAGATTTTAGGGTTAGGATTAAGGGCTCAAGTGGGTTTGGTGTTCAAGGTTTATGGTTGAGTGTTTTGTAGTTAGGGTTTAGGGCTCATGGTTTAAGATTGAGGGTTTAGTATTTAAGATTTAGCATTCAGGTTTTTAGGGTTTAAGACTCAAAATTTAGGGTTTATGAGCAATTACAACTTAAGTTTTTGGGTTTATAGGGTATAAGGCTAAGAGTTTAGGGTATACGACTTAGGGGTCAATGTTTAGGGTTTAGGTCTCAAAGTGTTCATGGTTCGGGTCCATGGCTTAGGGTTCGAGGTTACGGGTTATGATTTTATGGTTTAGGGTTTAGGATTTTAGCTTAGGGCTCATGGTCTAAGGTATAGGGTTTGGGGTTTAGGGTTAGGCCTAAGGATTTAGGGTTCACTATTTAGGGTTTAAGGCTCAAAGTAGGGGTTTTATTGTTTAGGGCTTAGGGATCAGGGTTTATTGATTTTGGTTTAAGATTTGTGGTTTACTTTTTATGTATTATGATTTAGCGATTTAGATTTATGGCTGAGGGTTTAGGGTTTAGGATTCAGTGTTAATGGTTTTGTATTTATGGTTTAGGATTTAGGGTTTTGGGCTTAGTGTTTAGGATGTTGGGGTCTAAAGTTTAGGGTTTAAAGTTTAGGTTGAGGATTTAGAGTTTAGGGTTTAGGGGTCCTGATTTTGAAAAATCATGATTTAAAAATTATCTTTATTTTGAAACAGTTAGAATTTTGAAAAAGTCATGAATTTCAAAAAGTCTATATTTTCAAAGATTTTGAAAGTGATAAATTCTTGAATTTCAAAAAGTTCATAATTTTTTTATAAAACTTGTGATTTTTAAAAAATTCGTAATTTTCAAAAAAGTCATGATTTTATATAAGTTGGAATTTTGAAAAAGTAATTTTTTTGAAATGTTGGGATTTTTTTAAAAATAGCATATTCAAAATAGTTGGGAATTAAAAATCTTTTTAGTTTTCTAATTCATGACTTATTTGAAAATTGCTCTTTTTCAAAATCTTGTCTTTTTGAGAATCCAAACTTTCTCAAAATTCTTGGCTTTTTCGAAATCACGACTTTTTGAAATCCCAATTTTTTTCAAAATCCCAACCTTTTCATAATCCTGACTTTTTTGAAAATCTCAACTTTTTCAAAAACCCTAAAATTTTGAAATTTGAACTTTTTAGAATTATGAAATTATATCTTTTTCTATAATTGCAAATTCTGTAAAATCTTTTTTTTTTTTAAATTCACAATTTTTCATGGTCAAGGTATGTTCCATAAGACCACATCTCTTTGAGGCATCTTTGCACAAACAGTTTGCAAGATTCCACATCTTGCATATGTATCTGCCAAGGCATTTACAACTAGAACAAAAAAATTCCTTCTCCATAATGCTTGGACGGATGTCCGAGGCCTGTTCTAAAGCTCCCATTTTGACAAAGTGGGTGGGAGGTTGCTAGAAAAAGGCTGTGGAGTCAAGCTTTACTCGTACCAAATGCATTTATTTGCTTGGAAGTTTCCAAGGACTTTTCAATAAACTCATTTGTGCATATCCTACCATCGTACATTTCATGAGCCTCGCATCTATTTGGGGCATTCTTGACTTTTTCAAAATCATGAATTTTTTAACATTCCAATTTTGTTCAAAATACCAACCTTTTCAAAATCCGACTTTTTTGAAAATCTCAACTTTTTCAAAAACCCTAAAATTTTTAAATTCAAACTTTTTAGAATTATGAAATTCAATCTTTTTCTAAAATTGCAAATTCTTTAAAATCCTAATTTTTTTGAAATTCACAACTTTTTTGAAAATAATGACTTTTTCAAAAATCATGACATATTCAAAAATCCAAAATTTCTGGAAAATCTAAATTATTCAAACTCCCAACCTTTTTTTGAAAATCCTGATATTTAAAAAAAGTTGAGATTTTTAAAATGAGAACGGACTCAAACGGACACCCGGAGAAAAAGTTATGACATTTACTACATTTTTGAAAACTTCATTCTTTTGACATTATAAAATTTTAGAAAATCCCCAACATTTTCAAAAATCTCATATATTTAAAAAATCACGACCTTTTCAAATTTTTTAAAATCTCATCTTTTAATAAATCCAATTTTTTTTAAAATGTCAAGTTTTTCAAAAATCTAGACTTTTTCAAAAATCCAAACTCTTCAAAAATCCTGACTCTTTAAAAATGTGAAAAGCCCAACTCTTTGAAAATCTCAACTTTTCAAAAATCCTGACTTTTTTGAAATATTAATTTTCAAAATCCCAACCTGTTTGAAAGTTGAACATTTTTAAAGTCCCAACAGTTTTTGAATCTTGATGTTTTCAAGAATAACAACTTTGTTTAAAATTACAACTTTTTCAAAAGTAGTGACTTTTTAGAAAATCTCAACTTTTTTAAAATACCGACTTTCTCAAAAAATCTTGACTTTGAATTTAGGGTTTTAACGTTTAAGACTTAGAATTTAGGGTTTAGGAGTAATTAGAGCTTAAGGTTTAGTGTTTATAGGATATGGGGCTCGAGTTTAAGTCTCATTGTTCGTTATTGAGGATTCATGGCTCAGGGTTCATGGTTTAGGTTTTTTCTTAGGGTTCAATGTTTAGGGTTTAGAGTTTAAGGCTCGGTGTTAGGGGTTTAAGGGTTAGTGTTTAATGTTTAGGCTTCATAACTCAAGGATCAGTTTTTAGGGTTTATGGATTAAGGTTTGGGGTTTAGAGTTTAGATTTTATGATATAGGGATTTGGGTTTATGGTTTATGGCAAAGGGTTTAGGGTAAAGGATTCACTATTAAGGGTTTATGGCATAAGGTTTATAAAGGATTTAGGGTTTTTGGCTTAGTGTTTAGGATGTTGGGGTTTAGTGTTTAGTGTTTACAACTTAGGTTTGAAAATTTAGGGTTTAGGGTTTAGGGTTGCGATTTCAAAAATATCTCGATTTTGAAACCATTAGGATTTCGAAAAGTCATGATTTTAAAAACTATGTAGTTTCAAAGATTGTCAAATTGATAAAGTCATGAATTTAAAAAGTTCACAATTTTTCTAAAAATTGATTTTTAAAAATTCTTAATTTTTGAAAAAATCGTGATTTTATAAAAAGTTGAAATTTTGAAAAAGTAAAATATTTTTAAAATTTTAGAATTTTTAAAATGTTAGTATTTTCAAGACAATTAGGATTTAAAAATCACTTCAATTTTGTTCATCTCGACTTATTTGAAAATTGCACATTTTTCAAAATCTTTTCTTTTTGAAAATCCCAACTTTCTCAAAATTCTTGAATTTTTGAAATTCCAATTTTTGTTTGAAATACCAACATTTTCACAATCTGGACTTTTTTCAAATCAATTTTTACAAAAACCTAGAATTTTGAAATTCAAACGTTTTTAGAATTATGAAATTCTATATTTTTCTAAAATTTAAAATTCTCTAAAATCCTAAAAAATTTAAATTCACAACTTTTTGGAAAATAATGACTTTTTTAAAATCATGACGTATTCAAAAATCTTGAATTTCTAGAAAATCTAAATTATTTAAACTCCCGATATTTTTTTGACAATCCTGATATTTTAAAAAAGTTGATATTTTAATAATTAAAATGAACTCAAATGGACACCCAATGGACAAGTTATGACATTTTCAAGTTCTTGATAATTTTGGTGCATCACTACATTTTTGAAAACTTCATTCTTTTGAGATTATAACTTTTTAGAAAATCCCAACTTTTTCAAAATTTGCATCTATTTAAAAATCGCGATGTTTTAAATTTTTTAAAATCTCATCTTTTAAAAAATCCTAATTTTTTTGAAAATGTCAGGTCTTTCAAAAATATGGACTTTTTTGAAAATCCAAACTCTTCAAAAATGTGAATAGCCCAACTCTTTCGAAAATCCCAACTTTTCAAAATTCCTGACTTTTTCGAAATATTCATTTTTTGAAAACCCCAACTTGTTTGAAAATTTGAACATTTTTGAAATCTTGATGTTTTCAAAAATAACAACTTTATTTAAATTTGCAACTTTTTCAAAAGTCATGACTGTTTTGAAAATCTCAAGTTTTTTAAACAACTAAATTTTTCAAAAATCTTGACTTTTTGAAAATCCCAAGTTTTTCAAAATACCAACTTTTTCTAAATCTAACTGTTTTAAGCTTTCTAAGTTGAGGGTTTAGAGCTTAGGGGATTTAGTGTTTAGGTAATAGGGCTCGAGCTAAGGGTTCATGGTTTAGGGTTTAGGGTTGAGGTTCGGTATTAATTATTTAGGCTTAAGATTTAGGGTTCATGTTTTAGGGTTTGGGATTCAAGGTTTATAGTTGAGGGTTTCACATTTAAGGTTTAGGGCTCATGGTTTACGATTGAGCGTTTAGTATTTAGGATTTAGGAGCAATTAGAGCTTAAGGTTTAGTGTTTATAGGATGAAGGGCTCGAGTTTAGGGTTTACGGTGTAGGGGCCGTGGTTTAGGTCTCAAGTGTTCATTGTTGAGGATCCATGGCTCGGGGTTCATGGTTTGAGGTTATGAGTTTAGGGTTTAGGGTTTTTGTTTAGGGCTCAAGCTTTAAGGTATATGGTTTAGGGTTTAGTGTTAGGCCTAAGGCTTTTAGGGTTCAATGTTTACAGCTTTAGAGTTTAAGGCTCAAGGTTAGGGGTTTAGTGTTTAGGCTTCATGACTCGTGGATCAGTGTTTAGGGTTTATGGATTAATGTTTGGGGTTTAGAGTTTAGACTTTATGATTTAGGGATTTGGGTTTATGGTTTATGGCTAAGGGTTTAGGGTAAAGGATTCACTTTATTAAGGGTTTATGGTTTAGTGTTTAGGATGTTGAGGTTTAGGGTTTAGTGTTTACGACTTAGGTTTTAGAATTTAGTAATATTTTATAAAATGTTAGTATTTAAAAAAAATAGTATATACAAACCAATTAGAATTTAAAAATCTCTCCAGTTTGTAATTCCTAACTTATTTCAAAATTGCAGCTTATTCAAAATCTTTTCTTTTTAAAAATCCCAACTTTCTCAAAATTCTTGACATTTTTGAAATTCTAATTTTTGTTCGAAATATCAACATTTTCATAATCCTGACTTTTTAAAATCTCAACTTTTTAAAAAACCCTAGAATTTTGAAAATCAAACATTTTTAGAATTATGAAATTTAATCTTTTTCTAAAATTACAAATTCTTTAAAATCCTAATTTTTAAAATTCAGAACTTTTTTAAAATAATGAATTTTTTTAAAATCGTGAGATACTAAAAAAATAGAATTTTTGGAAAATCTAAATTATTCAAACTTCGATATTTTTTTTGACAATCCTGATATTTTTAAAAAGTTGAGATTTTTAAAATGAGAAAATAGACTCAAACGGACACCAAGAGGACAAGTTATGACATTTTCATGTTCTCGGGGTTTAGTGTTTATAGGATGAAGGGCTCAAAGTTTAGCGTTTATGGTGTAGGGGTCGGGGTTCATGGTTTGAGATCATGAGTTTAGGGTTTAGGTCTCTAGCTAAAGAGTTTTAAGGTTTAGGGTTTTTACTTAGGGCTCAAGGTTCAAGGTATATGGTTTAGGGTTTAGAGTTTAAAGCTCGGTGTTAGGGGTTTAGGGTTTAGTGTTTAGGCTTCATGACTCGGGATTAGTTTTTAGGGTTTATGGATTAAGGTTTGGGGATTAGAGTTTAGATTTTATGATTTAGGGATTTGGGTTTATGGTTTATGGCTGAGGTTTAGGGTAAAGGATTCACTACTAAGGGTTGAGGATTTAGGGTTTTGGGCTTAGTGTGTACTATGTCGGGGTTTAGGGTTTAGTGTTTATTACTTAGGTTTCAGAATTTAGGGTTTAGGGTCGCGATTTCAAAAATATCTTGAATTTGAAACAGCTTAAAATTTCGAAAAAGTCACGATTTTAAAAAGAATGTATTTTCAAAGATTTTTAAAGTGATAAAGTCATGAATTTAAAAAGTTCACAATTTTAAAAAAAACTTGTGATTTTTTAAAAATTCGTAATTTTGAAAAAGTCGCGATTTTATAAAAAGTTGGAATTTTGAAAAAGTAAATATTTTTAAAATGTTAGGATTTTTTAAAAAATAGGATATTCAAAATAATTGGGATTTAAAAATCTCTTTAGTTTTGTAATTCCCGACTTATTTGAAAATTGCACCTTTTTCAAAATCTTTTCTTTTTTAAAATCCCAACTTTCTCAAAATTCTTGGCTTTTTCAAATCATGACTTTTTTAAATCCCAATTTTTGTTCGAAATACCAACCTTTTCATAATCTTGACTTTTATTTAAAAACTCAACATTTTCAAAACCCTAGAATTTTTGAAATTGAAACATTTTTAGAATTATGAAATTCTATCTTTTTCTAAAATTGCAAATTCTTTAAAATTTTAATTTTTTCAAATTCACAACTTTTTGGTAAACAATGACTTTTTTAAATCATGACATTCAAAAATCCAGATTTTCTAGAAAATTGAAATTATTCAATCTCTCAACATTTTTTGAAAATCCATATATTCTAAAAAAGTTGAGATTTTTAAAATGAAATTGACTAAAATGGACACCCAAATGACAAGTTATGACATTTTGAAGTTCTTATTAATTTTGGTACATCACTACATTTCTGAAAACTTCATTCTTTTGAGATTATAACTTTTTAGAAAATCCCAACTTTCTCGAAATTCGCATCTATTTAAAAATCACTACATTTTTAAATTTTTTAAAATCTTATCTTTTAAAAAATCCTAATTTTTTTGAAAATGTCAAATTTTTCATAAATCTGGACTTTTTCAAAAATCCAAACTCTTCAAAAATCCCAACTCTTTTGAAAATCGCATCTTTTCAATTATCATGTCTTTTTTGAAATATTCTTTTTTCGAAAACCCCAACTTGTTTGAAAAGTTGAACATTTTAAAGTCCTAACATTTTTAAATCTTGATGTTTTCAAAAATAACTTTGGTTAAAATTGAAACTTTTTCAAAAGTCCCTGCTTTTTTGAAAATCTTAAGTTTTTTAAAATACTCGACTTTCTAAAAATCTTGACATTTCTAAAATCCCAAGTTTTTCAAAATACGTACTTTTTCTAAATCTAACTATTTCAAGGTTTCTAAGTTGAGGGTTTAGGGAATAAGGCTCAGAGCTAAGGATTGTGGTTCGAGTTTAGGGTTGAGTTTCGTGTTAAGTGTTTAGGGTTAGGATTTAGGGTTCAGGTTTTAAGGTTTGGGATTCGATGTTTATAGTTGAGGGTTTTGCATTTAGGTTTTAGGGCTCATGGTTTATGATTGAGGGTTTAGTACTTAGGATTTAGCATTTAGGTTTTAAGGTTTAAAACTCAAAATTTAGGGTTTAGGAGCAATTGGAGCTTAAGCTTTAGTGTTTATAGGATATAGGGCTCAGAGTTTAGGGTTTACGATGTAGGGGTCATGGTTCAGGTCTCGGTGTTCATTATTAAGGATCCATGGCTCATGGTTTAACATTATGAGATTAGAGTTTAGGTCTCTAGCTAAAGAGTTTTAGGGTTTAGGGTTTTGCTTAGGGCTCAAGGTTCAAGTTATATGGTTTAAGGTTTAAGGTTAGGTCTAAGGATTTTAGGGTTCAATGTTTAGGGTTTAGAGTTTAAGGCTCACTGTTAGGGGCTTACGGTTTAGTGTTTAGGCTTCATGACTCGGGGATCAATGTTTTGGGTTTATGGATTAAGGTTTGGGGTTTAGAGTTTAGATTTTATGATTTAGGTATTTGGGTTTAGGGTAAAGGATTCATTGTTAAGGGTTTATGGCTTAAGGTTTAGGATTTAGGGTTTTGGGCTTAGTGTTTAGGATGTTGGGGTTTAGAGTTTAGTGTTTACGACTTTTCTTTCAAAACTTAGGGTTTAGGGTTTATGGGTTGTGATTTTGAAAAAGTCACGATTTCAAAAATATCTCGATTTTGAAACATTTAGGATTTTGAAAAAGTCATGATTTTCAAATTGTATGTATTTTCAAAGATTTTGAAAGTGATAAAGTCATGAATTTAAAAAGTTCACAATTTTTAAAAACTCGTGATTTTTTAAAAATTCATAATTTTCAAAAGTTTCAATTTTATAAAAGTAAATATTTTTAAAATGTTAGGATTTAAAAAAAGGATATTCAAAACAATTGGCATTTAAATATCTCTTTAGTTTTTAATTCCTCACTTATTTTAAAATTGCACCTTTTCAAAATCTTTTCTTTTCGAAAATCCCAACTTTCTTAAAATTCTTGGCTTTTTCACAGGTCATGAATTTTTTGAGATCTTGATTTTTGTTCGAAATCCAAAGATTTTTATAATCCTAACTTTTTTGAAAATTTCAACTTTTTCAAAAACCTAAAATTTTTGAAATTCAAACTTTTTTAGAATAATGAAATTCTATCTTGTTGTAAAATTGTAAATTCTTGAAAATCCTTTTTTTTTTAATTTTACAAAGTTAGAATTTTGAAAAAGTAATTTTTTTGAAAATGTTAGGATTTTAAAAAAATATATTGAAAAAAGTTGGGGTTTAAAAATCTCTTGATTTTGTAATTTCAGACTTATTTGAAAATTCCACCTTTTTCAAAATAATGTTTTTTTAAATTCCAACTTTCGCAAAATTCTTTGCTTTTTTTCGAAATAACGACTTTTATGAAATCCCAATTTTTGTTTGAAATCCTATCCTTTTCATAATCTTGACTTTATTGAAAATCTCAACTTTTTCAAAAACCCTTAAATTTTTGAAATTCAAAATTTTTATAATTAAGAAATTCTATCTTTTCTAAAATTTCAAATTCTTTACAATTCTAAATTTTTAAAGTTCTAAATTTATTGAAAGTAATACTTTTAAAAAATCATGACATATTCAAAAATCCATAATATCTGGAAAATTTAAATTAATCAAACTCCCGATTCTTTTTCAAAAATCCTGATATTTTAAAAACGTTTACACTTTTGAAACATGTGGTTTAAAAAGAGAGACTCAAACGGACACCCAGTACAAGTTTATGACCTTTTCAAATTCTTGCTAATTTTTGCATCATCACTACATTTGAGTTTATAAATTTTTATTAAATCCCAACTTTTTAAAAATTCCTAAATTTCCTAAAATCTTAACTTTATTAAAAATGCTGACATTTTTCAAAATCCTTACATTAAAAAATTAAATTTTTTTTTTTCGAAAATAACAGATATTAAAAATCAGGACTTTTTCAAATATCCTGACTTATTCAAAAATCTTGACTATTTCAATAACCTTGACGCTTTAAAAATCCCAACATTTTAAAAAACTTGACTTTTTGAAAATCCTAACTTTTCAAAAATCCCAACTTTTTCAAAAATCTTCACTTTTACAAAATCAAGACTTTTCGAAAAATCTCATCTTTTCAAAAGAATCCGTTTTTAAAAATGTCGAGTTTTTCAAAAATCTTGAATTTTTCAAAAATCCAGACTTCAAAATTCTGAACTCTTCAAAATGTGAAAAGCCCAACTTTTTCGAAAATCCCAACTTTTCAAAAATCCTAAATTTTTATAAATATTCATTTTTCAAATACCCCCAACTTGTTTGAAAATTTGAATATTTTCAGAGCCCCAACATATTTTAAATTTTGATGTTTTCAAAAACAACTTTGCTTAAAATTGTAACATTTTCAAAAGTCGTGACTTTTTTTTGAAAATCTTGACTTTTTCAAAAATGTTGTCTTTTAAAAATCCCAAGTTTGTTACTACTTTTTCAAAATCTAACTATTTTAGGTTTTCTAGGTTGAGAGTTTAGGGCTCAAGGACTTTAGTGTTTAGGGTTTAGGTTTTTAGGTTGAGGATTCAGGTGGGTTTAGGGTTTAGGGTTAAGATTTAGAGATCAGGTTTTTGGGTTTGGGGTTCGAGGTTTATGGTTGAGTGTTTTACATTTAGGGTTTAGGCCTCATGGTTTACAATGGAGGGTTTTGTATTTAGGATTTAGCATTTAGGGTTTTAGGGTTTAAGACTCGAAGTTAGGGTTTAGGAACTATTAGAGCTTAAGGTTTAGGGTTTATACGGCTCGAGTTTAGGGTGTAGGGGTCAAGGTTTAGGATTTAGGTCTCGGTGTTCATGGTTGAGTGTCCATGGCTAAGGTTTTGAGGTTCGGGGTTATGAGTTTAGGGTTTAGTGTGTTGGCTTAGGGCTCATAACTCAATGTATACGATTTAAGGTTTAAGACTCGGGGTTAGGAGTTTAGGGTTTATTGTTGAGTTTTTAGAACTTAGGGTTTAGGCTTTAGGCTTAATGGCTTAGGGTTTATGGTTTAAGGTTTGGGGTTTAGTGTTTAGGTTTTCCGATTTAGGGATCTGGGTTTATGGTTTATGGTGAGGGTTTAGGGTTTATGATTTAGTGTTAAGGTTTATGGTTTAGGATTTAAGGTTTTGGGCCTAGTGTTTAGGATTTTTAGGTTTAAGGTTTAGCGTTTAAGACTCGGGTTTCAAGTTTTAGCGTTTAGGGTTTAAGAACGTGATTTTGAAAAATTCATGATTTTAAAAATATCCCGATTTTAAAAGAGTCTATATTTTCAAAGATTTTGAAATTGATAAAGTTCACAATTTTTAAAAAAACTCATGATTTTTGAAAAATTCATGATTTTCAAAAAAGTTGCAATTTAATAACAAGGTGGAATTTTGATAAAGTAAAGATTTTGAAAATGTTAGGATTTTTTAAAAAATTAGGATATTCAAAATAGTTGGGATTTAAAAATCTCTTCAGTTTTTTAATTCTCGGCTTATTTAAAAATTGCACCTTTTTTCAAAATCTTATCTTTTTTGAAAATCCCAACTTTCTAAATATTCTTGGCTTTTTCAAAATCACAAGTTTTTTAAAATCCCTAGCAAATGAACGAATACTAGCAATGACCCAACCACAAGAAACATGACTTTAAAAACGGTGAACCCGCAACACATCATTTCTTTAATTGTGTCTTAGTTACGATTAACATTCTAAGAACATTATTGTGCAAGGATAGTTTTCTCCTTTTTCCATATGTAAAATCTTAAGTTCATTCCACGTTTAATTTACAGTTCGACCATTTTAAGTTGGCTTCCCTTATGCATCATGGAAATTTCCATAACTTACTTGCTTATTTGGCACAATTTCAAATCACATATAAAGTACTCAATTATCTTGTTTTTATGTTAAGAATATGCTTCTCAAACGTTTATTTAATGTTTAAAATTTACCCTTGCTACACAAGTGAACCTAACATGATGTCAAGATGAAATCTTGGGATTGAGGGAGACTTAGATTCAATATAGCTTTTTCCCAAAACATTCTTTGATCATGGTATAGTTATTTCCCTACCATTATTATTATAGTTCAATAACTTGTTGAATTCCAAATTTGATATATATATATATATATATATATATATATATATCTTTTGTTTTCTCAAAGTTTGATCACACCAAAGCAATACATATTCTTGAAACACATAAAGATGTTTAAATTAAGTTATAAGGACTCCAAGAGTGACCTTAATCCTAATCTCCAATCTTGTTTTCATCTTATATGACATGCTCTTACATCGCACTATGGTCTCGTTCTTAGCATCATCTCAAAACAAAAGAGTTACGAAAGCACTTGTCTGACATCTTAAGGAAGTACATGGCTAGGAGCATTATAAACTACACATGAACACAAGTGATCTATGTTCACGAAGATCCCATGTCTCTCGCACTTCACGATTCTCGCATAAGGAATATTCTCAGTATTCCTTAATGCCATAAATGATATAACAAGGGATTAAGGAACAAGATTTCAATTTCTAAGGTTCTCTAGAATCAACATCTTTCAACTCAATTTCACATGCAAGGAGTTAAATTATAGTTTTCTACCCACAAGTTAACATACAAAATCCACTAGGGTTTAGTTTAATTCCAATATGCACCTAATGATCTACGCCTCCACTATATATGATTTTAAGGCAAGCGGACATATTTATACTAAACCACCTTCAAGAAGATACCAAGATGTTATTTTGATAGAAACCAAGGTAGCACCGTTTAGTCGTTCCTTCGAACAAGGACTCATAAGGTGACTTCCAAAGCGGTCTTCACCACTCAACCTGGTGTCGGACCTGAAGAGAGGGCATTCTTCTCGCAATTACCAAAACTAGAAGGAAACCGCATACTCTGGATAAAGTTGGACCATGTCATTCCTAAAATATGGGTTCACAATAATGTCGCTAGACATAATGACTATGATGGTAAACTCCAACTAGGGTTTTATTTACCTAACCTAGGAGGTCTCATCGAATGCAAAGCTTAAGTTCGTTCTACGAGTCTTAAATTTCTTATATGGTACAAAGGGTCACACATGCAGGCAAGTATGCATGAATATTTTATTAAGGGTTGAGTGTTCCCATTAAAACTCTTTATTGTGTTTGCAATGTAAGAAGATAACTCAAGATAATTAATTTAATTGTTAATTGAATACCGAGAAATTACTACAATATATTAACTTCAATTTCAATTTACTATATATAAATCAAACCCTTTTGATATACACAACTAAGAATCAAATTTAACTGGTGATTAGATGCACATTTCCTAAGTTATCCCCAAAACTAGCATCTCATGAATATTAACAAATTTCAATCATAACTTTTCTCAGTAACAAGAGACTATATTAGACAGCTTATTCATTTTACAATGACCTATACAAATTACAATAATAATAATTAAATTACACATCACCTTTTTCATCGTCATTCTTCCATCCTGTAAAACCCACATGAGCATGATATCAGTGATAATTCACTGGCATGGCATCCACCCTAACCTAACATAAGTATCATTTTTTAGTTTCCCATTTACATCTACAATAATTACAATTTGCAATTGAAATAAAAAGGTCTAGAAACATGTATTCATTGCATTTCATTTTTCTTCATTTTGTAACCCAGGAGAGAGAAAGAGAAGGGAAGAGAGAGAAAACACCATTTTGTCAAAAATTCTATTTCACACAACAGATACACTAAAGGGTTTTAAACAGTTATTTGCATGTGTTAAAAGTTTCTAGGGTGGTTTGGAATCCCTATGAGAGTCCTCGATTTCTATTTTTACATTTTCTCACTAGTTACAAAACATTCAAAATGGGCTCGGAGGCTAAGAAACTACTTCCAAAAAGTTAACTTCTGATGAGAATGCATGCCATGATTAACTTTCTACGTGTCCTCAGATATACCAAAAATTCAAAGTAGCTGACGGAATTGAAAAAGAGTGAACGATTTGCATTTGGCACCTAGTTTTCTGGGGCCACTGATCGTAGCTCACCCAAATTGTAAAATGACAACAAGTTAGCTCGAGGGCCCAGAAATCCATGTCCATAATCGACGTTCAATGGAGAAGCACACAACGAGATATCTCCTAATAGTTCCCCTATATAAAGAGAATTCATCGAGTCAATGGGAATGAGAACTAGAAAACTAATTTCAAACGGCGATAAGTTTTTCGACCAACAAGACGAAATTGGACCAGTTTGACCTCATCAAACTGTGACCGGAGCCCTACAAAATGGCTTCGCCAAACCATCCCGAAAAGTGCTCTTTCTTATACTTGAATGTTCCATGCATTTGTCTAGTTGAAACGCTAGAGGTTTGTGAAGACGGACGTAATTTCTCCAATCAAGTTTCAAATGGCGATTCAAAACGAACGCCAACTTTCGGGATTTAACAACTTTCTACTTGTTGTAATCCAAAGTGTAACAGGCTCCTATAAGAGCGTCAAAAGGATGTCATATATTCATTTCGGTTCAAACTTAAGGTTAAGGTGACTCCTCGTATACCAAGGTACACGAATGAAATTTCACATCTCATTTCTAGAGTTGCGAAGGGTACTTAGTGAGTCTCCAAAATTATAAAATTTAACTATTTAAAACAAGGAGAAGGTCAACTTTATCAATGGATAGTCAAATTTGTCTCATTACAATATGCACTCAAGATGGGTAAGAGTTTTCTAAATCATCTCGAAGTGAGGGTGATAGTTCATGGTTTAAAGTAGACGAGTTATAATGACTTCGTGAGTTACAACACGACAATTTTTTGTTTTGCAACGAGTTGAAGGAACATTTAACTGTATAAAAAAATCATAATAATTTAAAATTCTATTCAGTTGCAAAAAAGAGAACTAAAACATGAGAATTATGAGAGGTAAGGGAAGAATAACCATGCCTGGGAACGATGAGCAAAATGGGGATAAGGTGCTCCAAGTGGTTTACACTCGCGATCCGTTGAGACCACCATTGATGTCACATGATGCCAGATAATCACATGCAAACCAAACCATTCGTTGTGCCCCCATGTCTCGTCCTAATCCCTGAGATGGCATTTTCTATGTCAAACAGATCACACGCCTTTTCAACAAGTCCATTTTGCACATATCCCAATTTAAAATGCTTATTTTGGCACAACTGAGAGGGTGTTTAAAAAATTGTTAAGTGTTGCTTTACCACTGCCAAATCCATTTCCTTCAAAGTTTTAAAGGCCTTTACAACAATCTCATCTACAAATACCCTGAAACCATTACATTCCATGAGACTTAAATATCTGAAGCATTTTGTCGAATGTAGTCCAACGCCTTTTAAAAGTCCAACGCAATATTAAGAATTATCATTAACTAAAATATGTGAATTTTGTCGGTTCCTGGACTTAGCAGAAATGTATACTACTACGTCAATTTTGTTGATCTAACAAAAATTTAAAATAAAATTATGACCAATTAAATTTATTTCATTTTGTGGATATGTAATTATGCCTGACTTGTTTGGTGGAGGAAGTGTAAATTTGCTTTGGGCCGCCTATTTGTTTCCTTGTCAGCTTTAATTAAATCATGATTTGACCTTTTTGCTAGAATGAGACGCCTTTTCCTTCCTGGCCGCACTTTGGTTAGGTTGTGTGTGATCTTTCTGCTTAGATTTGTTCTTCTTCCCTTGTTTCGTGGCCATATCAAACTGGCCCTAAATCTGCTGGCCGCACTTCTCTTCTTTTAATAATTTTGTCTTGTAACCTTCCATGTCCTTGCTATCTTCCCCGCAAATTTATGCTCTGGCAGCGTGACACCTTCTTGGGGCGGATCATGCGTGTGGAGTGATGGAAAAAAATTTAGAAATCTTCTTTCTTCCCTTGCTGCGCACCCGACCTTTTACATATTCCTTTTTTCTTTTCTTTTTATTCACTCCGACCACGATGACGCCCGGTGCTGTGGATGTTTGCAAAATGTGGTGGGAAGATTTCTGAATGCGTAGAACCTTTGGATACCTTCCCTGCTGGCCGCGTGGAGAAAGTTGTTTGTAGTCTGGTGTTGATCCAAGCAACAGCTGGAATATATTTGTTTTGCTCTTTTAGACAAGCACTGTATATTTCTGACATTTTGCAAAGATGGCACAAAATTTTGGATAATAAATAAAGATCTGTTGTTTATCATGTATTCGCACCAGACTGCACCTTTATTTTCTGTTAAAATACATTAAAACAATTGGTGGGAAGTCTCCGCAATTGCCACCTCAAATTTTCAGAGTGGATAATGATGGTGATCATGGAATGTGAAAACAGTAGCTCCAAGGAGGAAGAAAATGGTGTAAAGAAGAGGAGCATTGTGGAGATTTACGAGAGCTGCAAGTCTGTTACTGTGTCCAATGGTGGTGAGAAACAGGGGAGGAGGAGGAAGATTTATGAACATATTGTTTGTAAGAGATGCGAGAGAAGGGTATGGAGAGGAGAGGCTCCTCCTACTCTGTGATGGGTGTGATAATGGTTATCATATGTATTGTGTCTGCCTCATTCTGGTCAGGATTCCTAAAGGGAAATGGTTTTGTCCATCTTGCTCTAGGAAGGATGGCATTAGAGATCGTAAGAAGAGGTGTCTAGTGGAGTTTGGGTTCGAGAGGAATGTTGGCACCTCGCATGCTGCGGATGAAGATTCAACTAGAGGGTTGCTGTTGCTGGACCTTGGGGAGTTTGGATGCCTCGTCGAAGCTGGAGGAGCAGGCAAGATAACTCTACACTTTTCTACTGTTGCTATATTTATTTTATTGTGAAATTGAACCACCATTTCCTTGACTTGGTTGTCTTTTGGACTCTTTTCAGGAGGTCTCTCCTCTCTACTTGCTTTCTTCTTGTTTTAGCTGTTATCATTGCCTCTATGTTAGTGGAAAAAAACATGCATGTGTTCTTTCCCCTTTGGAGTTATGTTTTCTTTCTCGAGTGATCGATCTTCCTTTATATATATATTGTTCTCTATAATAGAGTTTCAAGTTATTATGTTGTTCCAACCTCGCGTGTTTAGACTCCTGTGTAGCTTCAATTTTTTTCCTAGGTTTCAAATCCATTCTTAGGAAATATTTTGATGTCCCCTTTAACTTGAATCGTAACTAATTTTTTTCAGATTAGCTAAGTTTGAGGTCTTAATTGTGCAAATCTAGTACCCCACTATTACTAGAATTATTTTGTTTTCTTTTTCCTCTCTCGGAAGATTTTTGGTGAAATAATCTAGTCTTCTAACTTGTGTTTCCTCCCACTTATTATGATTGTGTTGTTAATTAGATTGACAGCTTCAATACACATTATGTACCTTAATGTTTTGTGATGAAAATTGTCTTGAACGTTGTTAACCTTGGGGAAAACTTTCTTGCAATCGATAGTATTATGGAGTTATAGCAGGAGTTGTTTTGATAATGGAACTTAGTAGTTATGTTGTACCTATGTTTGAATGGTTGATTATGTTACCAAGGGTTGCCTTAAAAATATTGTTGTTTTGGGAAATAGGAAATTTATTTTAAATTAACCGAACTTTAAAATTGATGTGGAGGTTTGTAAATCTTTAGGGTTATAAAATTAGTTGATGACATTTTCATATACTCTTGTTTGATGGAACTCCCTTCTTCTCTCGCGTGTTTGCTACTAGCCTATAAGGCATTGGCCCTTCTTGAATAATTGGGAAATCTCTTGGAGTTAATGGTCAAAATTAGTATACTTTTGCCTTCACTTCAAACTTATGTTGTGTGGATACTCTATGTGATTTAAGGTTTGAAACTCATATATACATGGCTTTTTATGTTAATTCTTGAAACCCATTGTTTCCCTTTTCTTGGGCCGATCAACTCTTGTTCTTTTAGAAATATAATATTTTAGCCTATGCGTTTGGTACCTTTGATAAATTTCTAGATGGTTGGTCTATATATCAAATCTCAATCTTGTGATTGTTATTTAATTATTTACTTGATGGGAATCTTGTTTTGTTAGATTGGTTATTTCTCCTTATAGGGCCAAGGGCCATTCTCATACGATTGTTATACTTTTGTTGTTTTTACTCCTAACTGAAGTACATGTCTTCTTCCTTGATTGGCATGGTAGAAACTTATTATAACTTTAAGTGTTGATAGTGTTTAGAGGTTTGACCCAAATTCTTGGAATAAAGTGCTTCCTTTCATGGTATTGTTAGATAATTGTTATGGTGGTTTTGTGTAGCCTTATCTTGCTTAGTTCTCGTGAACTAACTCTTGTAGAAAATGTGTTGAAAATAGATTTTGGATTTAGAGTTTTGGGCTTAGTGTTTAGGATGTTTGGATTTAGGGTTTAGCTTTTATGACTCGTGTTTCTTTTTTATGTTTTAGGGTTTAGGGTCGCAATTTTGAAAAAGTCACGATTTCAAAAATATCTTGATTTTGAAATAGTTAGGATTTCAGAAAATTCATCATTTTTAAAAAGTCTATATTTTCAAATATTTTGAAAGTGATAAATTCATAAACTGATAAATCTCAACTTTCTCAAAATTCTTGGCTTTTTCAAACTCAGAACTTTTTTGAAATCCCAATATTTATTTAAAATACCAACCTTTTCATAATCCCGACTTTTTTTAAAATCTAAACTTTTTCAAATTATGAAATTCTATCTTTTCATAAAATTGCGAATTCTTTAAAATCCTAAATTTTATGAAATGGAAAACTTTTTGGAAAATAATGACATTTTAACAAATCTTGGTATATTAAAAATCTAGAATTTCTAGAAAATCTAAATTATTCAAACTCCCGACTTTTTTTTTTAAATATGTGATTTTTAAAAAATCGAGACGTTTCGAAAATAAAAACCTCTTTAGAAATCCCAACTTTTTAAAAACTCCTGAATTTTCTAAAATCTCAACTTTATAAAAAATGCCGACTTTTTTAAAAATCCTTACTTTTTAAAAAAATTATATTATTTTGAAAATAACAAATATTAAAAATTAGGATGATTTTTAAAATCCCAAATTTCTCAAAATTCTAGGATTTTTCGAAATCATGAATTTTTTAAAAACCATAAAATTTTTAAAAGTAAAACATTTTTAGAATGATGAAATTCTATCTTTTCATAAAATTGCAAATTCTTTCAAATCCTATTGTTTTTTAAATTGACAACTACTTTATAAAAATCATGACATATTAAAATTAGTGATACGTCAAAATTAGTAGGAACTTGAAAATGTCATAACTTGTGCTCCGTGGTTTCGTTTGAGTCCATTTTTTAAAACCAAATTTTCCAAAATATCAACTTATTAAAAATCAGGATTTAAAAAAAAAAGTAAGGAGTTTGAATAAATTAAATTTTCTAGAAAATCTTGATTTATTAATATGTCATGATTTTTGAAAAAGTCATTATTTTCCAAATAGTTGTGAATTTCAAAAATTGAGGATTTTAAAGAATTTGTGATTTTAGAAACAGATAGAATTTCATAATTCTAAAAAAGTTCGAATGTTAAAAAATTTAGGGTTTTTGAATAAATTGACATTTTCAAAAAAATCAGAATTATGAAAAGGTAGGGATCTTGAACAAAAATTGGGATTTCAAAATAGTCATGATTTCAAAAGTCAAGAATTATGACAAAGTTTAGATTTTCAAAAAGACTAGATTTTCAAAAAGAGTAATTTTCAAATAAGTCAAGAATTACAAAACTGAAGATATTTTTAAATCCCAACATATCCAAAATCTTTAATTTTTCAAAATTCCAACATTTTATAAAATCGAGAATTTTTCAAAAATTACAAATTTTTAAAAATTCACAAGTTTTTGAAAATTTATGAACTCTTTAAATTCATGACTTTATCACTTTCAAAATCTTTTAAAATAAAAACTTTTTAAAAATCATGACTTTCTCGAAATCCTAAATGTTTCAAATCGGCATATTTTTAAACACTAACCATGAACATGGAGACCTAAACACTAAACCCTAAAATTTGAGCCCCATACCCTATAAACCCTAAACCTTAAGCTCTAATTGCTCCTAAACCCTAAAATGCTAAATCCTAAATTCTAAACCCTTAACCCTAAACCCTATGTACAAACCCTCAACCATAAACCTCGAACCCCAAACCCTAAAAACCCGAGCCCTAATTCCCAAAACCCTAACCCCTATAACCTTATTCTTAAACCCTAAACCTTGATCCACGAAAACTAAATAAGCCCTAAATCCCAAAACTCAAACCTCAATCCCCAACACCGAATAAGCCTTGAACCCCAACCTTGAGCCATGAGCCCCAATCCCTAAACCCTAAACACCGAATCCTAAGCCCTAAAACCTAAACATAAATGCTAATTTCCCGAGCCCTAAATCATAAAACCCTAAACCCTATAACCTAATTCTTAAACCCAAAACCTTGATCCCTAAACACCGAATAAGCCCCGAACCCCCGAACCTTGAGCCCCGAGCCCTAATCCCAAAACCCTAAACACTAAACCCTAAATCCTGAATCATGAGCCCTCAAAACCTAAGCCCTAAACCCTCAACCTAGAAACCTTAAAATAGTTAGATTAGGAAAAAGTTGGCTTTTGAAAAACTTGAGATTTTCAAAATTCAAGATTTTTGAAAAGATCGCTACTTTTTAAAATTCACAATTTTGAATTTCAAACAAGTTGGGGTTTTCAAAAAATGAATTTATTGAAAGAGTCCAGATTTTTGAAAAGTTGGGCATATTCATAAGAGGTGGGGCTATTCACATTTTTGAATAGTCGAGATTTTTAAGAGGTCAAGTTTTGAAAAACTCTAGATTTTTAAAAACTTTACATTTTTAAAAACGTTTGATTTTTGAAAATTCGAGATTTTAAAAAATTAAGATTTTCCAACAAGTTGTGATTTTGTAGAAGTGAAGATTTTCAAAAAAGTCAAAATTTTTGAAAAGTCAGGATTTTCAAAAAGGTCAAGATTTTGGAAAATGTTGGGATTTTTAAAACGTCAAGATTTTTGAAAAATTATTGATTTTTAATATTTATGATTTTAGAAAAATTATATATTTTTAAAAGTTAATGATTTTCAAAAAGTCAGCATTTTTATAAAGTTGATATTTGAAAAAATTTATCAAATTTTTAAAAGGTTCAGATTTTCAAAAAAATTATAATCTCAAAAGAGTCAAGATTTTAAACATGTAGAGGTACCAAAAATTAGTAGGAACTTGAAAAGGTCATAACATGTGCTCTGGGTGTTCGTTTGAGTTCATTTTTTTAAAGCACATGTTTTGAAAAACTTTGAATTTCAAAACTTTAGGGTTTTTAAAAATTGAGATTTTCTAAAAGTTAGAATTACGAAAAGGTTTGGATTTCAAAAATTCGTGATTTCGAAAAAGCCAACAATTTTAAGAAAATTGAAATTTTCAAAAAAGCCAAGATTTATAAAAAAGGTGTAATTTTAAAATAAATCAGAAATTATAAACCCAAGAGATTTTTAAATCCCAACTATTTTGAATATCCTAATTTTTTTAAAATCCTAACATTTCCAAAATCTTTACTTTTTTAAAATTCCAACTTTTTATAAAATCGTGACTTTTTCAAAAATTACAAATTTTAAAAAAATATGATTTTTTTTTTTAAAAGTGAACTTTTTAAATTCAAGAATTTATTTATCACTTTCAAAATCTTTGAAAAAAATAGAATTTTTAAAATCATGACTTTTTGAAATTCTAACTGTTTTAAAATTAGGACATTTTTGAAATCGTGAGTTTTTCAAATTCGTGATCCCTAAACCCTAAACCCTAAAACCTGAAACCTTAGTCATACAATCTAAATAATAAACCCCAATATCCTAAACAATAAGCCCAAACCCTAAATCCTAAACCATAAACATAAAACCCTTAACACCGAATTCTAAACCCTAAACCCTGGCAAATCATAAACCATAAACCCAAATCCCTAAATTGTAATACCTAAATTCTAAACCACAAACCTTAAACCATAAACCTTAAATCTTGAGCCATGAAGCCTAGACCCTAAATCCTAAACAATAAACCTTAAACCCTAAATAGTGAACCCTAAGGCCTTAAGCCTAACCCTAAACCCTAAACCCTATACCTTGAGGCATGGACACTCAACCATAAACAAGAAGACCTAAACCCTAACCCCTATACCCTAAACCCTAAAATCTTATCCCTATACCCTATAAACCCTAAATTTAATCTCTATTTGCTCCTAAACCCAAATTTCGAGTCTTAAACCCTAAAACCCTAAATAAAACCTTCAATCGTAAACCATGAGCCCTAAACCCAAAGTAGAAAATCCTCAACCGTAAACCTCCCAAACCCTAAAACTTTAGCCCTAAATCGTAACCCTAATCCCTAAACTATAAACCCCAAAACACTAAACCTTGATCCCCAAACCCTAAACCCCGAACACTAGACCCTAAACATTAAATTCTCTAAGCCATAAACCCTTAACCTATAAACCTTAAATAGTTAGATTTTGAAAAAATTGGTATTATGAAAAACTTGGGATTTTCAAAATTTTACGATTTTGAAAAAGTCGGATTTTCAATACTTGATATTTTCAATCACAACTTTTGAAAAAGTTACAATTTTAAAAAAAGTTGTTATTTTCGAAAACATCAAGATTTTAAAAATGGTGGGACTTTGAAAATGTTTAGAATTTCAAACAAGTGGGGGTTTTAAAAAAATGAATATTTTGAAAAATTCTAGATATTTAAAAGATTGGGATTTTTGAAAGGGTTGGGCTTCTTGTATTTTCGAAAGAGTTTGGATTTTTGGAAAAACTCGACATTTTAAAAAAATTGGGATTTTTGAAAAGACGAGATTTTAAAAAATTGGAGATTTTCCAAAAAGTCGTGATTTTGTAAAAGTGAAGATTTTTGAAAAAGTCAGGTTTTTGTTTAAATGTCTAGATTTTCAAAAAAGTCAAGATTTTGGAAAATGTTGGGATTTTAATAATGTTAAGATTTTTGAAAAAATCCAAATTTTTGTATAAGTCAGTTTATTTGAAAAAGTCCTGATTATTAATTTATTTTTTTTCAAAAAATATTTATATTTTTAAAAAGCAAGGATTTTCAAAAAAGTCACCTTTTTTAAAAGTTGAGATTTTAGAAAATTCAGGAATTTTTAAAAAGGTTGGATTTTTGAAATAGTTTTCATTTTCTAAAACGTTGCGATTTTTGATATAGCTGCAATTTTTAAATGTTAAGATTTTCAAAAAAGATATAATCTGAAAAGAGTCGAGATTTGAAAAATGTAGTTATGTGCAAAAATTAGCAGGAACTTGAAAAGGTCATAACTTTTGCTTCGCGTATCCGTTTGAGTCCATTTTGTTTTAAACCACATGTTTCAATAATTTCAATTTTTTAAAAATAACAAAATTTTTAAAAAATCAGGAGTTTTAATTATTTTTATTTTTTGAAATTCTAGATATTTGAAAAAGTCATAATTTTAAAAAAGTTGTGAATTTCAAAAATTAGGATTTTATAAAATTTGTAATTTTAGAAAAGACATAATTTAAAAATTCTAAAAAGGTTTGAATTTTAAAATTTTTAGGGTTTTTGAAAAAGTTCAGATTTTAAAAAAGTTAGGATAATGAAAAGGTTGGGATTTCAAAAAAGTCTTTATTTTGAAAAAACCAAGAATTTTGAGAAAGTTGGGATTTAAAAAAAACAAGATTTTCAAATAAGTCGGGAATTACAAAACTGAAGAGATTTTTAAATCCCATCTCTTGTGAATATCCGATTTTTTTTTAAATCTTAACATTTTCAAAATCTTTACTTTTTAAACATTTTATCTTTTTATAAAATTGTGACTATTTCAAAAATTACGAATTTTTAAATAATCATGAGTTTTTTAAAAAAATGTCAACTTTTAAATTCATGACTTTAACCCTTTCGAATCTTTTAAAATACGAACTTTTTCAAAATCATGACTTATTAAAAATCAGGACCCCTAAACCCTAAACCCATAAAAATTGAAACATGAGTTGTAAATGCTAAACCCTAAACCCCAACATCGTAAACTCTAAGCCCAAAACAATTAATCTTAAACCCTTAATGTTAAATCCTAAATCCTCAGCCATAAATCATAAACCCAAATCCCTAAATCATAATACCTAAACTCCAAACCTTGATCCCTGAGCCATGAAGATTAAATCACTATACCCTAAACAATAAATCCTAAAACCCTAAACCCTAAAACCTAATCTCATATCCCAAAACCTTGAAACTTGAGCCATGAACAATGTGAGACCCAAACCCTAAACCCTAAATGCTAAATAATAAACCACAAATCGTAAACCATGAGCCCTAAACCCTATTTTCAAAACCCTCAACCGTAAACCTTAAACCCCAATCGTAAAATCTGATCCCTAAATCCTAACCCTAAACACCAAACCCCAAACCTAAAACCCTAATTCATAAACCCTAAACCTTGAACTTGAGCACTAAGCCCTAATCCCTAAACCCTAAACACTTAACCCTAAAACCTAAATCCTGAGCCAAAAATCTAAACCCTAAACAATAAATCCCCTTAGCCGTAAACCCTCATCCTAGAAACCTTAAAATAGTTAGATTTGAAAAAGTTGGTATTTTGAAAAACTTGGGATTTTCAAAAATCAAGATTTTTGAAAAAGTTACAATTTTAAACAAAGTTGTTATTTTTGAAAACATCAATATTTAAAAAATGTTAGGACTTTGAAAATGTTCAGATTTTTAAGAGTAGGGAGTTTTGAGTTTGCATGTTTGAAGAGAGTCTGGATTTTTAAAAGACTCAAGATTTTTGAAAAACTTAACATTTTAAAAAAAGTTAGGATTTTTTAAAAGACTAGTTTTTAGAAAATTTGAGATTTTCAAAAAATCGTGATTTTGTAATAGTGAAGATTTTCAAAAAAGTCAGGATTTTAAAAAAGACAAGATTTTGGAAAATATTGGGATTTTTAAAACATAAAGATTTTTGAAAATGTTAGGATATTCGAAAAGTCTCAATTTTTAATATGTGTGATTTTTGAAAAAATATAATTTTTTAAAAGGTAAGGATTTTCAAAAAATCGGTATTTTTGATAGAGTTGAGATTTTAGCAAATTCGTAAATTTTAAAAAGTTGGGATTTCTAAAAATTTGATATTCGAAAATGTCGCAATATTTGAAATAGTTGCGAATTTAAAAAAATTGGAAATTTAGGAAAAGTTATAATATCAAAAGAGTCGAAATTTGAAAAATGAATAGATGCGCTTAAATTAAAAAGAACTTGAAAATGTCATAACTTGTGCTCCAGTGTCCGTTTGAGTCCATTATTTTTAAATCGAATTTTTCAAAAATCTCAACTTTTTAAAATATCAAGATTTTAAAACAAAATTCAAGAGTTTGAATAATTTAGATTTTCAAGAAATTCTAGATTTTTGAATATGGCATGATTTTTGAAAAAGTCATTTATTTTCAAAAAAGTTGTGAATTTTTTAAAAATAGGATTTTAAACAATTTACAATTTTAAAAAAAGATAGAATTTCATAATTCTAAAAAGTTGGAATTTGAAATTTTTCTGGGTTTTTGAAAAAGTTGAGATTCTCAAACAGTTTAGGATTATGAAAATGGTTTGGATTTCAAAAAGTCATGATTTCAAAAAGCCAAGAATTTATAGAAAGTTGTGATTTTAATAAAAGACAAGATTTTGAAAAAGGTGCAATTTTCAAATAAGTCGGAATTATTAAACTATAGAGATTTTTAAATCCCAACTATTTTGAGTATCCTAATTTTTAGAAAATCCTAAAATTTTAAAAATCTTTACTTTTTCAAAATTCCAACTTTTTATAAAATCGTGAATTTTTCTACAATTACGTATTTTAAAAAAATCACGAGGGCTTTTAAAATTGTGAACTTTTTAAATTCATGACTTTTCCTAAATCCTAATTGTTTTAAAATCACGATATTTTTAAATCGTGACTTTTTCAAAATGCGACCCCTAAACCCTAAACCAAGATTTTTTGAGTCTGGATTTTTCAAAAATTCAAGATTTTTTAAAAACTCAATAGTTTAAAAAAATTTAGTATTTTTGAAAAAGACGGAATTTAAAAAATTTGAGATTTTCCAAAAATTCTTGATTATTTAAAATTGAAGAGTGTAGAGAAATATTAGGATTTTTGAAAATCTAGGATTTTCAAAAAAGTCAAGATTTTGGAAAATGTTGGGATTTTTTAAACCTCTAGATTTTTTAAAAAGTCAAGATTTTTGAATAAGTGAGGATATTCAAAAAAATACCGATTTTTAATATTTGTGATTTTTAAAAAAATATATAACTTTTTTAAAAATTAAGGATATTTTAAAAAGTCAATAGTTTTGATAAAGTTGAGATTTTACAAAATTCATGAATTTTTAAAAAGTTGGGATTTTGAAAAAGCTTTTATTTTCTAAAACGTCACGATTTTTGAAATAGTTGTGATTTTCTAAAAGTTGAGATTTTTGAAAAATTATAATATCAAAACAGTCAAGATTTGAAAAATGTAGTAACACGCAAAAATTAGCGGGAACTTGAAAAGGTCAAACTTGTGCTCTGGTGTGTGTTTCAGTTTGTTTTCTTTTAAACCACATGTTTAAAAATCTCAATGTTTTTAAATATCAGGATTTTCAAAAAAAAGTCGGAGTTTGAATAATTTAAATTGTCTAGAAATTCTTGATTTTTGAATATGTCATGATATTTGAAAAAGTCATTATTTTCTAAAAAGTTGTGAATTTAAAAAAAAAATTTTAAAGAATTTTCAATTTTAGAAAAGATAGAATTTTATAATTCTAAAAAAGTTCAAATTTAAAATTTTTTAGGATTTTTTTAAAAAGTTGAGATTTTCAAAAAATTCAGGATTAAGAAAAGGTCATGATTTAAAAAAGCCAAGAATTTAGAGAATGTGGGGATTTTCAAAAAGGTACAAATTTCACATAAGTCGGGAATTACTAAACTAAAGAGATTTTTAAATCCAAATTTATTTTGAATATTGTCATTTTTTTAAAAATCCTACTATTTAAAAAATCTTTACTTTTTCAAAATTCTAACTTTTTAAAAAATCACCACTTTCTCGAAAATTATAAAAAAAATTATAAAAAAGTTTTTTTAATTTTGAACGTTTAAAATTCATGACTTTATCACTTTCAAAATATTTGAAAATACAGACTTTTTGAAAATCACGACTTTTTCAAAATCCTAACTGTTTCAAAATCGAGATATTTTTGAAATCATTACTTTTTCAAAATCATGACCCCTAAAACCCTAAAACATAAAACTTGAAAATTGAGTCGTAAACGCTAAACCCAAAACTCCAACATCCTAAACACTAAGTCTAAAACCCTAAATCCTAAACCAAAAACAAAAACCCTTAACACTTTGAATCCCAAACCCTAAAACCCTATAGGTTGAACCATGAGCCCTAAGTGAAAACCCTAAACCTTTATCACTAGATATCTAAAATTTAAACCCTAAACTAATAACCCAAAACCTTGAACCCTAATAAGCCCCGACCCCTACGCTCTAAACCCTAAAATCTTAACCCTATACCCTATAAATCCTAAACCTTAAGCTATAATTGCTCCTAAACCCTAAATACAAAATCCTCAATCGTAAACCACAAAAACCTAAAACCCTAAAACCTAATTCTTAAACCCTAAAGCTTGATCCCCGAAACCTGAACCTTAACACCTAATCCCCAAAAACTAAACCCTATACCCTGAATCATGAGCTAAAAACCTAAACCCTAAATACTAAATCCCCTAACCCAAAACTATCAACCCAAAACAATTCGAGTTTTTGAAAAAGTCAAAATTTTCAAAAACTTGAGATATTCAAAAAAATTTAATATATCTTTAAAAGTTTCAATTTTTAAAAAAATGTTATTTTCAAAAACATAGAGAATTAAAAAATGTTGGGAATTTGAAAATGTTTAGATTTAAAAAAAAGAATACTTGAAAAGTCCAGATTTTTGAAAAGTTGGGATTTTCTAAAGAGTTGGGCAATACGTATTTTTAAATAGTCAGGATTTTTTAAAAACTCAAGATTTTTGAAAAACTTGACATTTTGAAAAAGTTAGGGTTTTTGAAAAGACATGATTTTTAAAAAATTGAAATTTTCCAAAAAGTCGTGATTTTTTAAAAGTGAAGATTTTTGAAAAATTTAGATTTTACAAAAAGTGAAGCTTTCAAAAAATGTTGGGATTTTTAAAATGTCAAGATTTATGAAAAAGTCAGAACTTTTGAATAAGTTACGATATTCAAAAAAGTCCCGATTTTTAATATTTGCGATTTTTGAAAAAATATAATTTTTTTATTAAAAGTAAGGATTTTTAAAAAAGTTGACATTTTTGATAAAGTTGAAATTTTAGAAATTTTAGGAATTTTTAAAAGTTGGGATATCTGAAAAACTTTTCAATTTCAAAAATGTCGCGATTTTTTAAATAGTTGTGATTTAAAAAAATTATAATCTCAAAAGAGTCAAGATTTCAAAAATGTAGTTATGCGTCAAAATTAACAGGAACTTGAAAAGGTCATAGCTTGTGCTCCATGAGTTCGTTTGTTTTTTTAAAACCTATTTCAAAAATCTCAACTTTTTTAAAATATTAGGATTTTCAAAAAAAAAGTCAGGAGTTTGAATAATTTAGATTTTCTAGAAACTCTAGATTTTTTTATTATGTCATGATTTTCCAAAAAGTTTGGAATTTTAAAAAAATTAGGATTTTAAAGAATTTGCAATTTTAGAAAAAGATGGAATTTCATAATTCTAAAAAAATTGAATATAAACAATTCTAGGGTTTTTCAAAAAGTTGAGCTTTTCAAAAAATTCAGGATTATGAAAAGTTTGGGATTTCAAAAAAGTCATGATTTTGAAAAAGCCAAGAATTTTGAGAAATTTGGGATTTTCAAAAACAAAAGATTTTGAAAAAAGGTGCAATTTTCAAATAAGTTGGGAATTACAAAACAGAAGAGATTTTCAAATCCCAACTATTTTAAATATCCTTATTGTTTTGAAAATCCTAACATTTTAAAAATCTTTTACTTTTTCAAAATTATGAATTTTTAAAAAATCACGAGTTTTTTTAAAAATGTGAATTTTTTAAATTCATGACCTTATCACTTTCAAAATATTTGAAAATCATGACTTTTTTGAAATCCTAACTGCTTCAAAATTAGGATATTTTTGAAATTGTGACTTTTAAAAATCATGACCCCTAATCCCTAAACCCTAAAACCCTCAAACATGATTCATAAACACAAAACCATTTAAACCTTGTCATCCTAAACACTAAGCCCAAAACCCTACATCATGAACATAAAGATAAAAACCCTTAACACTTAATCATAAACCTTAAACCTCTTGACATAAACCATAAAACCAAATCCATAAATCGAAATACCTAAACTCTAAACCCCAAACCTTAAACCATAAACCCTAAACCCCTAACCCTGAGCCTTAAACCCTAAAAGTGATCCCTAAAGCTTTATGCTAACCCTAAACCTTGAACCGTGAGCCCTAGACCGAACCCTAAACCCTAAACTCCTCCTAAATTTTAAGCTATAATTCCTCCTAAACACTAAATTCTGAGTCTTAAACCCTAAAACCCTAAATGCTAAATCCTAAATACTAAACCCTCAATAATAAACCATGTTCCCTAAACCCTAAGTGTATAAAACCCTTAACCGTAAACCTCAAACCCCAAACCCTAAAACATGAGCCCTAAATCCTAACCCTAAAACCAAAACCCAAAACCCTAAACCCTAAATCCTAATTCTTAAACCCTAAACCTTTATCCCCAAACACATAACCTCAACCCTAAACCCCGAACCTTGAACCACGAGTCCTTAGCCCTAATCCCTAAACACTAAACCCCTTGAGCCCTAAACCCTCAACCTAGAAACCTTAAAAATTGTTAGATTTGGAAAAAGTTGGTATTTTAAAAATTGGTATTTTAAAAATTGGGATTTTCAAAAACTTAAGATTTTAAAAAGATAAGACTTTTGTAAAAGTTGTGATTTTAAACAAAGTTATTATTTTCAAAAACATCAAGATTTAAAAATGTTTGGATTTTGAAAATGTTCAGATTTTCAAACAATTTGGGGTTTTCAAAAATGAATATTTTGATAAAGTTTGGATTTTTGAAAAGTTTTGATTTTTTAAAGAGTTGGGTTTTTCGTATTTTTAAAGACTTGGGATTTTTTTAGTCTGGATTTTCAATAAACTCGACATTTTTTATAAATGTAAGTATTTTTGAAAAGAAGGGATTTTAAAAAAAAATAGATTTTCCAAAAAGTCATGATTTTGTAAAAGTGAAGAATTTTGAAAATGCTAGGATTTTTGAAAAGTCGGGATTTTCAAAAAAGTCAAGATTTTGGAAAATGTTCAGTTTTTTAAAAGTCAAGATTTTTAAAAGTAAAGTCTTATACCTAACCCTAATCCCTAAACCCCAGCCTTAAACTCTAAACCCTAAACCTTATGCCTAACCCTATTCCTTGAACATTGAGCCCTAAGAAATAACCCTAAACCCCTAAACCTTTAGTTAGACACCTAAACCCTAAACCCCGAATCTCAAATCTTGAGACATGGACCCTCTACTCCCCGAACAATGAGATTGAAACCATAAACCCCGACCCCTACGCCCTAAACCCTAAACTCTAGCAATATACTCTATATAAACCCTAAATTTTAAGTCTTACAATGTAAAACCCTAAATGCTAAATCCTAAATACTAAACCCTAAACCCTAAGTGTAAAACTCTCAACCGTAAACCTCCAACGCCAAACCATAAAACTTGATCCATAAATCCTAACCCATAACCCAAAACCCCAAACACCTAAAACCTAACTCTTAATCCCTAAACCTTGATCCCCAAACCCTGAGCCTTGAGCCCTAATCCCTAAACCCTGAATCATGAGACCAAAAAAATAAACCCTAAACACTAGATCCCATGAGCCCTAAACCCTCAACCTAGACACCTTAAAATAGTTAGATTTGGAAAAAGTTGGTATTTTGAAAAACTTGGGATTTTCAAAAATTTAAGATTTTTGACATAGTCAGGATTTTCAACAACTTGAGATTTTCAAAGAAGTCATGACTTTGGAAAACATTGCAATTTTAAAACAAGTTGTTAATTTCAAAACATCAAGATTTAAAAATATTTGAGACTTTGAAAATGTTCAGATTTTCAAACAATATGGAGTTTTCAAAAAATGAATATTTCAAAAAGTTTGTATTTTTAAAGAGTTGCGCTTCTCGATTTTTGAAAGAGTCTAGATTTTTAAAAACTTGACATTTAAAAAATAATAGGATTTTTGAAAATACGGGATTTTAAAGATTGTGAGATTTTCAAAATGTATTGATTTTGTAAAAATGAAGATTTTCAAAAAAGTCGATTTTAAAAAAAGTCAAGATTTTCGAAAATGTTTGGATTTTTAAAACGTTAAGATTTTTGAAAAACTCAAGATTTTTTAGTAAGTCAGGATATTCAAAAAAGTCCCGATTTTTAATATTTGTGATTTTCGAAAAGTTAATTTTTTGTAAAAATTAAGGATTTTAAAAAAAGTTGGCATTTTTGATAAAGTTGAGATTTTAGAAAATTCAGGAATTTTAAAAAAGGATGGATTTCTGAAAAAGTTTGGATTTTCGAAAACATTGCGACTTTTCAAATAGTTACGATTTTTTAAAAACTTATAATTACAAAAGAGTCAAGAATTCAAATATTTAGTTATGCACTAAAATTAGCAGGAACTTGAAAAGGTCATAAGTTGTGCTCCAGTGTCCGTTTGAGTCCATTATTTTTGAAACCACATGTTTCAATAATCTTAATTTTTATTAAATATCAAGATTTTAAAATAATTTAGGATTTTGAATTATTTACATTTTCCAGAAATTATAGATTTTTGAAAAAGTTATTATTTTCAAAAAGTTGTGAAATTCAAAAAATTTAGCATTTTGAAAAAGCCAAGAATTTTGAGAAAGTTGGGATTTTGAAAAAAGGTGCAATTTTCAAATAAGTCGGGATTTAAAAACTAAAGAGATTTTAAATCCCAACCCTTTGAATATCCTAATTTTTTTGAAAGTCCTATCATTTTCAAAATCTTTACTTCTTTAAAATTTCAACTTTTTATAAAGTTGTGACTTTTTAAAAAATTACGATTTTTTTAAAAATAACTAGTTTTTTTAACACTTTCAAAATCTTCGAAAATCATGACTTTATCAAAATCCTAACTGTTTCAAAATCGAGATATTTTTGAAATCGTGACTTTTTCAAAATCGCGACCCCTAAAACTCCGAAACCCGAGTCGTAAATGCTAAACTCTAAAGCCCAACATCGTAAACAAAGCCCAAAAATAAAAACCTCTTAACATTGAATCCTAAACCCTAAAACCTTAGCCATAAACCATAAACCCAAATCCCTAAATCGTAATAACTAAACTCTAAACCCCAAACCTTAAACCATAAACCCTAAACCCTAAACCATTAAACCCTAAACAGTGAACCCTAGAGCCTTAAGGCTAACCCTAAACCCTAAGTTTGGACTTGGAAAATGTTCAAATTTTCAAATAAGTTGGGGTTTTTATAAAATGAATATTTTGAAAAAGTCTTGAGTTTAGAAAAGTTGGGATTTTTGAAAGAGTTGGACTTTTCACATTTTTGAAGAATCAAGATTTTTGAAAAACTCAACATTTTCAAAAAAGCTAGGATTTTTGAAAAGACGAGATTTTAAAAAAATTTAAATTTTCCAACAAGTAATGATTTTGTAAAAGTGAAGATTTAAAAAAGTCAGGATTTTTGAAAAGTTAGGATTTTAAAAGAAATCAAGATTTTTGAAAATGTTCGGGTTTTAGAAATGTCAATATTTTTGAAAAGTCGGGATTTTTAAATAAGTTAGGATATTCGAAAAAGTCTCGATATTTAATATTTTTCATTTTCGAAAAAATATAATTTATATGGATATAGGAGTCATATATATCTATAGGGCAAGCCACAAGGATCTCTACTTAATCTTCAAATTCTTAAACTGTGAAATGTAAAACCTAAACTCTAAACCCCAAACCTTAAACCATAAATCCTAAACCTTGATCCCTAATCCATGAAGCCTAAACCCTAATAATGCCTAAGCTCTAAATCCTAATCAATAAACCCTAAACCCTAAATATCGAACCCTTTTAGCCTTAGGCATAACCCTAAACCCTAAACCTTATACCTTGAAACGTGATGTCTAAGCCAAAACTCTAAACCCTAAACCTTTAGCTAGAGACCTAAACCCTTAACCCTAAACTCATAACCCTAAACATCGAACCACGAGCCATTGACCCTCATCCATGAACATCGAGAGACCTAAACTCTAGACCCTAAACTCTGAGCCCTATACCCTATAAACCCTAAACCTTAAAGCTTTAATTACTCATAAACCCTCAATCGTAAAAATGAGCCCTAAACCCTAAGTTTAAAACCCTCAACCGTAAACCTCAAACCCCAAACCCTAAAACATGAGCCCTAAACTCTAAAACCTAATTCTTAAACGCTAAACCAAAAGCCGTAACCCTAAACCCTAAACCACAGCCATGAGCCCTTATCCCTAAACCACGAATCTTGAGCTCAAAACCTAAACCCTAAAGATTCAATACCCTAAGCCCTAAACCCTCAACCTAGAAACCTTAAACTAGTTAGAATTGGCAAAAGTTGGTATTTTGATATACTTGGGATTTTCAAAACTTTAGATTTACAAAAAGTCACGACTTTTGAAAAAGTTACAATTTCAAACAAAGTTGTTATTTTTGAAAACATCAAGATTTAAAATTTTGAGGGACTTTGAAAATGCTCATATTTTCAAACAAGTTGGGGTTTACAAAAATGAATATTTCAAAAATTCAGAATTTTTGAAATGTTGGGATTTTCAAAGAGTTAGGCTTTTTTGCATTTTTGAAGAGTCTAGATTTGTAAAAAGTCAATTTTTTTGAAAAACTCGACATTTTTTTAAAAAATTCAAATTTTTGCAAAGACCGTGAAAATCCGAGCTCTGGATCAAAAGTTATGGCCATTTGAAGATTTAGGGCAAAAACAGGCCCAAAACGGATCGGCGGGAAAAAAATTTGAATTTTACCTCTTTTTTGCATTTTGGAAATTTTTAAAATTTTCCCCATGCTCCGCCACTTGGATAACACGTGTCAAGCCATGATTGGCCGCGAGCTTCCATTCGGTGGCGGGCGGTGGACCAAAACTCGCCCTTTGGACTTTCGGCAAAACATTTTGCCACAAATTCTGATTTTTTCCCTCTCCGCTGGGTCAATGGTGAAGACACGTGGCAAGATTTGATTTGCGGGCGGGCTGCATGCAGGCAAAATTTTTACCTCACGCCAAACACTTAGCATTTTTTCAACTTTTTTCCTCTTCTGACAAGTGGCATGTTCTAATTCGTCCGCGGGCCTCCTTGTCTCTTTTGCGGCCTTTTTGCCTTTTCGCATCCCTTGCGTCCCTCACGTACTTTTGTCCCGGTCCCAGATTTAAAATCTCCTCGCTTGGCCGATTCAGGATTTTCGCGTCCCACGCGCACTTTTGGCTCGGATGTCCTGGACTCGCCTAGGACAAATATCTCTCGAACCGCTGAAATGGACGGTTTGTCGGAAAATCGGCCGATTCACATCCCGCGTACTTTTGTCCCGACTGTCCGAAACTGCGTGAAACAAAAGACTTAGATGATTTTTTTGCTTTCGGCCATTTCAGCTTTTCACGTCTCGATGTCCCGATTGTCCCACGGACCGCCTAGGACAAAAATGTCCGACTTAGCCGATTTTCTTACTTTTTCGGCCCCAAGCTTGGTACGATGAACCTCAGTATGACCCAAACCCTTCAGACCCAAAATGCTTTAAAACAGTCCTGCAACCTTATTTTTGCATTTTTTCCATTTTCTCAACTCGTTGGGATTTCTTCTTGGATGGGAGAGTTAGAAAAAGGCCGAGGGGACCCTGAAAAACATGATTTTGGGCCTTGAATCAATCTACTTGCTCGGACTGAATAATTTGATGCATGTTATCAAAATTACCTTAAGGGGTGAATTTTGGATAACAGTACCATACAAGAAGAGATGTCATTACTTCTAGGCTATTTCATTCGAGCATAATCCCTTAAGATCCTAGAGACCAAAAAATCGTTCAAATTTAAAAGGTGACTACATAGATTCTGTGGCACCTAAGGACGTCTTGTTTGATCTAACACCTTGGCATAGGGACCCTCTGTAATAGTCATCTGTCTCAGGTTTTCCTTCTCCAATCGGTGCTCTCATTGCCCTAATGTTTATAAATGCACCAAATAGTGTAGTTTGAGACATTGTAAGAATGTCAAACGGTATATTTTGTAAACAAGCATGTGTCATGGCACAAAACCAACTATACCGACACATCCAATTGGCTAGGTGAATGTTAGAGCAGGAATCATTTTGTGCGTGACAATGTCGTTACTTTCGGCTACTTCGTTCGGGCATAGTCCCTTAAGAGCCCTAAGACCCAAAAAAATTTTGACAAGTGACTACACGTAATCCAAAGCACTTAAAGATTTCTCGTTTAATCCTACACCTTGGCGTACCCTCTACAATATTCTATCTTAGTTTTTCCTTATCCAATTTGTGCTCTCGCCCTATTGTTTGTAAACACGCCAAATAGTGTAGTTTGAGACAATGTAAGGTTTGTCTAACGGTATATTTTGTAAACAGTGGGTTGTGGCACCAAACCGACTTCATTGATAGGTCTAGGTGGCTAGGTGAACACTAGAGGATGCATTTTTTTGGTGCACGACAATTTTGTTGCTTCCGGGCTACCTTATTCTGGGCATATTCCCTTAAGAGCCCTGAGACCAAAAAAATGTTCAACTTCAATGGGTGACTACGTGCACTCCGTGGCACCTAGTTATGTCTCATCTAATCCTACACCTTGGCATAGGAACCCTATACAATAGCCTGTCTTGGTTTTTTCCTTCTCTAATCGGTGCTCTCGTTGTACTATTGTTCGCAAACATGCCAAATAGTGTAGTTTGAGAAATTGTAAGGTTGTCTAACGGTATATTTTGCAAACTATGGGTTATGAGACCAAAATGTCCGGGTGGCCAAGTGAACACTAGAGGAGGCATCGTTTTGGTACATGACAATGTTGTTGCTTCTGAGATACCTCGTTTGGGCCTAGTCCCTTAAGAGCTTTGAGACCAAAAAATCGTTCAACTTCGACGGGTGACTACGTGCACTCCATTTCACCTAGAGACATCTCATTTGATCCTACACATCGGCATATTGACCCTATAAAATAGGTTGTCTCAATTTTTTCCTTCTCTGATTGGTGCTCTCACCGCTCTAATGTTTACAAATGTGCCAAATAGTTTAGTTTGAGATAGTGTAAAAATGTCAAACGGTATATTTTATAAACAAGTGGATCGTGGCACAAAACCAATCGTGGTTCTTTGAAACATCCAATTAGCTAGGTGAATGATAGAGGAGGAATTATTTTAGTGCGCGACAATGTCGTTGCTTCCGGCTACTTCGTCGGGTATAGTCCCTTAAGAGCCCCGACATAAAAAATAATTTAACTTTGACAGTGACTACGCGCAATCGAAAGCACCTAAAGACATCTTGTCTAATCCTACACCTTGGCGCGTAGGGACCCTCTATAATATCCTTTCTCAAAATTTTCCTTCTTCAATTGGTGCTTTCGCCGCCTATTGTTTGCAAACATGCAAAATAGTGCAGTTTGAGATAATGTAAGGTTTGTCTAACGATATTTTGCAAACATTGGGTTGTGGCAGAAAACTAACTTCACCGATAGATCTAGGTGGCTAGGTGAACACTAGAGGATGCATTTTTTTGGTGCACGACAATTTTGTTGCTTCCGGATACCTCATTTAGGCATATTCCTTTAAGATCCCCGAGACCAAAAAAATGTTCCAACTTCAATGGGTGACTACGTGCACTCCGTGGCACCTAGAGATGTTTCGTTTGATCTTACACCTTGGCATAGGAACCCTATACAATATCCTGTCTTGGTTTTTTCCTTCTTTAATTAGTGCTCTCGCTGCAGGTATTGTTTGTAAACATGCCAAATAGTGCGGTTTGAGAATGTGTAAGGTTGTCTAATAGTATAGTTTGTAAACGTTGGGTTATGGCATCAAAACAACTACACCAAAATGTCTCGGCGGCTGAAGTGAATGCTAGAGGAGGCATTTTTTTGGTGCGTGATAACATCATTGCTTCCGAGCTACCTCATTTGGGCATAGACCCTTAAGAGCCACGAGACCAAAAATCGTTCAACTTCGACACATCCAATTGGTCGGGAGTGAATGCTATAGGAGGAATTGTTTCAATGCATGACAATGTTGTTGCTTCCGAGCTACTTTGTTCAGAGCATAGTCCCTTAAGAGCCCGAGACAAAATTTTTTTAACTTTGATAGGTGACTACACGCAATCGAAAGCACCTAAAGATATCTTGTCTAATCCTACACCTTGGTGTAGGGACCCTCAACAATGTCCTATCTCAGTTTTTTTCCTTTTCCAATCGGCGCTCTCGCTGCCCTATTATTTGCAAGCTTGATAAATAGTGCAGTTTGAAGCAGTGTAAAGTTTGTCTAACGGTATTTTTGCAAAAACAAGGTTGTGGCACCAAACCGACTTTGGCAATAGGTCTAGGTGGCTAGGTGAACATTAGAGGATGCATATTTTTGGTGTGCAACAATTTTGTTACTTTCGGATACCTCATTTGGGTGTATTCCCTTAAGAGCCCAGAGACCAAAAAAATGTTCAACTTTAAGGGGTGACTACATGCACTCCATGGCACCTAGAGATGTCTCGTTTGATCCTACACCTTGGCATAAGGACCCTATACAAAGAGCATGTCTTTGTTTTTTCCTTCTCCAATCGGCGCTCTCGCTGCACTATGGTTTGCAAACACGTGAAATAGTGTAGTTTGAGAAAGTGTAAGGTTGTTTAACGGTATATTTTACAAACGGTGGGTTATGGCATCAAAACAACTACACCAAAATGTCCAGGTGGCCAAGTGAACACTAGAGGAGGCATCGTTTTGGTACGTGACAACGTCATTGCTTCCGGGTTACCTTGTTTGGGCGTAGTCCCTTAAGAGCCCTAAGACAAAAAAATCATTCAACTTTGACAGGTGACTACGTGCACTCCATTGCACCTAGATACATCTCATCTAATCCTACACATCGGCATATTGACCTTATACAATAGGTTGTATCAGTTTTTTCCTTCTCCAATCAAGGTGCTCTCACTGCCATAATGTTTGCAAATGTGCCAAATAGTGTAGTTTGAGACAGAGTAAGAATGTCAAACGATACATTTTGTAAATAGTGGATCGTGGCACAAAACCAACTATGCTGAAACATCTAATTGGATAGGTGAATGCTAGAGGAGGAATCGTTTTGGTGCGTGACAATGTCGTTGCTTCCAGGCTACTTTGTTCGGGCATAATCCCTTAAGATCCCCGAGACCAAAAATAATTCAACTTTGACGGTGACTACGCGTAATCCATATAACCAAAAACATCTCATCTAATCCTACACCTTGGCGTAGGGACTCTCTACAATATCATGTCTCGCTTTTTTCCTTTTCTAATCGTTGCTCTTGTTACCCTACTGTTTACAAACGCACCAAATAGTATAGTTTGAGACATTGTAAGGTTTGTCTAACGGTATATTTTGTAAACAATGGGTTGTGGCACCAAACCAGCTTCACCGATAGGTCTAGGTGGCTAGGTAAACACTAGAGGATGCACTTTTTTGGTGCGCGACAATTTTGTTACTTCCGGGCTACCTCATTCGGGCGTATTACCCTAAGAGCCTTGAGACCAAAAAAATGTTCAACTTCAATGGGTGACTACGTGCATTCCGTGGCACCTAGAGATGTCTCGTCTAATCCTACACCTTAAGATGGGGACCCTATCCAATAGCTTGTCTTGGTTTTTTCATTCTTTAATCGGTGCTCTCACCGCACTATTGTTTGAAAACACGCGAAATAGTGTAGTTTGAGAAAGTGTAAGGTTGTCTAATGGTATATTTTGTAAACTGTGGGTTGTGGCATCAAAAAAACTACACCAAAATGTCTGGATGGCCAAGTTAACACTAGAGGAGGCATCGTTTTGGTACGTGACGATGTATTTGCTTCGGTTTCGGTCGTTTGGGCATAGTCCCTTAAGAGTTCGAGACCAAAAATCGTTCAACTTCGACGTATGACTACGTGCACTCCATTACACCTAGAGACATCTTATCTGATCCTACACATCGGCATATTGACCTTATACAATAGGTTATCTCAATTTTTCCTTCTCTAATCGGCTCTAGTTACCTTATTGTTTGCACGCGAGTGAGAATAGTTCAGTTTGAGCCGATGTAATGTTGTCAAACAATATATTTTTTTAAATTGTGGGTCATGGCACCGAACCGATTGTGCTAAAACATTCGGGTGGATAGGAGAATGCTAGAGGAGGCATTGTTTTTTTGCGCGATAACGTCATTGCGTCCAAGCTACCTTGTTTGGGCATAGTCCCTCAAGAGCCTTGAGACCAAAAAATTGTTCAACTTCAATGGGTGCCTACGTGTACTCCATGGCACCTAAAGACATCTTGGCTAATCCTACACCTTTAGGTAAGGACCCTCTACAATAGTCTGTCTTGGTTTTTCCTTATCTATTTGGTGGTCTCGCTGCCCTATTATTTGTAAACATGCCAAATAGTGTAGTTTGAGACAGTGTAAGGTTGTCTAATAGTATATTTTTAAACAGTGGGTCATGGCATCGAACCAACTACGTCGACATGTCTGGGTGGCCAGATGAACACTAGACGATCTATTTTTTTGGTGCACGACAACGTTGTTACTTCTAGGTTACCTTGTTCGGGTGTAGTCCCTTAAGAGCCTTGAGCCCAAAAAATATTTCAACTTCGACGGGTGACTACGCGCACTCTATGGCACCTAAAGACATCTCGTTTGATCCTTCACCTTGGCATAAGTACTCTCTATAATATTATTTCTCAATTTTTCCTTCTCTTCTCTAATTGGTTCTCTCACCGCCCTATTATTTGCAAATGCATGGAATAGTTCAGTTTGAGATAGCGTAAGACTCACAAAGGGTATATTTTACAAACATTGAGTCGTGGCACCAAACCGACTCCACCAACACGTGAAGGTGGCTAGGTGAACACTAGAGGAGGTGTCATTTTGGTGCGTGACAATGTCGTTGCTTCCGGGCTACCTCATTTGGGTGTAGTCCCTTAAGAGCCCTGAGACCAAAAAAATTTCAACTTCGACAGTGACTACACGCAGACTCATGCACCTAAGGAAATCTCATTTGATTCTACACCTCGGAGTAAGGACCCTCTACAATTTCCTATCTAAGTTTTTTCTTTCTCTAATTAGTGCTCTCACCGCCCTATTGTTTGGAAATGTGCAAAATAGTGTAGTTTGAGACAATGTAAGGTCATGTCAAATGGTATATTTTACAAACGGTGGGTCATTAAACCAAATTAACTGCACAAAACCATTTGGGTGGCTAGATGAACACTAAAAGAGGTGTGTCTTTTGGTGCACAATAATGTCGTTGCTTCCGGGGTACCTCGTTTAGGCATAGTCTCTGAAGAGCCCTGAGACCAAAAAATCATTCAACTTCAATGGGTGACTATGCACAATCCGTGTCACCTGAGACATCTCGTCTAATCCTATACCTCAGCGTAGGGACCCTTTACAATATCCTATCTCAATTTTGTTCTTCTCCAATTGGTGCTCTCGCTGCCCTATTGTTTACAAACGTGTGGAATAGTGTAATTTGAGCTAGTGTAAGGCTGCCAAACGATATATTTTGCAAATGGTGGGTCATGCCACCAAACTAATTGTGCAAACTTATAGGTATGGTCTTATAAACACTTAGGGAGGCATCATTTTGGTTCTCTAAGCTCTAGGTCCTTCTGGGCTACCTCCTCCGGAGCCAAGAACCCCCTCCATAGGTACATAAATTGTTGTTAATTGCTTCTCTTTTCTTGTAAAACAATGAAAGCTTCTCTTAGCTTCAATAATTTATAATTATCTACTAATAGTACTAACCACGTGAAGGTCGAAGATTTTCCTCGCACCACTAACTCTGCACACATAAAAATGTTAGCCAAAGAAATTTATCTAACTAACAAATTTATATATACCAAAGATTATATATATCGGACATGAGTATTGTAAATTCATTCTAATGAACCATCGGGATCAGATCTACTTTAAATAAAGCAGACATGATTGCTTCATGATCGACTCTCGAACCTTCCAAAGAATCTTGTTACTAGGCCTTCCTCGATATCTATACATTTGAATATTTTTGCTAAAACTAGATGTGAATATAAGAATATTTTCATGGTCTTAAAGTCTTCAAACATCTAATCGAGAGGAGGTTTTTAGTGATACCATTAAAGCCATGTTCCAAGAACTACCACTAACCCCGTAGGGTACTCAATAGCTTCGCTATCTATAATAGGAGAAGTCAACTTTTTTCTTTCTTCTATGCAACGACATAATAAATAGTCTATTCCTTCTTCATTGTCGTCATTGTAATAACTAAATACATGTACTATAAAAATAAAGGTTTCAACTCAAATTTAAATCGTACATATTAAAATTTCAATGGACATAACTCAATACAAAAGTTGTAAATAACCATTAATACATTGTCACACCAAAATCAAAATTTCGTCAAAATTTCGTCAAAATTTCAACATTTGCTACCTCACGAGTATTTAATTCTTCTTCAACATTGACAAGAAAAAATATATTCTTCACGAGTATTTAATTCAACTTCAACATTGAAAGTAGAAACATTACATAGTTCCTCATTGTTTACAATAGTAGGGGTTGAAGATGAACCTCTTCTTGATTCACGAAGATTCTGCATTCACTCGTGATTTTGAAATCTATTTGCCTCTAATTTGTTTAATGCGTTTTTACTTAATGATTTATTTTTTTGACTTCGTTTTTGTCTCCCATGATGTTTTACTTCCGGTGATAAGAAAAACATGTAGAAAATGACAAAATTTCATAGTAATTTGTACTGTAAAGTCAAATAGTAAAAATAACATGGTAATTAGAACATTGGAATGCATATAAATATTATTTATGAACCGTGATTATGATTTATAAACTGTTCTCGTGGTTTAAAGCATGATCATGGTTCTTGTTTAAAACCCATGATCGCGGTTTTATCTCAGATTATCTAATCTGACCCTAAAGCTCGGAAATCTTTTTTTTCCAACCAAAGCTATGGAAGGTTGTTATGAATTGTAAAGGTTTAAAAAGTTCAAATTTTCTTTTGTATAGACTTGAACCTGTTGAAAAATTGAAAACATTTCACAAAAATGGTGCCATCGCATAGGAGAGACTATTAGCTTCATAGAAATATTTATTTTAAAGTGAATAGAATAAGATAAATATAATTTTATAATTTTTTATTAACAATAGGTCTTTAAGATATTTTTTTCCCACGAATGTTCATGTCTATGTTTAAGACTCGCAACTTTTTTCACTTATCAAAATGTGATAAAACTTATACCATCCCAAGTGAGGAGAAATTCTATACACATTAAAAATATATATATTTGATTTAAATATTTTTTGATATAGTTATGGTGGTAAAACATAAAACGCTCCATTTTCTAAAATTTTTTAGATCACTTTCACGGAAAAAATCATAAAAAAAATATTGCTCAAAAAATTACAAAATAAAATCCATCCCAAGATAGACAACTACATCTAACTTTTCACCAAATGAAAGAAAACAACAAGATTTGGTCATCTAAATCGCGGGCAAATGGACTACAATCTTATAGGTTTTTTCAAAAAAGAAAAACAAAGTCATATAATTTTAAGTGTTTAATATAGCTAAACTTGTCTATTTTTTTTTAAAATAGTATTTTAGAAACTAGATTCTGGATGCTACGATTCATATGTATATAAATTTTTCTAATTTTCGTAAGCGTATTGCTAAATAATCCATACAAGTTGAGATTTTTTATGTTTTGCAATATGACGTCTAATTATGACCCTTTTTTGTCCACTGAACTTACTACACATACCCGTTTAGTATGTTGGCATTTAGAATTTAGCGTTTACGACTCAGGTTTTAGGTTTTAATGTTTAGGTTTTAGGGGAACCGTGATTTTGAAAAGTCATGATTTCAAAATATCTCAATTTTCAAACAGCTTAGGATTTCAAAAAAATCATGATTTTGAAAAGTCACGATTTTAAAAGATTTTGAAAGTGATAAAGTCATGGATTTAAAAAGTTCACAATTTTTAAAAAAATTGATGTTTTTTAAAAATTCGTAATTTCCAAAAAAAACTAGGATATTTAAAACATTTGGGATTTAAAATTCTCTTCAGTTTTTTAATTCTCTACTTATTATAATTCCTGAGGCTTGTTTGAAAATTGTTTTTTTTTCAAAATCTTATCTTTTTTGAAAATCCCAACTTTCTCAAAATTCTTGGCTTTTTCGAAATCACAACTTTTTTGAAATCCCAATCTTTTTATAATCCTGACTTTTTTGAAAAACTCAACTTTTAAAAAAAACCTAAAAGTTTTGAAATTCAATTTTTTTTAGAATTATGAAATTCTATCATTTTCTAAAATTGGAAATTCCTTAAAATCCTTAATTTTATGAAATTCACAACTTTTTGGAAAATAATGACTTTTTCAAAAATCATGACATTCAAAATCTAGAATTTCAAGAAAATCTAAATTATTCAAACTCCTTAATTTTTTTTTGAAAATCCTTATATTTTAAAAAAGTTGAGATTTTTGAAACATGTGGCTTAAAAAAAGGGACTAAAATGGACATCGAGTGCACAAGTTATGACGTTTTCAAATTCCTACTAATTTTTGTGAATCTCTACATTTTTGAAATCTTTACTCATTTGAGAGTATAACTTTTTTAAAACCCCAACTTTTAAAAATCAAAACTATTTCTAAAATCGTGATGTTTTTGAAAATATAAACTTTTTCAAAAATCCCAACATTTTAAAAATTCCTAAATTTTCTAAAATCTCAACTTTATAAAAAAATGCTGACTTTTTTAAATCCTTAATTTAAATTTTTTTTTTTCAAAAATCACAAATATTAAAAATCAGGGCTTTTTCGAATATCCTAACTAATTAAAAAATCCTAACTTTTAAAAAAATCTCGACTCTTTAAAAATCCCAACATTTTCCAAAATATTGACTTTTTTAAAAATCCAGACTTTTAAAAAATCTTGACTTTTTGAAAATATTCACTTTTAAAAATTATGACTTTTTGGAAAATCTCAAAATTTTTAAAATCCTGTCTTTTAAAAAATCCTAACTTTTTTTAAAATGTCAAGTTTTTCAAAAATCTTGACTTTTTGAAATATCTACACTCTTAAAAATCCTAAATCTTAAAAATACGAAAAGCCCAACTCTTTCGAAAATCCCAACTATTAAAAAATCATGACTTTTTGAAATATTCTTTTTAAAAACCCCAACTTGTTTGAAAATATGAACATTTTAAATTGTTTAAATCTTGTTGTTTTCAAAAATAACAACTTTGTTTAAAATTGCAACTTTTTCAAAAGTCGTGACTTTTTTAAAATCTCAAGTTTTTGAAAATCCTGACTTTTGTAAAAATCTCAAGTTTTTGAAAATGCGAAGTTTTTTTGAAAATACCAACTTTTTCCAAATCTAAGTATTTTAAGGATTCTAAGTTGAAGTTTTAGGGCTCAAGAGATTTAGTGTTTAGGGTTTAGGGATTAGGTCTCAGGGCTCACAATTGAGGGTTTAGGGTTTAGGATTAGGATTTAGGGCTCAGGTTTTAGAGTTTAGGGTTCGAGGTTTATGGTTGAGTGTTTTACATTCAGGGTTTAGGGCTCATGGTTTACGATTGATGGTATTTAAGATTTAGCATTTATGTTTTTAGGACTTAAGACTCAAAATCTAGGGTTTAGGAGCAATTAGAGCTTAAGGTTTAGGGTTTGTACCTTATAGGGCTCGATTTTAGGGTTTAGGACATAGGGGTCAAGGTTTAGGGTTTAGGTCTTGGTGTTCATGGTTGAGGGTCTATGGCTCAGTGTTCGAGGTTCGGGGTTATGAGTTTAGGGTTTAGGTCTCTAGCTAAAGGTTTAGGGTTTAGGGTTTTGTTTGAGGGCTCATGTTTCTAGGTATAGGGTTTAGGGTTGAGGGTTTAGTGTTCATTATTTAGGGTTCAAGGTTTAGAGATTTTGGTTTAAGGTTTGGGCTTTAGAGTTTAGGTTGTACAATTTAGGGATTTGGGTTTATGGTTTATCGCCGAGGGTTTGGTTTTAGGTTTCAATGTTAAGGCTTTATTGTTTATGGTTTGGTCTGTTGGGGTTTAGGGTTTTCAAAATATCATGATTTTAAAAATATTATGATTTTGAAAGAGTTGGGATTTCGAAAAATTTGTGATTTTCAAAAAGTCTTTATGTTTAAAGATTTTGAAAGTTAAGTCATGAATTTATAAAGTTTAGAGTTTTTAAAAACTTGTGATTTTTAAAGTTTCCTAATTTTTGAAAAAGTCACAATTTAATAAAAGGTTGGATTTTTTAAAAGTAAAGATTTTTAAAATGTTAGGATTGTAAAAAAATTAGGATATTATAAATAATTGGGATTTTAAAATATCTTCAATTTTTTAATTCCAAAATCTTTTTGTAAATTGCACTTTTTCAATATCTTTTCTTTTTGAAAATCCCAACTTTCTCAAAATTCTTGGCTTTATCAAAATCATGACTTTTTGAAATCATAAATTTTGTTTGAAATCCTAATTTTTGTTCGAAATCCCAACCTTTTCATAATCCTAACTTTTTAAAAATCTCGAGTTTTTAAAAAACCCTAAATTTTTTGAAATTCAAACTTTTTTAAAATTATGAAATTCTATCTTTTCCTAAAATTGATTTTTTTTTAAAATCCTATTTTTTTGAAATTCACAACTTTTTGGAAAATAATGACATATTCAAAAATCTAGAATTTCTAGAAAATCTAAATTATTAAAACTCCTGATTTTTTTGAAAATCCTGATATTTTAAAAAAGTTGAGATTTTTGAAACATGAGGTTTAATAAAAAACATACTCAAACGGACACTGGAGCAGAAGTTATGACCTTTTGAAGTTTCGCTAATGTTTTAACATCACTACATTTTTGAAATCTTGACTTTTTTTGAGATTATAACTTTTTAGATAATCCTAACTTTTTAGAAAATCACAAGTTATGACCTTTTCAAGTTTCTGCTAATTTTGACACATCAGTACATTTTGAAATCTTGACTTTTTTGAGACTATAACTTTTTAGAAAATCCTAACTTTTTCTAAAATCGCATCTATTTCAAAAATACCAAATTTTTTGAAAATCAAAACTTTTTCAGAAATCCCAACTTTTTAAAAATTCCTTAATTTTCTAAAATCTCAACTTTATCAAAAATGCTAACTTTTATGAAAATTCTTACTCTTTAAATGAATTATATTTTTTTTGAAAATAAAAATATTAAAATGTGAACTTTTTTGAATATCCTGACTTATTCAAAAAACTTGACGTTTTAAAAATCCCAACATTTTCCAAAATCTAGACTTTCTAAAAATCTCGACTTTTCACAAATCCAAACTTTTTCAAAAATCTTGACATTTACAAAAGCTCGAATTTTGGAAAATCTCAACTTTTTAAATTTCATCTTTTAAAAATCTTGACTTTATCGAAATATTCATTTTTAAAACCCTAACTTCATTGAAAATATAAACAATTTCAAAGTCCCAACATTTTTAAAATATTGATTTTTTAAAAATAACAACTTTGTTTAAAAATGCAACTTTTTCAAAAGTCGTGACTATTTTCGAAACCTCAAGTTTTTAAATTTTTGACTTTTTAAAAATCGACTTTTCAAAATCCCATGTTTTCTAAAATACCAAGTTTTTCCAAATCTAAATAGTTTAAGGTTTCGGGTTTAGGGTTTAGGGCTTAGGGGATTTAGTGTTTAGGGTTTAGGTGTTTGGACTCATGAATCGAGGTTTAGGGTTTAGTGTTTTGGGTTTAGGGTTTCAGAATTAGGTTTTAGTGTTTAGGGTTTGGGGTTCGAGATTTACGATTGAGGGTTTTGCATTATTGGTTTAGGGCTCATAGTTTACGATATTGGGTTTAGTATTTAGGATTTAGCATTTAGGGTTTAGGAGCAATTAGAGCTTAAGGTTTAAGGTTTATATGGTATTGGGCTTAGATTTTAGGGTTTAGGGCATAGGGGTCGGGTTTAGTGTTTAGGTCTCAATGTTCGGGTTCGAGGTTTGGCGTTATGAGTTTAGAGTTTTGGGTTTAGGACTCTAGCGAAATGTTTAGGGTTTGATTTTGGCTTAGGGCTCATGGTTTCAGGTGGTGATACCCATTTCCCCTTTGGGGGCATAAGTAACTTCCCAATAGTTCTTACTCCTTTTGCTTGCATGATGAATCTTGAGTTTTTTTGTTGTTTACATGTGGTTAAAAATGTATTATATTTTGGACTTTGTGTTGAATGTGAAAGATTCCTTGTGTTGTGGAATCTGTTGTTGCCACGAGTTGAAAAACATTTCTTATTGCAATGTGGTTAGGGGCTCGGGGGCCAATGAAGAAGGATGGTTTTCCCTTTTTCATTGAATGTCTTGGTTGGGTGGAGAGCGTTGTCTTTCCCCTGTTTTTGTTGTGACCAAATTGGAGAATGATGGAAATTCAAAATGTTGTTCTGGGCTGAGAAAAGAAGACAGTATGCCCTCCTTGTTGAGATCATTTCTTAATGTAACCTTTTACCACTTGAAGTGGATGATCTTGTATATTATTTTTGATGGAAAAATGGTCGTATGGGTTATGAAAGTTGTAAATTTATTTGTGAAAGAGATATACTCTGTTCTCTATTTTTGAATAAATGTGTAAGAAATTGTATTATGTATATTGTAATTGAGGGAGAAAAAAATTACAGTGCGTTGTGAAACTACTTTTGTAAAACATTTCCCCACTTTATGTGGATGACAATTTAATATACATTTTGTGCTGAAGAATTTACTATGTTTTGGAAAAGAAATCCCCTTTAAATGTGAAAGAATATACTCTGTATTCTGTTGTAAAAAAAGACCGTAATGAGAAAGAGTTGTGATTGTAAAGTTTTATTTGATTTATGTAAATAGAAGTGGTTACTTTGTTCAAATGATATTGCTTTCATTAGAAATCTAATTGTTGAATGTAATTTGAAATCTCTGTTGGAAAGATGAAAAAGTGAATACGTATGAAGAAATGTCATAATGCTCTTTTCTTCGATATGAAATTTTTGAAAATCAAAATTATAATTTGGCATTTTTATACTTTGATTTGAATCAACTTAATGAGTTAGATTGGATTTGGAATGATTTCTAATACTCAAAATATGATAAATGGAAAATAGATTCTTTCGAGTTAGATCTCTGTTAGATGTTTCAAAAGCTGGTAAATGTTTTGTCAAAATTCACATAATGACCTTGCAGACTAGGAAAGACATTTGAAACATTAATATAAGCTAAGAAAGAACAAAATGATCCAAAAGAAACTATAATACTTAAAAAAATTCATAGAACATTTCAAAATTGGTCTCAAGCAATTTCTCACTCATTTTTTTCGGAAGATTGAATTGATCTTGAATCAAATGATTTACCTCATAAAATCTATACTAAATACTTCCAAGTGAAATCCCCATTTTGTTTAACATGTTGAAAAATAATTAATGGTGGATTTGAACAAATATTTGTAAGTTAGAATACGAGAGTGCGGGTTGTTTTAAACCCTTAACGCTCTTCTTGTAAAAAAGTCTAAATTTTCTAAATTTCCCACTGACCGTTTTCCCTGTGCGAATAAGGGTGTGACACGTGGCACCCTTGGCATCGGCGGAAGCGCATATCGTTTTGTTCCCTTAGCACTTTTCGACAATTAAATTAAAAAAAGGGGGATTAAAAAAGCCTTAAAATTCCTTGGTGGCTAGACTTTTCGCCAGAGTTTGTAAATGCCGAAAAATGTCCTTTCGGGCACACGGGGGCATGGAGGCAAATCGTGCTTTTGTCCCAAAAGGGGAAAAATGCTAAAAGTTCTTCCTCGCTCTGCCGACCCGCATTTGGGAAATTTTTTCTTGCCCGCCTTGGTCCACTTCCTTCTCAGGGAAAAATTTTCTCTCGATGTTCAAGGCCCGAGTTGGGAAAATTTTTCCTTCCCATGCCTCGCAGCCCGCTCTTGGGGAAAATTTTCACCCCAAGGCCCGTCGGCCCATACCTTGAGAAATATGAAGAGTTAGAAGGACTTATTTATATCAATGGAAAGGTGGGAAAATTTCCTATCTAATGGGAATGGATTTAAGAATATTTGAATGCATTAAATATAAGAAAAATTATGTTGAATTTTTAACCGAGTTCTTAGAGTGGGTGTAAGTATGAATTTACTCGATAATTTTAATATGTATTCTTTTCCCCACTTTGTAATTAAACCTTTATCTTATCTTATATCTTGTGGAATTAAATACCTTGGGTATTTAATTGTTTTGGTCCCTTAACCCTAAAATTATAATTAGGGATTGTTTTTGCTAAAATGTCAATGTAATCAGTGATTAAATTATTCCTTAAGGAGATTTGAGCTAGGTGTGGACTTATTACACTTGTTGCCTTATAATGTGGAATTAGTAATTATTATAATGGGAAAAGCTATCAGTTGAATTTATTTGTCCTTGAGACTTTGGTCATTAACACTTTAAAGAAAAATTATTCCATAATTTTCTAAACTAAACCTAGGTTTTTCACGTGTCTCAAGTGGGAGATTTTAGGTGGCGTTACAGTTTATGGTTTAGGATTTATGTTTTTTGGGTTTATTTTTTTGGATGTTGAGGTTGAGGGTTTAGCGTTTATGACTCAGGTTTCAAGTTTTTGGGTTTTGGGTTTGGGGGCTGCTATATTGTAAAAGTCACGATTTAAAAAATATTGTGATTTTAAAACAGTTAGGATTTTGAAAAAGTTGTGAGTTTCAAAAATTCTGTATTTTCAAATATTATAAAAGTTATTAAGTCATGAATTTAAAAATTTCAGAATTTTTAAAAACTTGTTATTTTTAAATATCCATAATTTTTCTAAAGTCACAATTTAATAAAAGGTTGGAATTTTTAAAAGTAAATATTTTTAAAATGTGAGGATTTAAAAAAACTGATATTATAAACAATTGGGATTTAAAATCTATTCAGTTTTGTAATTTTTGAGAATTGTTTGAAAATTACACTTTTTTCAAAATCTTGTCTTTTTTTAAATCCCAACTTTCTCAAAATTCTTGGCTTTTCTAAAATCACTAGTTTTTTTAAATCCCAACCTTTTCATAATCCTGACTTTTTTGAAAATCTCAAGTTTTTCAAAAACCCTAAATTTTTGAAATTTGAAATTTTTAGAATTATGAAATTCTATCTTTTCCTAAAATTACAAATTATTTAAAATCCTCTTTTTTAAAATTCATAACTTTTGTTAAAATAATGACTTTTTCAAAAATCATGACATAGTGGAAAATCATGATTTCGGAAAATCTAAATTATTAAAAATCTGATTGTTTTTGAAAATCTTGATATTTTAAAATAGTTGAGATTTTTGAAACATGAGAGGTTTTAAAAAAATGGACTCAAACCGACACTGGAGCACATGTTATGACCTTTTCAAATTCCTTCTAATTTTGGTGCATCACTACATTTTTGAAATCTTGACTTTCTAGAGATTATAAATTTTAGAAAATCATATTTTTTTAAAATCGCAACTATTTCTAAAATCACCCTGTTTTCGAAAATCAAATTTTTTCAGAAATCCCAACTTTATCAAAAATGTTGAATTTTATGAAAATTCTTACTTTTAAAAAATTATATTTTTTCGAAAATAAAAATATTAAAAATCGAGACATTTTCAAATATCATGATTTATTCAAAATGCTGAATTTTTCAAAAAAATTGATGTTTTAAAAATCCCAATATTTTCCAAATCTTTACTTTTTAAAATCCCAACTTTCAAAAACCAAGAATTTTTGAAAATCTTCACTTTTACAAAATCACGATATTTTTAAATCTCAATTTTTAAAAATATTTTCTTTTCAAAATCCTAATTTTTTTGAAATATTCCTTTTCAAAAAACCCAACGTGTTTGAAAATCAACACATTTTCAAAGTCCCAACATTTTTAAATCTTTCTTTAAAAAAACAAATTTATTTAAAATAATTTAGGGTTTAGGAGAAATTAGAGCTTAAGGTTTACAATTTTTAGGGTATAGGGCTTAGAGTTTAGGGTTTAGAGCTTAGGGGTCGGGGTTTAGGGTTTAGGTCTTAGTGTTTATGGTTGAGTGTCCATGGAACAAAGTTCAAGGTTTGGGTCTATGATTTTAGGGTTTATGTCTATAGCTAAAGGTTTAGGGTTAAGGGTTTTGGCTTAGGGCTCACGGTTCAAGGTACGGTTTAGTGTTTAGGGTTAGGAATAAGGCTCTAGTATTTAAGGCTTGGGTTTAAGGGTTTAGGGTTTAGGCTTTGTGGATCATGGATCAAGGTTTAGGGTTTAGGGATTACGGCTCAAGCCTTAGGGTTAGGGGTTTAGGGTTGAGGTTTAGGGTGTAAGAATTAGGTTTTAGGTTTTAGAGTTCGGGATCAAGGTTTAGGGTTTACGATATAGGGTTTACTAAGAAGGATTGAATATTTAGGGTTTTAAGGTTTATGAGTCAGAATTTAGTTTTTAGGAGAAATTATAGCTTAAGGTTTAGGGTTTATAGGGTATAGGGCTCAAAGTTTAGGGTTTAGGGCATAGGGGTTAGGGTTTAGAGTTTAGGTCTCACTACTCGTGGTTGATGGTCCATGGCTCAAGGTTCAAGCTTTGGGGTTATGAGTTTAGAGTTTAGGGTTTTGGTTTAGGGCTCATGCTTTAAGGTATAGGGTTTAGGGATTAGGGTCGGGCCTAAGGCTTTATAGGGTTGAGTTTTTAGGGTTTTAGTGTTTGAGGCTAAGGGTTAGTTGTTTAAGGTTTATTATTTAGAGTTTAGGGTTTAGGGTTTATGGTTTAAGGTTTGGGGTTTACAATTTAGTTTTTATGATTGAGGGATTTAGGTTTATGGTTTATGGTGAGGGTTTAGGGTTTTGAATTAAGTGTTAAGGGTTTATGATTTAGGATTTATGATTTTGGGATTAGTGTTTAGGATGTTGGGGTTTAGGTTTTAGTGTTTACGAATTAGGTTTTAGGTTTTAGTGTTTAGTGGTTACAAATTTTATAAAGTCACAATTTCAAAAATATACCGATTTTGAAATGCTTAGGATTTCAAAATTGCATTATAAAAAGTTTTGTATTTTCAAAGATTTTGAAAGTGATATCCAAATTTTTATTTGAAATCCCAACTTTATCAAATAATCCTATTTTTTTAAATTCAAACCTTTTAGAATTATGAAATTCTATCTTTTCAGGAATTGTAAATTCTTTAAAATCCTAATTTATTTGAAATTCACAACTTTTTTGAAAAAATGACTTTTTAAAAAAGCATGACATATTAAAAATCTAGAATTTCTGTAAAATCTTTATTATTTAAATTTCTAATTTTTAATAAAAATCTTAATAGTTTAAAAATGCTGAGATTTTTGAAACATGTGTTTGAAAAAAATGGACTCAAACGGACACGAAGGGGCACAAGTTATGCCCTTTTCAAGTTCCCGATAATTTTGGCGCATCACTACATTTTTCAAATGACTTTTTGAGATTATAACTTTTGAAAATCACAACTTTTTCAAAATCTCAACTATTTCAAAAATCACAATGTTTTCAAAAATCAAAACTTTTAAATCCCAAATTTTAAAAAATCCTAAATTTTCTTAAATATGAAGTTTATCAAAATGTCAACTTTTCTAAAAATCCTTACTTTTTTGAAAATGTTGAGTTTTTCAAAATCTTGACTTTTTCAAAAATCCCGACTCTTCAAAATCTTGACTCTTCAAAAATGCAAAAGCTCAACTCTTTCGAAAATCACAATTTTTCAAAAATCATGACTTTTTTAAATAATAACTTTTCAAAAACCCTAAGTTGTTTTAAAATTTGAACATTTTAAAAGTCCTCAACATTTTTAAAATCTCCATGTTTTTAAAAATAACAACTTTGTTTAAAATTGCAATTTTTTCAAAAGTTGTGACTTTTTTTAAAATCTTACGTTTTTGAAAATCCTGACTTTTTAAAAAATCTTGACCTTTTTAAAATCACAAGTTTTCAAAATACCAAATTTTTCCAAATCTTTCTATTTTAAGGTTTCTAGGTTGAGGTTTAGGGCTCATAAGATTAAGTGTCTAGGGTTTAAGTTTTTGGGCTCAGGATTCAGGGTTTAGGGTTTAGTTTGTAGGGTTAAGTTTTTGGGCTCACGGTTTGGGGTTAAGGGTTTAGGGTTTAGGGATAAGATTTATGCTCACATTTTTGAGTTTTGGGTTGAAGGTTTACAGTTGTGGTTTATGCATTTGGGGTTTAGGGGTCATGGTTTATGATTGAGGGTTTAGAATTTAGAATTTAAAATTTAGGGTTTTAATGTTTAAGACTCAGAATTTAGGGTTTAGGAGGAATTAGATCTTAAGATTTAGGGTTTAGGTCTCGTAGTTCATGGTTGAGTGTCCATGGATTAGTGTTCAAGATTTGGGTTTATGAGTTTAGGGTTTAGGGTTTAGAGTTTTTATTAGGGCTCACGGTTCTAGGTATGGTTTAGGGTTTAGGGTTAGGCCTAAGGCTTTAGGGTTTAAGGCTCAGGGTTAGGGGTTTAGGGTTTAGAGTTTAAGTTTTATGATTTATAGATTTGGGTTTATGATTTATGCATGTGGGTTTAGGGTTTAGTATTTAGCATTAAGGGTTTATGGTTTACAATTTAGGATTTTGGGTTTTGGGCTTAGTGTTTAGGATGTTGGGGTCCAGTGTTTAGCATTTACAAATCAAGTTTTAGGTTTTAGGGGTCGTGATTTTGAAAAAGTGATGATTTAAAAAATATCCTAATTTTGAAACAGTTAGGATTTCAAAAAAATCATGATTTTCAGAAAGTCTGTATTTTCATAGGTTTTTAAAAAGTCATGAATATAAAAAGTCCACAATTTTAAAAAAAACGTGATTTTTAACAATTCGTAATTTTAAAAGAAATCACGATTTTTTTAAAAGTTGGAATTTTGAAAATCTTGTGTTTTTAAAAATCCCAAAAATTTCAAAATTCTTGGATTTTTCATAATCACGACTATTTTGAAATCCCAATTTTTGTTTGAAATCTCAACCATTTCATAATCCTTACTTTTTTGAAAATTTCAACCTTTTTGAAAGCCCTAAATTTCTTTAAATTAGAACTTTTTCATAAATATGAAATTCTATCTTTTTCTGAAATTTAAAATTCTTTAAAATCCTAATTTTTTTGTAATTCACAACTTTTGGAAAATAATGACTTTTTAAAAATCATGACAAATTTAAAAAGTAGATTTTTGCAAGATCTAAATTATTGAAACTCCCGACTTTTTTTTTAAAATCCCGATATTTTAAAAAAGTTGAGATTTTGAAACACGTGGTTTTAAAAAATCGACTTAAACGGACACCTAGAACACAAGTTATGACCTTTTCAAGTTCCTGCTAATTTTGACACATCACTATATTTTTGAAATCTTGAATTTTATGAGAATATAACTTTTTCAAAAATCCAACTTTTTAAAAAATCACAACTATTTCAAAAATCATGACGTTTTTAAAATCAATACTTTTTCATAAATCCCAACTATTAAAAATTCCTAAATTTTTAAAAATCTCAACTTTATCAAAATGCCGAGTTTATTAAAAATCTTGACTTTTTAAAAAAATTGATGTTTTAAAAATCCCAACATTTTCAAAAATCTTGACTTTTTTAAAATCCTAGCTTTTTTGAAAAGCTTAACTTTTACAAAATCATGACTTTTTTGAAAATCTCAATTATTTCAAAATCCCTTTTTTATAAAATCTGAACTTTTTTGAAAATGTCAAGTTTTTAAAAAATCTTTACTTTTTCGAAAATCCAGACTCTTCAAAAATATGAAAAGCCCAACTCTTTCGAAAATCTTTACTTTTTTGAAGTTTTAACTATTTTAGAATTATGAAATTCTATCTTTTTCTAAAATTGCAAATTCTTTAAAATCCTAAATTTTTTGAAATTCACAACTCTTTGGAAAATAATGACTTTTTCCAAAATCATGATATATTAAAAAATCCAAAATTTCTTGAAAATCTAAATTATTCAAACTCTCAGTTTTTTTAAAATCCTAATATTTTGAAAAAGTTGACATTTTAAAAACATGTGGTTAAAAAAAATCGATTCAAATGGACACCCAGAGCACAAGTTACATTTTTAAGTTCCTGCTAATTTTGGTGCATCACTATAATTTTGAAATCTTGACTCTTTTCAGATTATAACTAATTTGAAAATCTCAACTTTTTTGAAAATTGCACCTTTATAAAAAATGTCAATTTTTTTAATATCCTTATTTTTTTGAAAAATTATATTTTTCAAAAGTCGCAAATATTAAAAATTGGGACTTTTTCGAATATCCTAAATTATTTTAAAAATTCTAAATTTTTCAAAAATCTTGACATTTTAAAAATCCAAACATTTTTAAAAATCTTGACTTTTTCAAAAATATTTACTTTTACAAAATTACGACTTTTTGAAAAATCTCATCTTTTAAAAAATCCTAACTTTTTTAAAATGTCAATTTTAAAAAATCTTGTATTTTCAAAGTTCAGATCTGTTTAAAAATCCAGACTCTTCAAAAATGTGAAAATCCCAACTCTTAAGAAAATCCTAAATTTTTCAAAATTTTCATTTTTCGAAAATCCCAATATTTTTAAATCTTGATGTTATAAAAATAACAACTTTTAGAAATTTGCAACCTTTTCAAAAGTCGTGACTTTTTGAAAATCTCAAGTTTTTAAAATCTTGACTTATTCAAAATTCACAAAATCTTGTCATTTTTAAAATTCCAACTTTCTCAAAAAAATTGGCTTTTTTGAAATCCCAAACTTTTTATAACCCTGACTTTTTGAAAATCTCAACTTTTTCAAAACCCTAAAAAAATTTTAAAGTCAATTTTTATAGAAATATGAAATTCTAAGATTTTTTTAAATTGTAAATTCTTTAAAATCCTATTTTTTTTGAAATTCACAACTTTTAGGAAAATAATGACTTTTTCAAAAATCATGACATATTACAAAAATCTAGAATTTCTAGAAAATCTAAATTATTCAAACTCCCGACTTTTTTTGAAAATCCTTATATTGAAACCGATATCTTGAGCACAAGTTATGACCTTTTCTAGTTCAAGATAATTTTGACGCCTCACTACATTATTCAAATTTAGACTCTTTTGAGATTATAACTTTTTCGAAAATCCCAACTTTTTAACAATTCCTAAATTTTCTAAAATCTAAAATTTATCGAAAATGCTGACATTTTTGAAAATCCTTACTTTTTTAAAAAATTATGTTTTTTCAAAAATCGTAAATATAAAAAATTGGAACTTTTTCGAATATCCTGACTAATTAAAAAATCCTAACTTTTAAAAAAATCTTGAATCTTTAAAAATCCCAACATTTTTCCAAAATCTTGACTTTTTTTAAAATCCCAAGTTTTCAAAAATCCTAAATCTTTCGAAAATATTCACTTTTAAAAAATCACGACTTTTTGGAAAATCTCAATTTTTAAAAATCCCGTCTTTTCAAAAATCCTACCTTTTTTGAAATGTAACATTTTTCAAAAATCTTGATTTTTTAAAATACCTAGACTCTTCACAAATCCTGACTCTTCAAAAATGTGAAAATCCCAACTCTTTCCAAAATCCTGAATTTTTCAAAATATTCATTTTTCAAAAACCCTAACTTGTTTGAAAATATGAAGATTTTAAAAGTTCCAAAATTCTTTAAATTTTGATGTTTTCAAAAATAACAACTTTTTTTAACTTGTAACTTTTTCAAAAGTCATGACTTTTTTTAAAATCTCAAGTTTTTCAAAATCCTGACTTTTTTTCAAAAATCTAAAGTTTTTCAAAATACCAAATTTTTCCAAATCTAACTATTTTAAGGTTTCTAAGTTGAAGATTTAGGGTTAAGGGGATTTAGGTTTTTGGGCTAAAGATTTTGGGTTTAGGGTTTAGTGTTTAGGATTTAGGGATTAGGTCTCAAGGCTCATGGTTGAGGTTTAGGGTTTAGGGTTAGGATTTAGGGCTCAGGTTTTAGGGTTTGGGGTTCGAGGTTTACGGTTGAGGGTTTTACATTTAGGGTGTAGGGCCCATGGTTTAGGATTGAGGGTTTAGAATTTGGATTTAACATTTAGGGTTTGAGGGTTTAAGACACAAAATTTAGGGTTTAGCAGCAATTAGAGCTTAAGGTTTAGGGTTTATAGGGTATAAGGCACAAAGTTTAGGGTTTAAGCCATAGGGGTCAGGATTTAGGGTTTAGGTCATGGTGTTCATGGTTAAGAGTGTATGGCTTAGGGTTTGAGGTTTGGGGTTATGAGTTTAGGTTTTTGGCTTAATACTCACAGTTTAAGGTATAGGGTTTAGGGTTAGGCCTAAGGTTTTAGGGTTCATGGTTCATAGTTTAGGGTTTATGGCTCAGGGTTAGTGTTTATGGTTTAAGGTTTGAGATTTAGGATTTACAGATTAGGGTTCAGGGTTCGGGGTTAATGGTTTAGGGTTGTGGTTCACTGTTCAGGGATCAAGGTTTAGGGTTTAAAAATTAGGTTTTCATGTTTAGTGTTTTGGGGTTTAGGGTTAGGATTCGGGGATAATGTTTTAGGGTTTGGGGTTCTAGGTTTACGGTTGAGGTTTTACATTTAGGGTTTAAGGCTCATTGTTTATGGTTAAGAGTTTAGTATTTAGGATTTAGCATTTTAAGGGTTTTAGTGTTTGAGAATCAAATTCCAGTTTAGGGTTTATAGGGTATAGGGCTCGAGTTTAGGGTTTATGGCATAGGGGTCGGGGTTTAGAGTTTAAGTCTCGGTGTTCATGGTTGAGGTTCCATGGCTCAGGGTTCGTGGGTTCGAATTATGAGTTTAGGGTTTAGGATTTAGGTCTCTAGCTAGAGGTTTAGGGTTTAGGATTTCGGCTTAGGGATCAGGGTTCTAGGTATAAGGTTTAGGTAGGGTTAGGCCTAAGGCTTTAGGGTTCAATTTTTAGGGTTTAGGGTTCATTGTTTAGGGTTTAGGGCATATGGTATAGGGTTTATGGTTCATAGTTTGGGGTTTAGAGTTAAGGTTTTATGATTTAGGGATTTTGGTTTATGGTTTAGTGCTTAGGGTTTATTGTTTAGGATTTAATTTTAAGGGTTTATGGTTTATGTAGTGCCCACTTCCATTCGAAGCTTTTTATCTTGATTATGGCACTTCGCTAACTATATTACGTACATTATTATATAGACGTTGACATGCTATTTCACATGATTATCTATATATACACACACTCATATATATACATACATACATACATATATAAATATACACACACACACACACATGTGTGTGTGTGTAATTAGACATGTGATATTTGGATATATCGAGTAGACCGATAAAATTGAAGTTAAAATAGATGATTATATAGTTCTTGATGAAATTGTAAGTGATATTGTTGATTATATGGATGTTATTGTGATATATATATATATATATTGATAATTTTGATATTATATTATATTCATTTGGATGTTCGATATGGCCACAAGGCCGAAGGGGTATTTGTATTATGCAAGTTAAAAATATCACAACAAACATCGGGGATTGGAGACCAACCACATTTGAATTCTAAATGAATTCAACGAGGTTACCATGTCACTTGTATTGTTCGTGTGTGTGAGTTTGATTGTTAGGGATTCTCATGGGGGATCACCTTTAAACACAACCAAGGGTCATGTGTATTTATTTAATGATGTTTTTATGTGTTTAATAAGTGATGTGTGTCCCCCTTTCATTATTTATTAATCATGGTAAATTAATGTGAGTAAACATGTTGTTAAAATTAATTAATCAAATTAGGACATAAGAAATTAAGTATTAGATATGTGTAAGAGATGTTGTGTAAGTCGATTTTGGAGTATGAAACACTCCACCTCTTTTTAAAATTCAAATTTGTTCTGGAGGCTGATTTTAGAGGCTTGTGGGATAAGTTAAACGTATCCCATACCTTTTAAATTTACATGACAACCTTACCTATGGTTGGAGAGCTTAAATCTAGTGTCCATTATGTATTTTTGTAAGTCAAGTTATATGTTTTAATTGCACTTTCTTACATGCTTTCAATTTTAGTCCTTATGAGGTGTGGGTTGCATTTGATTGTGTAAGTAAAACTATCATTTATTAACCCACTTATTTATTATGCCTTGGAGTTTGAAGTTGAATTATGAGTTAGAGTTGAGGATGAGTGATGTGGCATCCCATAGGATCCACCTCATTCTCTTCTCTTTCCTCTTCTTTATATTTGAATTCATTAGCTTATATTTGGGGTTAATGCACCTGCATTGCTTCATTTTGGGCAAGTTCTTTTGGTTTTGGGAGATCTTACAATTTTTGGAGAAAGTTGGAGATTGTTGAATGCTTGTGGATTATTGATCTTGAACTGTTTTACATTGGAAAGTTTGTTGTTTGGAATTTTCGAAGAAACTCCATCATGGAGAGGTAGGAGCTTCACTCTTTAAAATAATCTTCTCTTATTTATGCATATGTAAATGTTGTGAATGTTTTGATATTACTTTTTGGCTGGTTGGGTAGATGGCCTAGGTATGGGGATTCTTGTGGGGAGGAATAAGTGTTTTGGGGATGTATAAGTGTTGAGAGAATTGAGATTTGGGTTCCACCTTACAAAGAAATAGCTTACATTTCTTTACTCATTATGGGGTGCCATAAGAGATTGGGGAGGAATAAGAAAATATGAGAAATAAGGGGTACTTGGAGGAGGCATAAGGGCATTTCAAGGATTTTGATAGTTTGCTTTCGGTGGTGATACCCATTTCCCCTTTGGGGGCATAAGTAACTTCCCCAATAGTTCTTACTCCTTTTGCTTGCATGATGAATCTTGAGTTTTTTTTGTTGTTTTCATGTGGTTGAAAACTATATTATATTTTGGACTTTGTGTTGAATGTGAAAGATTGCTTGTGTTGTGGAATCTGTTGTTGCCACGAGTTGAAAAACATTTCTTATTGCAATGTGGTTAGGGCTCGGGGGCCAATGAAGAAGGATGGTTTCTCCTTTTTCATTGAATGTCTAGGTTGGGTGGAGAGTGTTGTCTTTCCCTGTTTTGTTGTGACCAAATTGGAGAATGATGGAAATTCAAAATGTTGTTCGGAACTGAGAAAGAAGGCAGTATGCCAGTCCTTGTTGAGATCATTTCTTAATGTAACCTTTTACCACTTGAAGTGGATGATCTTGTATATTATTTTTGATGGAAAAATGGTCTGTATGGGTTATGAAAGTTGTAAATTTATTTGTGAAAGAGATATACTCTGTTCTCTATTTTTGAATAAATGTGTAAGAAATTGTATTATGTATATTGCAATTGAGGGAGAAAAAAAATTCTGACAGTGCGTTGTGAAACTACTTTTGTAAAACATTTCCCCACTTTATGTGGATGACAATTTAATATAAATTTTGTGCTGAAGAATTTACTATGTTTTGGAAAAGAAATCCCCTTTAAATGTGAAAGAATATACTCTGTATTCTGTTGTAAAAAGGACTGTAATGAGAAAGAGTTGTGATTGTAAAGTTTTATTTGATTTATGTAAATAGAAGTGGTTACTTTGTTCAAATGATATTGCTTTCATTAGAAATCTAATTGTTGAATGTAATTTGAAATCTCTGTTGGAAAGATGAAAAAGTGAATGAAGAAATATGCTCTTTTTTTCGAGATATGAAATTTTTGAAAATCAAAATTGTAATTTGGCATTTTTATACTTTCATTTGAATCAACTTAATGAGTTAGATTGGATTTGGAATGATTTCTCATACTCAAAATATGATAAATGGAAAATAGATTCTTTCGAGTTAGATCTCTCGTTAGATGTTTCAAAGCTGGTAAATGTTTTGTCAAAATTCACATAATGACCTTGCAGACTAGGAAAGACATTTGAAACATTAATATAAGCTAAGAAAGAACAAAATGATCCAAAAGAAACTATAATACTTAAAAAAATTCATAGAACATTTCAAAATCGGTCTCAAGCAATTTCTCACTCATTTTTTTTGGAAGATTGAATTGATCTTGAATCAAATGATTTACCTCATAAAATCTATACTAAATACTTCAAGTGAAATCCCCATTTTGTTTAACATGTTGAAAAATAATTAATGGTGGATTTGAACAAATATTTGTAAGTTAGAATACTAGTTCACTATCTAAGTGACAGAAAGATGTCTTCTCAAATTCCTAAGGTTGATGTGCAAAGAGGACGTCGAGAGCTTTCCAAAAAGTCCTCGTTTGCCAAAACCGAGTTCCCAATCCAAAGTTTATGGCCTTCTAAAGTTTTTACTTCATTTCGGGCTAAAAATATTTAATTGTCAAATTTAATTATTAAAATATTTTTGGGCAGACCCATGGAGTTTCTTGCTGCTCCGCTAATCCGCAAGCCTTCTTTTTGAATAAAAATGATCTAAGTCCAAAAGGTTAATTTAGAAATTTTTCCTATGTGACTCATGACCGGTAGTGTGAATCATTGCGGACACGTGGCTTTGTTGGGCATTAGCGGAGGTTCAGATCGATTTTAACCTTAAGTGCTTTCAAAATAAATTTAGAAAAATTTGTAAGTTTTCCCTGCATTCCCGTTAGCTCGCAGCCAATTAGGCAGCCTTTATACGTGGCTTCTTGGGCATCAGCGAGACATGGATCCTTTTAAAACCTTAACTCTTTCAAAAGATTTTTTTGGAAAAATTTCTTAATTTCTTTGCTGACTCGTTAACCCACACCAATGGTTGTCGGCGTGTGACACCTTATGGCGTCAGCAGAGGTGCGGGTTGTTTTAAACCCTTAACGCTCTTCTTGTAAAAAAAGTCTAAATTTTCTAAGTTTCCCCGCCAAATTGCCCGTTTTCCCTGTGCGAATAAGGGTGTGACACGTGGCACCCTTGGCATCGACGGAAGCGCATATCGTTTGTTCCCTTAGCACTTTTCGACAATTAAATTAAAAAAGGGGGGATTAAAAAAGCCTTAAAATTCCTTGGTGGCTAGACTTTTACGCGAGTTTGTAAATGCCGAAAAATGTCCTTTCGGGCTCACGGGGCATGGAGGCAAATCGTGCTTTTGTCCCAAAAGGGGAAAAATGCTAAAAGTTCTTCCTCGCTCTGCCGACCCACATTTGGGAAATTTTTTCTTGCCCGCCCCGCTGGTCCACTTCCTTCTCCGGGAAAAATTTTTCTCTGATGTTCAAAGGCCCGAGTTGGGAAAATTTTTCCTTCCCATGCCTGCAGGCCCGCTCTTGGGGAAAATTTTCACCCCAAGGCCCGTCGGCCCATACCTTGAGAAATATGAAGAGTTAGAAGGACTTATTTATATCAATGGAAAGGTGGGAAAATTTCCTATCTAATGGGAATGGATTTAAGAAGATTTGAATGCATTAAATATAAGAAAAATTATGTTAAATTTTTAACCGAGTTCTTAGAGTGGGTGTAAGTATGAATTTACTCTGATAATTTTAATATGTATTCTTTTCCCCACTTAATAATTAAACCTTTATCTTATCTTATATCTTGTGGAATTAAATACCTTGGGTATTTAATTGTTTTAGTCCCTTAACCCTAAAATTATAATTAGGGATTGTTTTTGCTAAAATGTCAATGTAATCAGTGATTAAATTATTCCTTAAGGAGATTTGAGCTAGGTGTGGACTTATTACACTTGTTGCCTTATAATGTGGAATTAGTAATTATTATAATTTGAAAAGCTATCAGTTGAATTTATTTGTCCTTGAGACTTTGGTCATTAACACTTTAAAGAAAAATTATTCCATAATTTTCTAAACTAAACCTAGGTTTTCACGTGTCTCAAGTGGGAGATTTTAGGTGGCGTTACGGTTTATGGTTTAGGATTTATGTTTTTGGGTTTATTTTTTGGATGTTGAGGTTGAGGGTTTAGCGTTTATGACTCGGGTTTCAAGTTTTTGGGTTTTGGGTTTGGGGGCTGCTATATTGTAAAAGTCACGATTTAAAAATATTGTGATTTTAAAACAGTTAGGATTTTGAAAAAGTTGTGAGTTTCAAAAATTCTGTATTTTCAAATATTATAAAAGTTATTAAGTCATGAATTTAAAATTTTCAAATTTTTAAAAAACTTGTTATTTTTAAATATCCATAATTTTTCTAAAGTCACAATTTAATAAAAAAAAGGTTGGAATTTTTAAAAGTAAATATTTTTAAAATGTGAGGATTTAAAAAAACTGATATTATGAACAATTGGGATTTAAAAATCTATTCAGTTTGTAATTTTTGAGAATTGTTTGAAAATTACACTTTTTTCAAAATCTTGTCTTTTTTTAAATCCCAACTTTCTCAAAATTCTTGGCTTTTCTAAAATCACTAGTTTTTGAAATCCCAACCTTTTCATAATCCTAACTTTTTTGAAAATCTCAAGTTTTTCAAAACCCTAAATTTTTGAAATTTGAACTTTTTTAGAATTATGAAATTCTATCTTTCCTAAAATTACAAATTATTTAAAATCCTCTTTTTAAAATTCATAACTTTTGTTAAAATAATGACTTTTTCAAAAATCATGACATAGTTGAAAATCATGATTTCTGGAAAATCTAAATTATTAAAAATCCCGATTGTTTTTTGAAAATCTTGATATTTTAAAATAGTTGAGATTTTGAAACATGAGAGGTTTTAAAAAAATGGACTCAAACGGACACCGAGCACAAGTTATGACCTTTTCAAATTCCTTCTAATTTTGGTGCATCACTACATTTTTGAAATCTTGACTTTCTAGAGATTATAATTTTTAGAAAATCATATTTTTTTAAAATCGCAACTATTTCTAAAATCACCTGTTTTGAAAATCAAATTTTTTTCAAATCCCAAATTTTTAATGATTCTTGAATTTTCTAAAATCCCAACTTTATCAAAAATGTTGAATTTTATGAAAATTCTTACTTTTAAAAAAATTATATTTTTTCGAAAATAAAAAATATTAAAAATCGAGAACTTTTCAAATATCATGATTTATTCAAAATGTTGAATTTTTCAAAAAAATGATGTTTTAAAAATCCCAATATTTTCCAAAATCTTTACTTTTTTAAAATCCCAACTTTCGAAAAACCAAGAATTTTTTGAAAATCTTCACTTTTACAAAATCACGATATTTTTAAATCTCAATTTTTTAAAAATATTTTCTTTTTCAAAATCCTAATTTTTTTTGAAATATTCCTTTTTCAAAAAACCCAACGTGTTTGAAAATCTGAACATTTTCAAAGTCCCAACATTTTTTAAATCTTTCTTTTAAAAAAAACAAATTTATTTAAAATTATAAGTTTTTCAAAAGTTGTGACTTTTTGAAAATCTCAATTTTTTTAAATCTTGACTTTTAAAAATCCCAATTTTTTTAAAATATCAATTTTTACAAATCTAAATATTTTAAGGTTTCTAGGTTGAGGGTTAAGTGCTCAAAGGATTTAGTGTTTAGGGTTTAGGGATTAAGGCTCAGATTTCAGGGTTGAGGTTCAGGGTTCGGGGATGAAGGTTTAGGGTTTAAGAATTAGGTTTTAGGGTTTAGTGTTTGGGGTTTGAGATTTACGGTTGAGGGTTTTCCATTTAGGGTTTAGGGCTCATGGTTTATGATAAAGGGTTTAGTATTTAGGATTTTGCATTGAGGGTTTTAGGATTTACAAGTCAGAATTTAGGGTTTAGGAGTAATTAGAGCTTAAAGTTTAGGATTTATATGGTATAAGGCTAAGAATTTAGGGTTTAAGGGATAGGGGTCAGGGTTTAGATTTTAGGTCTCAGTGTTCAAGGTTAATGGTCCATGGCTTAGGATTTAAGGTTTGGGGTTATGAGTTTAGAGTTTAGGGTTTAGGTCTCTAGTGAAAGGTTTGGGGTTTAGGGTTTTTGCTTAGGGCTCATGGTTCAAGGAATAGGGTTTAGGGTTAGGCCTAAGGCTTTAGGGTTAACTTTTTAGGGTTTAGTGTTTGAGGCTAAGGGTTAGGGGTTAGGGGTTTTGGGTTTATTCATGACATATTCAAAAATCTAGAATTTATGGAAAATCTAAATTATTTAAAATCTTGTTTTTTTTTGAAAATCTTGATATTTTAAAAAAGTTGAGAGTTTTGAAACAAGTTATCAAATTTTAAAGTTTTTGTTATTTTTGGCGCATTACATTTTTTAAATCTTGACTTTTTTGAAAATCCCATCTTTTTTTGAAAATTGCAACTATTTAAAAAATCATGACGTTTTGAAAATAAATCTTTTTTAGAAATGTCAACTTTATAAAAATTCTGAATTTTTTGAAAATCGTTTTTTTATGCTTCACGGCTTAGGGATCGAGTTTAGGTTTTATTGTTTAAGGTTTGGGGTTTAGAGTTTAGGTTTTTGATCTAGGGATTTGGGTTTAGAATTCAGTTATGAGGGTTTATGGTTTATGGTTTAGGATTTAGGGTTTTGTGCTTAGTGTGATTTTTTAAAAATTAATTTTTGAAAAATTCACGATTTTATAAAAAGTTGGAATTTTGAAAAAGTAAATATTTTGAAAATGTTAGGATTTTTAAAAATTAGGATATTCAAAACAGTTTGGATTTAAAAATCTCTTCAGTTTTGTAATTCCCAATTTATTTGAAAATTGCACCTTTTTCAAAATCTTGTCTTTTTTGAAAATCCCAACTTTCTCAAAATTCTTGGCTTTTTCAAAATGATGACTTTTCTAAAATCCCAATTGTTATTTGAAATCCCAACCTTTTCATTATCTTGACTTTTAAAAATCTCAAGGTTTCAAAACCTTAATTTTTTTGAAATTCGAACCTTTTAGAATTATGAAATTTTATCTTTTTCTAAAATTGAAAATTCTATAAAATTTTTTTTTTTTAAAATTTACAAATTTTTGGAAAATAATTACTTTTTCAAAAGTCATGACATATTCAAAAACATAAAATTCCTATAAAATCTTAAATATTCAAACTTTTGACTTTTTTCAAAATCGTGATATTTTAAAAAAGTTGAGATTTTTGAAACATGTTGTGTAAAAAAATTGACTCAAACAGACACACACTGAACACAAGTTATGATCTTTTTAAAATCCCAACTTGTTTGAAATTCTGAACAATTTAAAAGTCCCAACATTTTTAAAATATTCATGTTTTCAAAAACAACAACTTTGTTTAAAATTGCAACTTTTTCAAAAGTTGTGACTTTTTAAAATCTCAAGCTTTTTAAAATCTTGGCTTTTTCAAAATCATGACTTTTTTGAAATCCCAATTTTTTTCGAAATCTCAACTTTTTGAAAACCGTAAGTTTTTGTAAATAAGAACTTTTCTAGAAATATGAAATTCTATATTTTTAAAATTGAAAATTCTTTAAAATCCTAATTTTTTAAATTCACAACATTTTGGAAAATAATGAATTTTTCAAAAATCATGACATATTAAAAATGCATAATTTTCTAAGATATACATTATTCAAACTCCCAATTTTTTTCTTAAAATAATGATATTTTAAAAAAGTTGAGATTTTTGAAATATGTGGTTTAAAAAACAAAGACTCAAACAGACACCTAGAGCACAAGTTATGACGTTTTCAATTTCCTGCTAATTTTGACGCATCACTATAGATTTGAAATCTTGACTTTTTGAGATTATAATTTTTCAAAATCCCAACTATTTCAAAATTGTGACGTTTTCTAAAATATAAAACTGTTTTTGAACTCTCAACTTTATAAAAGTGCCGACTTTTTAAAAAATCCTTCGCTTTTTTAACAAATTTTATATTTTTGAAAATGCAAATATTAAAAATCAAGAATTCTTCCAATATCCCGACTTAATAAAATATCCTGACTTTTTATAAAAATTGATGTTTTAAAAATCCCAAAATCTCCAAAATCAAGACTTTCTTTAAAATCTTTGGTTTTTTGAAAATCTTCACTTTTACAAAATCATGACTTTTTTAAAATCTCAAATTTTTTTGGAAAAACTGTCTTTTATAAAATCGTAAGTTTTTTTGAAAATGGCAAGTTTTTAAAAATCTCAAGTTTTTCCAAAATACTGAGACTCTATAAATAATCTCGACTCTTTAAAAATGTGAAAAATCTTAACTCTTTCGAAAATCGCAACTTTTCAAAAATCATGACTTTTTCGAAATATACATTTTCTAAAACCCTAACTTGTTTGAAAATTTGAACATTTTCAAAGTCCCGACATTTTAAAAATCTTGATGTTTTCAAAAATAACAACTTTGTTTAAAATTGCAACTTTTTCAAAAGTCGTGACTTTTTGAAAATCTCAAGTTTTTGAAAATCCCAAATTTTTCAAAATCTTGAGCTTTTGAAAAGCCCAAGTTTTTTAAAATACCAATTTTTTCCAAATCTAACTATTTTAAGGTTTCTAGGTTGACGGGTTAGGGCTCACGAGATTTAGTGTTTAGGGTTTAGGTTTTTGGGCTCAAGATTCATGGTTTAGGGATTAAGGTTTTAGGGTTAGGATCTAGGGCTGAGGTTTTTGTGTTTAGGGTTCGAGGTTTACGGTTGAGTTTTTTGCATTTAGGATTTAAGGCTCATGGTTTACACGATTGAGGGTTTAATATTTAGGATTTAACATTTAGGGTTTAAGGTTTAGGTTTTAGATTTCATGGTTAAGGGTCAATGGCTCATGGTTCGAGGTTATGAATTTATGGTTTAGGGTTTAGGGTAAGGCCTAAGGATTTTGGGTTCACTATTTAGGGTTTGACAGATTAAGGCTCTGTGGTTAGGGGTTTATGGTTTAGGGCTTAGGTTTTAGGGTTTAGGCTTCATGGCTTAGGAATTAGGGTTTAGGGTTTATGGTTTAAGGTTAGGGTTTAGAGTTTAGGATTTACGATTTATGATTTTTTTTTATTGTTTATGGCTGAGGCTTTAGGGTTTAGGATTCAATGTTAAGTGTTTATTATTTATGGGTTAGGATTTATATTTTGGGCTTAGTGTTTAGGATGTTGGGATTTAGGGTTTAGCATTTATGATTTAGGTTTCAAGTTTTAGGGTTTAGGGTTTGCGATTTTGAAAAATTCACAATTTCAAAAATATCCCGATTTTGAAACAATTAGGATGTCAAAAAAGTCATGATTTTCAAAATGTCTATATTTTCAAATAATTTGAAAGTGATAAAGTCATGAATTTAAAAAGTTAACAATTTTTAAATAACTCGTGATTTTTTAAAAATTCCTAATTTTCGGAAAAGTCACAATTTTTTTAAAAGATGGTATTGTGAAAAAGTAAATATTTTTAAAATGTTAGGATTTTAAAAAAAATTAGAATATTCAAAATAGTTGGAATTTAAAAATATCTTCAGTTTTATAATTCTCGACTTATTTTAAAGTTACACCTTTTTTCAAAATCATGTGTTTTTTGAAAATCCCAACTTTATCAAAATTCTTGGCTTTTTCGAAATCACGACTTTTTTCATTTCCTAATTTCTGTTCGAAATCCGAATCTTTTCATATTCATAACTATTTTAAAATCTTAAATTTTTCAAAAACATTAAATTTGATATTTTTAGAATTATGAAATTCTATCTTTTCTAAATGCAAGTTCTTTAAAATCCTTTTTTTTTTTTAAATTCACAACTTTTTGAAAATAATGACTTTTTCAAAAATCATGATATATTCAAAATTCAGAAATTTCAGGAAAATCTAAATTATTTTTGCCCCGACTTTTTCTTGAAAATCCTAATATTTTAAAAAAATGAGATTTTTGAAACATGTGGTTTAAAAAAAAGGACTCAAACGGACACCTAGAGCACAAGTAATGACCTTTTCAAGTTCCTGCTAATTTTGGCGCATCATTATATTTTTGAAATCTTGACTCTTTTGAGATTATAACTTTTTCAAAAATCGCAACGTTTTCAAAAATCCCAAATTTTTAAAAATTCTTGAATTTTCTAAAATCTCAACTTTATCAAAAATGCCAATTTTTAAAATAAACCTTATTTATTAAAAAATTATATTTTTTTGAAAGTCACAAATATTAAAAATTGGAACTTTTTCAAATATCCCGACTTATTTTAAAAATATTGACTTTGACAAAAATCTCGACGTTTTAAAAATCCAAACATTTTCCAAAATCTTGACTTTTTTGAAAATCTGATTTTTCAAAATCTTGATTTTTTCAACAATCTTCACTTTTACAAAATCGTGACTTTTTGAAAATATCATCTTTTCAAAAATCCTAACTTTTTTGAAAATGTCGATTTATTAAAAAATCTCACTGCTTTCAAAAATCTAGACTCTTTAAAAATCTTAATTGTTTAAAAATATGAAAATCCCAACTCTTTAGAAAATCCTAACTTTTCAAAAACCCCAACTTATTTTAAAATTTGAACATTTTCAAAGTGCCAACATTTTTAAATCTTGATGTTTTCAAAAATTACAACTTTGTTTAAAATGGTAACCTTTTCAAAAGTCGCAACTTTTTTGAAAATCTCAAGTTTTTTAAAATCATGTCTTTTTCAAAATTCTTGACATTTTGAAAATTTCAAGTTTTGTAAAAATACCAACTTTTTCCAAATCTAACTATTTTAAGGTTTCTAGGTTTAGGGCTCATGTTATTTAGTGTTTAGGGTTTAGGTTTTGGGCCCAGAATCGAGGTTCATTGTTTAGTGTTTAGGGTTTAGGGATTAGGGTTCAACACTTAGGGTTTAAGGTTAGGATTTAGGGCTCATTGTTTAGGTTTTGGGGTTCGAGGTTTATGGTTGAGGGTTTTGCATATAGGCTTTAGGGTTTAAGGCTCAGAGTTAGGGGTTTATTATGTAGGGTTTAGAATTCATGGCTTAGGGATCAAGGTTTATGGTTTATGCTTTGGGCTTTAGAGTTTTGATTTTATGATTTAGGGATTTTGGTTAATGGTTTAGGGCGAGGGTTTAGGGTTTAAGATTCAGTGTTAAGGGTTTATGGTTTATGGTTTAGGATTTAGGGTTTTGGACTCGGTGTTTAGTATGTTGGGGTTTAGGGTTTACTTTTTAGGGTTTAGGGGTCGCGATTTTGAAAAAGTCATGATTTCAAAAATATCTTGATTTTCAAAAGTTTATATTTTCAAAGATTTTGAAAATGATAAAGTAAAGAATTTTAAAAGTTCACATTTTTAAAAACCTCTTGATTTTAAAAAATTCGTAACTTCTGGAAAAGTCACGAATTTATAAAAAGTTGGAATTTTGAAAGGGTAAAGATTTTGAAAATGTTAAGATTTAAAAAAACTAGGATATTTAAAACATTTGGGATTTAAAAATCTCTTCAGTTTTTTAATTATGGACTTATTTTACAGTTAAACCTTTTTTTTAAAATCTTGTCATTTTTTAATATCCCAACTTTCTCAAAAAAATTGGCTTTTTCGAAATAACGACTTAATATCCCAACTTTCTCAAAAAAATTGGCTTTTAAAATCTTGTCATTTTTTAATATCCTAACTTATTCAAAAATCCTAAAAGTTTTAAAATTCAAATTTTTGTAGAATTATGAAATTCTATCATTTTCTAAAATTATACATTCTTTAATATCCTTTTTTTTTTTAAATTCACAACTTTTTAGAAAATAATGACTTTTTAAAAAATCATGACATATCAAAAATCAATAATTTATATAAAATCTAAATTATTCAAACTACCAACTTTTTTGAAAATCCTCATATTTAAAAAAAAAAAAATATTTTTGAAGCACGTGGTTTAAAAAATGGACGAAACGGACACCCAAAGCACAAGTTATGACCTTTTCAAGTTCCTACAAATCTTGGTATATCACCACATTTTTAAAATCTTGACTCTTTTGAGATTATAACTTTTTCAAAATCCCAAATTTTTCAAAAATCAAAACTATTTCAAAAATTAGACTTTTTGAAAATCAATTTTTTTTTAGAAATCCCAAATTTTAAAAATTTATAAATTTTCTAAAATTGCAACTTTATCAAAAATGCCAAATATTAAAAATTCATGAATTTAAAAGTTATAAAGTCATGAATTTAAATATTTCAGATTTTTTAAAAACTTGTTATTTTTTAAATATCCACAATTTTTCCTAAAGTCACAATTTAATAAAAGGTTGGAATTTTGTAAAAGTAAAGATTTTTAAAATGTTAGGATTTAAAAAACTTATATTTTAAACAATTGGGATTTAAAAATCTATTCAGTTTTGTAATTTTTGAGAATTGTTTGAAAATTACACTTTTTTTAAATCCCAAATTTCTCAAAATTCTTGTCTTTTTCAAAATCACAAGTTTTTGAAATCCTAATTTTTTCAAATCCCAACCTTTTCATAATTCTGACTTTTTAAAATCTCAAGTTTTTCAAAAACCCTAAATTTTTTTAAATTTGAACTTTTTAGAATTATGAAATTTTTTTTTCATAAAATTGCAAATTATTTAAATACCTCTTTTATAAAATTCATAACTTTTGTGAAAATAATGACTTTTTCAAAAATCATGAATTTTTGGAAAATCTGAATTATTAAAAACACTGATTGTTTTTTTAAAATCTTGATATTTGAAAAAGTTAAGATTTTTGAAACATGAGGTTTAAAAAAGAAATGGACTCAAATGGACACCTAGAGCACAAGTTATGACCTTTTCAAATTCCTGCTAATTTTGGCGCATCACTACATTTTTGAAATCTTGACTTTTTTGAGATTATAAATTTTTAGAAAATTATATTTTTGTTGAAAATCGCAACTATTTCAAAAATCACCATGTTTTCAAAAATCAAAACTTTTTCAGAAATCCCAACTTTTTAATGATTCTTGAATTTTCTAAAATCCCAACTTTATCAAAAATGCTGACTTTTATGAAAATTTTTACTTTTAAAAAAATTTATATTTTTTCAAAAATCACAAATATTAAAAATTGAGACTTTTTCAAATATCATGACTTATTCAAAAATCTTGATTTTTTCAAAAATTTGATGTCTTAAAAATCCCAACATTTTCCAAAATCTTTTCTTTTTAAAATCCCGACTTTCCAAAAATCTCAATTTTTTGAAAATCTTCACTTTTAGAAAATCACGATTTTTTAGAAAATCTCAATTTTTTATAAATCTCATCTTTTTGAAAATCCTAATTTTTTTGAAATATTCCTTTTAAAAAAACCCAACTTGTTTGAAAATCTGAACATTTTCAAAGTCCCAACATGTTTTAAGTCTTTCATTTAAAAAAAAACAACTTTGTTTAAAATTTTAAATTTTTCAAAAGTCATGACTTTTTTGAAAATCTCATTTTTTTAAAATCTTGACTTTTTCAAAATCCCACATTTTTTAAAATATCAAGTTTTTACAAATCTAAATATTTTAAGGTTTCTGGGTTAAGCGTTTAGGGTTCAAGGGATTTAGTATTTAGGGTTTAGGTTTTTAGACTCATGATTTGGGATTTAGGGTTTAGTGTTTAGGGTTTAGGGATTAGGGTTCAGGGTTTAGGGTTGAGGTTCAAGGTTCTGTGGATGAAGGTTTAGGGTTTGGGGTTCGAGATTTACGGTTGAGGGTTTTGCATTTAGGGTTTAGGGCTCATGGTTTATGATATAGGGTTTAGTATTTAGGATTTAGCATTGAGGGTTTTAAGGTTTACAAGTCAGAATTTAGGTTTTAGGAGTAATTAGAGCTTAAGGTTTAGGGTTTATATGGTATAGGGCTCGAGTTTAGGGTTTAAGGGATAGGGGTCAAGGTTTAGAGTTTAGGTATCATTGTTCATGGTTAATGGTCCATGGCTTAGGATTCGAGGTTTGGGGTTATGAGTTTAGAGTTTAGGGTTTAGGTCTTTAGTGAAAGTTTTATGGTTTAGTGTGTTTTCTTAGGGCTCATGGTTCAAGGAATAGGGTTTAGGGTTTAGGGTTAGGCCTAAGGCTTTAGGGTTAACTTTTTAGGGTTTAGTGTTTGAGGTTAAGGGTTATGGGTTAGGGGTTTGGGTTTATTCATGACATATTCAAAAATCTAGAATTTATGGAAAATCTAAATTATTGAAAATCTTGTTTTTTTCAAAAATCGTGATATTTTACAAAAGTTTAGAGTTTTTAAACAAGTTATGAAATTTTCAAGTTCCCGCTATTTTTGGCACATTACTAATTTTTGAAATCTTGACTTTTTCATATTATAACTTGTTCGAAAATCCCATCTTTTTGAAAATCGCAACTATTTCAAAATCGTGACTTTTTCAAAATACAATTTTTTAGAAATGTCAAATTTTTAAAAATTCTTGAATATTATCTAAAATAACAACTTCACCAAAAATTCTGACTTTTTGAAAATCATTTCTTTTATGCTTCACGGCTTAGGGATCGGGGTTTATGGTTTATGGTTTAAGGTTTGGGGTTTAGAGTTTAGGTTTTTGATCTAGGGATTTGGGTTTAGGGTTTATGGCTTAAGATTTTGGGTTTAGAATTCAGTTATGAGGGTTTATGGTTTAGGATTTAGGGTTTTGTGCTTAGTGTGATTTTTTTAAAATTCGTAATTTTTGAAAAATTCACAATTTTATAAAATATGGAATTTTAAAAAGTAAATCTTTTGACAATGTTAGGATTTTTAAAAACTATTATATTCAATATAGTTTGGATTTAAAAATCTCTTTAGTTTTGTAATTCTTGACTTATTTGAAAATTACACCTTTTTTCCAAATCTTATCTTTTTCGAAAATCCCAAATTTCTCAAAATTCTTGGATTTTTTGAAATGATGACTTTTTTGATATCCCAATTTTTATTTGAAATCCCAACCTTTTCATAAGCTTGACTTTTTTAAAAATCTCAAGTTTTTCAAAAACCCTATTTTTTAAAAATTCAAACATTTTAGAATTATGAAATTCTATCTTTTTCTAAAATTGAAAATTCTATAAAATTCTATTTTTTTAAAATTCACAACTTTTTGGAAAATAATGACTTTTTCATAAGTCATGACATATTCAAAAACATAGAATTTCTATAAAATCTTAAATATTCAAACTTTCGACTATTTTTTTTAAATCGTGATATTTGAAAAAAGTTTAGATTTTTGAAACATGTGGTCTAAAAAAACGGACTCAAACAGACACATGGAACACAAGTTATGACCTTTTTAAAATCCCAAATTGTTTGAAAATCTGAACAATTTAAAAGTCCCAACATTTTTAAATATTAATGTTTTCAAAAATTGCAACTTTTTCAAAAGTTGTGACTTTTTCAAAATCTTGACTTTTTTAATATCTTGACTTTTTGAAAATCCCAACTTTCTCAAAATTCTTGTCTTTTTCAATATCATGACCTTTTTGAAATCCCAATTTTTATTTGAAATCTCAACCTTTTCAAAATCCTGACTTTTTTGAAAATCTCAACTTTTTCGAAAACCGTAAGTTTTTATAAATAATAACTTTTTTAGAAATATGATATTCTATCTTTTTCTAAAATTTAAAATTCTTTAAAATCCTAATTTTTTTAAATTCACAACATTTTCGAAAATAATGAATTTTTCAAAAATCGTGACATATTCAAAAATGCATAATTTTTGGAAGATATAAATTATTCAAATTCCTGAATTTTTCTTAAAATAATGATATTTTTAAAAAGTTGAGATTTTTGAAATATGTGGTTTAAAGAAACTCAGACTCAAACAGACACCTGGAGCAATACTTTTGTTTTCTTGCTAATTTTGGTGCATCACTACACTTTTGAAATCTTGACTTATTGAGATTATAATTTTTTCGAAAATCCCAACCTTTTCAAAAATCCCAAATTTTTCAAAAATTCGCAATTATTTAAAAAATATTGACGTTTTCTAAAATCAAAATTTTTTCAGAAATCCCAACTTTTTAAAAGTTCTTGAATTTTTTACAGTCTCAACTTTATAAAAATGACAAATTTTTAAAAAATCCTTCATTTTTTAACAAATTTTATATTTTTGAAAATGCAAATATTAAAAATCTGGAATTTTTCGAATATCCTAACTTAATCAAAACATTCTCCAAAATCATGACATTTTTGAAAATCTTCACTTATACAAAATCACGACTTTTTTGAAAATCTCAATTTTTTTTTAAAAACCTCGTCTTTTATAAAATCCTAGGTTTTTATGAAAAGTCAAGTTTTAAAAATCTTGACTTTTTCCAAAATACGACTCTATAAATAATCTCCACTCTTTAAAAATACGAAAGGCTTCACTCTTTTGAAAATCCCAACTTTTCAAAAATCATGACTTTTTTGAAATATTCATTTTTTGAAAACCCCAACTTGTTTGAAAATTTGAACATTTTCAAAGTGCCAACATTTTAAAATTCTTGATGTTAATAGAAATAACAACTTTGTTTAAAATTGTAACTTTTTCAAAAGTCGTGACTTTTTTGAAAAACTCATGTTTTTGAAAATTCTGACTTTTTCAAAAATCTTGAGCTTTTGAAAAGCCCAAGTTTTTCAAAATACAATTTTTTTCCAAATCTAAGTAATTTAAGGTTCTTAGGTTGACGTGTTAGGGCTCACGGGATTTAGTGTTTAGGGTTTAGGTTTTTGGGCTCAAGATTCAAGGTTTAGGAATTAGGACTCAAGGTTCGGGGTTTAGGGTTCAGAGATTAAGGTTTAGGGCTTAAAAATTAGATTTTAGTGTTTAGGGTTTTGGGATTTAGGGTTTTGGGTTAGGATCTAGGGCTCAGGTTTTAGTGTTTGGGGTTTGAGGTTTACGGTTGAGGGTTTTGCATTTAGGATTTAAGGCTTATTGTTTACAATTGACGGTTTAGTATTTAGGATTTAACATTTAGGGTTTAGGGTTTAAGGCTCGGGGTTAGGGGTTTAAAGTTTGGGGTTTATCACTTAGGTTTTAGGGTTTAGTCTTCATGGCTTAGGAATCAGGGTTTAGGGTTTAGAGTTTAGGATTTATTATTTACGATTTTTGTTTTATTGTTTATGGCTGAGGCTTTAGGGTTTAGGATTCAATATTAAGCTTTTATTATTTATGGTTTAGGATTTAGGTTTTGGACTTAGTGTTTAGGATGTTGACGTTTTGGGTTTACCAGTTATGATTTAGGTTTCAAGTTTTAGGGTTTAGGGTTTGTGATTTTGAAAAAGTCACGATTTCAAAAATATCCTGATTTTGAAACAATTAGGATGTCAAATAAGTCATGATTTTTAAAATGTCTGTATTTTCAAATACTTTGAAAGTGATAAGTTCATGAATTTAAAAAGTTCACAATTTTTAAAAAACTCCTGATTTTTAAAAATTCCTAATTTTCGGTAAAGTTGTAATTTTTTTAAAAGTTGGTATTGTGAAAAAGTAAAGATTTTTAAAATGTTAGGATTTTTTTAAAAATTAGGATATTCAAAACAATTGGGATTTAAAAATATCTTCAGTTTTATAATTATCGATTTATTTTAAAGTTACACCTTTTTTCAAAATCATGTGTTTTTTGAAAATCCCAACTTTCTCAAAATTCTTGGCTTTTTTGAAATCACAACTTTTTTGATTTCCCAATTTTTGTTCGAAATCCCAATCTTTTCATAATCCAAACTTTTTTGAAAATCATAACTTTTTCAAAAACACTAAATTTTTTTAAATTTGAATTTTTTTAGAATTATGAAATTCTATCTTTTTCTAAAATTTCAAATTCTTTAAAATCCTATTTTTTAAAATTCACAACTTTTTGGAAAATAATGAGTTTTTCAAAAATGATGATATATTCAAAATTCCAAAATTTCAGGAAAATCTAAATTATTTATGCCCCGACTTTTCTTGAAAATCCTGATATTTTAAAAAAATTGAAATTTTTGAAACATGTGGTTTAAAAAAAAGGACTCAAACGGACACCCGGAGCACAAGATGTTGTAGTCACAAATGCTGAGGGGGGGTGCTGTTTGCCGTGTTTGACCAAGTGAAAGAATGAGACAGCTCTCATGGAATATTTCTATTTCAGCGTACAGAAGACACGGATTTTCCCTCTTAAGGATCTACATAAAATAGATTTTTTGAAAAGGCTTTAGAATCTTTCAACCAAATGCAAATAGCAGGAGTAAAGCTAAATTTAACAACCTTTGCCAGCATTCTCACTGCCTGTGCAAAATAGAGCTCTTGAAACAGAGTATGGACGTCCATCAAAGCATTATGGAGAAGGGATTTCTTTTGTGTGTTTTAGTTGCAAGTGCCCTGACAGATACATATGCAAAATGTGGAGGCATGCGAGCTGTTCGACAATGCCTGAAAGAAATGTGCTTCATGGACTGCAATGATGGCAGGATGTGCAAAAATAAAAAAATGAGTTTGTTGAAAAGGCCTTGGAAACTTTCAAGCAAATGCAATTGGTACATGTAAAGCCAGACTCCACAACCTTTTTCCAGCATCCTCCCACCTCTGTTAAAATGGGAGCTTTTGAGCAGGCCTCAGACAACCGTCATAGCATAATGGTAGAGGATTTTTAGTTGCAAATGTGCTAGTAAACAAGTATGCAAATTACGGAAGCTTACACAAGGCAAGTCAACTGTTTGACAAAACACCTCAAAGAAATGTTGTCTCATGGAATGCCAAGATTGCAAGATATGCACATAATGGATATGTTTAAAAGGTTTTAGAAACGCACAAGCAACTAACTCTGTTGGAAAACTTCAAGTGATCGGGAAGTTGGTGTGACATGGTGGAGGTTAGATCTAGATTCGTGAACTGGTTGACGAAGTGCCAAGCGAGATAATGAACCAAAGTCGCGGGTTTGACCGACTCCGTCCCTTCCAAGAATGGTTCACCTTCCCTCATCTTTCATAAGTCTCATATTTTAGTTTTTGTTTACAATTTAAAATAATTTTAAAATATCAAGATCTTAATATAGTTAATTGTTTATTTCAATTCGTGTAAAAACAATGAAATATCATGTCATAAATCTTGATGTCAAAATAACTCGTTACGTTAAAACATGAACATCCACCCTCATTATGAGGTGATTTAGAAAGCTTCCTACCTAGTTAGATCGCTACAATTTTGGTATATTGACAAGATGAGTTTGACTTCCCAGTAATATTGTTGACCTTGTTCCTGTTTAAATAGTTAATTTTTACATTTTTCAGAGACTCTTTTAGTACCCTTCATAACTCTAAAAATGAGATGTTAAGCTTTATTCGTGTACCTTGTTATGTGGGGAGTCACCTTGACCTCTGGTTTGACCCCGAATGGACATATGTGACCTTTTTGGTGCTCTTATAGGAGCCTTGTTACACTGGGTTACAGCAGTAAAAACCGTTAAATCTATAAAGTTGGCTTTCGTTTTGAACCACCATTCGAAATCTGGATGGAGAAATTATTTCCCGCCTTCACAAACCTCTAGTGTTTATACTAGACAATTTCATGGAACATTTAGCTTAGATAAAAGCACTCTTCTGGATATTTTGGCAAAGCCATATTGTAGAGCCTCCGGCCACGGTTGTAGTCAAACTGGACCAATTTCGACTTGTCATCATTTGAAAATAGTTTTCTATTTCTCAGTCCCGTCGACTCTGATGAATTCTCCTCATATATGGGAACTTGTAGGAAGTGTCTCGTTGCACACTCATCCATCGAACGTCAGTTATGGAAGTGGTTTTCTAGGCCCTTAAGCTAAATTTTGTTCATTTGCAACTGGGTCAACTACGACCAGTGGCCCCAAAAGACTTGCCACGAATCTGAAACCGTTCACTTTTTCCCAATTTTGTCAGTTACTTATGAATTCTTGGTATATCTAGGGACATGTTGAAATTTAATCGTGGTGTGTGTTCTCATCGAAAGATAACTTTTGAAAGTGGTTTCTTAGCCTCTGAGCCCATTTTGAACGTTTTGTAACTAGTGAAAAATTATAAAAATAAAAAAGTCTGCGGGACCTTCGTAGGATTGCCAAATCATCCTCGAAACTTTTAACACATGTAAATAATCTGTTTAAAACACTATAATGAAAACTGTTGTGTGCATAGAACTTTTGATAAAATAGTGTTTTCTCTCTCTACCCTTCTCTTTATCTCTCTGGGTTACAAAAAGAAGCAAAATGAAATGGAATAAATACATGTCTCAAGACCTTTTATTTTGATTGCAAATTATAATTTTTATCATATGTAAATGGGAAACTGAAAAATGATACTTATGTTAGGTTAGGGTGGATGCCATGCCAGCGATTTATCGCTGATATCTTGCTCACGTGGTTTTTGCAAGAGAAAAGAATGATGACGTAAAGATGTTGAGTAATTCATTGTGCATTTTTAATAATATATTGAAAGACTTATTGTTGAAATTGGTAGTATGTAAAAGTCGCTAGATTAATAAGTGCTTGAGAAATTGGTATTTCTTTCATGGATGTTATTTTGCTCCCAAAATTGTTATGGTAAAAGTGGAATACAGATGGCAAAAGGAATTGAAATTTATACTTTGTAGTGAACTTTCATTGTGTTATTATTGGTTTAATAATTGGTGTTGTGTTTCTTACCTTGAAAATTTAATAAAGGAACCTAACCACAACAATCAACCCTAGTTCAAAATTTGTATATAACTAACCTGCCTATGTTAATCCCTTAGTGTAGAAAATGGTGACCCTTCAAACAAACCTTTACACTCGATGGAACATCCTAGGTTAGGCAATTAAGATCCCAAGAGAGGGGTTTATCATCTTAGTAGGTACGTTTAGTGTCATCGACATAAACCAGACATATAGGAGCAACATAGTCAAATAAATCTTCTGCATCGAATGAATTTCTTGTGGGATCCAGATGACATCATGGAGCTAGTGGAATAGTGGTTCTATCACTTAAAATTTTGTTAAGGAATAGATCCTCTTAGCTATATGTACTATCTTTGGCTAGTGACAATAGAGTGTTTGATCTGTTACGGAGGGTTTATAGAGTGAATATGTTTTGAATCTTATTCTAATCTATAATGGAGCATAAAGCCCTAAGTGAAAAATTAGAATTAAACTAAACCCTAGTGGATTAGGATGTTAACTTGTGGGTAGAAAACTATAATTTAACTCCTTGCATATGAAATTGAGTTGAAAGATGTTGATTCTAGAGAACCTTAGAAACTGTAATCTTGTCCCTTAATCCCTTGTTATGTCATTTTATGGCATTAAGGAATAAAGAATATTTCTTATGCGGAATCATGTAATGCAAGGATATGGGATCTTCGTGAACATAAATCACTTATGTTCATGTGTAGTTTATAATGCTCCTAGCCTTGTACTTCCTTAATATGTCAGACAAAGTACTTTCATAACTCTTTTGTTTAAAACGATGGTAATAATGTGACCATAATGTGATGTAAAAGTAAGCATAGAAGAGGAAAAAAATGAGATTTGAGGGTTGGGATACTACCTCTCTTGGAGTCCTTATAACTCAATTAAATATCTATATGTGTAACTATGGTAGCAAAATAACTATTCCATGATCGAAAGATGTTCTTGGGGAAATAGCTATCTCGAATCTTTGTCTTCCTAAATCCCAAGTTTTCACCTTGACATCAAGTAAATTCACTTGTGTAGCAAGGGTAAATTTTTAAACATTAAATAAACGTTTGAGAAGCATATTCTTAACATAAGAACAAGAAAATTAAGTACTGTATATGTGATTAGAATTGTGCCAAATAAGCAAGTAAGTTAAGAAAATTTCCGTGATTCATAAAGGAAGCCAACCTATATTGGTCGAACTCAGAAATTAAATATGAATTAAACTTAAGATTTTTGTAAATGGAAAAAGGAGAAAAATATACTTACACAATAATGCTCTTAGAATGTTAATCGTAATCGAGATGCAATTAAAGAAATGGTGTGTTGTGGATTCACCCTTCTTGAAGTCATGTTTCTTGTGGTTGGGTCATTGCTAGTATTCGTTCATTAGGAAAAGTGTGGCATCGACATGCCTATGTCATTTTCATGTGTCTATGTGAGTCCATGATTTATGTGATTGTCTTATGTGAGTCGAGTTTCTGTACTCGAAGCCCTTGCTATGTTGTGTAGTGAGCAACGTAAGTCAAAAAAATTATCCTGGTATTTTACTGTTGTATTTGAGTGCGTAAAATGTTGGCACTACATATGGTATCAGAGCGGAGGTTCATGCTCTTGAACCTCTAGGGACAGATTGGAGTTGTGATGATTCTGCATGATAGTGATGGTGTTTCATGACGGTGATAAATATTGGAAGAGTAATGTGTTTTAAGAGCGATGTGATCTATGTCGTAATTTTGATAGTGTGAATACACATGATGTGTATGTCCCTTAGTGCACATTTGTTATCATGTTGATGTGCTGGGGATGGGAGTATTCTCTCTCCTTCGTGTGGATTCTATAAAGAATTCACGTGTGAATTACTGCTTGTAATGAGAGTATTGACTCTCTCCTTTTCGTGGATCCAGTGAGGAATCCGTGTGTGATGTATTTATTGCCTTGTTTTGTGTGAAAGGAATAATATTGTGAATTGCGGATTGTTGAAACATTTTAACCTTATGTGATTTGAAGATGTATTGATGTATTGCATGACAAAATTGATGTAAAGTGGATTGCAGTTTATCGTGATGTCATCAACATATTGTGATTAGGGGCATATGGTGAATGTGATGCCTAGTGTATAGTGATTGCACTATGGGTGCGGGATGTGGTAATGTGATGTATCGTAACCTGTGAAAGTAGTGATTGTGTTATACCCTGTATATATATACCATGCGTAGTATGTTATGGTTGTTATGTGTGAATTACCATTGTGTTAGTGATGTAGTTATGTGTATGTCATGGACCTTACACTAGACGCGACCCTAAGGGGATAAACTGTCACGAGTGTATGTGTGGAGAGAGGAGGTGTGGACCAGGTTTCCATAATTTTGATCCGAGTATGAGTGAGAAAGTGGAGTCTTATATAGACCGAAAACCCACTTCTATCTGTTTATTATACTTCGAACTTGCTCAGTATATTATGGGTGCACACCACCTTATGCTCAACTTATGCAACTAGAGTTCCCTGCTATTTCCTATTGGATTGTTCATTAGACAATCCTATGTAATTTTGACTATGTTGATCCTTGTGGGAGTTTGGAGTAATGATTTAGGCAGAGATGATGATAGATACATTATTTGATTTACTCATTTCTAGTTACATATATATTTTTACAAGCTGAGGCTCGATGTACGAGTGTCAGCCACTCGACGAGTACCCCTTTGGTGGCGGTATGAGGCCACATAGTGATTGTGATGTGCTATTTCCTCAATACATATTTTATTTGTAAATTGATCATTATTTTTTAGCTACAACCAATTGTTTTCCTGATTGACCTATTCTTATATTTTAGGCATTTATTTGATTGTTACATTAACATTTAGATTTTGCAGACCATGGCTAATTAGACATTTGTTTTTCTTAGTTTTAAAACTTTCTTTTCATATTTAAAAGTTTTGTAGCCTAGCCCAAGGCTTTTGAGTTTGCCACCTTGCATTTGATTAGATTGTTATGTTGGTTCTAATGTAGTAATGTGTTGGAATAGGGTCATGGGATTAACCACGGAGTGGTTGAACCTATGGACTGCTTCGTTGTATGGAGGTATGCCCCAAGGAGTTACAGATAACTAGCGGGTTGTCAAACCACGAGTTATTATGTCACTTGGTTAGGGGTGATGGGGCTCTATGTGACCTCGGCCTCATTAAAAGGAGAAAGGAGACGGCCTCTATGGTTGAGTAAATCCAAAACCCTAAATGTTAAATCCTAAATACTAAACCCTCAATCGTAAACCATGAGTCCTAAACCTTGAATACAAAACCCTCAACTATAAACCCTAAAACCTCAGCCCTAAATCCTAACCGTAATCCCTCAACCCTAAACACCAAAACCCTAAACCTTAAAAACTAATTCTTAAAACCTAAAAGTTTATCCCTGAACCTTAATCCCTAAACAAAAAATCATGAGTCCAAAAATCTAAACCCTAAACACTAAATTCAGATTTTAAAAATGTTTGGAATTTGAAAAAGTTTAGATTTTCAAACAAATTGGGGTTTTCAAAAAATGAATATTTCAAAAAAGTCAGAAATTTTGAAAAGTTGGGATTATTGAAAGAGGTGGGATTTTCACATTTTTGAATAGTCGAGATTTTTGAAGAGTCTGGATTTTTGAAAAAGTCGACATTTTCAAAAAGTTAGGATTTTTGAAAAGATGAAATTTTTAAAAATTTGAGATTTTCAAAAAAGTCAGGATTTTTGAAAAGTCATGATTTTCGAAAAAAGTCAAGATTTTGGAAAATGTTGGGATTTTTAAAATGTCAAGATTTTTCTAAAAGTTAGGATTTTTGAATAATTCAGGTTATTCAAAAATTCCCAATTTTTAATATTTGTGATTTTCAAAAAATATAATTTTTTTAAAAAGTAAGGATTTTCATAAAAGTTGAGATTTTAGAAAATTTAGGAATTTCATAAAAAGTTTTGATTATTGAAAACGTCGCGATTTTTGAAATAGTTTCGATTTTCAAAAAGGTTAGGATTTTCTATAGAGTTATAATCTCAAAAAAGTCAAGATTTCAAAATGTAGTGATGCGCCAAAATTAGCAGGAACATGACAAAAGATCATAACTTGTGCTCAAGGTGTCCATTTGAGTCCATTTTTTTAAACCACTTGTTTCAAAATCTCAACTTTTTGAAAATATCAATATTTTCAAAAAAAGTTGGGAGTTTAAATAATTTAGATTTTTTCTGAAATTCTAGATTTTTGAATATGTCAAGATTTTTAAAAAGTAATTATTTTCCAAAAAGTTGTGAATTTCAAAAAAATTAGGATTTCATAATTCTAGAAAACTTTGAATTTCAAAATTTTACGGTTATTGAAAAAGTTGAGATTTTCAAAAAAGTCAAGATTATGGAAAGGTTGGGATTTCGAACAAAATTTAGAATTTCAAGAAAGTCAAGAATTTTAATAAAGTTGGGATTTTCAAACAAGACTTAGGAATTACAAAACGGAAGATATTTTTAAATCCCAACTATTTTGAATATCCTATTTTTTTTAAAATCCTTACATTTTAAAAATCACTAGTTTTTAAAAATTTGAACTTTTAAATTCATGACTTTATCACTTTAAAATCTTTTAAAATACAAACTTTTTGTGAAAATCACATCTTTTTTGAAATCCTAATTGTTTCAAAATCAGAACAATTTTTAAATCATGACTTTTTCAAAATCACAACCCCTAAACACAAAACCCTAAAACATGAAACTTGAGTTGTAAATGCTAAACCGTAAACCCGAACATCCTAAACACTAAGCCCAAAACCCTAAATCCTAAACCCTTAACACTAAATGCTAAACCTTCAACCCTCACCCAAAACCATAAACCCGGATCCATAAATCATAAAACCGAAACTCTAAACCCCAAACCTTTTACCATAAACGCTAAAGCCTAAAACCCGACCCCCCTGAAGCCTAAAACCTAAACCCTAAACAATAAATCCTAAATAATGAACCCTAATCCTTAGGCCTAACCCTAAACACTAAACCTTATACCTTGAACCATGAACACTAAGCTAAAACCCTAAACCCTAAACCTTTAGCTAGAGAGCTAACCCGTAAATCCTAAACTCATAACCTGAACCTCGAACCCTTAGCCATGGACCCTCAACCATGAACACTTTGAAACCTAAACCATAAAACCCGACCCCTACGCCCTAAATTCTAAACTCTAAGCCCTATAACCTATAAATCGTAAACTTTAAGCTCTAATTGCTCATAAACCCTAAAAATTTAACTGCTAAATCCTAAATACCAAACTCTCAACCATAAACCTCGAACCCCAAACCCTAAAACTTGAGCCCTAAATACTAACCCTAAACCCTAAACCCTAAACACTAAACCCTAAAACATAATTTTAAACCCTAGACCATGATTATTGAACCCTGAACCTCAAACCTAAACCCTGAACCCCGAAACGTGAGCCCTAATCCATAAACCCTAAACCCCGAATCCTAACTTGAAAAAAATTAAATCCTTAACACTAAATCCGCTAAGCCCTAAATGCTAACCTAGAAACCTTAAATCCACTAAGATTTTTTGTTAAGATTTTTGAAAAGACAAAATTTTAAAAAATTGAGATTTTCAAAAAAGTCATGATTTTGTACAAGTGAAGATTTTCAAAAAATTTAGGATTTTTGAAAAGTCGGGATTTTCAAAAAAATCAATATTTTGGAAAATGTTGGGATTTTTAAAATTTCAAGATTTTTGAAAAGTTAGGATATTAAAAAAATATAGATTTTTAATATTTGCAATTTAAAAAAAATTATAATTTTTTTAAAAGATAAGAATATTCCAAAACAAAAGCATTTTTTATAAAGTTTATATTTTAGAAAATTCAAAAATATTTTTAAAAGTTTGCATTTCTGAAAAAGTTTTGATTTTTTAAAACATCACAATTTTTGTAATAGTTACAATTTTAAAAATGTTGGGATTTCAAAAAGTCATAAAACCTAAACTCTAAACCCTAACCTTAAACCATAAACCCTAAGCCCTCAACCCTAAACCCTAAACAATAAACTCTAAACCGTAAACCTCAAACCCCAAAACCTAAAACATGAGACCTAAATCCTAACCCTTAATCAGTAAACCCTAAAATAGTAAACACTAAAACATAATTCTTAAACCATAAACCTTAATCCCCGAACCTTGAACATCAACCCAAAATCTTGAACATTGAACCCTAAGCCCTGATCCCTGATCCCTAATCCCTAAACTGTAATGCCCACTTCCCTATGACACTTCGTTGATTATCATTTTGAGTTATGCAGACTTTTGGATATGGACATGACTTATACTTACGTTGATTAACATGATGTTTTGTGAGTAGATGCATTTGGGTTATGATTAGATTTTGTTTCAGTATGATCTACACTGGCTCATGGACAGACTATTGGATACTGATATTATTTTTATATGGATATATTGCATGTGTTCTAACATTGGATTTCTTCGCCATGATAAGTAGAATGTAGTTGTTGAATTTACATTGCTATAACTTTGGATAATGATGAAATGCATAATTAAGTTGTGATTTAAACCTTGAAATAATGGATAATTGAATTACGTATAGATGTTAATAAATTTCATGCATATGGTTATTTTGGACATTTTGACATGGCCGCAAGGCCGAAGGAGGTATTTTGTATTTTGCAGGAAACACAACATGATCACAACCATGAGGGGGATAGGGAACCAAACACAACAGGATGTCGGGTGGTTACAACATTTGGTTGTAAAGGCAACTAGTGAATTGTATTGTGTTCCCTTGTTCTTTATGTGTTAAGAAAAATTTCCATGAGGGGAAAATTTTCTAATGTGACCAAGGGGGTAAGAATTTTAATTACTTGTTTTAACTTGCTTAGTAGGTGATTTCATTTGTGATGTTTTTTTTTTAAATTACTTTTGCTAAGTATGTTTAGATTAATGTAACATCTTGTTTTATTTTTTTAGGTTTTGGAGGGAATTCTAGTGGGTGTAATTAATTTTGATGGTTGGCTCCTTGAGCCTTGTGTTTTCCTCTTGTATTGAATGCTTGTTTTGAGTGTTGACCACTCCAAATCCTTTGAATCTCGAATTTGAGATTTAGGGCAATTTTGGGGGACTTGTGGGACAAGTTGAACTTGTCCCACACTTCCCAAAACCCCTTACCAACCATATCTATGGGTTGGGAATCCAAAAAGGGGATTATTTATTGTTTTGGGAAGGGAAATGTGACTTTGGAGTGCACTTGTCTTCTTTTTGCATTTAATTGTGCCTTAAGACACATGGGAAGGGATGGATGTGGAAGAGAGATGTCATTCAATCCAACCACCCATTTATTGTGTTTTGGGAGTTGAGTTGACTATGGGAGGTGGTCTTGAGGATGTGTGATGTGGCATCCTACATGGAGCCACATCACCCTCACCCTTCCCTTTTGTCTATTTATGGAAACTTCCTCTCTTGTTGAGGGGGTTGGAGGTTTTTGTTGGAGAGTTCTTTTTGTTATTTTCTTTTGGGAGAGAAAAGATTGGGGAGGAAGAAAAAGAAAGAGCTTGGACTTGCATGCTTGGGATTGTTTTGGAGGGAGCTTGGACAAAGTTCTTGGTTTAGGCTTCTCCAATGGAGAGGTAGGAAACCTTCTCCCTTTTTGCTTTCTTATTGTTGTTGTTTCTATGCTTAAATTTGTGGAAAATGTATGTTTACTTTTGTGTATTGTGAAAAATAGATAGAATGTTTAATGTGTAGTGTAGGAGAGGTCTATGGGAAAACTCATGAGCGAGGCATAAGTGTAGAATAGGATATTGTGGAGGGAGTTTGAGAGGGATGCCCATCTTGGGTAAGAATGTTCACATTCTTACCTTGTCCTTGAGGGAGCCATAAGAGGAGGGAGGCATAAGAGTATGGGAGGAAAAAGGGGTACTTGAGGGAGGCATAAGAGTCATAGGGGCTTGAGTTTTATTGTGGAGGGTTTGGATGGGCATCTCATCTCAATGGGGAGGCATAAGGAAAACTTTCCCATAGTTCCTTCTCTTGTTGGCTTGGATGAAAGCCTTGTTGTGAAAAGTATTGTGCTATTTGTGTTTCATTTTTGTTTCTTCTTTTAACCTTGAATGTTGTGAAGAAAATTGTATTGTGGAAGTAAGTGTTGTTGCATTGAGTTGGAGACCACCCTTCATTGTGTTGTGTTTGGGGCTCGGGGGTCAATGGAGAAGATTGCTTCTCTCCTCCATTGAGTTTTTGGTTGGGAGGAGAGTGTTGCCTCTCCCCCTATCTTGGTTGTGATTTGAAATACTTGGAACTTGGAGCATGGATGAAGAACACCTTGGAGCTTGTGAAGACTTCTTCCTCTTTCCTTTATATATATTATTTTGTTGTAAATTTTTATGTGAAAGAAAGTTGTATCATCTTGTTTCCATTCCAAAAATAGAGGACATTGTAATCTATATTTGCCCCAAAAGTTCACATGGTTGAATGCAAATTTTACTTGCAAGATGTTTACATTATTGAAAAGATTGTAAGGAAATAAAGAAATGATAGTATTTCTTACTCTAAAAATTATTGGAAATGTTGTTGAATTCTTTTGTGGAATGTTGGAAATAAATTACAAAGGAAAATATATTAAAATTTTGTTTGAGTACTTGAAAGTGATGTATTGGAAAGGTTGGAAAAATAGTGCATTATCTCTTGCTTTGTTGAAAAAAGGACTTAAGTTTTAGATAGTTTTGAATATGCCAATTAAGAAATCTATGAAATTTTTTTCTTTTCTTTCTTCATTTATGGATCTATTACAAAATTATTGTAAATTAATAAGGGAAAAGAAACCAACCTATTTTGAAATCCCATACAATGTTATTAAATTGTGTAGAAGGAAATTGTAATGCAAGACTTTAAACATATTTTAAACAATACTTCATATTAAAATAAGTAATAAAAGTAATGGGCTTACTATTACTAAATCGTATTAATACCATTATACTATTGATGTTCCTTTTATATTAACAAAGGATATTAATCTGAACCACAGCCGATCAAATTGTGCTAGTATACTCATAAAATCTTACATTCATACCTGATACAACAATTAAAATAACTAAATGATGATACACCTCTCTTTAACCACCGTGTAGTAAGATTATAATAAAATGCACGCAGCATGACCATGTATTTGCAAAGCAACGGTGCTCCAAGAGTATTCTGTTGTGAAACGGAACCGCCTCTGCCCTGAAACGTCCTCATTATTGCCAGGCAGACTGTTTTATAGTTTAAATTTTGTTTCTACAATGAGAAATAACCAACCCCACACCCCAAAAGATGCGTAAATACCTTGCAAATCAAATCTATGTTGGAGAAAGATAGAAAAATAAGACAAAAACACTTCATTTATATATTTTAAAAGAATGTAAAAAAAAAGAAAAAATATACAGGTGAATTACTGCAGTATTGACAGAAATAATAAATCTTAACTAATGCGCCCATCTGAACAGAATGACAAAAAGAACAATCTGCTTTGTAAACATTATGATATGAAACAGATCCACCTCTAGGAGCCTCTCTCCCGCGGACTGCACCGTGAGACAAGTAAGAGCTCAGTAGAGAATCGTGGTATTTCATTTCAACTGTCTCCTCGTGACCCTCACACTGTCACTGTCCCTTGAATCGATTTGAGGCAAAAATCTTGTAGGCGAGCTCCAATTTTGAATATACATTCGATGCTAAACAGATAACAAACATAGTTGGACAGCCTGCTAAGGTAATTCCACCTCTCCTTTAGCTTGTAACTCTGTTTTTTTACCATACCTGATTCCTCACGCAGACAGGGCCATTTGAAAGAGGTAACACGCCTACTTTTTTAGATGTAGCTACATCTTTATCCTCCACGACTTCTTTTCACCCGACTCAGGACAGTCCATGCACAGCAGGTCGACTTTGTGGTAAATAGATTTGCAAATCTAGTGTAATTAATTGGGTTGAGCGGCGGCCAAGTTATATTCTTGCAGGCAGGAGAGAGGGAGCCTTAAATTTTGTCAGTTCGTAGTTGAGCGACCTACCAACCAAAAAGATTAAAGCACAGTTTGAAATGCTTTCCCCCATTTGACTCTTATTCCTTAAATTTCAAATTGTAAATGTAGGTATAGGCGTATAGACTTAATTGAGTATAAATTTTGATTATATATATATATATATATATATATATATATATATATATATATATATATATCACTTAAATTAAAAGTATCTAATTCCTTTAGAGAGATATCTATGATCATATATTAAAAGATTTCTAAAAGTCATCAAGATAGCAATATATGTGTTATCCATGCAACATATCTCCGCAGATATATATTAAAATATATCAAAAAAAAAAATCAATAAAATCATAATACATACATTTACCCTGACACCTATACCCTCTTATAAAATGGATCATAAAGTGAAGACGGGGTCATGGTCAAATACCCTTATGAAGTCTTGTATCACCATGCTGAAACTCGAAATTATCCGCTAAGGGAGAGTCGAATACGACAAATATTGAAGTAGATCTCGAGTGTGCGGAATTGTGAAAATCATGCAGTTCTAGTATTGCATTTGGAATACACAGTAAAATATTGAAGTTTTATAATTATCCAGGTCACAAAACTTGTAGATAAAATAAACTAAACAAGGACCACTACCTTGCTTAATTTTTCAAAAAAAAATTGTCACATTTTCGGGTTACTTGGTTGTGGCGCGGCGCCATCGTCAAGAGTGTGGCGTTGCTTTACTTTCGCGGCGTTACATAAACACTACACCATAAACCTTAAACCATAAACCCTAAACTCGTAACCTTGAGCCATAAATCCTAAACCCTAAAATCTAAACTCATAACCCCGAACCTCTTACTCGTGCCATAGACCTTCAACCATGAACACCAAGACCTAAACCCTAAACACTATATAAACTATAATAAACCTTAAGCTCTAATTGCTCATAAACCCTAAATTTTAGTCTTAAACCCTAAAATCCTAAATGTTATATCCTAAATACTAAATCCTCAATCGTAAACTATGAGCCCTAAACCCTAAGTATAAAACCTAATTCTCAAACCCTAAACCTTGAGCCCGAATTCCTAAACACTAAACCCTAAACCCCTAATCTTGAGCCCAAAAACCTAAACTCTAAACACTAACTCCCCTGAGCCCTAAACCCTATACTTAGAAACATTAAAATAGTTAGATTTGGAAAAATTTGGTACTTTGAAAATTTTTGGATTTTCACAAAGTCAAGATTTTTAAAAGTCGATTTTTTAAAAAGTCACAAATTTTGAAAAATTGTTATTTTTAACAAATTTTTTATTTTTGAAAACATCAAGGCTTAAAAAATGTTGGGACTTTGAAAATTTTCAAATTTTCAAACAAGTTGGGGTTTTCAAAAATTAATATTTCAAAAAAGTCAGGATTTTTGAAAAGTTGAAATTTTCTAAATAATTGGGCTTTTTCAAATTTTTGAAGATTCAAGATTTTTAAAAACTCAAAATTTTCAAGAAATTTAGGATTTTTGAAAAGAAGGGATTAAATTTTTTTGAGATTTTCCAAAAGTGGTGATTTTGTAAAAGTGAATAATTTCATAAAAGTAAGGATTTTCGAAATGTCACGATTTTAAAAATAAACAAGATTTTTAAAATGTTTGGAATTTTAAAATGTAAATATCGTTGAATAATTCAAAAATTTGAAAAATTTCTGATTTTTTAATATTTGCGTTTTTAAAAAAATTATATTTTTTCAAAAAGTAATGATTTTGAAAAAAGTCGACATTTTTGAAAAAGTTAAGATTTTTGAATCTCAAGATTTTCAACAAAAGTCACAATTTTTGAAAAGGTTGAAATTTTAAACAAAGTTGGGACTTTGAAAATGTTCAAATTTTCAAATAAGTTGAGATTTTGGAAAAATGAATATTTCAAAAAAGTCTGGATTTTTTTAAAGTTGAGGTTTTCTAAAGAATTGGGCTCTTTCATATTTTTGAAGAGTTAGGATTTTTGAAGAGTCTCGATTTTTGTAAAACTTGAGATTTTTCAAAAACACAACATTTAAAAAAATTAGGATTTTTTAAAATACGTGATTTTTAAATAATTGAGATTTTCCAAAAGTCATGATTTTTGAAAAACTCAAGATTTTTGAATAAGTTGGGATATTTGAAAAAGTCCCAATTTTTAATATTTGTGATTTTTGTAAAATTATAATTTCTTAAAAAGGTAAGGATATTAAAAAGTCGATATTTTTGATAAATTTTAGATTTTAGAAAATTCAGGAATTATTAAAAAGCTAGGATTTCTAAAAAGTTATAATGTCTAAACTGTCAAGATTTCAAAAATGTAGTGATGTGCCAAAATAGAGAGAATTTGAAAAGGTCATAACTTGTGCTCTGGGTGTCCGTTTGAGTCTGTGTTTATTTAAACCAGTTGTTTCAAAAATATCAACTTTTTAAAAATATTTGGATTTATAAAAAAAAAGTTGGGAGTTTGAATAATTTAGATTTTCAAGTAATTCTTGATTTTTTAATATGTCATGAATTATGAAAAGTCTTTATTTTCCAAAAGATTGTGTGAATTTTTAAAAATTAGGATTTTAAAGAAATTTGCAATTTTAGAAAAAGATAGAATTTCATAATTTTAAAAAAGTTTCAATTTCAAAAAATTCAGGATTTTTGAAAACTTTGAGATTTTCAAAAAAGTCAGGATTATGAAAAGATGGGATTTCAAACAAAAATTAAATTTCAAAAATTTGTGATTTAGAAAAAGCCAAGAATTTTGAGAAAGTTGGAACTTTCGAAAAAGACAAGATTTTGAAAAAAGGTGCAATTTTCAAATAAGTCGGGAATTACAAAAATGGATAGATTTTTAAATACCAATGGTTTTGAATATCCTAATTTTTTTTTTAAATCTTAACTTTTACAAAATTACAACTTTTTAAAAAATCGTGACTTTTTCAAAAATTATGAATTTTTAAAAAATCACGAGTTTTTTTTTAAATTCTGAACTTTTTAAATTCATGACTTTATCACTTTAAAAATATTTGAAAATACAGACTTTTTGAAAATCGTCAAATTTTTTAAATCCTAACTATTTAAAAATCAAGATATATCTTAAATCGTGACTTTTCAAAATCGTTACCCCTAAACCCAAAACTATAAAACAAGAAACCCGAGTCGTAAACATTAAACCCTAAACCCCCACATCCTAAACAAGAAGCCCAAAACCCTAAATCCTAAACCATAAACAATAAAACCCTTAACACAGAATGGATTTGATTAAAAAATACACTTTTTGTTTTAATTTGGATGAAAAAATTATAAATTGTACACCAAAACATTTGCATAGGTTTTTGCAAGAAAATAAGGCACTAGTAAAATAAATTATGTATTAAAGTCTTAAACTAATAAGATTTTAGAAAGAATTATTCAGTCATCAAGGTAAAAATGAGCTTGACATCGTAGTATATTTTATTTTTGAATATTAATTTTAAAGTACGACATATTCGAGTGCGCATGTGAAATTTTGATGTTTTTCTATCAAGCACGGTTTTAATCACGCAATACACAGTCCAAACCTCTTGTTTAGAAATCCAAGCCTTCGATTGAGAATTCAAAACCCCAACAAGATGAAACGTGAGTGCGTTATAACACTCTCACATACCTTTTCCCAATGCAAAATATCTCAATTTAGTAGGGATAAAGTGGAAAAACACATAGAAAACCATAACATGAGCATGATTTGGCTTGGTAAATCCGATTTGTAATGTGACCTAGATTTTCCTTTTTCACGTTATAGTGCGACCGAGCCATAACACAAGCATGTTATAGCCAAAAATGGATCTTTTTCTACTTTTTTCCCCCCATCTTTGTGCATACGCCCAACGGTTAACTTGAACCTTAAACACTAAAACTTAAAATACCTACTATTACACGTAGTCTAGAATCCTACTTATTCAAAATACTTATCGTAGAGCTCAGTGTAGATATTTCAAGAAATCCAAGATTTTTGAAAATTTTGAAAAATTAATAAGAATAAATACTGTAGTGCTCAGAATCTAGTTTTTAAATTGCTATTTAAAAAAAAATGGTTGAGATTAAGAGGCTCAAATATGGTGTGCACACATAGTATGTCTTTTTTTGTGTAAAAAAGATAAGAACCTATTGTGTGTGTGCCCCTCATTTTTGAGTTGTGAAAAGATAAGAACCATGTACGAGATCCCACTAAATTTTCATAATTTTTGAATGAATATATAATTTTTATTAATTTTCAAAGTGTACAAATCCTCAAAATGAAATATTTGTGTGTGCCCAATAACTTTGAGAAAAATATATTTTTTTAGTTTTTTTTTTTTTTGAGTGCATGTAGAATGGAGTTGAGAAAACTTTTTTAATCAGCATGTAAAACTCCTAAATTGTGCACCAAAAAGTATGTACATGTTTTTGAAAGTAAACAAGGCACTAGTAAAAGAAATTATGGATGAAATCCTTAAACTAATCATATTTTAAAAAGAATTATATCGTCATGAAGGTAAGCAACCCCTGAGAAATGATATTATCCCTCCCTATATAGGGAAGGACTTTTCTATCATCACAATAACCTTAAAGAACGAATCTTTTTTTCCTCCTACCAACTCGATTTTGTTACCCCAGCCAACAAACATGCGTGAGCCATCTCACGGATTATATATCCGGACAACTCAAAATCTCGATAGTTAGCTCTAGGGCTTCCAGTCGTCAAACAACGTCGACGAAGACGTGTAAAAATGAGCTTTACATTGTAGTATAATTTATTTTTGAATATTGATTTTAAAGCACAATATATTAGGGTGCACATGTGAAATTTTGATGTTTTTATGTGAAACACGGTTTTAATAATTCAATACACCATCCAAAATTTTGTGTTGGAAATTCGAGCCTTTGGATTGGGTATTCCAGACCCCAACAAGGTGAAATGTGAGTGTGTTACAACACGCTCATGTTCCTATTTTCAATGCAAAATATGTCAATTATGGAAGGATAAAGTGGAAAAACACATAGAAAACCATAACACGAGCATGTTTCTTCTTAGTCAACTCGAGCTGTAACGCGACCTAGATATTCCATTATCTCGTTATAGCGCAACCAAGCAATAACCTGAGCGCGTTATGGCCAAAATGGCAAAAAAATTGATTTGTCTTCACTTTTTGGCAAGCTAAGATCTTTGAAAATTTTGACAAAGTATGTCTTTTTTTGCGTTAAAAAAAAGAACCTATTATGTCTGTGCCCCCCCATAGTTTGAGTTGCATAGTTTTTTTTTTAAATCCCTTTAGTAGAAAGTTAACTAAGACCATTTACGAGATCCCAGTAAATTTTCATAATTTTTGGATGAATATATAATTTTTTATTAATTTTCAAAGTGCACATATCCTGAAAATAATATATTTGTGCGTGCACCCCCATAACTTTTAGAAGAAAAGTCACTTTTTAGGTTTTTTTGAGTGCTTGTAGAATGGAGTTTATAAAAAACTTCTATTTTTTTAATTTGGATGAAAAAATCATAAATAGTGCATTAAAAAGTATGCATATATTTTTGTAAGAAAACAAGGTAAAAACAAACTTAGAAAGAATTAAAGTATGGATGATGTAATGTCCCCTTCTCAGACCTGATCTTTCCAGTGACCGTTGGCCTTTTTTCTGGAAACCCGAAGGCTAGTCGGAAGGTAAATTAGGGTTTCCTATTTTTGAGGATGTCTTTGCTCGGAGTTGGTGGATTCAAAGGTGGATTCTTTCTGGGTTTTCCGAAAGCTTCGCAGTGGTATGTTCATTTCGGCATTCTGAGTATTTTTTGGAATTTACTATTTTTAGTAAATTCTATTTTTGGCAGTTTCCAGTTGGGTTCAACTTGGTTGACTTCCTACTTCAGTTTGGTCTGTTGACTGGTCATTATTGGCTTCAGAGCATGATTGAAGAGTTAAGTTGATATATTTAATTAAAGGTCACGTTTTAATATTATATTCGAACGTTGACCCCTTGGCCTAGTCTATTGACTTTAAGTTGTTTTGAAAAGTGGGTTTCTTGAGGGAGGCGCCTTCATTAAGATTATTTTATTAATTTCCAAAGTCAAAGCAAGCTTAAGGTGGGCGCATTTATCAAGGTATTGAATTTAATTAAAATATCAATATTAAGCTTGAAAGGAAAAGGGCGCCATCTTGGAGAAAGGATTAGGGTTTGGATGTTGAAGTGTTTTTTAGGGTTTGGTGAAGTCAACAGGAAGTTATAAAAGGAAGACTCTGAGCATCATTCATGATCTTTTGGACTGCAATATTGTTATGTTGCCGGTTTAGCTCTGGGTTTGCTTCGAGGAATGAAGGCCTCCTAGCTCGGGCATCACTTCTTGTTTGTAAGACAACAACTAGTGGTGATTTTACTCTAGATTGTGAGTTCAGTGGATTTAGTGCTATGTAATCTGCATTTGTCTAATTAGGTTTAGATTTTACATATTAGAGTTTTCTCGGGTTCTCGCACTTTTACTTCAAAGAGATTCGATGTTTTATTCATAAATCCAAAAAAACAAAAAATTTCATGGTGGGTATTGTTTCTTTCCTTCCTTCTTGGCTAGGTGCCCATGTATGCAAGGTCAGTAGAATTTTTGGAAGACAATCTGATTTTTAAAAGCTAAATCGCCCCTGTGCTGGGCCGTACCATTCATGGTGTCTTGAAATTTGTGCATTTAATATAGCTTGCATTTTGAGTCTATTTTTGGGGGTTAGTCTGAGCGCCCTCTTGCTAATAGTGCTTTGTAATCAGTATCAGGTTATTTGAATAAGTTTTACGAGAATTTACGAGCTATTCCGTAAACTGTGTCTGCTCTGGTTATATGAAAAAATACAAAATTGTCATAACAGCTCGGAGAAAACTACATCTTAATCTGATTCGTATTGTTAGCAAGATCTCACCATTTATATTGTAAGGCGGCAAAGAGATCTTGCAAAGAACTTAGATTCTTGCTTATCATACTGTAATGCCCTTCTTACTTTCAGCAGTTGATATTGTTTTAATTTGACCTCCACCCTATGGTAGCTACTATCCCATTCTGGGTTAGCAAGCACATTCTGGGTGTTGAGTATTTCTAGCTTTCCGCATTTCTTTTCAAGCATAGTTTTCTGTAACACTCCGTCATATGGTCGCCCCTCACTCCATACTGGATTGGGTAGCACATACTTGGCGTTGAGTTCCCATTCAGCATTTAGGTAGAAGATTAGTATTCTGTAACACTCCGTCAGATGGTCGCCCCTCACTCCATATTGGATTGGGTAGCACATACTTGACGTTGAGTTCCCATTCAGCATCTAGCGTAGAAGATCCTCTGACCATATGCTCGCCATCATTGGCACCATTCTTGGTTAGAGTTGCTTTCGTACGTTTTGGTTTACCTTCTAACCTTAACGGGTACTTTGATTGTAATGTTGTAATCTGTTTTAAATAGAAAAACAAAAAAATTTGGCCCAAAATATTTCAGATGAAAGCCTTAAACTAACCAGATTTTAGAAAGAATTATATCGGATTTTCAAAAATCCTAGCTTTTTAAAAATTATAAATTTTTCAACAATCACGACATTTTCAAAAATCACTATTTTTTGAAAAATTCCTACTTTTTCAAATATCTTGAATTTTTTAAAATTCTAACTTTTTTGAAATCCCAACTTTTCTGAAAATATAAACTACTGTGAAATCTATCATTTTGGACTTTTACAAAATCCCTACTTTTTAGAAATCACAATTTTTTAAAATTTCAAAATTTTCAGAAGTCCCAACTTTTCAATAAATCACGACTTTTTCAAAATTTTGAATTTTGTAAAATACCAAATTTTTCAAAAATCTGAAATTTTTGAAATTTCAATTTTTTTCTATCTTTTTAAAAAATCTTGACTCTTCAAAAATCACGACTCTTTCAAAAATCCTGACTTTTTTAAAAATCCAATTTTTTTGTACAATCTTTACAATTTTGAAAATCCCTAACATTTAGAAAATTTTGACTTTTTTTAAAATACACATGTATTCAAAAATCACAATTGTTTTGAAAACATGATTATTCAAAATCCTAACTTTTTCAAAAATTTATATTTTTTAAACGTGAAGATTTAATAAAAGTTAGGATTTTCAAATATCCTAATTTTAGAAGAAAAGTGAGGACGTTCGAAAAATTCTAAAATTCTAAGAAATCACAAATTTTTCAAAGGTAATTTTTAAAATATCCCAAAATTTTTAAATTCGAGACCTTTTATGAGATCCAACCTCTTTTGAAAATGACAAATTTTTCAAAATCCTTAAGTTTTAAAAAATTCTAACTTTTTTAGAAATCTAAACTTTTTCGAAATACTATATTTTTAGAAATCACGATATTTTCAAAATTCCAAAATTTTCAAAAATCTTGACATATTTGAAATCTATTTTTTTTTTAAAACCACAACTTTTCAAAATCTTAAATTTTTTCAACTCTAAACATTTTTGAAATCTCGACTTTTTCAAAATCCCAATTTTTAAAAAAATCCTAACAATTTTAAAAATCCTAATTATAGCGAAAATCCAAACATCTTAGCAAAAGCCAAACTTTTTCAAAAATCCTTATTTTTTCGAAATCATAAGATTTTTAAAATCCCAACTTTTCAAAAATCTTTACTTTTTCTAAAATTTTGAGTTAAAAAAATCTCGAATCTCTCAAAATTGTGGACTTTTAAAAATACCGACGCGTTTCTCAAAAAACTGACTATTTAATAAATATCGATATCTTGTGAAATCCCAACTTCTTTAAAAATTTTGACTTTAAAAAATATCGAATCTTTCATAAATTTTGACTTTTAAAAATCCTAACTATTTAAAATATACCAAGTTTTGTGAAATCCCAACTTTCAAAAAAATATTTAGTTTTTAAAAAATCTTGACTTTTTTTAAAATTGTGATTTATTCTAAAATAAGGAATTTTTATAAAATCCTGATTATCTAAGATTCAATCTTTCTTAAAATCCCATGTTTTTCGAAAAGCCCAACTTTTTCGAAAAGTAGGTATTTTTGAATTAGTCAAGATTTTTAAAAAGATGGGATGTTATAAAAAAGTTACAAATTTGAATAGTTGGGATTTTCAAAAAATCCAAACTTTTACAAAATTTTAATTTTTAAAAATATCATGAATTTTTAAAAATCATTATTTTTGAAAAATTAATATTTTTTCAAATATCCTGAATTATTAAAAACCCCAACTTTTTAGAAATCACAATTTTTTTAAATTTCAAACTTTTCAAACATCCCATCTTTATAAAAAATCACGACTTTTTCAAAATTTGGAATTTTAGAAATCCCAACTTTTTAGAAATCTTGATTTTTTTTCGAAATTGTGAGTTTTTCAAAAATCTTTACTTTTTAGGTTTCAATTTTTTTAAAAAAATTGCAACTCTTTAAAAATCCCAATTCTTGTAAAAATCCTTACTTTTAAAAAAATCCCTTATTTTATTTAAATTTCTTACAATTTATAAAATCCCTACTATTTCAAAAATATTGACTTTTTTAGAAATACCTATTTATTCTTAAATGACAATATTTTTAAAAATCCTGCTTATTCAAAATCTTGACATTTTCGAAAGTCATATTTTCTAAATGTGAAGACTTTAAAAAGATTTTCTAAAGTGATTTTCAAATATTATTTTTTTTTTAAATTTAGGATTTTAGAAAAATACCAACTTTTTAAAAAAGCATGATTTTTATAATTATTGCAATTTTTAAAAAATTATCTAATTTTTTAAAATCACAACTTTTACAAAATACCTACTTTTTGAAAATCCTGAATTTCTCAAAATCCCTACTTGTTAAAAAATTTATACATTTTTGAAATATTGACTTTTTAAAAACCCAACTTCTTTAAAATCCTTTCTTTTAAAAACATATCGACTTTTTTTGAAAATCCCAATTTATTCTAAAATCACAATTTTTTTGTAAAATACTGATTATATAAGATTCTGACTTTCTCAAAATCCATTTTTTTCAAAAATCCAAACTCTTTCAAAAAGTTAATATTTTGTAAAAGTTGGTATTTTTTAAAAATTTGGGAGTTTAAAAAAAATTGCAAATTTGAATAGTTAGGATTTTCAAAAAATCCCAACTTTTTAAAAATTATGAATTTGTATAAAATTCTATCTTTTTAGAAAATCACGATTTTTTTAAAAATCACTTCTTTTTAATTATATTTTGAATTTTTTAAAATCCCAAATCTTACAAAATCAAAACTTTTTCGAAATACCTACTTTATTGACATCTAAACTTTTTGTAAATCCCAACATTTTTGAAAACCAAAATTCTGCGAAATCCATAATTTTTCAAAAATCTGGACTTTTAAAACAATCCCTACATTTCAGAAATCACAATTTTTTTTGAAATTTCAAAATTTTATAAAGTTCCAACTTTTAAATAAGTCAAAACTTTTCCAAAATTTGGATTTTTTTATAATAACTTTTTGAAAAATCCAAACATCTTCGAAAAGCCAAACTTTTTTTAAAATCCTGAATTTTTCAAAATTGGGAATTTTCAAAAATCGTGACTTCTTCAAAAATCCTAAATTTTTTGAAATCCCAACTTTTAAAAAAATATTGATTTTTTTTAAAATTTTGACTTTAAAAAATCTGAATCTTTCAATAATCTGGACTTTTAAAAATTCCGACCTTTTAAACAAAACTAATTATTTAAAAAATACTAACTTTTGTTAAATCCCAGATTTTAAAAATCCCAAATTTTCTTTAAAAATTTGACTTAAAAAAAATCTTGAATCTTTCATAAATTTGGACTTTTAAAAAAACCTAACCTTTTCAAAAATACTAACTATTTAAAAAATACCAAGTTTTGTGAAATCCCAACGTTTTTAAAATTTTCAATTTTTCAAAATTCCAAATTGTTATAAAATATTGACTTTTTCAAAAATCTCGACTCTTTTGAAAATCCTTATTTATTCTTAAATAAATAATATTTTTATAAAATCCTGATTATTTAAGATTCCAACTTTCTTAAAATACTAAGTTTTTGAATAAGTATTTTTTTAATTTGAATAGTCACAATTCTTTAAAACCCCAACATTTTATAAGTTTTGAATTTTTAACAAATCGTGACTTTGCGAAAAAATCATGACTTTCTTAAAATCCCAAAATTTTCAAGAAGCCCAACTTTTTTGAAAGTTCCATCTTTTAAAAATCACTTTTACAAATTTTTTGAGATTTCAAAGTTTTCAATAATTTCTACTTAAAATCCCATCTTTAAAAAATCATGGCTTTTCCTAAATTTGGAATTTTTCCCCATCTTCTTTTTTTGAAATCTTCACTTTTCAAAATTTCCTCTTCAAAATCTTTTGGAAAAATCACTACTTAAAATTTTTAAAATCTTACTATTTCTAAAATATTTTTTTTTCGAGATTCTTTTTACTCAAAAATCACAACATTTTTGAAAATCTTGATTGTTCAAAATTTGACTCTTTCAAAAAGTGTTTTTCTAATCAAAAAAATGTTGGGAATTTTTAAATATAAGAATTTTATTAAAAAAAAAGGTCAAGATTTTTTAAAAATCCCAACATTATTTAAAAATCACGACATTTTACAAAAATTGTGATTTTTTAAAAAATCTCTTATTTTTTAAAATCACGACTTTTACGAAATCCCAACTTTTTGCAAAATACTTGCTTTTTTTAAATTTGTACATTTTTGAAAATCCTAAATTTCTCAAAATCTGAACTTTTACAAAAATATTGACTTTTTACAAAATCCCTAATTTTGTTAAATCACAACATATTCAACATTCCAAAAATTATACTTTTTTTCAAATCCCTAGATTTTCGAAAATCTAGACATTTTTAAAATCCTGACATTTTTGAAATCTGAACTTTTTCAAAATCCCAACTTTTTCAAAATTATAACATTTTCAAAAATCTCAAATTTTTTTAAAATCCCAATTTATTCTAAAATCTTGATTATATAAGATTCAACTTTCTCAAATTTTTAATTCTTTTGAAAATATCAACTCTTTCAAAAAGTTGATACTCGGTAAAAGTTGGTATTTTAGAAAAAGTCGAGATTTTACAAAATTTGGGGCTTTCAAAAAAATTCATGAATTTGAAGAGTGGGGATTTTTTAAAAATCCCAACTTTTTCAAACTTATGATTTTTTCAAAAAATCACGATTTTTTTTAAAATCGCTACTTTTTCGAATATTTTTGAAATGCCAACTTATATGAAAATCAAAACTTCTGCAAAATCCAGAATTTTTTGAAAATCTGGGCTTTTAAAAAAATCACTACTTATAAGAAATCACGATTATTTTGAAATTTCTAAATTTTTGACAGTCCCAACTTTTCAATAAATCACGACTTCTTCAAAATTGAGAATTTTTTAAAATTCCAACTTTTTCAAAAATTCTGGGTTTTTCGAAATTTCAATTTTTTTGAGATCACAACTTTTTCGAATTCATGACATTTTAAAAATTCCCAACTTTTGAAAAATAATTACTTTTTAAAAAATTCTGACTCTTCAAAAATCCTGACTTTTTTGAAAATGCAATTTTTTTTACAATCCTTCAAATTTATTAAATTCGTACCTTTTTTAAAAATGACTTTTTAAAAAATACCAATTTATTCAAAAATCACAACATTTCTGAAAAACGTGATTATCCAAAATCCTTAGTTTTTCAAAAAGTGATTATTTTGAAACATCAAGATTTTAAAATAGTTGGGATTTTAAAATATCATAATTTATGAAGAGAAGTGAGGACTTTCGGAAAATTTCAAATTGATAAAAAAATCACGACTTTTTTTAAAAAATGCATTTTTTCTTAAATTTCTAATTTATTGATTATCCCATTTAAAAAAAAAATCCTAACAAGTTTAAAAACCTTGACTTTTAGATCATCATAAATTTTTCAAAAATCACAATTTTTTAAAAAATTACATCTCATTCACAAATTCAAACCTCCTCGAAAAGCCATAATTTTTCCAAAATCCCCAACTTTTGAAAATCAAGAATTTTAAAAAGTCATGACTTTTTTGAAAATCCTGAATTTTTCTAAAATCGTGATTTTTTCGAAATCCCAACCTTTTCAAAAATCTTGATTTTTCATAAAATTCTGACTTTAAAAAAATTTCAAATCTTGACTATTTAAAAATACCGACTTTTGTGAAATCCCAACGTTTTTAAAATTATGAGTTTAAAGAAATCTAGAATCTTTCATAAATCTAGAATTTTAAAAAATCTTAACTTTTAAAAAATCATGACTATTTAAAAAATATCGACTTTTGAGAAATCCCAACTTTTTGAAAATCTTGAATTTCTTAAAATCCCAACTTCTTAAAAATGTCAACTTTTTTGAAAATATTGAATTTTTAAAAAATCTTGAGTTTTTTCAAAATCCCAAATGTTTCAAAAAGTTGGTATTTTTGAATAAGTCAAGATTTTAAAAAATATGGGATATTTTAAAAAGTTGCATTTTTTAAAATCATGATTGAATAACCTAAATTTTTAAAAATCTAGAATTTTATGAAATCCTAACTTTTTTGTATATAAAACCTTTAGCAAATTCCATAATTTTCAGAAATCACGATTTTTATTAAATTTCAAACTATTTTAGAAATCCCTTCTTTTAAAAAAATCCCATCTTTATAAAATATGACGACTTTTCCTAAATTTGGAATTTTTTTAAATCCAAACTTTTTCTAAAATTCAAACTATTTAGGATTTAGCATTTACAATTTTAGGGTTTAAAATTCAGAATTTAGGGTTTAGAAGAAATTAGAACTTAAGGCTTAGGGTTCATAGGGTATAAGGCTTAGAGTTTAGGGGTAAGGGTTTAGGGTTTAGGTCTTAATGTTCATGGTTGAGTGTCCATTGCTTAGGGTTTGAGGTTCAGGGTTATAAGTTTAGGGTTTTGGCTTAGGGCTCACAATTCAAGGTATAGGGCTTAGGGCTTTAAGGTTCACTATTTAGGGTTTAGGGTTTAAGGCTCAAGGTTAGGGGTTTAGGGTTTAGGCTTCAAGGCTCAGAGATCAGGGTTTTGGGTTTATGGTTTAAGGTTTGGGGTTTAGAGTTTAGGTTTTATAATTTTATAACAAGTTGGAATATTGAAAAAGTAAAGATTTTGAAAATGTTAGGATTTTCAAAACAATTAGGATTTTCAAAATAGTTGGGATTTAAAAATCTCTTTAGTTTTGTAATTCTCGACTTATTTTAAAATTACACCTTTTTAAAAAAGTTGTCTTTTTTGAAAATCCCAACTTTCTCAAAATTCTTGGCTTTTTAAAAATCACGACTTTTTTGAAATCCTAATATTTTGAAAAATTTGAGATTTTTCTAAACATGTGGTTTCAAACAAACATGGACTCAAATGGACACCCGAAGCACAAGTTATGACCTTTTCAAATTCTTGCTAATTTTGGTGCATAAAACTTGACTCTTTTGAACTTATAACTTATTCGAAAATCACAACTATTTCAAAAAATCGTGAGGTTTTCAAATTTTTTAATTATTTTTTTAAAAATCCAAACATATCAAAAATTCTTGAATTATCAAAAATCCTTACTTTTTCAAAAATCCTTACAATTTTAAAACCTTACATTGTTTTGAAAATCGTAAATATTAAAAATCAGGACACTTTCCAAAATCTTGACTGTTTTTAAAATCCTGACTTTTCTAAAATAATGAGTGTTTCGAAAATCTTCACTTTTACAAACTCTCAAAAAATTTAAAATCTCATCTTTTCAAAAATCCTAACTTTTTTTAAAATGTCAAGTTTTTCAAAAATCTTTACTTTTTCAAAAATCCAAACTCTTCAAAATCACAACTTTTCAAAAATGTGAAAAACCCAACTCTTTCAAAATCCCGACTTTTTGAAATATGCAATTTAAAAAAACCCAACTTGTTTGAATATTTGATAAATTTAAAGTTCCAACATTTTTTAAATCTTGATGTTTTCAAAAAAACAATTTTGTTTAAAATTGCAACTTTTTCAAAAGTTCTAACATATTTTAAAATCTCAAGTTTTTGAAAATCTTAACTTTTTCAAAAGCTTGACCTTTCGAAAATCCCAAGTTTTTCATAATACCAAGGTTTTCCAAATTTAACTATTTTAAGGTTTCTAGATTGAGGGTTTAAGGCTTAGAGGATTTAGTATTTAGGGTTTAGGTTTTAGGCTCTAGATTCGAGTTTAGCGATTAGGGCTCGGGGCTCAAGGTTCATGGTTCGGGGTTTAGGTTTAGGGTTCGGGATCAAGGTTTAGTGTTTAAGAATTAGTTTATAAGGTTTAGGTTTTAGGGTTAGGATTTAGCGCTTTTGTTTTAGGAATCAGGTTTTAGGGTTTGGGGTTCGGCGTTTAATGTTGAGGGTCTTGCATTTAGGGTTTAGGGCTCATGGTTTACGATTGAGGGTTAAGAATTTATGATTTAACATTTAGGGTTTTAGGGTTTAAGACTACAAATTTAAGATTTAGGCACAATTAGAGCTTAAGGTTTATAGAATATATTACTTAGAGTTTAGGGTTTAGGCGTAGGGGTTAGGGTTTTTAGGTCTAACTGCTCTGGTTAAGGATCCATGGGTCAAGCTTCGAGCGAGGTTTGGGGTTATGAGTTTATGGTTTAGGGTTTAGGGTTTTGGCTTAAGGCTCACGGTTCAAGGTATAGGTTGAAGGGTTTAGGGTTAGGCCTAAGGATTTGGTACTTAGGATTTAGGTTTAGGGTTTAAGGTTTGAGGTTTAGTGTTTAGGTTTTACAATTTAGGGGTTTGAGTTTTTGGTTTATGACAAAAGGTTTAGGGTTTAGGATTCGGTGTTGAGGGTTTATGGTTTAGGATTTATGGTTTTGGGCTTAGTGTTTAGGATGTTTCGGTTTATGTTTTAGCTTTTACAACATTGGTTTCAGGTTTTAGGGTTTAGAGGTCGTGATTTTGAAAATGTTACAATTTTAAAAATATCCCAATTTTGAAACATTTATAGGATTTCAAAAAAATCATGATTTTAAAAAAGTCTATATCTTTAAAGATTTTTAAAGTGATAAAGTCATGAATTTAAAAAGTTCACAATTTTCAAAAAGCTAGTGATTTTTTAAACATTTGTAATTTTCGAAAAAATCATGATTTTATAAAAAGTTGAAATTTTGAAAATGTAAAGATTTTTTAAAAGTTAGGATTTAAAAAAAAAAAGATACTCAAAATAGTTGGGATTTAAAAATCTTTTTAGTTTTATAATTCCCAACTTATTTGAAAATTGCACCTTTTTTAAAAATCTTGTCTCTTTTGAAAATCCTAACTTTCTCAAAATTCTTGGCTTTTTTAAAATCCTAATTTTTGTTCGAAATCCCAACCTTTTCATAATCCTAAATTTTTTGAAAATCTTAACTATTTCAAAAACCCTAAATTTTTTTAAATTTGATCTCATTTAGAATTATGAAATTCTATCTTTTTCTAAAATTGCAAATTCTTTAAAATCCTTAATTTTTTAAATTCACAACTTTTTGGAAAATAAAGAGTTTTTCAAACATCATGACATATTGAAAAATCCTAAATTTCTAGAAAATCTAAATTATTTGAACTCCTGACTTTTTTTTGAAAATCTTGATATTTTTTAAAAGTTGAGATTTTTGAGACATGTTGTTTGAAAAAAAACGGACTCAAACGGACACCCGAGGCACAAGTTATGATCTTTTCGAATTCCTACTAATTTTGGCGCATCACTCATTTTTGAAATCTTGAAACTTTTCTTATTAAAAAATTGTGACGTTTTCGAAAATAAAAAACTTTTACAGAAATCCCAACTTTTTAAAAATTCCTAAATTTTCTAAAATCTCAATTTCATCAAAAATCTCAACTTTTTCACAATATTTTATTTTCAAAAACCCCAACTTGTTATAAAGTATGAACGTTTTCAAAGGCCCAACATTTTTTAAATCTTGATGTTTTCAAAAATAAAAAATTTGTTTAAAATTGCAACCTTTTCAAAAGTCGGGATTTTTTTAAAAATCTCAAGTTTTATAAAATCTTGACTTTTTCAAAAATACATTCTAAAAATCCCATGTTTTTTAAAAATAACAACTTTTTCCAAATCTAATTATTTCAAGGTTTCTAGGTTGAGAGTTTAGGGCTCAGGGGATTTAGTTTTTAGGGTTTAGGTTTTTTAACTCAGGATTCAAAGTTTATGGTTTTGTGTTTAGGGTTTAGGGCTCAAGGTTGAGGTGCAAGATTCATGGATAAACATTTAGTGTTTAATAATTAGGTTTTAGGGTTTAGGGTTAGGGAACGGGTTTAAGTAAATATTTTTAAAATGTTATAGGATTTTCAAAAAATTGGGATATTCAAAACCATGGGCATTTAAAAATATTTTCAATTTTGTAATTCCTAACTTATTTGAAAATTACACATTTTTTCAAAATCTTGTCTTTTTTTTAAATCCCAACTTCCTGAAAATTTTTGGCTTTTTCAAAATCATGAGTTTTTAAAAATCCCTATTTTTGTATAAATCCCAACCTTTTCATTATAACATTTTTTAAAATCTCCACTTTTTCAAAAGCCCTAATTTTCTTGAAATTCAAACTATTTTAGAATTATGAAAGACTATATTTTTCTAAAATTACAAATTCTTTAAAATCCTAAATTTTTTTAAATTCACAACCTTTTGGAAAATAATGACTTTTAAAACATCATGACATATTCAAAAATAAAGAATTTCTAGAAAATCTAATTATTTAAACTCATAATATATTGTTTGGGTTTAGTTTTACAATTTAGGGATTTGGGTTATTGTTTTTGGCTTTGGGTTTAGGGTTTAGGATTCATTGTTAAGGGTTTATGGTTTAGGATTTAGGGTTTTAGGTTTAGTGTTAGGATGATGGCATTTAGGGTTTATCATTTACGACTTAGGTTTCAGGTTTTAGGGTTTATGGTTTAGGGGCATGATTTTAAAAAGGTCGCAATTTAAAAATATCCCGATTTTGAAATAGTTAGGATTTTGAAAAACTCGTGATTTATAAAAATTCTTTATTTTCAAATATTTTGAAACTGATAAAGTCATGAATTTAAAAAGTTCATAATTTTTAAAAACCTCATGATTTTTTAAAAAATTGTAATTTTCGTAAATGTCGCGATTTTATAAAAAATTTGAATTTTGAAAAAGTAAAGATTTTGAAAATGTTAGGATTTTCTAGAAAATTAGGATATTCAAAATAGTTGGAATTTAAAAATCTCTTCAATTTTGTATTTCTGACTTATTTGAAAATTACACCTTTTTCAAAATCTTGACTTTTTTGAAAATCCCAACTTTGTCATAATTCATGGTTTTTTTCAAAATCATGACTTTTTTATATCCCTTTTTTTTTTTGAAATCTCAGCCTTTTATTATAATCTAAAATTTCTCAAAAATCTTAACTTTTTCAAAAATCCAGACTCTTCAAAAATCTCGATTCTTTAAAAATGTGAAAAGCCCAACTCTTTCGAAAATCTCAACTTTTCAAAAATCCTGACTTTTTTCAAAATATTCATTTTTCGAAGACCTCAACTTGTTTTGAAGAATAACAACTTTTTTTAAAATTGAAACTTTTTCAAAAGTCATGAATTTATTGAAAATTTCAAGTTTTTGAAAATCCTGACTTTTTCAAAAATGTTGACTTTTTAAAAATCCCAAGTTTTTCAAAATACCAACTTTTTTCAAATTCTATTTTAAGGTTTCTAAGATGATGGTTTAGGCCTAAGGAGATTTAGTGTTTAAAGTTTAGGTTTTTTTGGGGTCGGGATTTGGGGTTTATAGTTTAGTGTTTAGGGTTTAGGCATTAGGGCTCAGGGCTCAAGTTCAAGGTTCAGTTTAAGGGTTCGGGGATCAAGGTTTAGGGTTTAAGAATTAGGTTTTAGGTTTTAGGGTTTAGAGATTTTCGGTTTAGTGTTTAGGTTCTAGGGATTAGGGTTAGGATTTAGGGATCAGATTTTAGGGTTTGGGGTTCAAGGTTTACGGTTGAGGGTTTTCTATTTAGGATTTAGGACTCATTGTTTACGATTGAGGGTTTAGTTTTCAAGATTTAGCATTAAGGGTTTTAGGGTTTAAGACTCATAATTTAGGGTTTACGAGAAATTAGAGCTTAAGGTTTAGGGTTTATAGGGTATAGGGCTCAGAGTTTAGGGTTTAGTGTGTAGGGTTCGGGTTTTTATGTTTTAGATCTCAGTGTTCATTGTTGAATGTCCATGGCTCATGGTTCGAGGTTTGGGGTTATGAGTTTAGGGTTTCGGTTTTAGGTCTCTTGATAAAGGTTTAGGGCTTAGGGTTTTCGCTTAGGGCTCACGGTTCAAGGTATAGTCTTTAGGGTTTAACACTCATGGTTAGGTGTTTAGGGTTTATTATTTAGGGTTTAGGGTTTAGGCTTTATGGCTTAGGGATCGGGGTTTAGGGTTTTTTGTTTAAGGTTTACGATTTAGGGATTTGGGTTTATGGTTTATGGCTAAGGGTTTAGGTTTTACGATTTAGTGTTAAGGGTTTATGGTTTATGGTTTAGGATTTTGGGTTTCAGGCTTAGTGTTTAGGATGTTGGGGTTTTTAGGGTTTAGCGTTTATGACTCTGGTTTTAGGTTTTAGGGTTTAGTGGTCACGATTTTAAAAAGTCACGATTTCAAAAATATCCCAGCTTTTGAAACAATTAGGATTTCAAAAAAGTGATTATTTTTAAAAAGTCTGTATTTTTAAAGATATTGATTTGGAATTTTTAAAATGTAAAGATTTTTACAAAGTTAGGATTTTCAAGAAAAATAGGATATTCAAAACAGTTGGGATTTAAAAATCTTTTCGGTTTTGTAATTCCTGAATTATTTGAAAATTACACCTTTTTAAAAAATTATAGTTTTCTAATTTTTTTCAAAATGTTAAGATTTTCAAGAAAATTACGATACTCAAAAAAGTTGGGATTTAAACATCTTTTTCAGTTATGTAATTCTTGACTTATTTGAAAATTCTTTCTTAAAAATCTTGTCGTAATTATGTTTTAGGGTTTAGGGTTTTTAGGTTTAGGGTTTGGGGTTCGATGTTTACGGTTGAGGGATTTTCTCTTAGGGTTTAGGGATCACAGCTTTACGATTGAGGTTATATTATTTAGGATTTAGCATTTAGGGTTTTAGGGTTTAAGAGCAATTAGAGGTTAAAGTTTAGGGTTTATAGGGTATAGGGCTCAAACTTTAGGGTTTAGGGCATAGGGGTCATGGTTTAGGTTTTATGTCCTATGTGTTCATGGTTGAGGTTCCATGGCTCAGTGTTCTGATATTTACGACTCATGGGATTTAATGTATAGTGTTTAGGTTTTTGGGCTCAGGATTTGATGTTTAGGGTCTTGTGTTGAGGGTTTAGGGCTTAGGAGATTTAGTGTTTAGGGCTTAGGTTTTTGGGCTCAAGATTTGGGGTTTATGGTTTAGTGTTTAGGGTTTAGGCTTCAAAATACCAACTTTTTCCAAATCTAACTATTTTAAGGTTTCTAGGTTGAGAATTTAGGGATCATGAAATTTATTGTTTAGGGATTAACTTTTTTGCCTCGTAAATCGGGTTTAGGGTTCGGGATCAAAGTTTAGGGTTTAAGAATTAGGTTTTAGTGTTAAGGGTTAGGTTTTAGGGATCGGGTTTGGGGTTCGAGGTTTATTGTTAAGGGTTTGTCATTTAGGGTTTACGGCTCATTGTTTATAATTTAGATTTTAGTATTTAGGATTTAGCATTTATGGTTTTAGGGTTTAAGACTTAGAATTTAGGGTTTAGGAGTAATTATAGCTTATGATTTATTATAGGGTATAGCGCTCGAGTTTAGGGTTTAGGGTTTAGGTCTTACTTGCTCATGGTTGAGGTTCCATGGCTCGGGGTTTTAGCTTTGGGGCTATGAGTTTAGGGTTTAGGTTTTAGGGTTTTTCTTAGGGCTCACGGTTCAAAGTATAGGGTTTAGGGTTTAGGGTTTATGGTTTTAGAATTTAGGTTTTATGTTATAGGGATTTGGGTTTATGGTTTATAGTTGAGGGTTTAATGTTTAAGATTCAATTTTAAGTGTTTATGGTTTACGGTTTAGGATTTTAGGTTTTGGGCTTAATGTTTAGGATGTTGGGGTTTAGGATTTAGGGTTTTAGGGTTTGTGATTTTGAAAAAGTCACGATTTTAAAAATATACTGATTTTTAAAATGTTAGGATTTTTAAAAATTATGATTTTAAAAAAGCTCACAATTTTTAAAAATCACATGATTTTTAAAAAAATTAATTTTCGAAAAAGTCACAATTTTTTATAAGGTTTCAAAATATTGACTTTTAAAAAATCTAGAGTCTTTAAAAATATGAAAAGTCCAACTCTTTCGAAAATCCCAGCTTTTCAAAAATCCTAACTTTTTTGAAATATTCATTTTTCAAAAACCCAAACTTGTTTGAAAATCTAAACATATTCTTGAAGTCCCAAATTTTTTTAAATCTTGAAGTTTCAAAAATAATAACTTTGTTTAAAATTGTAACTTTTTTAAAACTCGCGAATTTTTGAAAATATAAGTTTTTTAAAATTCTGACTTTTTCAAAAATCTTGAATTTTTTAAAATCCCAAGTTTTTTAAATTACAAACTTTTTCCAAATCTAGCTATTTTAAGTTGAGGGTTTAGGTTTTTGGCCTCAGGAATCAGGGTTTAGAGTTTAGTGTTTAGGGTTTAGGGATTAGGGCTAGGGCTTAGGTATCGGGATTCGGGAATCAATGTTTGGGGTTTAAGAATTAGGTTTTTTTAATGCCCTGTTTGATGTTCCCCAGGTCCCTGACATGATGACCTTGTTGCTAATCCTGGGAGACTGGTGTGCGTGTGCTTTCGTTGACCGTTGTTGACCGTGTCCAGGTCGCAGTGAAGATTTTTCACCTTCCCTCTCTTTCTTGCCTTTCGGGTCGTTGTCGACACCCCAAACTATGAACCTCATCATGGACAACTATCCAGTTAAAGGAAAATCTAGTTCTTGGTTCGTCGAGTTGCTTGGTCATCGCCATTAATAGGATTAATAATTATTATCATTATTTTAGCTGTAAAATCATTAAAATAATGTTTATAATACTATTATAATTCATATCACCGACTTCAATCAGTTGCTTTTGTGTCAAAATTTTATCACTGGTAATGGATTGACTTTAAGTTATATTTTATTTATTTGTCTACTTCGTTTTAGGGTTTTATGACATTTTTAGATTAAAACAAACAAAAAGAAATAGATAAATAAATTTAAAAGGAATTAAAAATAAAATCAAAATGCCCATGAATGTTGGGCGAGTTTAGGGCAAAGTGGAAGAAGGCGAAAAAGTCCAAAAATTACGCTTAGGGTTTTGTCTTTTTGGCTTTTGGAATGCGTTAGTTTTGGGCATGGGGCGGCTGGTTTGGGGCGCAGGATCTGCTCAGAATGAGTATTGTTGAAGAGGCCTTGGAAGCTTTCAAGCAAATGCATTTGATACGTGTAAATCCAGACTCCACAACCGTTTTTAACATCCTCCCAGGCCGTGCCACACACCTGCGTGGGCAAATCAAAGCACATTGGAGAGAGGTTCTTGGATAGTTGTTGCAGTCGCAAATGCCTTGGGGATAGCTACGCATGGGGTAATGATATGGCTATGCACAAATGCTGCAAACATGGTTCTAACCCAATCAGTTTACTTTTGCCACATACTTCCAACATGCGTCAAAAAGGAGGAATCCTTATTTGCTTGGGGCACAGTTTTCTATGTGGACCTAATGAAAGAATGAGACAACTCTTTATGGTCTTGGGGGACGGTAGTTTGTAGAAGGCATGGTTTCCTCATAACAGTCACATTGTTTCCCCTTGCAACAAACAAATCTCCAGCCTGTGCAAAAAAAAGGAGCTTCGAAACAGGGCTTGTGAACCATTCGACTAAATGCATGGAAGAAATGCAGTTCCAGGGACTGTAATGATAGCAGGATATGTAAAAATGGGTCTGTTAAAAAGGCGTTGAACTGTTTGATAGAATGCCTCAAAGAAATGTTGTCTCATGGAATGCCATGATGGCAGCATATGCACAAAATGGATGTGTAGAAAAGGCCTGTGATCTGTTTGGCAGAATGCCTCAAGAGATGTGGTCTTATGGAACATACCCTGACCTTGTAAGCTTCATTTTTGGTTTAATTAGCTTTCAGCCATGCAGGTTCAGTGCATGAGGGTTGTAAATACTTTGATGGCATGAGTGCCTCTTATAGAATCACGCCAAGAATTATTGCCTCACCTCTTCCAAGTGCAAGCTTTTGGACTATTCTGTTAGAACCATTAATTAATGCTTCCTATGCATTGTATTTGAAAGCCGTTCCTCAGAGTATTCGTATGCACAAAAATGGATTTTGTTGAAAAGGCGTGTGATCTGTTGACATAGAAAATGCGGTCTCTGGGATCGGGATGACTTCTTGAAAACACAAAATGGTTCTTTTCGATGAGACATGGGTGCACAACGAATGGCTTGGTTTGCACGTGACTACCTGGCATCAGATGGCAACAATGGTGGTCTCGATGGATCGTGAGTGTAAACCGCTTGGAGCCCCTTGTACCGTTTCGCTCATCGTTTCCAGGCATGGTTCTTCTTCCCTTACCTCTCATAATTCTCGTGTTTTAGTTCTCTTTTGCAATTAAATAGAATTTTAAATTTATGAGATTTTTAATACAATAATTTTTTCAATTCTCGTGTTTTAGTTCCTTCAACTCATTGCAAAACAATAAATTGTCATGTTGTAACTCACGAAGTCATTATAACTCACCTACTTTAAACCATGAACTATAAACCTCAATCGAGATGATTTAGAAAACTCTTATCCTTCTTGATCGCTCCAATAGTGTTTTATCGACCAGACGAATTTGACTCCCCATTGATAAAGTTGACCTTCTCCCTATTTTAAATAGTTAAATTTTACTTTTTTCGGAGACTCACTAAGTACCCTTCGTAACTCTGGAAATGAGATGTGAAGTTTCATTCATGTACCTTGGTATACGAGGAGTCACCTTGACCTTTGGTTTGACTCAAACAAACATATGACATCCTTTTGATGCTCTTATAGGAGCCCTGTTACACTGGTTTACAATAGTAGAAAGCTGTTAAATCTAGAAAGTTGGCTTTCGTTTTGAACCACCATTTGAAACCTAAATGGAGAAATTACGTCCCGTCTTCACAAACCTCTAGCATTTATACTAGACAAATGCATGGAACATTCAGTATAGGAAAAAACACTTTTCAAGATAGTTTGGCAAAACTATTTTATAGGCCTCTGATCGCAATTTGACGAGGTCAAACTAGACCAATTTCATCTTGTCGCTCTAAAAAACTTGTTGCCGTTTAAAAATGGTTCTCTAGTTCTCAATCCCATCAACTCTAATGAATTCTCATTATATAGGGGAACTAGTAAGAGATGTCTCATTACATGTTCCATCGAACGTCAGTTATGGACGTGAGTTTCTGGGCCCTTGAGATAACTGTTGTCATTTTACAACTGGGTGAACTACGATCAGTGGCCCCAGAAAACTAGCTGTCAAACGTAAACCGTTCACTCTTTTTTAAATCCGTCAGCTGCTATGAATTCTTGGTATATCTGGGGACACGTGAAAAGTTAATCATGGTGTACATTCTCATTGGAAGATAAATTTTGGAAGTGGTATCTTAGCCTCTGAGCCCGTTTTGTACATTTTGTAGCTAGTAAGAAAATGTAAAAGTACAAAGCTGCGGACCCTCGTAGGGTTGCCAAATCACCCTGAAAACTTTTAACACATGTAAATAACAATTTAAAACACTATAATGAAACTTTTTGTGTGTATTAGAACTTTTTTAAAAATGATGTTTTCTCTCTCTTCCTTTCTCTTTCTCTCCCGTGGGTTTACAAAATGAAGAAAAATGAAATGCAATGAATACATGTTTCTAGACCTTTTAATTTTGATTGTAAATTATAATTATTGTCAGATGTAAATGGGAAACTGAAAAATGATACTTATGTTAGGTTAGGGTGGATGTCATGCCAGCGAATTATCGCTGATATCATGCTCACGTGGGTTTTGCAGGATGGAAGAATGATGACAAAAAAAGTGATGTGTAATTTAATTATTATTATTGTAATTTTTACAGGTCATTGTAAAATGAATAACTGTCTAATGTAGTCTCTTGTTACAGAAAAGTTATAATTGAAATTTGTTAATATGTAGGAGATGCTAGTTTTAGGGATATCTTAGGAAATGTGCATCTAATCACCGGTTCAATTTGATTCTTAGTTGTGTATGGAAAAAAGGGTTTGATTTATCTATAGTAAATGAAATTGAAGTTAATATATTGTAGTAATTTCTCAGTATTCAATAAATGATTAAATTAATTACTGGGTTATCTTCTTACCTTGCAAACATAATAAAAAATTTTTTTAATGGAAACACTCAACCCTAATAAAATACTCGTGCATAGCTTGCCTACATGTGTGATCCCTTTTTACCATATAAGAAATTTAAATCGTAGAACGACCTTAAACTTTGCACTCGATGAGACCTCCTAGGTTAAGTAAATAAAACCCCTAGTTTGAGTTTACTGTCATAGTCATTATGTTTAGCGACATTGTTGTGAACCCATATTTTAGGAATGACATGGTCCAACTTTATCTAGAGTATGCGGTTTCCTTCTAGTTTTGGTAATCGCGAGAAGAATGCCCTCTCTTTAGGTCCGACACCAGGTTGAGTGTTGAAGACTGCCTTAGAAGTCACCTTATGAGTCCTTGTTCGAAGGAACGATTAAGCGGTGCTACCTTGGTTTCTATCAAAATAACATCTTGGTATTTTCTTGAATGTGGTTTAGTATAAATATGTCCGCCTACCTTAAACTCTTATATAGTTGAGGCGTGGATCATTAAGTGCATATTGGAAGAAACCAAACCTCAGCTGATTAGGAGGTGTCACTTGTGGTTCATGTATAGTTTACAATTCTTCCGATCATGTACCCCTTCAAGATGTTAGTCAAATACTTTTGTAACTCCTGATTACAAAACAATGCTAATAACGAGACCATAGTGTGATGTAAGAGCATATCATATAAGATGAAAATGAGATTGGAGATTAGGATTAAGGTCACTCTTGGAGTCTTTATAACTTAATTAAACATTTTCATGCGTTGCAAAGAATATAAATTACCTTGGTGTGACCAAACTTTGAGAAAACAAAAGATATATAAATATAAATGGAAGTCCATAAGTTATTGAACTTTAACAACTATGGTAGCGAAATAACTATTCCGTGATCGATGGATGTTCTTGGGGAAAAAGCTATCTCGAATCTATGTCTTCCTTAATACCAAGATTTCACCTTGACATCATGTTAGATTCACTTATGTAGCAAGGGTAAATTTTAAACATTAAATAAACGTTTGAGAAGCACATTCTTAACATAAGAACAAGATAATTAAGTATTGTATATGTGATTTGAATTGTGCTAAATAAGCCAGTAAGTTATGGAAATTATCATGATGCATAAAGGAAGCCAACCTAATTGGTCAAACTGTAAATTAAAAAAATGGAATGAATTTAAGATTTTGTAGATGGAAAAAGGGAGAAAATTATGCTTACATAACCATGTTCTTGGGATGTTAATAGTAAATAAAATACATTTAAAGTAATGATGTGTCGTGGATTCGCCGTTCCTAAAGTCATGTCTCTTGTGATTGGGTCATTGCTGGTATTCGTTCATTGCGAGAAGTGTGGCATTAATATGCCTATGTTGTTCTCTTGAGTTTATGTGAGTCGATGATTTATGTGATTGTCATACGCGAGTTGAGTTTCTGTACTTGGAGCCCTTGCTATGTTGTGTGTAGCGTGTATTGTAGGTAAAAAAAATTATCTTGGTATGTTACTGTTGACATTGTGTGTAAAATGTCGGAACTATAGTTTTAGGGTTTAGGGTTTAGGTTTTTGGGGTTTAGGGTTTAGGGTTAGGGTATCGAGGTTTACGATTGAGAGTTTTACATTTAGGGTTTAGGGCTCATGGTTTACAATTGAGGGTTTAGTATTTAGGATTTAGCATTTAGGGTTTAGGAGAAATTAGAGCTTACATTTTAGTTTTTCAAGGGTATATGCCTCATAGTTTACGGTTTTGGGTGTAGGGGTCAGGGTTTAGGGTTTAGGTCTTAGTGTTCATGGTTAAGAGTCCATGGCTAAGGCTTTGAGGTTTGGGGTTATGAGTTTGTTGTTTAGGTCTCTAGCTAAAGGTTTAGGGGTTTGGCTTAGGGCTCATGGTTAAAGGTATATGGTTTAGGGTTAAGGGTTAAGGGTTAAGGCTTTAGGGTTCACTATTTAGGGTTTAGGCTTCATGGCTCAAGGATTAGGGTTTAATGTTTGGGTTTTAGAGTTTAGGTTGTACGATTTACTGATTTGGTTTTATGGCTTATGGCTGAGGGTTTAGGTTTTAGCATTCGGTGTTTGTGATGCCCCCCAACTCGGGACACCAAAAAATAACTTAAGAAGATGGTAATTTTTTTTTTGTGTGTGAACTAATATTTCACCTAACCATTCCCAAAAAATAATTAAATTCTTACGATATAATTTTAACCAAATTGCTAAAAACATTTGTTTTAGCTTCTAATTATTTTCTCACATTTTAAAATAATATAACTCATTGACTAAGTTCACCCACATGACAAAATAAATACTCAACCTTAACAAAAATCATTTACCACAAAATTTTCCCAAGACTTAATATGTGTAGGGTTGAATATGGACCCTAGGATTAAATCCATCCTAGCTCTTGGTTTTGGAAAAGTCCTAAAGTTTTCCTTAACCCTCTAATGGTGCTTTTCTTCTCTTTCTCTTTATTCTATTTCTCATTTTGTTTTGTTTTTGGCTCTTGAATGTGTAGGTTTTTGGATTCATGGAGATTTCCAAGGAAAGAACTACCATATTGTTTTTTGTTGTTAATTTATATCAAATAAAATCAAAATACATCTGTATTTATATTTATATATATCTTTGTGTAACGATGTGGCTAGGGTTTCATTGAAGGGGGCTGCATTTTGGAGAGAGGCCGTATGGAGGGAGTCGTGGAGGGGGAAGAAAAGGGCGGCACGGAGGAAGGAGGGCAGGTTTGGGTGATGCGTGCACGGGAGGGCAGGCATGTGGGAGGGGTTAGAAGGGGAGATGGCAAAGGTGGCAGAGTGGACAGGGGGTTGGGGGTAGTACGAGGATGCGTAGCGAAATGGAGGCCGCGGGGTGCTAGTAGGGCGGCATCTTTGGGATCGGGGAGGGGTTCGGCCCTCCCCCCCACAATGTTTTTTTTTATTTTTTTTTTTTTTAAAATTCAATACGTATTTGTTTATTTATTTATTTATTTATAATACATACATACATACATACATACATACATATATATATATATATACACACACATACATACATACACACACTATTATTTATATATAATATATGTATAATATAGAAATATATATACAAAAAAACACAATATTTCCAAAAGGAAATATTCTATTATATAAAGAAATCTCTAATTGAAAACTTATTTAGATAACAACAATCAATTTATACACAATGGCAAACCATAAAACATTTCACTTGAAATAAATAATAGATTTTAATTTTATCCTTTGATGTAAAAACAAAGCACTTAGAAAGTTGCATCTATTCACTTTCCATTCCACGTTGTCACAAAAGGAAGCAACAAGAAGAGATACTCTTTTTTATATATATACAAATGAGATTTCAACAAGATGTTAATATTTCTTTCCAAATGCAAAAAGTAACTAAACATATAAGATTTTTAAACAAGATCTCCAAATCTCTAGCTTCAAATCTCTAACTACAAATCAGCCAAGCATCCAAGCAAGAAGTTCCCAAAAAAAGTCTCTCTTTTCCCATGAAGGTGAATTTGAAGAGGAGCAAGCAAGAATCCTCACAAACGAGGGGGTGACATGTGTCACCCCTCTCCTCCTTTATGGTCAAAGATACCAAAACAAAAGAGAGGAGTAAAATTTTCTTTTAGCCCCCTTCTCCCAAATTACTTTAAATGTTGTTAACAAGACAAATCTAGTGCAATTTTTAACAAACAATCCAATTCACACCCCTTACATGGATGTGACCAAACAATAGGCAAAAAGGGAGGGAAAAATATTTCTAGCTTTGGAAATAAGCCCTCCTACCCATTAGGAAGGGTCCAAGGGCTCATTTTTATGTTAAGGGAACTCCCAAACTAAAAAGGGGTCCCTAAAAATGCCCAAAATAACCCAATTTCGGGTTTGGCAAAATTAGGCACATGGTTAGAGGGTGTGGGGACCACCCAAGGGTTCACATGTGACCCTAAACCCCCAAAATTAAGTACATCATTAAACAAAAATCAAAACTTAATGAAAGTGGGATCATTAACTCCCAAAAACAAGTTTACAACACAACCAATTACCCTAAGCAAGGTTAATAATTACAAGACATAATACATTACAAAAGAGGACCACCCATGGTGTCCAAAACAATAATTCTAACGCTAAGGCCTCAAGCAATAAACATGGCTAGGGCTTAGCCTGTGGGCTGCTTGTGCAAGATTGTGTAGCTGGCCTGAATCCCACGTTCTCCTGTAAACCTGTCACCTGCACACTCATTGCACACATTAACCACACCTGTCCGATAAAATATAAATCAACAACTTAGTAAGATATAAATGAGTTCTAAACTATCCTAACATCCTACTAAATTCAAAATGCAACAACGTGCACAATCATACTCAATTCTCCAAAAGTAGATAAGATGATAGAGTGACATATAACCATAGAATCACAACATGCAACAACTAAGTATCCATGAATATAATTATGTTCTAAAAACAATATCATATCCATTAGTATCCATGACATCATAAGAAAATGTGACAACATTAAGCTAAATTGGCGTTATTCACCTAAATGTCCACACATGTCCAATAAAATCAAATCTCTAATATAATATCTAAGATATAACAAATCTCCATCAAAACATGTCTATGAGTAAAAAAACAACAAGTCACTGAGCTATAAAAAAAAGTGTGGGCACTACATCCCCCTCTACTATAATTAGACTTCCTCCCGAAGTCACCGAAAGAGATAGGGATATCTATCCTCAAAGGTGTCACATCTTCCCGGTAGTTGTTGTCTCATCGTATCAGTCCCACTGAACTCTAACCTGGTCTAAGTCTTGACCCCGAAGGGCCAACCTTCAGTGCTCCAGTATGCGTACGGGCTCTAGTCTCCACTGTCCTCCGTCCTCTATCTGTAATGCCAACCAATCTAAAACATGAGAAGCATCTGGTACATATCTATGTAGTACAGAAACATGAAACACATCGTCGGCCCATGCAAGGCATGGTGGCAAAGCTAGGTGATAGGCAACTGGACCAATGACCTCTAAAATATCAAAAGGCCCCACAAAACAAGGTGATAGCTTAGAAACCTTTCCATAACGGATTGGACTCTTAGGTGCACAAACTCTCAAGAAGACTTTGTCACCCATTGAGAAGTGACGATCAATCCTCTTGGTGTCTGCATACACCTTCTGGCATGCTTTGGCCTGCTCAAGACACTGTCTAATCAGCACAACCTGCTGCTCCAAATCCTTAAGATAGGCTGGTCCCAGAATAATCCTGTCATCTAGTATGTCCCAACTCAAAGGTGTCCTACATGGTCATCCATACAAAGCCTGGTAAGGAGCCATACCAATGGAACTATAATAATCTTCTCATTTCTTTTGCTGATCCATCACATACATTCTCAACATGTCCTCCAACACCCGATTAACTCTCTTTGTCTCGTCCATCTATCTCTCGGATGATAAGTGAACTGAAATTAACTGAGTACCCAGAGCATCCGAAAGGAAGTTCGAAAACTAAAGTGTAGATGGTATCCCTGTCATTGATGATGGTCTTTGGAATCCCATGCAACCTAACAATGTCCTCCATAAACACTTTGGCAATGGCTTGTGCATTATAGGTGATCTTGGTTGGCGAGAAGTGTGCAACCTTGGTCAACTTATCCACGGTGACCATAATGACATCATAATGATAAGAAGACATAGGAAGTCTGACTATGAAATCCATGGAAATCACATCCCATTTCCACTCGGAATATCATAAGGATGTAAAAGTCATTCGGGATGGGAATGCTCTACCTTGACTCTCTGGCACTCAAGGTAACGTGCAACAAAATCTGCTATGTCCCGTCGAAGACCGGGTAAATAATATAACTCTCTTAGATCGGCATGCATTTTCTTCACTCCGGGATGTGCCGCATATGGGGTTCGATGAGCCTCTGTGAGGATGAAGCTACACAGATCACCTAACTTAGGCACGTATATGCGCCTGTGGAACTGAAGCAAACCATCTGCCTCTAAAACACACCGAGAATATCTTTCCTCTAATGAACCCTGTGACTCAAACATCTGTCTGGCTCCCTTGTAAAACCTGTCCTCTGGAAGGTGCTCAAGAATCCCCTCTCAAATCTTAGTAAAGTGTCAAAGTAGCAAGCATATGTCGTCGTCTACAAAGTGCATCTGCAACAACATTTTCCTTTCCTTTGATATACTGAACCTCCATGTCATACTCACATAGGAACTCCATCGAACGCTGTTGACAAGCGTTGAGGTTCGATTGCGAGAAAATATGATGCAAACTCTGATGATCTATCCTCAAAATGAAAGGTCTACGCAAAAGGAATTGTCACCATCGTACCAGAGCATGAATAACTACTACAAGCTCCAAGTAATGAGTAGGATAATTAAGCTCGTAGTCCTTAAGCTTACGAGACTCAAATGCAATAACCTGACGCTCCTGCATAAGAACTGCTCCCAAACCCTCTAGTGATGCATCAATACAAACAACAAAATCCTCTGTCGGGTCTGGAACTGCTAAGATGGATGCCGTGGTTAACCTTTCCTTAAGCAACTGAAAGTCTTGCTCACACTTTTCTGACCAATCAAAGTTCTTCCATTTCCTCTAAAGAGAAGTGATAGGGTGAGCAATCCTAGAAAAGTTTTATACGAACCTGCGGTAATACTCTGCTAAACCCATGAAACTCCTCACCTCAAGAATCGATGTTGGTGCTAGCCAAGATACAGATAACTTTGTATCTTAGAGGGATCTATGGAGATACACTCACCCGATATGATATGACCAAAGTACTAAATCTCTGTCTGAAAGAAACTACATTTTTTCCAAGTTCCCATACAACTTTTGCTCTCTCAAAACTTGAAATACCTGCCATAAATGCTCCTCATGTTCCTACTCGGAATGAGAATAGATCAATATGTCATCAAGGAACACTAAAACAAAACGATCCAAAAATGTCCTAAATACTCCATTCATTGGGCTCATGAAGACAATTGGGGCATTGGTAAGACCAAATGGAACAACTATGAACTCATAATGCCGATAACGTGTGTGAAACACTGTCTTATGAATGTCTACATCTTATATGTGCAACTGATGATATCTTGACTTGAGATTGATTTTTGAGAACACTCTAGCTCCTCGCATCTGATCAAACAAGTCATCAATACTGGGGAGTGGATAACGGTTCTTTATCGTGACCTTATTGAGTTGTCTGAAGTCTACACAAAGTCCGAGAGAACCGTCCTTCTTCTTCACAAATATGACTGCGCTCCCCAAGGAGATACACTAGGGCAAATGAGACCCTTATCTAACAACTCCTCTAACTGAATCTTGAGCTCATGAAGCTCTAGAGTCATCATCCGATAAGGTGCCTTAGAAACTGGTGTAGATCCAGGTACTAAATCAATGGTGAAATCTACCCCTCTGCGGGGTGGTAAACCCGAAGCTCACCTAGAAACACATTTTGCATACTCCCTCAAAATTACATGATCATCTAAGGGTGAGTGTTCTGGAGTGCTATCTAATCGGTCACTGATGGTGATGGAAAATAAGTAACAACCCTTATGCATGCTCCGCTTGAGTTGCTTAGACGATATCATGCGCAAGGAGATAGGCCTCTGCATCCCATATATCACAACAACACTCCCAAGATCATCCTGACACTCAATGACCTTATTTCTGCAATCCACCTTAGCTCGATGAGCCTCGAGCCAATCCATACCCAAAACTATCTGATAGGAACCTAGAGGGATAACTCAGAGGTCAAGAGTAGTGGAGAAGGCTCCTAAATCAAGTATGAAACTCTCCACATATGAGTCCATGGCGAGTTTGGCCCCGAGGCCAACTTAACCCGCTAACTATCTGGTTGCGTAGCTACCACTATCACACACACTGGTCCACTATAGACGGTGATAAAAAAGAATCAAGCACCTAAATCAAAAAGTACTTGAGACAAAAATACCCCGATAGTACTGTCGTCTCGATGATTGTGGCTCGATGCTCGGTCTCGACGGTTATCAACTGCTGCATATACAAGATGAGTGCGTCCTACATCACCCACCTTCTACTCAGATCTAGCAGCTCTCTATACATCCATGGTATTAGCTTTGTGCGGGCACATACGCACATAGTGATCAGGAGATCCACAAATAAAACATCCTCTTGCACCCCTTTGAGATGGGTCCCTCCTATACTCTAGTGTACTAATCCTATTGGTCCAACCCTAGCAGACTGCTACGTGTGAGATGGTTGTACCTGTTGAGTACCCTACGTCCTATCCCTGGCTCCACCAAAACCACCTCTAGAACCTCCTCTCTGAAATCTCTGTCTATGTAGCCCCCTGTTGCGGGTGGCCTTGCTACTGTGTTTGCCGCTGCAGGTGTGGTGGAGCCCTTGTGGCTACTGGCGGAGGCTAAAATGCTCCTCTAAGGGGTGATGCAGTACCCTATATCCTCTCCTGAAACTTACTCTTGTTTCTATCTCAATGCTCTTGTGCCTTGGTCCTGTTCTCCTCAGCTAAGTAGGCCTTCTCAATGGCTCTCTAAAGTGTGGGGGGAGATAACATCCTAACTACTCCTACTATATCTACATTAAGGCCTCAAATAAACTTGTTAACCTGTAATTTCTCATCTTGCAGGTAGTCCACATATTGTAGGAGATCTAGGAACCTGCTCTCATACTGTGCTTTTGTGCTAGATCCCTGACGTAAATCGTGAAACTCGTCGAATCCTCTTCTGCATGAAATACTTTGACATATAACGAGCCCCGAATCACCTCACAAACATCTCCCGTGTCTTTGTCTCTTGAGTCAGGTTGAGCTTACGCTCCTCATTCCTCCACCAAATGCCTGCTGCATCTCGGAGGAGGTGTATAGCGAACCTTGCCTTGACGTTGCTCTCGTAAGAGTGCAAGCCAAAGCAACTATCAAAACTAAGGAGCCATGACTTGGCCCCAAAGATGTATAGAGTCGGTGTAGGTGGGCGGATGTAAGTGAAGAAGGTCCCTAATTACACCGCCCGTATCTCGATCCTGACGATGTAGTCAAACAGTGAAAGGGGTCGCATATCCCCAAATGGTCCTTCCAGGACTATGTGAGCAGCTACAACGAAACGAGGCTACCCTCTCGGGATGAACGGAAGGGCTACGTGACCTCTCCCACTTTGGTGTATCAAGCTCTAGCGGCTCTGAATGTGTGTCCTCACCTATCAGCTCCTCATCCCCCAAAGGTATCTTCTCTTTCTCCTCCTGCGGTGGTGGAAGACGCTACTCCACAACGCCTATCAGCTGCTGCAGGGCCTCTAATATCTGAGGCCCAAATTCAGGTGTAGGCACCTCCCGCCTAGGTGCACAATGCCCTAAAACTCTAGCTGATCGTCCCCTCTTGGGCACCATCCTATGCACGAGGTGGGTGAACAAGTTATTAATTTGAAATTTAATGGTTACAGATGATTTTTAACTAATTATTTTTATTCATTTATTCAATTTAATGTTATTAAAATTACCATTAACTCTTTTTATTTATTTACCTATAGTATCTGCGTGTGCGAACCTCGCTCTGATACCAAATGTGATGCCCCCAACTTGGGACACTAGAAAACAACTTAAGAAGATAGTAAAAAAAAATTGTGTGTGAACTAATGTTTCGCCTAACCATTCTCATAAAATAATTAAATTCTTACGATATAATTTTAACCAAATTGCTAAAAACATTTGTTTTAGCTTCTAATAATTTTCTCACATTTTAAAATAATATAACCCATTGACTAAATTCACCCACATGAGAAAATCAATACTCAACCTTAACAAAAATCATTTACCACAAAATTTGTCCAAGACTTAATATGTGTAGGGTTGAATATGGACCCTAGGATTAAATCCATCTTGGCCCTTGGTTTTGGAAAAGTCGTAAAGTTTTCCCTAATCCTCTATGGCCATTTTCTTCTCTTTCTCTTTATTCTATTTCTCATTTTGTTTTGGTTTTGGCTCTTGAATGTGTAGGTTTTTAGATTCATGGAGATTTCCAAGGAAAGAACTACCATATTGTTTTTTTGTTGTTGTTAATTTATATCAAATAAAATCAAATACATCTGTATTTATATTTATAAATATCTTTATGTAAATATGCGGCTAGGGTTTCATTGAGGGGGCTGCGTTTTGGAGAGAGGCCGTGTGGAGGGAGTCATGGAGGGGGAAGAAAAGGGCGGCACGGAGGAAGGAGGGCAGGTTTGGGCGATGCATTTGAGGGGAGGGTAGGTGTGTAGGAGGGGGTTGGAAGGGGAGGTAGCGGTGGCGGGGCGCGGGTGTGGCGGAGGGGACAGCCGGGGTTGGGGTAGTGCAGGCTATGTAGCAGCAAATGGAGGCCGTGGCGGTGCTAGTAGGGGTGGCACTGGGGACTGGCGGGTTAGGTTCAGCCCTACCCCCCCACAATGTTTTTTTATTTTTTTTTAATTTTTTTGTTTATTAAATTTTTGTTTTTAAAATTCAATACGTATTTGATTATTTATTTAATTTTTAATATAATATATATATATATATATATATATATATTATATTTTTTTATATATACATATAATTTTTATAATATTATTATTTATATATAATATATGTATAATATAGAAATATATATACAAAAAAAAACACAATATTTCCAAAAGGAAATATTCTATTATATAAAGAAATCTGTAATTTAAAACTTATTTTGATAACAAAATTTGAGCTAAGATTATAACTTATCTTGAAAACTGAATAAGATCAATTTATACACAATGGCAAAACATAAAGATTTCACTTGAAATAAATAACATATTTTAATTTTATCCTTTGATGCAAAAACAAAGCACTTAGAAAGTTGCATCTATTCACTCTCCATTCCACGTTGTCACAAAAGGAAGCAACAAGAAGAGATACTCTTTTTTTTAATATACAAATGAGATTTCAACAAGATGTTAATATTACTTTCCAAATGCAAAAAGTAACTAAACATTTCAGATTTTTAAACAAGATAGATATTCAACATGAAGGGTATAAATAAGTTCACAATAAATTCATATTCCAACCTGTACATTTTCTTTCAAAAAGGAGATTACAAATCATTTTTTTATATTAAAGAAAACAACAAAACAATATTTCATTTTCAAGTTTTGAAGTTCACATATCCCAACATACACAAATACATATCTATCCAAGAAGATTTATCACAAGATTTTTACAAGACCTTGAGGTAGGTTACTTGGCTCAAAAATGGCTCAAGATTTTCAAGAATCCACGTTACAAAATAGAAATTTTACAAGGAGTAAAAGTCTTCCACAAGCCATACTCAAGTGGTTACAATACAATAAATATTTCACAAAGATTAAAGAAGACAAAGAAAAACTCTCAATATCTCCAATTTCCAACTTTGAGCTCCAATCTTCATGCCTTCAAGAAAATCAATAAGGAGAAAGAGCTTGTTTGCCTACCAACCATAAGCATCATTACATGCCTCTCCCAAGGTTGGGATACATGCTAGCCTCCCCCAAGCCCAAGGGAAAGAGGACAACTAACCACAACGCACAAGATACAACCCCACAAAAATAGGACAACATAAAACAACATAGGAAAAAATCTAAGACAAGACTCAAAATTCTCCAAGGTGGCAAAGAAAAGAACCAAAGTTATTCCTCTAAAACAATGGGGCAGAGAGAAGAGGAGTTCTCCAAAAGTTGTTACCAATATTATAAGCACAATAACTAGATCTTCATACCCTCCTTATTCCTCCACCCTTTTACAAAGTCCTTCTTAGAAGGATTTTCAAACCCCAAAGTGGTTTTCCTTACCAAGAATGGGGAAAGAGATTCAAAACAAATGAATCAACTTCCCCACCTCCAACATTTCAGGGGAAAACAATAAGACCTTACAAGGCTTGTCCATCAAACCTTGAGGATTGAGAGGGAAAAAAATCCCTCTCTCTTCCACCACAAACTCCAAAACTCCATCATGCCATATGATGGAGGGAGTAAAACAAACAAACAACAACCAAAATTCACATGCAAAAATAACAATTTCAAATATCCCATCTAACAACTAAGATGAATACAACACATGCAATAAGACATAAGAGCTTATCTCAAAGAAAGCTCCCCAAAAAGCTTTCCAACTTCAAATTTCTCCACTCCTTGACTCAATATAATTTCTAGCTCCAAATCACCCAAGCATCCAAGCAAGAAGTTCCCAAAAAAAGTCCCTCTCTTTTCCTATGAAGGGGAATTTGAAGAGGAGTAAGCAAGAATCCTCACAAATGAGGGGGTGACATGTGTCACCCCTCTCCTCCTTCAAGGTCAAAGATGCCAAAACAAAAGAGAAAAGGAGTAAAATGTGTCTTTTTAGCCCCCTTCTCCAAAATTACTTTAAATGTTAACAAGACAAATCTAGTGTAACTTTTTAACAAACACTCCAATCTACACCCCTTACATGGATGTGACCAAATAAGAGGCTGACCTGAATCCCACGTTCTCCTGTAAACCTGTCACCTACAGACTAATTACACACATTAACCGCACCTGTCCGATAAAATATAAATCAACGACTTAGTAAGATATCAATTAGTTATAAACTAGCATAACATCCTACTAAATTCAAAATGCGACAACGTGCACAATCATATTCAATTCTCTAAAAGTTAGACAAGATGATAGAGTGACATAAAACCATAGAATCCCAACATGCAAACATCAATATAATTATGTTTCAAAAATAACATCATATCCATTAGTATCCATGACATCATAAGAAAATGCGACAACATAGAAATTAAGCTAAATTGGTGTTATTCACCTAAATGTTCACACATGTCCAATAAGATCAAATCTCTAGTATAATAATGTCCAAGATATAAAAATCTCTGACAAAACATGTCTATGAGCAAAGAAACAAGTCACTGAGCTATAAAAAAAAAGTGTGGGCACTATAGTGTTAAGGGTCTAAGGTTTATGGTTTAGGATTTAGGGATTTAGGCTTAGTGTTTAAGATATTGTTGGGGTTTAGGGTTTAGTGTTTATGACTTAGGTTTAAGGTTTTTGGGTTTAGGGGTCATGAAATTGAAAAACTCATGATTTCAAAAATATCCCCATTTTGAAAGAATTAGGATTTCAAAAAAGTCGTGATTTTCAAATAGTCTATATTTTCAAATATTTGTAAAGTGATAAAGTCATGAATTTAGAAAGTTCAATTTTAAAAAAAAAACTCATGATTTTTATAAATTCATAATTCTCGAAAAGTCTCGTTTTATAAATAGTTGGAATTTTGAAAAAGTAAATATTTTGAAAATGGTAGGTTTTTTTAAAAATTAGGATATTCAAAACATTTGGAATTTAAAAATCTCTTTAGTTTTTAATACCTGACTTATTTGAAAATTACACCTTTTTCAAAATCCCAACTTTCTCAAAATTCTTTAAAATCCTAAAAATTTTAAAATCACAACTTTTTAGTAAATACTTTTTCAAAAATCATGACATATTCAAAATCTAGAATTTCTGAAAATCTAAATTATTTTAACTCCCAAATTTTTTTTGAAAATATTTATATTTTTTAAAAGTTGAGATTTTTTAAACAGTGGTTTAAAAAATACGGACTCAAACAGACTCAAAATGTGGATTAAAAGTGGTTCAATAATCACAACATTTCCGAATATCAAAACATTTTAAAAATTCCTTAATTTTCTAAAATCTCAACTTTATCAAAAATGCCAACCTTTTTTTAACATCCTTACTTTTTTAAAAAATTATATTTTTTCGAATACCGCAAATATTAAAAATCGGGACTTTTTCAAATATTTTGACTTATTCAAAAATTCTAGATTTTTTAAAAATCTTAACATTTTAGAAATCCCAACATTTTAAAAAATCTTCACTTTTTTGAAAATCCTGACTTTTCAAAAGTTTTGAATTTTCAAAAATCTTCACTTTTACAAAATCACGACTTTTTGGAAAATATCAAATTTTATAAAATCCCATCTTTTCAAAAATCATGACTTTTTAAAAATGTCAAAATTTTCAAAACTCTTGAATTTTTCAAAAATCTAAACTCTTTAGAAATCCCGACTCTTCAAAAATTTGAAAAGCTCAAGTCTTTCGAAAATCCGAACTTTTCAAAAATCTTTTACTCTTTCGAATAATTCATTTTTCAAAAACCCCATCTTGTTTGAAAATTTTAACATTTTCAAAGTCCCAAAATTTTTAAATCTTGATGTTTTCAAAAATAACAACTTTGTTTAAAATTGCAACGTTTCAAAAGTGGTGACTCTTCGAAAATCTGAAGTTTTTTAAAATCCTAACTTTTTCAAAAATCTTGACTTTTTGAAAATCCAAAGTTTTTCAAAATACCAACCTTTTCCAATTCTAACTATTTTAAGGTTGATGGTTTAGGGATTAGGGGATTTAGTGTTCAAGGTTTAGATTTTTGGGCTTAGGATTCAGGGTTTAGGGTTTTGTGTTTAGGGTTTAGGGTTGAGGTTCAGGGTTCAAGGATCAAGGTTTAGTGTTTAAGAATTAGGTATTGGGGTTTAGGGGTTTAGGTTTAGGAATCAGGTTTTAGGGTTTGGGGTTCGAGGTTTACGGTTAATGGTTTTACATTTTGGGTTTACGGCTAATAATTTATGATTGAGAGTTTAGTATTGAGGATTTTTAATTCGGTGGTTTTACGGTTTAAGATTCGAGTTTAGGAGAAATTAGAGCTTAAGGTTTAGTGTTTATAGGGTATAGGGCTCATAGTTTAGGGTTTACGATGTAAGCGCGAGTTAGGGTTTAGGGTTTAGGTATCGTGTTCATGGTTAAGAGTCCATAGGTCAAGGTTTGAAGTTCAATTTTATGGTTTAGGTATCTAGCTAAAGGTTTAGGGTTAGGCCAAAGGCTTTAGGGGTTCACTATTTAGGGTTTAGGGTTTAGGATTCATGTCTCAAGGATCGGGTTTAGGGTTTATGGTTTAAGGTTTTGGGTTTAGAGTTTAGGTTTTACGATTTAGGGATTTGATTTTATGGTTTATGTTTGAGGGATTAGGGTTTAGGATTTAGTGTTAAGGGTTTATGGTTTATGGTTTAGGATTTAGGGTTTTTGGCGTAGTATTTAAGATGTCGGGGTTTACATTTTAGGGTTTAGCATTTTCGAATCTGGTTTCGGGTTTAGGGGTCATGATTTTGAAAAAGTCACGATTTCAAAAATATCACGATATTTAAACAGTTAGGATTTTTAAAAACTCATAATATTCAAAAATTATTTTCAAAGATTTTGAAAGTGATAAAGTCTTGAATTTAAAAAGTTCAAAATTTTTAAAAAAACTCGTGAATTTTAAATAATTGGTAATTTTCAAAAAAGTCACAATTTTCAAAAAAGTTCACAAATATTTGGAATTTAAAAATCTCTTCAGTTTGTTATTCCCAGCATATTTGAAAATTGAACCTTTTTTCAAAATCTTGTCTTTTTTGAAAATCCCAACTTTCTCAAAATTCTTTGCTTTTTCGAATTCATGACTTTTTTGAAATCCAAATTTTTTGTCAAAATCCCAACCTTTTCATAATCTTGATTTTTTTAAATCTCAACTTTTTCAAACTCCCTATTTTTTTAAAATTTGAACTTTTTGGAATTATGAAATTTTATCTTTTACTTAAATTGTAAATTCTTTAAAATCCTTTTTTCTAATTTCACAACTTTTTGGAAAATAATGACTTTTTAAAAAATCATGACATATTTAAAAATTTAGAATTTTAGGAAGATATAAATTATTCAAACTCCTGAATTTTTTTTTACATCCTAATATTTTGAAAAAGTTGAGATTTTTGAAATATGTGGTTTAAAAAAAAAGGACTCAAAAGGACAATTAGAACACAAGTTGATGCTAATTTTGGTGCATTACTACATTTTTGAAATCTTTATTTTTTTTAGATTATAACTTTTATGAAAATCCCAACTTTTTCAAAAATCACAACGTTTTCGAAAATCAAAACTTTTTCAGAAATCCCAACTTTTTTAAAATCCCTGAATTTTTGTAAAATCTCAACTTTATCAAAAATGCTGACTTTTTTAGAAATCCTTACTTTTAAAAAATATATATAATTTTTTAAAATCACAATTATTAAAATTCAGGACTTTTTTGAATATCTTGACTTAGTAAAAAAATCCTAACTTTTTTGAAAATCTTGAAATTTTAAAAATTCCAACATTTTTGAGATTTTCAAAAATTTAGACATTTTTGAAAATCTTCAGTTTTACAAAATCATGAATTTATAAATCTTAAATTTTTTAAAATCCCGTCTTTTGAAAAATCCCAACCTTTTTGAAAATATCGAGTTTTTCAAAAATCTTGACATTTTAAAAAATCTAGACTCTTCAAAAATGTGAAAAGCCCAACTCTTTCGAAAATCCCAACTTTTTCAAAATATCAATTTTTCAAAACCCCAACTTGTTTGAAAATCTGAACATTTTCAAAGTCCCATTATTTTTTAAATGTTGATGTTTTCAAAAATAACAACTTTGTTTAAAATTGTAAGTTTTTCAAAGGTCCTATCTATTTTAAAAATCTCATATTTTTCAAAATACCAACTTTTTCCAAATCTAACTATTTTAAGGTTTCTTGGTTGAGGGTTTAGGGCACAGGGGATTTAGTGTTTAGGGTTTAGGGTTTAGTGTTTTGGGTTTATGGATTAGGGCTTAGGGCTCAGTGTTCAAAGTTTAGGGTTGAGATTCAAGGTTCGAGGATTAAGGTTTAGGGTTTAAGAATTAGGTTTTAGGGTTTAGGGCTTAGGTTTAATGGTTTGGGGTTTGAGGTTTACGATTGAGGGTGTTGTACTTAGGGTGTAGGGCTCATGGATTACGATCAAGGACTTAGTGTTTAGGATTTAGCATATAGTGTTTATGGTTTAAGACTCATAATTCAACGTTTAGGAGGAATTAGAGGTTAAGGTTTAGGGTTCATAGGGTATAGGGCTCAAAGTTTAGGGTTTTGGTTGTAGGGGTCAGGGTTTAGGGTTTAGGTCTCAGTGTTCATGGTTAAGGGTCCATGGCTCAAGGTTCAAGGTTCGGGGTTATGAGTTTAGGGTTTTTGCTTAGGGCTCATGGTTCGAGGTATAAAGTTTAGGGTTTAGGGTTAGGCCTAAGGCTTTAGGATTCACTGTTTATGGTTTAGGGTTTATGGCTCAAGGTTAGGATTTAGGTTTAGGTTTAATGGTTTAAGGATTGGGGTTTATAATTTAGTCTCTACGATTTATGGATAAAGGGGTTTAGGGATTATGGTTTAAGATTTTGGGTTTAGATTTTTGGTTTTACGTTTTAGGGTTTAGGGTTTTGCTGTTTAGGTAGTGATTTTTGTGACTCGTTTTATAGATCTATATGGCCCCTTATATCTATATAAATTATTTTTTTTGAAAATTAAAAACGTTAAAAATTGGGACTTTTATTGAATATCCTGACTTATTCAAAAATCCTAATTTTTTAGAAAATCTAGACATTTTAAAAATCCAAACATTTTCTAAAATCTTGACTTTTTTTAAAATCCCAACTTTTCAAAAATTCTGACTTTTGCAAAAATCTTCACTTTAATAAAATCTTGAATTAGGGTCTACTGTTTAGGGTTTAGGCTTCATGGCTCATGGATAAGTAGGGTCTAGGGTTTTTGGTTTAAGGTTTGGGGTTTAGAGTTTATGTTTTTTTGATTTATCAATTTGGGTTAGTGGTTTATAGCTGAGGGATTAGGGTTTAGGATTCATTGTTAAGGGTTTATGGTTTAGGATTTAGGGTTTTGGGGTTAGTGTTTAAGATGTTGGGTTTTAGGGTTTAGCATTTATGACTTATGTTTTAGGTTTTAGGGTTTAGGGTTTAGGGTTTAGTTGTCATGATTTTAAAACAGTAGGGATTTCGAAAAATCAAGAATTTCTTGAAAATCTAAATTATTCTAACTCCCAAAGTTTTTATTAAAAATATTGATATTTTTGAAACATGTGGTTTAAAAAAATATAGACTCAAACGGTCACCTAGAGCAATATTTTTCAAGTGTTTGCTAATTTTGGTGCATCACTATATTTTTGAAATCTTGAATTTTTTTGAGATTATAACTTTTTCAAAATTCTCAATTTTTTTGAAAATCGCAACAATTTCAATAATCGCGATATTTTGAAAATCAAAACTTTTTCAAAAATCCAAACGTTTTAGAAATTCGTTAATTTTCTAAAATCTCAACTTTGTCAGAAATGCCAACTTTTTTGAAAATCCTTACTATTTAAAATATATATATTTTTTCGAATATCGCAAATATTAAAAATCATGACTTTTTCAAATATCTTGACTTATTCAAAAATCCTAACTTAATAAAAAATCTTGAAATTTTAGAAATCCCAACATTTTTTAAAATGTTGACTTTTTTGAAAATCCTAACTTTTCAAAAGTTTGGATTTTTTCAAAAATCTTCACTTTTACAAAATCACGACTTTTTGGAAAATCTATTTTTTTAAAAAATCACATCTTTTCAAAAATCCTAACTTTTTTAAAAACGTCGAGTTTTTCAAAACTCTTGACTTTTCAAAAATGTAGACTCTTCAAAAATCTTCCCTCTTAAAAAATGTAAAATGCCCAACTCTTTCGAAAATCCCAACTTTTCAAAAATCTTGACTCTTTCGAACACTTCATTTTTTGAAAACCCCACTTTGTTTGAAAATCTAAACATTTTGAAAGTCCCAACATTTTTAAAATCTTGATGTTTTTAAAAATAACAACTTTGCTTAAAATTGCAATGTTTCAAAATTCGGGACTTTTTAAAAATCTAAAGTTTTTTAAAATCTCAACTTTTTACAAAATACCAACTTTTACTTCTAACTATAAAGAGGTTGAGGGTTTAGTGCTCAGGGGATTTAGTGCTTAGGGTTTAGATTAATGGGCTTAAGATTCAAGTTTTAGGGTTTAGGGATTTGGGTTCGGGGCTTGGGGTTCGGGTTCGAGGATCAAGGTTTAGGGTTTTGGGGTTTAGGATTTATGACTCGGGTTTTAGGGTTTGGGGTTCAAGGTTTACGGTTTACGGTTGAGGGCTTTACATTTAAGGTTTAGGGATCATGGTTAACGATTGACTATTTAGTATTTAATACTTAGGATTTAGGGTTTAGGAACAATTAGAGCTTAAATTTTAAGGTTTATAGGTTTATAGTGCTCGAGTTTAGGTTTTAGGGCATAGGGGTCGGTTTTTAGGTCTCGGTGTTCATGGTTGAGGGTCCATGGCTCAGGGTTTGAGGTTACGGGTTATGAGTTTAGGGTTTATGGTTTTGGCTTAGGGCTCATGGTTCAAGGTATAGGGTTTATGGTTTAGGGATAGGCCTAAGGATTTAAGGTTCAATGTTTAGGGTTTAGGATTTAAGGCTCAGGGCTAGAGGTTTAGGGATTATTGTTTAAAGTTTGGGGTTTAGAGTTTAGGTTTTACGATTTAGGGATTTGGGTTTAGGGTTTATGGCTGAGGGTTTAGGATTTAGGATTCAATGTTAAGGGTTATGTTTAGGGTTTTTAGCTTAGCGTTTAGGATGTTGGGGTTTAGTGTTTAGCGTCATGATTTTCAAATAGTCTGTATTTTAAAAAAAAATTAAAGTGATAAAGTCATTAATTTAAAAAGTTTAGATTTTTAAAAAAACTCGTGATTTTAAAAAAAATCGTAATATTCAAAAAATTCACGATTTTATAAAAAGTTTGAATTTTGAAAAATTAAAGATTTTTAAAATGTTAAGATTTCCAAAAAAAAAATTGGATATTCAAAATAGTTGGGATTTAAAATTCTCTTCAATTTTGTAATTCACGACGATTTGAAAATCCCAACTTTCTCAAAATTCTTGGATTTTTCGAAATCACGACTTTTTGAAATCCCAATTTTTGTTCGAAATCCCAACCTTTACATAATCCTGATTTTTTGAAAATCAAAAATTTTCAAAAACCCTAAAATTTTAGAAATTCAAACTTTTTTAGAATTATGAAATTCTATCTTTTTCTAAAATTGCAAATTCTTTAAAATCCTAATTTTTTTGAAATTCACAACTTTTTGGAAAATAATGACTTTTTCAAAATCATGACATATTCAAAAATCCAAAATTTCTTGAAAATCTAAATTATTCAAACTCTTGACTTTTTTAAAAATCCTGATATTTTTTAAAAAACTAGATTTTTGACACATGTGGTTCAAAAAAACAGGAACTCAAATGAACACCCGAAGCACAAGTTATGGCCTTTTCATATTCCTGCTAATTTTTTCGCATCACTACATTTTTGAAATATTGACTCTTTTGAGATTATAAATTTTTTGAAAATCCCAACTTTTTTCAAAAATACGATGTTTTCAAAAATGAAATCTTTATCAGAAATCCCAACTTTTTAAAAGTTCCTAAATTTTCTAAAATCTCAAAAGTTATAAAAAATGATGACTTTTTAAAAAATCTTTACTTTTATAAGAAAATTATATATTTTTTAAATCACAAATATTTAAAATCGCGACTTTTTTGAATATACTGACTTATTCAAAAAGCTTTACTTTTTAAAAATTCCAACATTTTCAAAAATCCTGACTTTTTTTGAAAATATTCACTTTTACATTATCATGACTTTTTGGGCAATCTTAATTTTTTAAAAATCCCATCTTTTCAAAAATCATAGCTTTGTTGTAAAAAAATACGGACTCAAACGGTCACCCGAGCACAATTTTTCAAGTTCCTACTAATTTTGGCGCATCACTATATTTTTGAAATCTTGACTTTTTTTCAGATTATAACTTTTTCAAAATTCTCAATTCTTTTGGAAATCACAACTATTAATCGCGACATTTTTTAAAATCAAAACTTTTTAAAAATTTGTTAATTTTCTAAAATCTCAACTTTATCAAAAATGACAACTTTTTTGAAAATCTTAGTTTTTAAAAATATTATATTTTTTAGAATATCGCAAATATTAAAAATTGGGACTTTTTCAAATATCTTGAGTTATTCAAAAATCCTTACTTTTTAAAAAATCTTAATGTTTTAGAAATCCCCACATTTTCGAAAATCTTGACTTTTTTGAAAATCCTAACTTTTAAAAAGTTTGGAATTTTTTGAAAATCTTCACTGCTACAAAATCACGACTTTTTGGAAAATCTCAAAATTTTAAAATCCCATCTTTTCAAAAATTCTAACTTTTTAAAAAATGTCGAGTTTTTCAAAACTCTTCCCTCTTAAAAAATGTGAAAAGCCCAACTCTTTCAAAAATCTTGACTCTTTCAAACTCTTCATTTTTCAAAAACACCATTTGTTTGAAAATCTGAACATTTTCAAAGTCCGAACATTTTTTAAATCTTGATGTTTTCAAAAAGAACAACTTTGTTTAAAATTGCAATGTTTCAAAAATTCGAGACTTTTTAAAAATCTAAAGTTTTTGAAAATCCTGACTTTTTCAAAAATCTTGACTTTTTGAAAATCCCAAGTTTTTCAAAATACCAAATTTTCCAATTCTAACTATTATAAGGTTGAGGGTTTAGATTAGGGCTCAGGGCTCGAGGTTCAGGGTTTGGGGATCAAGGTTTAGGGTTTAAGAATTAGGTTTTAGGGTTTTGGGGTTTAGGGTTTAGGGTTAGAATTTAGGGCTCAGGTTTTAGGGTTTGGGGTTCAAAGTTTACGGTTGAGGGCTTTGCATTTAAGGTTTAGGGATCATGGTTTACGATTGATAATTTAGTATTTAGCACTTTAGTGTTTAATACTTGGAATTTAGTGTTTAGGAGTAATTAGAGCTTAAAGATTAAGGTTTATAGGTTACAAAGTGCTTCGAGTTTAGTGTTTAGAGTGTAGGGGTAAGGTTTTAAGTCTCGGTGTTCATTGTTGAGGGTCCATGGCTAAGGGTTTGAGGTTGAGGGTTATGAGTTTAGGGTTTAGGGTTTAGGGTTTTTACTCGGGGCTCACATTTCAAGGTATAAGGTTTTTGGTTTTGGGTTAGGCCTAAGGATTTAAGGTTCCTTGCTTAGAGTTTAGGGTTTAAGGGTTAGGGTTAGAGGTTTAGGATTTAGGCTTCATGGCACAAGGATCGGGGTTTAGGGATTATTGTTTAAGGTTTGGGGTTTAGAGTTTAGGTTTTACGATTTAGGGATTTGGGTTTAGGGCTTATAGCTAAGGGTTTATTGTTTATGGTTTATGGTTTTGTGCTTAGTTTTTAGGATGTTGGGGTTTAGGGTTTAGCGTCATGATTTTCAAGTAGTCTTTATTTTCAAATAAATTGAAAGTGATAAAGTCATTAATTTAAAAGTTCAGATTTTTAAAAAAACTCGTGATTTTTTTAAAAATCGTAATATTCAAAAAATTCATGATTTTATAAAAGTTTGAATTTTGAAAAAGTAAAGATTTTTAAAATGTTAGGATTTAAAAAAAAAAAGAATATTCAAAACAGTTGGAATTTAAAAATCTCTTCAATTTTGTAATTTACGACTTATTTGAAAATCCCAACTTTCTCAAAATTCTTGTATTTTTTGATATCACGACTTTTTTGAAATCCTAATTTTTGTTCGAAATCCCAACCTTTACATAATCCTGACTTTTTTGAAAATCACATATTTTTCAAAAACCCTAAAATTGTAGAAAATCAAACTTTTTTAGAATAATGAAATTCTATCTATTTCTAAAATTGCAATTTTTTTAAAATCCTAATTTTTTTAAAATTCACAACTTTTTGGAAAATAATGACTTTTTAAAAAATCATGACATGTTCAAAAATAAAAAAATCTTGAAAATTTAAAATATTCAAACTCCTAACTTTTTTAAAAATCCTGATATTTTAAAAAAGTTTAGATTTTTGAAACATGTGGTTTGAAAAAAGGGACTCAAATGGACACTCGGAGCACAAGTTATGACGTTTTCATATTCCTACTAATTTTTTCGCATCACTACATTTTTGAAATCTTGACTCTATTGAGATTATAACTTTTTTGAAAATCGCAACTATTTCAAAACTGAAATCTTTTCAGAAATCCCAACTTTTTAAAAGTTCTTGAATTTTCTAAAATCTCAACTTTTATAAAAAAATTCCGACTTTTTTGAAAATCTTTACTTTTATAAAAAAATTATGTTCTTTTTAAATCGTAAATATTAAAAATTAGGACATTTGTGAGTATACTTGACTTATTAAAAATCTTTACTTTTTAAAAATTCCAACATTTTCAAAAATCCGGACTTTTTCTTAAATATTCACTTTTACATTATCACGACTTTTTGACAATCTAATTTTTTTAAAATGTCGCCTTTTCGAAAATCACAACTTTTTTGAAAATGTCAAGTTTTTCAAAAATCTTGACATTTTCAAAATTAGTGTTTAGGAGCAATTAGAGCAATTAGGGCTTAGAGTTTAAGGTTTATGGTTTAGGTCTCAGTGTTCATGATTGAGGTTCCATGGCTCGGGGTTATGAGATTAGGGTTTACCGTTTAGGTCTCTAGATAAATGTTTAGGGTTTTGACTTAGGGCTCCCAGTTCAAGGTATGGTTTAGGGTTAGGCTTTATGGTTAAGTGTTTAGGGTTTGGGGTTTATTGTTTATGGTTTAGAGCTTAGGGTTTAGGGTTTAAGCTTCATGGCTTAATGTTTGGGGTTTAGAGTTTACGTTTTAGGATTTAGGGATTTGGGTTTATGGTTTATGGCTGATGGTATAGGGTTTAAAATTAAGTGCTAAGGATTTAGGGATTCGTGTTTAAGATGTTGGGGTTAAGGGTTTAAGCTTTATGACTCGGTTTTGGGCTTTAGGCTTTAGTGGTCGTGATTTTGAAACATTTAGGATTTCAAAAAAGTCATGAGTTTTAAAAAGTCTCTATTTTTAAAGATTTTTTAAGATGAGTGCATGTAGAATGGAGTTGAGAAAATCATTTTTCTAATCAACCTGTAAAACTCAAAAATTATGCACCAAAAAATATGCACATGTTTTTGAAAGAAAACAAGGCACTTGTAAACAAAATTATGGATGAAATCCTTAAACTAATCATATTTTAAAAAGAATTATATCACCATAAAGGTAAAAATGAGTTTTACATTGTAGTATAATTTATTTTTGAATATTAATTTTAAAGCACATTATATTAGGGTGCACATATCAAATTTTGATGTTTTTATGTGAAACATGGTTTTAATCATTCAATACACTGTCCAAAATTCTGTGTTGGAAATTTAAGCCTTTAGATTGGGTATTCCAAACCACAACAAGATGAAATGTGAGTGTGTTGTAACACGCTCACATTCCTATTTTCAATGCAAAATATGTCCATTATGGAGGGATAAAGTTGAAAAAGACATAGAAAACCATAACTCGAGTTGTAACGCGACTTAGATTTTCCATTATCGCGTTATAGCACCACTGAAGAATAACACGAGTGCATTATGGCCAAAATGGCGAAAAAATTAATTTGTGTTCACTTTTTGGCCCCCCAACTTTGTGCATATGCTCAACACTTAACCCTAAGCCTTAAACCCTAAAACATAAAATACTTACTATGGCTCAGAGTTTAGAATCCCGATTATTCAAAATACCTACTACCTTTTCAAATATCCCGACTATTAAAAATCACAATTTTTTTGAAAATTGATATTTCAAGAAAGCTAAGATCTTTGAAAATTTTGACAAAGTATGTCTTTTTTTGCGTAAAAAATATAGAACCTATTATGTCTGTGCCCCCCATACTTTGAGTTGCATAGTTTTTTTTTCAAATCCCTTTATTAGAAAGTTAACTAAGACCATTTACGAGATCCCAATAAATTTTCATAATTTTTGGATGAATATATTATTTTTATTAATTTTCACAAAGTGCACATATCCTGAAAATAATATATTTGTGTGTACACCCCCATAACTTTTAGAAGAAAAGTAATTTTTAAGGTTTTTTTGAGTGCATGTAGAATGGAGTTTAGAAAAACCTCTATTTTTAAAATTTGGATGAAAAAATCATAAATAGTGCATGAAAGAATTAAAGTATGGATAAAAGCCATAAACTAATTAGATTTTAGAAAGAATTATATCGGGATTTTACAAAAATCCTATCTTTTTAAAAATTATAAATTTTTTAACAATCACGACATTTTCAAAAATCACTATTTTTTGAAAAATCCCTACTTTTTCGAATATCTTGAATTTTTTAAAATCCCAACTTTTCTGAAAATATAAACTACTGTGAAATCTATCATTTTGGACTTTTTAAAAAATCCCTACTTTTTAGAAATCACAATTTTTTTAAAATTACAAAAATTTCAAAAGTCCCAACTTTACAATAAATCATGACTTTTTTAAAATCTTGAATTTTGTAAAATACCAAATTTTTCAAAAATCCTAAGTTTTTGAAAACCATAAACCCAAATCCATATATCTTTAAAACTAAACTCAAAACCCCAAACCTTAAACCATAAACACCCTAAACCCCGATCCCTAAACAAGAAACCTTAAACCCCTAACCCCCTAAACCTTATACCTTATACCTTAAACCATAATCCAAAACCCTAAACCCTTTAGCTAAAGATCTAAATCCTAAACCCTAAACTCATAACCCCGAACCTCGAACCCTAAGCCATGGACCCTCAACCATGAACACTAAGACCTAAACCTTAAACCTTGGACCTTATACCCTAAATTCTAAACTTTGAGCCCTATACCCTATAAACCCTAAACCTTAAGTTTTAATTGCTCCTAAACCCTAAATTCTGATTCTTAAACCCTAAAACCCTAAATGCTAAGTCATAAATACTAAACCGTCAATCATAAACCATGAGCCCTAAATCCTAAATGTAAAACCCTCAATCGTAAACCTGGAGCCCCAACCCCTAAAAATGAAATTTTAAAAATTATGAGATTTTCATAAAAATTGTGATTTTATAAAAGTGAAGATTTTCAATAAAGTCATAATTTTGGAAAATGTTGGGATTTTTAAAACGTCAAGATTTTTGAAAAAATCAAGATTTTTGAAAAAATCAAGATTTTTGAAAAAATCAAGATTTTTGAATAAGTTGGGATATTTGAAAGTCCCAATTTTTAATATTTGTGATTTTTGAAAAAATATAAATTTTTAAAAGGTTTTGGGATTTCTGAAAAAGTTTTGATTTTCCAAATTGTCGTGAATATTACAATATTTGCAATTTTTGAAAAAGTTGGGCTTTTCAAAAATTTATAATCTCAAAAGAGTCAACATGTAAAAAAATGTAGTGATGCACCAAAATTAGCAAGAAACTTGAAAAAGTCAAAACTTGTGCTCCAAGTGTTCGTTTCAATTGGTTTTTTTTAAACCACATGTTTCAAAAATCTCAACTTTTATAAAATATCAAGATTTTTAAAAAAGTCAAAAGTTTGAATAATTTAGATTTTCAAAAATTCTTGATTTTTTAATATGTCATTGGAAAAAGTCATTATTAAAATGATGTGAATTTCAAAATAATTAGGATTTTAAAGAATTTACAATTTTAGAAAAACAATGAATTTCACAATTCTAAAAAGTTGGAATTTCAAAAAATTTAGGATTTTTGAAACATTGAGATTTTCAAAAGTCAAATTATGAAAACGTTGGGATTTCAAACAAATTGGGATTTCAAAAAGTCCTAATTTCGAAAAAGCCAAATTATTTGAGAAAGTTGGGATGTTCAAAAAAGACAAGATTTTGAAAAAAAATGCAATTTTATAATAAGTCAGGAATTTAAAAATTGAAGATATTTTTAAATCCCAACTATTTTGAATATCCTATTTTTTTAAAAATCCAAACATTTTCAAAATCTTTACTTTTTAAAAATTCCAACTTTTTATAAAATCATAAATTTTTTGAAGATTATGAATATTTAAAAAATAAGGAGATTTTTAAAATTGTAAACTTTTAAAATTCATGACTTAATCACTTTTAAAATCTTTGAAAATATAGACTTTTTGAAAATCACGAATTTTTAGAAATCCTAACTATTTCAAAATAATCATAGTTTTGAAATTTTGACTTTTTCAAAATCGCAACCCCTAAACCCTAAAACTTGAGTCGTAAATGTTAAACCCTAAACCCCAACATCCAAAACACTAAGCTAAAAACCCTAAATCCGAAACCTTAAACCTTAAACCCTCTATCATAAACCATAAACCCTAAACCCAAACAATGAATCCTAAATCCTTAGGCCTATCCCTAACCCCTAAACCTCTAGCTAGAGACCTAAATCCTAAACCCTAAACTCATAACCCCGAACCTCGAACATTAAGCCATGGACCCTCAACCATGAACATTGATATCTAAACCCTAAATTATGAGTCTTAAACCCTAAATCCATTAATGTTAAATCCTAAATACTAAACCCTCAATCGTAAACCATGAGCCCTAAACCCTAAATGCAAAACCCTCATCCATAAACCTTGAACCTTCAAACCTCAGTTGTAAATCCTAACCCTAAACCCTTAACTCCAATACCCTAAACCCTAAAACTTATTCTTAAACCCTAAACCTTTATCCTCGAAACCTGAACCTCAACCCTAAACCCTCAACACTAAAACGTTAAACACTGAATCCTGAGCCCAAAAACCTAAACCCTAAACACTAAATCCCCTGAGCCAAAAAACCTAAACCCTAAACACTAAATTCCCTAAGCCAAAAAACCTAAACCCTAAACACTAAATTCTCTGAGCCCTAAAACCTCAACCTAGAAACCTTTAAATATTAAGATTTGAAAAAGTTATTATTTTGAAAAACTTGCAATTTTCAAAAAGTCGAATTTTGAAAATGTTGGGACTTTGAAAATGTTCAAATTTTTGAAGAGTTTGGCTTTTTGAAAAAGTCAAGATTTTTGAAAAACCTGACATTTTAAAAAAGGTTAGGATTTTTGAAAAGACAAGATTTAAAAAATGAGATTTTACAAAAAGTCAAGATTTTTGAAAAGGACAAGATTTTTGAATAAGTTAGAATATTTTGAAAAAATCCCAATTTTTAAAATTTGTGATTTTTAAAAATATTGATTTTTTTAAAAAGAAAGGATTTTCAAAAGAGTCGGCATATTTGATAAAGTCGAGATTTTAGAAAATTTAGGAATTTCTAAAAAGTTGGGATTTCTGAAAAAAAAAAATTCGAAAACGTCACGATTTTTGAAATAGTTGTGATCTTTGAAAAGTTGGAATTTTAGAAAAAGTTGTAATCACAAAAGATTCAAGATTTAAACTATGTAGTGATGCGCCAAAATTAGCAAGAAATTGAAAAGGACATAACTTGTGCTCTGGGTGTCCATTTGAGTTCATTTTTTTAAACCACAATTTTCAAAAATCTCAACTTTTTAAAATATTAGGATTTTTAAAACAAAGTTGAGAGTTTGAATGCTTTAGATTTTCAAGAAATTCTATATTTTTCAATATGTCAAGATTTTTTAAAAAAAAGTTGTGGATTTCAAAAATTTAGGATTTTATAGAATTTGTAATTTTAGAAAAAGATAGAATTTCATAATTATTAAAAAGTTCAAATTTAAAATATTTTAGGAATTTTGAAAAAATTTAAATTTTCAAAAAAGTAAGGATTATCAAAAGGTTGGGATTTCAAAAAAGTGGTCATTTCAAAAAAGCCAAGAACTATGAGAAACATGGCATTTTCAAAAAAGATAAGATTTTCAAAAAATTGTAATATTCAAATATGTTTGGAAATTACAAAAGTAAAGATATTTTTAATCCCAACTGTTTTGAATATCCTTTTTTTAAATCCTAACATTTAGAAAGTCATTACTTTTTCAAAATTCCAACTTTTAAAAATCACAACTTTTTAAAAATTGTGAAAAAATCATGGTTTTACCATAGTCCATAAACCTCTGGTTTGGAAATACAAGACTTTGGATTGGGTATTCCAAATCCCAACAAGATGAAACTTGAGAACATATGCAAAATATGTCCATTTAGGTGAGATAAAGTTTAAAAATACATAGAAAGTCATTATGCGAGCATGTTTTAGCCTGGTAATATCGAGCTGTAATGTGACATAGATTCTCTTTTTAGGATATAGCACGACCGAGCCATAACGCGAGCGCGTTATGATAAAAATTACCTAAAAATGATTTTGTGTCTGATTTTTGGCCCCCTATCTTTGTGCATATGCCCAACATTTAACCCTCGATCTTAAACCCTAAAACTTAAAATACCTACTATGGCTCAAAATGATTTCTACTTTTTAAAATATCCTGAATATTGAAAATCGCAACCAAAAATCGATATTTAAAGAAAGCCAGGATTTTCTAAACATTTGACCAAGTAATAAGAATATTCTTTTTGAAAATGTCTGAGATTAAGAGGCACAATGTGGTGTACACACAAAGTATGTGTGTTTCTGTGTAAAAAAGATGAGAATATATAGTGGGTGCCCCCCCCATTTTTCTAGTTGTATAATGATTTTTTCAAATCTCTTTGGTAGAACATTAGCTAACACCATGTATGAGATCCCACTAAATTTTCTTAATTTTTGGATGGACATATACTTTTTTATTGATTTTCAAATTGCACATATCCTAAAAATGAAATATTTGTGTGTGCACCACCATAACTTCGAGAGAAAAAAAGTCATTTTTATTTTTTGTTTAGTGCATGTAGAATGGAGTTTAGAAAAAACTTTTTTTGAATAATTTGGATAAATAAATCAAAAATTGTGCACCAAAAAGTATGTATAGGTTTTTGCAAGAAAACAAGGTATTAGTAAAAGAAATTATGGGTGAAAGCCTTTAACTAATCAAATTTTAGAAAGAATTATATCATGATCAAGGTAAAAACGAGCTTGACATCGTAGTATAATTTATTTTTCAATATTAATTTTAAAGCACGAGATATTGGGGTGCTGTGGTTTGGAAATTCAAGCCGTTGGATTTGGTATTTCAAACCCAAACAAGATGAAAGATGAAATAAAGTGGAAAAAAGCATAGAAAACCATAACTCGAATGCGTTTCCACTTGGAAAACCCGAGCCATAATGTAACCTAGATTGTCCCTTTTCACATTATAGTGCGACTGATCCATAACGTGAGCGTGTTATGGCCATAAAATAGATTTGTGTCCACTTTTTGGCCTCCCATCTTTATGCATAGGCCCAACTTTTAACCCTCAGCCTTAAACAGTAAAACTTAAAATACCTACTATGTTTTAAAGTCTAGAATCCCAAGTATTCTAAATACCTACTACTTTTTTCAAATATCCCCACTATTAAAAATTATAACTTTTTTGAAAATTGATATTTCAAGAAAGTGAGGATTTTTGAAAAATTTGTCAAAGTAATAAGAATAAATACCGTAGAGTTGAGAATCTAGTTTCTAAATTACTATATTTTTTTAAAATGCTGAGATTAAGAGGCTCAAATGGTGTGCAGTATGTCTTTTTTGTGTAATAAAGATAAGAACCTATTGTGTGTGCACCCCACCATATACGATATCCCAATAAAATTTCATATTTTTGGATGAATATATTATTTTTTTATTAATTTTCAAAGTGTACATATCCCAAAAATAAAATATTTGTGTGTGCACCCCCATAACTTTGAGAAAATAAAGTCTTTTTTTGGTTTATTTTTTGAGTGCATGTAGAGTAAACCTCTTTTTTTTTTATGTGGATGAAAAAGTATACATTTTGCACCAAAAAGTATACATATGTTTTAGTAAGAAAACAAGTTACTAGTAAAAGAAATAATATATGAAAGCATTAAACTAATTAGATTTTCAAAAGAATTATATATCATCAAGGTAAAAGTGAGCTAGGCATGGGGGTGTACACGGAAATTTTGATGTTTTTCTATTAAACACAATTTTAATCATGTAATACACACAGCCAAACCTTTGGTTTAGAAATCCAAGCTTTTGGGATTGGGTATTCAAAACCCCAACAACATGAAATGAAAACCACGTTATAACACACTCGCGTAATCGCTTTTTATAATGTGAAATATTTCCATTTGGGAGGGATAAAGTGGAAAACACAAAACACCATCACACGAGCGCATCTCGGCTTTGTAAACCCAAGCCGTAACGCGATCTCATTATAACCAGGCCTATATTTTTCCTTTTTACCATAACGCGAGCATGTTATGGTAAAAATGGTTGAAAAATGGATTTTTGTCCACCTTTCGGACCCCTATCTTTGTGCATATGCCCAACGCTTATCCCTCAACTTCAAACCTTAAAACTTAAAATACATACTATGACTCAGAGTCTAGAATTCTAAATATTCAAAATACCTACTACTTTTTCGAATATCCAAACTATTAAAAATCACAATTTTTTCAAAAATCGATATTTCAAGAAAGTAAGGAAATTTAAATTATTTTAAAAAGTAAAAATAATAAAAATACTGTAGATCTCAGAATCTAGTTTCTAAACTAAGATTTTTTTTGAATAGTTGAGATTAAGAGGCTCAAATGTGGTGTGCACATAAAGTATATCTTTTTTTTTGTAAAAAAGATAAGAACCTATAGTGTGTGTGTCCCCTATTTTTGAGTTGTATATTTTTTTTCAAATCCCTTTAGTAAAAAGTTAGCTAAGACCATGTACGAGGTCCTACTAAATTTTCATAATTTTTGGATGAATATATAATTTTTTAGTAATTTTCAAAGTGCACATACTCTGAAAATGAAATATTTGTGTGTGAACCCACATAAATTTTAGAAAAAGCTTATATTTTAGTTTTTTTTTAGTGCACATAGAATGGATTTGATAAAATAATACATTTTTTGTTTTAATTTGGATGAAAAAATTATAAATTGGACGAAAACATATGCATAGGTTTTTGCAAGAAAATAAGGCACTACTAGTATAAGAAATTATGTATTAAAGCCTTAAACTAATAAGATTTTAGAAAGAATTTTTAGTCATCAAGGTAAAAATGAGCTTGACATCGTAGTATATTTTATTTTTGAATATTAATTTTAAACCATGACATATTCGGGTGCACATATGAAATTTTGATATTTTTCTCTCAAGTACGGTTTTAATCATGCAATACACATTCCAAACCTTTGGTTTGGAAATCCAAGCCTTTGGATTTTGAATTCAAAAGCTTGAAAGATGAAACATGAGCGTGTTATAATGCGCTCATGTACCTTTTTCCAATGCAGAATATCTCAATTTGGTAGGGATAAAGTGGAAAAACACATAGAAAACCATTACGCGGGTGCAATTTGGCTTCGTAAATCCAATCTGTAACGTGACCTAGATTTTTCTTTTTCACATTATAGTGTGACCGAGCCATAACATGAGTGTGTTGTAGCTAAAAAAAGGATTTGTTTCTACTTTTTGGCCCCCGTCTTTGTGCATACACCCAATGCTTAACTTGCAACCTTAAACACTAAAACTTAAAACACCTACTTTTAAACAGAGTCTAGAATCTCGCTTATTCAAAATACCTACCATAGAGCTCGAGTCTAGATATTTCAAGAAATCCAAGATTTTTGAAAATTTTGAAAAATTAATAAGAATAAATACCATAGTGCTCAATATCTAGTTTCTAAACTACTATTTAAAAAAAAAAAAGGTTGAGATTAAGAGGCTCAAATATGTTGTGCACACATAGTATGTATTTTTTTATGTCAAAAAGATAAGAACCTATTGTGTGTGTGCCCCCTCATTTTTTGAGTTGTGAAAAAGATAAGAACCATGTATGAGAACCCACTAAATTTTCATAATTTTTGGATGAATATATATAAATTTTTATTAATTTTCAAAGTGCACAAACCCTGAAAATGAAATATTTGTGTGTGCACCCCCATAACTTTAAAAAAAAATGTCATTTTTTAGTTTCTTTTTCTTTGAGTGCATGTAGAATGGAGTTGAGAAAAACTTTTTTTTAATCATCATGTAAAAATCATAAATTGTGCACCAAAAAGTATGCACATGTTTGTGAAAGAAAAAAAGGCACTTGTAAAAGAAATTATGGATGAAATCCTTGAACTAATCATATTTTAAAAAGAATTATATCGTCATGAAGATAAAAATGATCTTTACATTGTAATATAATTTATTTTTGAATATTAATTTTAAAGCACAATATATTAGGGTGCACATGTGAAATTTGGATGTTTTTATGTGAAACACAGTTTTAATCATGTAATACACCGTCTAAAATTTTGTGTTGGAAATTCAAACCTTTGGATTGGGTATTCCAAACCCCAACAAGATAAAATGTGAGTGTGTTATAACATGCACACGTTCCTGTTTACAATGCAAAATATGTCCATTATGGAGGGATAAAGTCAAAAAACACATAGAAAACTATAACGTAAGCATGTTTCTTCTTAGTAAACTCGAGCTGTAACGCAACCTAGATTTTTTATTATCACGTTATAGTGTGACCGAGCAATAATGTGAGCACGTTATGGCCAAAATGGTCAAAAAATTAATTTGTGTTCACTTTTTGGCCCCCCATCTTTGTGCATATGCTCAACGCTTAACCCTAAAACATAAAATACTTACTATGGCTCATAGTCTAGAATCCCAATTATTCAAAATACCTACTACCTTTTCAAATATCCTGACTATTAAAAATCATAATTTTTTTGAAAATTGATATTTCAAGAAAGCTAAGATCTTTGAAAAATTTGACAAAGTAATAAAAATTTGTCAAAGTATGTTTTTTTTTACATAAAAAAATAAGAACCTATTATGTCTGTGCCCCCCTATAGTTTGAGTTGCATAGTTCTTTTTTTCAAATCCCTTTTGTAGAAAGTTAGCTAAGACCATTTACTAAATTTTCATATTTTTTGGATTAATATATAATTTTTTAATTAATTTTCAAAGTGCACATATCCTGAAAGTAATATATTTGTGTGTGCACCCCTATAACTTTTAGAAGAAAAGTCATTTTTACGGTTTTTTTTTAGTGCATGTAAAATGGAGTTTAGAAATTATGGATGAAAGCCTTTAAACTAATAAGATTTTACAAATAATTATATCGGGATTTTAAAAAAATCCTAGCTTTTGAAAAATTATAAATTTTTCAACAATCATGACATTTTCAAAAATCACTATTTTTTTGAAAAATGCCTACTTTTTCGAATATCTTGAATTTTTGAAAATCCTGAATTTTACAAAATCCTAACTTTTTTGAAATCCCAACTTTTCTGAAAATATAAACTACTGTGAAATCTATCATTTTGAACTTTTTAAAAAATCCCTACTTTTAGAAATTCACAATTTTTAAAAATTTCCAAATTTTCAATAAATCATGAATTTTTCAAAATCTTTAATTTTGTAAAATACCAATTTTTTGAAATCTCATTTTTTTTCGTAATCGCGACTTTTTTGAAATTTTGTCTTTTTAAAAAATCTTGACTCTTCAAAAATCCCAACTCTTTCAAAAATCCTGACTTTTTAGAAAATCCAATTTTTTGTACAATCTTTAAAATTTTGAAAATCCCTATTATTTATAAAATTTTGATTTTTTTGAAAATACACATGTATTCAAAAATCACAATTGTTTTGAAAAACATGATTATTCAAAATCCCTAACTTTTTCAAAAAGTGATATTTTTAAACGTGAATATTTAATAAAAGTTAGGCTTTAAAAATCCTAGTTTTAGAAGAAAAGTGAGGATGTTCTAAAAATTCTAAAATTCTAAAAAATCATGACTTTTTCAAAAAATCACAAATTTTTCAACGCTAAATTTTCAAATATCCCAAAATTTTTAAATTCACAACCTTTTATTAGATCCAACCTCTTTTGAAAATGACGAATTTTTTGAAATCCTTAAGTTTTCAAAAATCCTAACTTTTCTACAAATCCTAACTTTTTTAGAAATCTACACTTTTTAGAAATCCCTATTTTTTCGAAAATAGTCTTTTTAAAAAACCCTATATTTTCAGAAATCACGATATTTTCCAAATTCCAAAATTTTAAAAATATTTAACTTTTTGAAAATCCCAACTTTTTCAAAAATCTTGACATATTTGAAATACAATTGTTTTTTTAAACCACAAATTTTGAAAATCCTGATTTTTTCCATTTCAAAACATTTTTGAAATCTCGACTTTTTCAAAATCCTAAGTTTTTCAAAATCCCAATTTTTTTAAAAATCCTAACTATTTTAAAAATCCAAACATCTTCGCAAAAAGCCAAACTTTTTCAAAAATCCTTGTATTTTCGAAATCCTTAGATTTTTAAAATCCCAACTTTTTCAAAAATCTTTACTTATTCTAAAATTTCGAATTAAAAGAATCTTGAATCTCTCAAAATTGTGTACTTTTAAAAATGCCAACGTTCTCAAAAACTCCGACTCTTTAATAAATACCGATATTGTGAAATCCCAACTTTTTTGAAAATTCTGACTTTAAAAATATCGAATCTTTCATAAATTTTGACTTTTCAAAAATCCTGCTATTTAAAAAAATACCAACTTTTTAAAAATCTTGAATTTTTCAAATCCCAACTTTTAAAAAATATTTAGTTTTTAAAAAATCTTGACTTTTTTTTAAAATTGTGATTTATTCTAAAATAAGGAATTTTTATAAAATCCTGATTATCTAATATTAAACCTTTCTTAAAATCCTAAGTTTTTCGAAAAGCCCAACTTTTTCAAAAGTTTGTATTTTTGAAAAAGTCAAGATATTTAAAAATAAGGGATTTTAAAAAAGTTACGAATTTGAATAGTTGGGATTTTCAAAAAATCCAAACTTTTACAAAATTTAAATTTTTAAAAATATCATGAATTTTTAAAAAATCATTATTTTTTGAAAAACTAATATTTTTTCAAATATCTTGAATTTTTAAAAATCCCAACTTTTTAGATATCACAATTTTTTGAAATTTCAAACTTACCAAAAATCCCTACTTTAAAAAAATCCCATCTTTATAAAAAATCGCGACTTTTCCAAAATTTGGATTTTTTTAGAAATCCCAACTTTTCTAAAATTCAAACTTTTTAGAAATCTTGATTTTTTTTTCGAAATAACTATTATTTTTAAATTGTAAGTTTTTCAAAAATCTTGACTTTTTATGTTTCAATTTTTTAAAAAAGTTTGAAACTCTTCAAAAATCCCAATTCTTGTAAAAATCCTTACTTTTTTAAAAATCCCTTTTCAAAATCATAACTTTTTTGAAATACTAACTATTTTAAAATCGGGATATTTTTCAAATTGTGACTTTTTCAAAATTGCGACCCCTAAACTCCAACATCCTAAACATTAAGCCCAAAACCCTAAATCCTAAACCATAGACCATAAACCATTAACACTTAATGCTAAACCCTAAACCGTTAACCATAAACCATAAACCCAAATCCCTAAATTGTAAAACCTAAACTATAAACCTCAAATCTTCAACCATAAACACTAAACCTTGCAGCGAGGAAGCCTAAAACCTAAACCCCGAGCCCTAAACCCTAAATAATAAATGCTAAACTGCTAACCCCGACACTTAAACCCTAAAGCCTTAGGCCTAACCCTAAATCTTATACCTTGAACCGTGAGCCCTAAGCCAACACCCTAAACCCTAAACCGTTAGCTAGATACCTAAACTCATAACTCAAACCTCAAACCCCGAACCATGGACCCTAAACCATTATCCCTATGCCCTAAACCCTAAAATCTGATCCCTATACCATATAAACCCTAAACCTTAAGCTCTAATTTCTCCTAAAACTCTAAATGTTAAATCCTAAATACTAAATTCTCAATCATAAACCATGAGCCCGAAACCCTAAGAGCAAAACCCTCAACTGTAAACATCAAATCCCAAACCCTAAAACCTAAACACTAAACCGCAAAACTCTAAACCCTAAAACTTAATTCTTAAACCCTAAACCTTTGTCCCTAAAACTTAATTCTTAAACCCTAAACTGAAAATTTTTAAAATCCCACCTTTTTACAAATACTGACTTTTACGAAAACCCCCAACTTGTTTGAAAATCTGAATAATTTCAAAGTCCCAACATTTTTTAAATTTTGATGTTTTCAAAAATAACAACTTTGTTTAAAATTGCAACATTTTTAAAAGTCGTGATTTTTTTGTAAAATCTCAAGTTTTTTAATATCCTAACCTTTTTAGAAATCTTAACTTTTTGAAAATCCCAAGTTTTTCAAAAACCAACTTTTTCCAAATCCAACTATATTAAGGTTTCTAGGTTGAGGGTTTAGGGCTCAAGGGTTTTTTAACTCAGGATTTAGGGATCGGGGTTCAGGGTTTGGGGTTGAGGTTTAGGGTTCATGGATTAAGGTTTAAGGGTTTAGGGTTTTGGGGTTAAGGATTTAGGGTGTAGGGTTAGCATTTAGGGTTCAAGTTTTAGGGTTTGGGGTTTGAGGTTTATGGTTGAGGGTTTTGCATTTAAAGTTTAGGGCTCATGGTTTACGACTGAGGGTTTGGTATTTAGGATTTAACATTTAGGGTTTTAGGGTTTAAGACTCAAAATGTAGAGTTTAAGAGCAATTAGAGCTTAAAGATTAGGGTTTTGTGCATAGGGGTCAAGGTTGAGGGCTTAGGTCTCAGTGTTCCTAGTTGAGGGTCCATGACTGGGTTATGAGTTTAGGGTTTAGTGTTTTTGCTTAGAGTTTTTGTTTTAGGCCTGAGGGATAAAGATTTAGGGTTTATGGTTTAAGGTTTGGGGTTAAGAGTTTAGGTTTTATGATTTTGGGATTTGGGTTTATGGTTTATGGCTGAGGGTTTAGGGTGTAGTGGTTAGGCGTTTAGGATTTATTGTTTAGGGTTTAGGGTTTAGGGTTTATGGTTTAAGGTTTGGGGTTTAGAGTTTACGTTTTATGATTTAGTGAGAGTGATAAAGTCGTGAATTTAAATAATTCTTAATTTTAAAAAAATTTGTAATTTTTGAAATAGTCAGGATTTTATAAAAAGATGGAATTTTGAAAAACTAAAGATTTTGAAAATGTTAGGATTTTCAAAAGAAATTAAGATATTCAAAACAATTGGGATTTTAAAATATCTTCAGTTTTGTAATACCTGACTTATTTGAAAATTGCACCTTTTTAAAAAATCTTTTCTTTTTTGAAAATCCTATTTTTCTCAAAATTCTTGGCTTTTTCGAAATCACGACCTTTATGAAATCCCTAGAATTTTTGAAATTTTAACTTTTCGAGAATTATGAAATTCAATCCTTTTTTAAAATTGCAAATTCTTTACAATCCTAAATTTTTTGAAATTCAAACTTTTTGGAAAATAATCACTTTTTCAAAAATCATGGCATATTCAAGTAAGTTAATATTTTTGAAACATGTGGTTTCGAAAAAAAAATGGACTCAAACGGTCACCTAGAGCACAAGTTATGTGACATTTTCTTGTTCCTGCAAAATTGGCGCATTACTACATTTTTGAAAATTGCACCTTTTTTCAAAATCTTGTCTTTTTTGAAAATCCCAACATTCTCAAAATTCTTGATTTTTTCAAAAGTCACAAATTTTGTGAAATCCAAATATTTATTTGAAATCCCAGCCTTTTCATAATCCCAACTTTTTAGAAAATGTCAACATTTTAAAAAACCTTAAATTTTTTGAAATTCTTTATTTTTCTAAAATTATGAATTCTTTAAAATCCTATTTTTTATGAAATTCACAACTTTTTGGAAAATAATGACTTTAAATCCAGAATTTAAAAAAAATCTAAAATATTCAAACTCACAACTTTTTTTTGAAAATCCTGACATTTTTAATAAGTTGATATTTTTTAAACATGTGGTTTCAAAATCAAATAGATTCAAAGAGACAACCAGTGCACAAGTTATGACCTTTTCAAGTTCCTTCTAATTTTGGTGCATTACTACATTTTTGAAATCTTGACTTTTTTGAGATTATATGTATTTCAGAAAATCCCAACATTTTTGAAAATCGCAACGTTTTCAAAAGTCTTAAGTTTTTTAGAAATCCCAACTTTTCCAAAATTCTAGAATTTTCTCAAATCTCAAGTTTATCAAAAATGCCGACTTTTTTAAAAATCCTTACTTTTAAAAAAAATTATACTTTTTCGAAAATCACAAATATTAAAAATCATGACTTTTCGAATATGCTAACTTCTTAAAAAAATCCTGACTTTTTTTAAAAATCTTGAGGTTTTAAAAATCCAAAATTGTTCAAAAACCTTGACTTTTTTGAAAAACTTTCACTTTATCAAAAATATTCATTTCTACAAAATCACGACTTTTTGGAAAATCTTAAAAATTTTAAAATCTTGTTGTCTTTTCAAATATCCATTTTTTTAAAAATGTCGAGTTTTTCAAAATTTTGAGTTTTCAAAAATCCCAACTTTTCAAAAATCCTGACTTTTTTAAATATTCATTAAAATCCCAACATTTTTGAAATCTTAATATTTTAAAAATATCAACTTTTTTTAAATTACAACTTTTTAAATTGTTGTGGCTTTTTTAGAAAATCTCATGTTTTTAAAATCTTCACTTTTTGAAAATCCCAAGTTTTTCTAAATACCAATTATTTTAAGATTTTTTAAGATTATTAGGGGTTATTCAAGGTTCAACAATCAAGTTTTAGGGTTTGGGGTATGACGTTTACGGTTGAGGGTTTTACATTTAGGGTTTAGGGCTCTCGGTTTACAATTAAGGGTTTAGTATTTATGATTTAGATTTTAGGAGCAATTAGAGCTCAAGGTTTAGTGTTTATAGTGTATAGGGCTTAGAGCTTAGGGTTTAGGGCGTATGCGTCAGGGTTTAGAGTTTTGGTCTCAATGTTCATGTTGAGGGTCCATGACTCAAGGTTCAAGGTTCGGAGTTATGAGTTTAGGGTTCAAGGTATAGGGTATAGGGTTATTAGGCGTAAGTCTTTAGGCTTTAGGGTTTATGTTTTAGGCTTAATGGCTCGGGGATGAGAGTTTAGGGTTTAAGGTTTAGGTTTTATGATTTAGGGATTTGGGTTTATTGTTTAGGGTTTATGGTTTTGGATTTAGGGTTTTGGGCTTAGTGTTTAGTGTTTATGACTCAAGTTTTAGGTTTTAGGGTTCGTGATCATGAAAAAGTCAAGATTTCAAAAATACCTAATTTTATAACAGTTTGCATTTCGAAAAAGTCATGATTTGTAATCTTTTTGTATTTTTAAAGAAATCAAGTCATGAATTTAAAATTTTCACAATTTTCAAAAAGCTAGGGACTTTTTAAAAATTCATAATTTTAAAAAAAGTCACAATTTTATAAAAAGTTTGAATTTTGAAAAAGTAAAGATTTTTAAATTGGCATATTCAAAACAGTTGGCATTTAAAAATCTCTTAAGTTTTGTAATTCTTGACTTATTTGAAAATTGTAAAAAATTGTACCTTTTTCAAAATCTCGTCATTTTTTAAAATCCCCCTTTCTTAAAATTTATGGCTTTTTCAAAATCATGACTTTTTGATATCCCAACCTTTTCATAATCCTGAGTTTTTTTTAAAATCTCAACTTTTTCAAAAACCCTAATTTTTTTAAATTAGAACTTTTTTAGAATTATGAAATTCTATCTTTTTCTAAAATTTTAAATTTTTTACAATCCTAAAAAATTAAATTCATAACTTTTGGAAAAGAATGACTTTTTGAAAAATCATGACATATTCAAATTTCAAAATTTTCTCAGTAAAATCTAAATTATTCAAACACTTGACTTTTTTTTGAAAATATTGATATTTTTAAAAATGAGATTTTGAAACACGTGATTTCAAAAAAATAATGGACTTAAATGGACACCTAGAGCACATGTTATTACCTTTTCAAGGTGCTACTAATTTTGGCGCATCACTACATTTTTGAAATCTCGACTATTTTGAGATAATAACTTTTTCAAAAATCCCAACTTTTTCAAAAATTGCTACTATTTATAAAATCATGATGTTTTCGAAAATCAAACTTTTACAAAAATCCTAACTTTTTAAAAGTTCCTGAATTTCCTAAAATCTCAACTTTATAAAAAATGCCGATTTTTTTAAAAATTCGTACTTTTTTTAAAAATTTATTATTTTTCAAAAATCACAAATATTAAAAATTGGGACTTTTTAGAATATCCCGACTTATTCAAAAATCCTGACGCTTTAAAATTAGGATATTCAAAAAAATTAGGATTTAAAAATCTCTTTAGTTTTGTAATTCCCGACTTATTTGAAAATTGTACCTTATTTTATAAATCTTATCTTTTTGAAAATCATGACTTTTTTATTCTCCAATTTTTGTTCGAATCCCATCCTTTCCATAATCCTGACTTTTTTGAAAATCTTGACTTTTTCAAAAATGCTAAACTTTTTGAAATTGGAACTTTTTAGAATTATGAAATTCTATCTTTTTCTAAATTCCTGACTCTTCAAAAATACGAAAAATCCCAGCTCTTTCGAAAATCGCAACTTTTTAAAACCTTGATGTTTTCAAAAATAACTTTGTTTAAAATTGCAATAATTCTTGACTTTTTAAAAAATCTAGACTTTTTGAAGATCCCGAGTTTTTAATGGTACCAACCTTTTCCAAATCTAACTATTTTAAGGTTTCTACTTTGAGAATTTAGGATTTTGGGCTTAGGATTCGGGGTTTAGGGTTTAAAGTTGACGTTCAAGGTTCAGGGATCAAGGATAAGGGTTTAGAGTTTAGGGTTAGGATTTTGGGATCAGGTTTTAGGTTTTGGGGTTCGAGGTCTACAGTTGAGGGATTTGCATTTAGGGTTTAGGGCTCATGGTTTTCGATTGAGGGGTTAGTATTTAGGATTTAACATTTAGGGTTTTAGGGTTTAAAACTCAAATTTTAGGGTTTAGGAGCAATTAGAGCTTAAGTTAGAGATATTCAAAAAATAGTAGGTATTTTGAATAAGTGGGATTCTAGACTCTAAGCCATAGTAGGTATTTTAAGGTTTAGGGTTTAAGGCTAAGGGTTAAATGCTGGGAATATGCACAAAGATGGGGGGCCAAAAAGTGGCCAAAACTTTATTTTTGGCTATTTTTGCCATAACACGCTTGCAATTAGAGCTTATTTTTGGCTCGGTCGTGGTATAATGTGAAAAGAAACAATCTAGGTCACGTTTTAACGCGATCAGGTTACAGCTCCGGTATATCAAGTTGAAACACAATTGTGTTATGATTTTCTATGTGTTTTTCCACTTTGTCCATCCCAAATGGCATATTTCACATTTGAAACAGGGAATGCGAGCGCGTTATAATGTGCTCACATTTCATCTTGTTGGGGTTTGGAATACCCAATCCAAAGGTTTGGAGGTTTGGATGTGTATTGCAAGATTAAAACCGTGTTTGACAAAAAAAATCAAAATTTCACATGTGCACCCCCAAATTTTGTGCTTTAAAATTAAAATTCAAAAATAAATTATACCACGTTGTCAATCTTGTTTTTTACCTTAATGACAATATAAATATTTCTAAAATCTAATTAGTTTAAGGCTTTCTTCCATAATTTCTTTTACTAGTTCCTTGTTTTCTTGTAAAAACCTATGCATACTTTTGGGTGCACAATTTTTTATGTTTTCATCCAGATTTTTTTTAAAATGGTTTTTCTAAACTCCATTTTATATGCACTAAAAAAAAAAAATGACTTTTGTCTCACAATAAACTAAATGTGGTTTGCATATACAACTATTTTATTTTCGGGATATGTATACTTTGAAAATTTACTAAAAATTATAAATTCATCCAAAAATTATGAAAATTTAGTGGGATCTCGTACATGGTCTTACCTAATTTTCTACAACTCAAAAAGAGGGGGGGGGGCGGCGGGGGACACACACAATAGGTTCTTATCTTTTTTACACAAAATGAAAAAGTCATTATTTTCTAAAAAGTTTGGATTTAGAAAATACCAATTTTCAAAAGTCGTTAATTTTAAAAATTTAAGATTTTAAAAAAGTGGGATTTCAAAAAATTCCAGTTTTCAAAAAAGTCATTAATTTTAAAAAGTTAAGATTTTAAAAAAAGTTGGGATTTTGAAAAATTCCAGTTTTCAGAAAAGTCATTAATTTTAAAAAGTTGGTATTTTTTAAAAAAGTAAAAAAATTTGAGGATTATGAATTTCGCATAAGTTTTGATTTTGAAAAAAAGTTGGGATTTTAAAACATGCGGGATTTTTAATAAAGTTAGGATTATAAAATAGATGGTATTATTTAAAATGTTAGGATTTCAAAAAGTTAATATTTTCAAAAAAATTGGGGTTTCGTAAAATTTGAGATTTTCAAAAAATGAAGGATATTCAAAAAGCAGCGATTTTGAAAAGCTCAATATGTTTGAAAAATTTAGAATTTTGAAACTGTCGGGATTTTCAAGAAAATCAAGATTTTGGAAAATGTTAGGATTTTTAAATGTCGAGATTTCTGAAAAACTCAAGATTTTTTAATAAGTCATGATATTCGAAAAAGTCCTGATTTTTAATATTTGCGATTTTCAAAAAAAAAATTTTTTTTTTTAAATGTAAGAATTTTAAAATAGTCGGCATTTTTGATAAAGATGAGATTTTAAAAAATTAGGAATTTTTAAGAAAATAAGATTTTTGAAAATGTTTTGATTTTCGAAAACATTGTGATTTTTTAAATAGTTGCGATTTTAAAAAAGTTAGGATTTTTGAAAAAGTTATAATCTCAAAAAATTCAAGATTTCAAAAATGTAGTGATGCGCTAAAATTAGCAGGAACTTGAAAATTTCATTTGAGTCCGTTTTTTTTAAACCACATGTTTCAAAAATCTCAACTTTTTTAAAATATTAGGATTTTAAAAAAAATGTTGGCAATTTGAATAATTTAGATTTTCCAGATATTTTGGATTTTTGAATAGGTCATGATTTTTCAAAAAGTCATTATTTTCTAAAAATTTGTGAATTTAAAAAATAGGATTTTTAAGAATTTGTAATTTTAGAAAAAGATAAAATTTCATATTTCTAAATAAGTTCTAATTTCAAAATTGTTAGGGTTTTGAAAAAGTTGAGATTTTCAAAAAAGTCAGGATTATGAAAAGGTTGGGACTTGAACAAAAATTGGGATTTCAAGAAAGATGTGATTTTGAAAAGGCCAAGAATTTTGAGAAAGTTGGGATTTTAAAAAAAGACAAGATTTTGAAAAAAGGCACAATTTTCAAATAAGTCGGGAATTAAAAAACTAAAGAGATTTTTAAATTCTAACCGTAATTAATATCCTTTTTTTAAATTCCAACATTTTCAAAATCTTTACTTTTTAAAATTCCAACCTCTTACAAAATTGTGACTTTCTTGAAAATTTTGAAAATACAAACTTTTTAAAATAATAACTTTTTTGAAATCATAAGCTGTTTCAAAATCGGGATATTTTTAAATTATGACTTTTTAAAAATAGTATCCCTAAACCCTAAACCTTAAAACCTAAAACTTGAGTTATAAACGCTAATCCTAAACCCCACATCCTAAACACTAAGCCCAATACCCTAAATCCTAAATCATAAACTATAAAAACCTTAACAATGAATCCTAAACTCTAAACCCTTAGCCATAAACCATAAACCCAAATCCCTAAATTGTAAAACCTAAACTCTAAACCACAAACCTAAAAACATAAAATCTAAACCATGATCCCCGAGCCAAGAAGCCTAAACCCTAAACCCTAAGCCTTAAACCATAAACCCTAAACCCCTAACCCTTAGCCTTAAACCTTAAACCCTAAAGCCTTAGGCCTAACACTAACCAAACCTCTATACCTTTAACCGTGAGCCCTAAGCCAAAAACCTAAACCTAAACCCTAAACTCATATCCTCAAACCTCGAACAGTGAGCCATGAACCCTCACCCATGAACAATGAGACCTAAACCCTAAATCTTAAGCTTTAATTGCTCCCGAACCCTAAAACCCTAAATCTTAATCTTATGCTTGTTTGCTCGCAGTAGCGCTTCGGATGTTATAGTTGAGTTACAAACTTACTATTGATGTTAATGAAATGAAATAAAATATAAGTAAAAATAATAAATGAAGGAAAGCAGGGTTTGCGTGGGAAAGAAGGGAGAGTAGGTGTGTGGCGCAGGTTGGAGGGGACATGATTTTTAAAGTCAAATTCTATCTGCTGGTGCCAGCCTTACCTCTGCCAGCCGCCCCACCTCCTTTAATTCCTTGGATTGGCAAATTTCTCGCGCCCCGTGCTAACTGCTCCCCTTGACCTGTTTTGGCCGCGTGATCAAGGAGGTTGGTTTTGTTGGGATTTGAGAGGCCATGGTGTGGAAAAACCCCAGGCCAATGGAGTCGCAGGTGTTTGGGAACTTTTCTGTTGCTGTTCCTCTCCTTGCCATGGCCGCTCAGGCTGTTTTCACAACGATTTTCCTCCTGGCGGGTCCTGGTTAGAATGGGGGCCGAGTGTTTTGTTGCTAAATGTTGTTCTGGTTGCAGCCGCCTGTTCCTCCCTCCCTTCTCGTAGAGGTCAGAATGAGTTAAGCGTGACAGGTGCTGCAGGGCATCCCCAGGGAGCCTTGGGTGTTGATCATGCTGTTCTGGTTGCACGCGACCACAGCCATGACCAGCTGTTGCAAAATCTCACCGCTGTAGTAGAAGAACGAGATAAAGTTTTGGTTGAGCTGTCTTGCATTTTCGTTTTGGAAAGTCGCTTCTGTCCAGGTGGTGAATTTATCATGGAAGGAGCTCGATCAAATCTTGCAGCTGTGGCAGACGCTGTTTTAAGTGCTTCCAACGAGCAGGGTGTCCAACTGCACTGTTATCTGTTCAGTATCAACGCATCCTCAAAATTCGGGACTCTCCTTTAAGATATTTTCATCAAAATCGATTAAGTGACAGTGAGAGTGTTGCCAGGAGACCCGATGAAATTTATTACAGAGATTCTCTGTTGAGACTTTACTTGTTTTACGCTGTAACGCATGGAAGAGAATCTCTCAGTCGTGGATCTGTATCTTGTCTGAATATTCATGAAGCACAGTTTGCCTTGCAAGAGCTTTTAGGAGATATTCTTGTGTTCTTCACTGGGGGGGGAAAGAGATGTATTTTTAGAGATTTCTTTCACAGGGATTTTCTTTTAAGGAAACAGTAAACTATTACAGGACGTGAAGGCTCAGATTCTTGTCAAAGGGCATTGATGATACTGAAGCAGGTGGACAGGTATTTACATTTAGGATTTCGCTCTAGTGTTTGTTTTAAGTAGATATTTTTTTTATTAGCAAGATCATGGCTGAGGCCGATAAGAAAAGTGTTGAATTGAATAAACATGAGGACGAAGATGAAGTTCAGTTTATCATGGCATCAGTACTTGAAGGAGATAAGGATGAGGATGACCATGATGATAATACTAAGCTAAAAACAATGTCTCTCCAGCAAGAAAGGAAGATGCTTCCCATCGATGCTTTGAGAGAAGAGTTGATTCAGGTCATAAATGATCATCAGATTGTTGTTGTTGTGGGGGAGACTGGATCGGGAAGACGACACAGATACCTCAGTATTTATATGAAGCAGGGTATACAAAACTAGGGAAGATTGGGTGCACACAGCCACATGGAGTCGCAACAATGAGTGTGGCTTCTCGAGTTGCACAGGAAATGGGTGTTAAACTAGGTCATGATGTGGGTTATTCTGTTGAGTTTGAAGACTGTACATATCATAAAATAGTTCTCACATATATGACAGATGCAGTGTGTCTGAGGGAATTTATGGAGGAACCAGATCTAGCAAGCTACAGCTGCAATGTTTGCACCGAGATTTTGACGCTATCCCCAAATCTGATGAAGGAAAAGGTTGTGTATCATCACGGTAGATGCCTACCCGAGCCAGGAGCGTGGTGTAATCAATATGTCTCGTGTCCGAGCTTCAAATCATGGGGTTGGTTTGTAGCTGTTTTTTACTGCGTGATTGTGGCGCTAGCTCGAGCTCGCAAAGCACTTTGGGTTAAAGGCAAGCAACATCATTGAAACAATCATAGGCATGTGGAGATGGCGTTTTAAACCAGGCATGTTAAATCTACCCCTTGTAATAGTTTTCTACCTTCTTTCAGTATCTTGAAATGAATTTTCTTTCCTCTTGAATGGCGCCTAGACTAGATGTTTTCATGGTTGTTTATATCACTGCCTGATTGTGTGGTTGTTCCTTTAAATCTTATTCCAATTTCGCTGATTTTGCTTGGAATGTTCCTTCCTCTCTTATAGCTTACTCTATTTCATATTTGTCTAAATGGGTTACTGCAATATTGAGTGAGGCAGTCTAGTTCGTAGGGAAGGAAACATTATTGAGTTTTGGTTTGCTTATATGACCCTCTTTTAAAAGAATTCTGTGATGGTAGTTATAATTGAAGGTTACTAAATAGAAGGTTAAGCCTACATACCTCTTTTGGTTGAGTAAATACGCATTTCCTGTTTAAGGCTCTCTTGTCTTGCTAAAAGGTACATTAATAGTGACGTTGTGTCTGAAACTTGTTTAAGCCTATGGGCATTCCTTACTTTATGTTTGATTAGAAAATGGCATTTGGGGTTTGTTTTAGAACTGTACATGGTTGACTGTTGTACCTAGTCTAGATGAGGGATAACCTGGCATCTATTTGGCCTCCACGTGTTGAGAGTATTACTATACCTATTTCTTGATGTAAACTCTTGTTTGATTAAAGCAAGGGGAAACATTGTAAGTTTAACTGAATGAAATTTCTACAATTTTTATTAAGGGTCGCAAGCAACCTATTACTAGCTGGACTGAAACAAAAGTTGTAGGTGAATCCATGGTATTGGACTCGTGAACTCGTTTCCTGTTAGATGACAGCTGATTTCAGTGATAATATCATAGGTGGCTGTTATATTTATCTGTTTGATATTTGCTAAGACTTTTCCTCGATAAGCCCACATGGATCGGGTAAAATTTTCCATCTTCTATACCTTTGGCAAGGAGTCCATAGAACTTCTAGGCCTGACTGCACTGCGTAACCTTCCTGATAGCTATGTGCGTTGGTTCTTGGTTTGTGCTTGTACTCGTGGTAAGGTCTTTTGAGTCTGGGGCATCGTTGGTGTTTTGCCCTCTGCGTATCGAATCCCTTTGTTTTCGAACTCGAATACCGTATACTTCAAACTTGGTTACAAAAAGGTCCCAGTTTGTGGCCTTGTTAGGGAAATCAATTTTTATTTTAATGTTTATTGACATTGTCTGGATTATATAAAAAAATTATTAACGACTTTTGGGTTTAGTCTTCCCTTATATTATGTAGAGAAGTTGACGATTAGGATAGGGTTTGTTGGTAGAATAATGGCCCTTTCTGTGTCTCTTTCGTACGCGTTTGGAAAAGTGGATTTGTTTTGGTTAACTAGTACTACGTTTTAAGAAATCCGATAAGGAGGTAGTGGTAAACTCCTTGGTTAAAACCAAAACTATAGTTGCGTTCTTTTAAGGGCATCGAACCCATATTACTTTGGAGCCCCCTGGAAGAATTGGATAACGTCATTTTTGCTTCGCGCCTACGATCATAATTAGTACGCTTGTCTTCTCTTGGACCCCTTTAGTTGGATGGAGTAAATTTTAGATTCCTATCACGTAACCCATAGCATTACATGAAGGAGATATCAACACTCTTGACTTTCTTGTTTCCAACCCATAAGGTCTTGCCTTGATTTATGTAATTTTGTTCTTACTAGTATTTGGACTTTCTCCTTGTTGGATGATTTAGTTTTCTCTCTCATGAGATTAATATTGGAGTTGTGAGTTGTGTTTTAATCCATTTCTGAATTTAGAATATTCTTTTCTTGATATTGTTAATTGTTAGCTTATTATTGCATTGTGTAGCCTTAACATGCTCAGTTCTTGCGAACTGACTTTAGTTAATATTTGTGCAGATGGATTATGCGAGTAGACTAGAAGAAAAGAGTGTAAAAGTTTCATCTGTACCATTATGAAGTTCCTTGTAAAAAAATGTCCAATGTGTTGTAAATTGTGTAACATTGCTTGTAAAGAGAGTTGATATGATCTCTTGCCTTGTATTGTTTGGTAATGGTGAAATAAAGTGTCTTGTTCTTGTGTAGTTAAGCTTGAAATTATCCTTGTGAGAAATGGCATTCAATCTTTACATTGATATGAGTATTGTAAAACTTTGATCTTGAGAATAAATTATTAAGTTAAATCTTTCTAAGACTTAGCGACAATATTTTATAAGTAAAGAAAAATGAGTCGGTAACCCTTAAAGAAGCTAAACAAAAATAATGATTTTATATTCAACAAATAAATATAAAGGTGATATAATTGAAATCAAATAATTCCATGAGTGATCAAAATGAAAACATCCTTTGTGAGGTAAACATTTATTAATTGATACCCCTAGCTAAACTAGCGAACACTATCCCTTTGGGGTGAACTCTTAAACAAGCTTAAAGGAAAACAATGGTTAGTTTCTGGAAGATATTAAGATTTAGTAAGTAGGAGAAGACTTTAAGTGAACTACTCTTCAGTGTATAAGAAATTAACTCAGTTGGTGAGATGAATTTGTGCAAACCATATATTGATTTCCTTCTGAAAACTTAAGTCATGAGCTAAAGGGCGTCTTACCAAAATAAATAAACCCTAACCATTTCTTACTGTGGCTTGCCCTAGCCGTGAGTGTGTCATGTGGATTGGACTTTCATGTTGTCTTGTCAAAAGAAAAATAAATTGTCTTTGATAAGTGTGAACGTTTCCGTGCTGACCTTGTGGTCTTCCCCGTAACAAATGATTCCAAGTGTTGATTGTAACCTTGTGACGACATGTTGTGTCGTGTTGAGTCAAAGCAAGTCAAAAAAAAAAAAAAGTTATCCTGTATTTCACTGTGTTGTTCTTGTGTTGGTAATTTTGGTGCGTTACACTCCAAGTAGTTTACACTCGTGATCCGTCGAGACCATGATTGTTGCCACATGATGCTAGGTAGTCATGTGCAAACCAAGCCATTCGTTGTGCACTCATGTCTCATCCAAAAGAACCATTTCGTGTTTTCAAGTAGTCATCCCAATCCAAGAGACTACATTTTCTATGTCAACAGGTCACACACCTTTTCAACAAGTCCATTTTGTGCATATCCCAATTTAAAACGCTTATTTTGGCGCAGCTGAGAGGGTGTTAAAATAAAATTGTTAAGTGTTGCTTTACCACTGCCAAATCCATTTCCTTCAAAGTTTCTAAGGCCTTTACAACAAGCTCATCTACGAATACCCTGAAACCATTGCATTCCATGAGACTGAAATATCTGAGGCATTTTGTCAAACAGATCACATGCCTTGAATACACTTCCACATTTTTCATACCTCTCAGCTGTGTCATTGCAAGAACAAAATCTTGCAAACAAACCAGATTCTATTGTTCAAACCCTGCTCCAAAGCTTCCCATTTTGGGCACATACGCGAAGGATGCTGCTTTAAACCTACCAGTAGTATTTGCTTGAAAGTTTCCAAAGCATTTTCAACAAACTCATTTTTTTGCACAGCCTGAAATCATAGCATTCTATGAAATCACATTTCTTTGAGGCATTCTAACAAACAGTTCAGCGCCCCCTTTTTTTTTTTTTGCTTTCACGTTTTACACACGTTCCAACCATAAAGAAAAAAAAAGAAACAAGCAAAGCCAATGCCATCCCTACCAGGCACATGCTTCCACGTTTTTGCATGAAAATCTACTAGGGTGCTTGCAACTGCAACAACTGACAAAGCCCCTTTGTTTTTTTTGTGTTGTTTAAGCCCACGCAGGTTCAAAATTTTATTTTTATTTTTATTTTTTGTCCTTGATACAGGCTGGGAGGATGTTGGCGCATCTTTGGGGGCTGAGAGGCTGTGAGAATTGGTGCAATCCACCATGGCACTTCATGCGCTGAGACCTGGTGAGGTATTTGACAAAAACAAGGAAACAAAAATGCCGAAAGCACACCATTTGAGTTTTTAAAAAAATAACTGCGGCAAAAACATTTTGTGACCCACATTTTCCGTCAGTCATTTTCTAGCTGCCACAACCTCCTCCACGCCTTCTTCAGCCTGGGGTTTCCTCCCTCCCTCCATGGCGGCAACTATTCACTCCCCTTCATCAAAAAAGATAAAACAAAAACTACAAAAGCACCCTTTGCCCTAAAACCGCCCCCAACAAAGAAAACATGGGTTTTCTTAGTTCTTTTATTTTATTTAATTATTATTATTATTATTTTTAATTTTCCTTTTTTTTACAATTATAATTAATATTATTTCTTTGCGTACCACAACCAACACAATGAGATGAACAAGACTCTTCTTCCATCCTACAGGAGTTTGAAACTGAACGCAAGAAAAGTACCGACCGCGGCGCCACAACAAGAGACTGTCTTCTCACGCGGAACGAGGTGACCAATCCAAACAAATAAAATCACATATCAAAAATCAACAATGAAATTGATAACAAATCGAAGATCAACTGAAGAAGTTATCATCCATTGATAATTAAAATAATAATATTGTTATCATTATATATTATAAATATATATAACCACTATTCAAATTAATAATGACCAACGGTCTAGCTTAACCATGCGACAACAAGGTCCTCCTTTAAATAGGTTAACGAACAGGACATTACATAGTCCACACACCGAGGTGTCAATAACGACTCGAGAGAGCAAGGAGAGGAAAGGTGCTAACACATCACTAAGACAAGAACAAGGTCAACAATGGTCAACAAGAGCCCACGCACACAAGTCTCCCAGGATTAGTAACAGGGTCGGCAGGTCAGGGACTAGGAAACATTGAACGGGGCATTACATTCTCCTCCCCTTAAGAAAGCATCATCCTCGATGCGACATAACACAGAGGGAAGAAATGGTACGTAACCAATAACAAGTAAAGGGAAAAGTACACCCTATGGTTTAAAATTTTAGCTACTTAAAGCACGGCCACAGGGTAGTCTTAGAAACATTTGGTAGAAATTTCAACTTTCAAGGTTCTGTGAAGATTGGCAGTTCTCTCTCATTTGTTATTTCATTAATCTCTTTCCATTAACATTATCCTTAATTCCAGTCCTTTAAAATTTCACTTTTATCAAATTTTAGTTTATTCATTCCTGTGGGTTCCCGTCATGATTTATCATAAAAGTCCCGATTTTTAATAATTACGATTTTTTGATTTTTTTTTAAAGTAAGGATTTTCAAAAAAGTTGAAATTTTTATTAAGTTGCGATTTTAGATAATTCAATTTTTTTTGAAAGGTTTGGATTCTTGAAAAAGTTTTGATTTTTGAAATAGTTACGATTTTCAAAAAAGTTAGGATTTTCAAAAAATTATAATCTCAAAGGATTTAAGATTTTAAAAATGTAGTGATGCACCCAAATTATCAGGAACTTGAAAATGTGTCCATTTGAGTCCATTTTTTTAAACCACATGTTTCAAATTTCTAAACTTTTTTTTAACATATAAAGATTTTTTTTTAAAATCTTGGGAGTTTAAATAATTCATATTTTAAAGAAATTCTAGATTTTTAAATATGTCATTATTTTTGAAAAAGTCATTATTTTTCAAATGGTTGTCAATTTTTAAAAAAAAAAGATTTTAAAGAATTTACAGTTTTAGAAAAAGATAGAATTTCATTATTCTAAAAAAGTTTGAATTTTAAAAATTTTAGGGTTTTTGAAAAAAGTCATGATTGTGAAAATCTTGGGATTTCGAACAAAAATCAAGATCTCAAAAAAGTCATGATTTTGAAAAAGCCAAGACTTTTGAGAAATCTGGGATTTAAAAAAAAGAAAAGATTTTGAAAAAGGTGCAATTTTAAAATAAGTCAGGAATTAAAAAACTGAAGAGATTTTTAAATCTCAATTGTTTTGAATATCCTTTTTTTTTAAATCCTAACATTTTAAAAATATTTACTTTTTCAAAATTCCAACTTTTAATAAAATCGAAACTTTTTCAAAAATTATGAATTTTTAAAAAATCAAGAGTTTTTTAAAAATTGTGAACTTTTTAAATTCATGACTTTATAACTTTGAAAATCTTTGAAAATACATACTTTTTTAAAATCATGACTTTTTCAAAATCCTAAATGTTTCAAAATCAAGATATTTTTGAAAGCGTGACTTTCTCAAAATCACGACCCCTAAACCCTAATTTCTGAAACCTAAGTCGTAAACACTAAACTCTAAACCCCAACATCCTAAACACTAAGCCCAAAACCCTAAATCCTAAACCTTAAGCCATAAACCCTTAACAATGAATCCTTACCCTAAACCCTTAGCCATAAATGATAAACCCAAATCCCTAAATCGTAAAATCTAAACCCCAAACCTTAATCCATAAACCCTAAACATTGATCCCTGAGTCATGAAGCCTAAACACTAAACCCTATGCCCTAAACCCTAAACCCCTAACACCGAGCCTTAAAATCTAAACCCTAAGCATTGAACCCTAAAAGCCTTAGACCTAACCCTAAACGTTAAACCATATAACTTGAACCTTGAGCCCTAAGCAAAACCCTAAACCCTAAAACTCTTTAGCTAGAGACCTAAACTCTAAACTCATAACGTCAAACCATGAGCCATGGATCCTCAACAGTGAACATTGAGACCTAAACCATGACCCCTACACCGTAAACCCTAAACTCTAAGCCCTATATCCTATAAACACTAAACCTTAAGCTCCAATTGCTCCTAAACCCTAAATTTTTAGTCTTAAACCTTAAAACCCTAAATGATAAATCCTAAATACTAAAACCTCAATTGTAAACCATGAGCCCTAAACCCTAAATGCAAAACCCTCAACTATAAATCTCGAATCCCAAACCATAAAACCCGAACCCTAAATCCTAACCCTAAACACTTAACACTGAAACTCAACCCTAAACCCTAAACCCTGAATCCTTAGCTCTGAGCCCTATTCCCTAAATCCTAAACACTAAAATCCCCTAAGCTCTAAACCCTCAACTTAGAAACCTTAAAATAGTTAGATTTATAAAAAGTTCGTATTTTAAAAACTTGATTTTAAAAAATGTCAAGTTTTTTGAGTGAAAGTCAGATTTTAAAAAACATAAGATTTTCAAAAAAGTCATTACTTTTGAAAAAGTTGCAATTTTAACCAAAGTTGTTATTTTTGAAAACATCAAGATTTAAAAAATGTTGGGACTTTAAAAATGTTCAACTTTTCAAACAAGTTGGAGTTTTCGAAAAATGAATATTTCAAAAAAGATAGGATTTTTGAAAATTGGGATTTTCGAAAGAGTTGGGCTTTCCGCATTTTTAAAGAGTCGGGATTTTTGACGAGTTTGGATTTTTGAAAAAGTCTAGATTTTTGAAAAATTCAACATTTAAAAAAATTTAGGATTTTATAAATGATGAGATTTTAAAAAATTTAAAAACATTGCGATTTTTTAAATAGATGCGAATTTCAAGAAAGTTGGGATTTTCTAAAAAGTTATAATATCAAAAGAATGAAGTTTTCAAAAATTTAGTGATGCACCAAATCTAATAAGAACTTGAAAATGTCATAACTTGTCCTCTGGGTGTCTGTTTGAGTCCATTTTCATTTTAAAAATCTCAACTTTTTTAAAATATCAGGATTTTCAAAAAAATGTCGAGAGTTTGAATAATTTAGATTTTCTAGAAATTCTGGATTTTTGAATGTCACGATTTTTAAAAAGTCATTATATTCCAAAAAGTTGTGAATTTGAAAAAAATAGGATTTTAAAGAATTTGCAATTTTAGAAAAAGATAGAATTTCATAATTCTAAAAACATTTGAATTTAAAAAATTCTAGATTTTTTGAAAAAGTTGAGTTTTTAAATAAAAGTGAGGATTATGAAAAGGTTGGTATTTCAAACAAAGGTTGGAATTTTAAAAAATTCATGATTTCGAAAAAGTTAAGAATTTTTAGAAAGTTGGTATTTTCAAAAAAGAAAAGATTTTGAAAAAGGTGCAATTTTCAAATAAGTCAGGTATTACAAAAATGAAGAGATTTTTAAATCCTAATTGTTTTGAATATCCTTTTTTTTTTTAAACCTAACATTTTAAAAATATTTACTTTTGTGCAAAAGACCAACTTTTTATAAAATTGCGACTATTTCGAAAATTACGAATTTTTAAAAAGTTTTTTTTAAATTGTGAAAATATTAAATTCATGACTTTATCACTTTGAAAATCTTTGAAAATACATTCTTTTTAAAATCCTAACTGTTTCAAAATCGGGATATTTTTGAAATCGCGACTTTCTCAAAATCGCGACCCTAAACCCTAAATTTTGAAACCTAAGTCATAAACAATAATCCCTAAACTCCAACATCCTAAACACTAAAACCTCAAACCTTAATAGTGAATCCTTTACCCTAAACTCTTAGCCATAAACCATAAACCCAAATCCCTAAATCGTAAAATCTAAACTCTAATCCGTAAACCTTAATCCATAAACCCTAAACACCGATCCTCGAGTCATGAAGCCTAAACATTAAACCCTAAGCCCTAAACCCTAAACCCCTAACACTGAGCCTTAAACTCTAAACCCTAAACCATATACCTTGAACCTTGAGCCCTAAGAAAAAACCCTAAACCCTAAACTCATAACCTCAAACCATGAAACCTGAGCCATGGATCCTCAACAATGAGCACTTTGAGACCTAAACCCTAACCCCTACACCGTAAACCCTAAACTTTGAGCCCTATATCCTATAAACACTAAACCCCGAGAACTTAAAAATGTCATAACTTGTCCTCTTGGTGTCCATTTGAGTATGTTTTCATTTTAAAAATCTCAACTATTATAAAATATCGGGATTGTCAAAAAAATATCGGAGTTTGAATAATTTAGATTTTTAGAAATTTTGTATTTTTGAATATGTCATAATTTAAAAAAGTTCATTATTTGCCAAAAGTTATGAATTTCAAAAATTACGATTTTAAAGAATTTGTAATTTTAGAAAAAGATTGAATTTCATGATTCTAAAAACATTTGAATTTAAAAAATTCTAGGGTTTTTGAAAAAGTTGAGATTTTAAAAAGTTAGGATTATGAAAATGTTGATATTTCGAACAAAAATTGGAATTTCAAAAATCATGATTTCAAAAAGTTAAGAATTTTGAGAAAATTGGGATTTTCAAAAAGAAAAGATTTTGAATAAGCTGTAATTTTGAAATAAGTCCGGAATTACAAAACTGGATAGATTTTTAAATCCTAATTGGTTTGTATATACTATTTTTAAAAAAATCCTAACATTTTATAAAATATTTTTAAATTGTGAACTTTTTAAATTAATGACTTTATCACTTTGAAAATCTTTGAAAATACATACTTTTTGAAAATTATGACTTTTTTGAAAGCCTAATTGTTTCTAAAGTGGGATTGTTATCAAAAATGTGCCCCAGCTCATTTTTTGTGGCTAACTACTTGTGTTCTTACGTCTCTTGTGCCTCAGTCCAAGTTTTTTTATTTTAAGCCACTCAAGGCTTTCTCGGAAATGACACCATCAGATAGAGCTCTCTCTCAGCTTTCCAAAAAGGTAAAGTTTGCCTCCTAACTCCTTATATTTTTCAAGTTATTGCTCGGCGGAGTTTTAGTGGAAAATTTTCCCATTTGAGGCCCGCAGCCAATAAGAAGCTTACACGTGGCATCCGACCCGGTGGAGCGGGGAATTTTTGAAAAAAATTCCAAAGACAAAAAAAGAGGTAAATTTTGAATTTTTTTCCCGCGATCCATTTTTGGGCCGTTTTTGCCCTAAATCTTCAAACGATCATATCTTTTGATCCAGAGCTCATATTTTCCCATTCTATCATTGGAAATTTGTTAAAATTCTCTACATGATTCCATGGTCAATTTCTAATTTTGGTTCAGTTTGGAGAGAGAAAATTCAAAAATGGTTCTGGTACGTGTCCATGGCCAGAAATGACATTTCAACATCCAAATTTAATACAGAATGGGTTGCATTCTTCTCCAATATGGTCAAAATTGACAGGGTATGAGTTTTTAATGTCCTCCATTCTGTTTTAATGCATTTGCCATCAATAAGGAATGGGCTCCCACGTTTTTTACATTTTCTTTCTTCTGGGCTCGACCCATGCACTGTAAAAACCAGATTTGGCACATTTTTTCATGGTTGAACACTTTTTGGCATTGCAAACTTCTTCTTTCACCTCCAGCAAGTGATAGTTGTAAGAATCAGACCTTTTTCATAGTTTGTAATAGGTTTATACCTCTTTGATGATGGAATGCAAAAGATTTTATTTGGGAATGACAAAGTCAAACTCGTGAATGCTTTCAATCCTCTATTTGTATTGTTTTTTACTTTATTTTAAGATCTCTAATTGCATCTATTAGCTTGTGTATGTTCTTGTTGTATTTCATGAAATTGTGTCTATTTACATGAAAAAAAAGTTTCACCACTCCTTTCGTGCATCACCATCTTTAGTTTAGTTTCATTTTTAGATTTTTTATCCTTGTCTCCTTGTAATCTAGGGTGGAATTAAGATTAGAATCTCTGTAGTTGTGTAAAATATAGATCTAAATCAGAGGAGTTTGAGGAATCAGCCTCTATTCTGGAGATTCCTCTCTCATTTTCACAAGTCCCACACTTGGAGAGAGGTTTCAATGTTGTGCAATCACACTGGATGCCTGAAACATCAACTTAGAAACCTGATTTGCATCCAGGGGTGCTGCTAATTTGCAACAACAGTTTTGGCACTCCCGGTGGAACCTTAGAGGTCTCATTTTTATTGCAGCAAAGTTGATGTGCATCTGCTGTAATTTTCTTTCTTGAAAAGAGCTATAATCTGCATATCTAGCGACTCCAAGGGGAAGAATCAATTGGTTTCAGCAGTGCAGGCCTGAAAACTCATGAGAAGAATCACTACAAGGTCAAGAGCTGGAGAAGAAGAGGTGCTGTTTGAATATCTACAGTTATCTCCAAGAGTAAGGCAAAGTGGAAGAAGGATTCAAAGGTCTCCATCTCCACCAAACAGAACTCTCTCAACTCCTCCACTTGGTAGGCCTTTCATTCAGTCAACAAGGGTTTTAAGACCAATTAGAATGGCGCAAAACAACCCCTATGTCAACTTCACAGGCAGCAGCCCACTTGCCCTCAATGCACAACATCCAATTCCTATTGCAGCCTTGAAGAACATTCCATACTTCACTGGAGAAAATCAGACTACTCCAGGTGATCATGTTAAGGATATTGCTAACCTTTGTGCAATTCATGAAATCAATGAGATGCAAGTGGCTATCAAGTTGCTGGCATCTTCATTCAAGGGGAAAGCATTACAATGGTTTAGAAGCCTTAGAACTGGTTCTATCACAAATTAGAATCAGCTGTGTATAGTACTTCATGAGCAATTTGGAGAGAAGGAAGACAACTTGTCTCTTTTGGAGCAGCTGACAACCATCAAGAGAGCTAGCTCCCAATGAACAGCTGACCGATTTGAACTTCAGATTTTAAAAGACTTGGGAGAGAATTCCAGTGGCAGTTAGGCCAACAGCAAAAGGTGTTTTTCTCTATTATCTCAAAGCTCTAAATTCTGATATTTCTATGTTGATTCAGTCCATAGGAGGCATAACTATCCCTATGGCTTATAACATTGCCATTAGGGCTGAAAATTGTTTGATCCAAGCAGAAAACTAGCCCCTAGACCTCCCATGCCATTGTTTCCAAATTTAGAGAGTCCAAACACCAATTAAGCACCTAATTTGGCTCTTTCTCCCACTCCTAGAAATCAGAGTTCAAATGAAGCTTCTACTTCATCAGCAAGTGCCCCAAATGAGCTTCTAGAAGTCATGAAGCAATTGCAAAACCTAGGCAATGAGGTGGTTACTCTCAAAAGGCAACAAGCCCAAGGTTTTAGACCTTCTTACCAGCCCCAAGCTCAGCCTAACAGTAGTCATACCAATCACAAAGACCTCCTAATCTAGCTGCAAATGTAAATCAAACAAGGCCTCTTGCCAATAGACCATTTCAGCCCTATAATCCTAATGCCATATCTCTGTCTCTAAGGCATTGGTGCCAATACAAGGTCAAAAAGAAGGAATTTGGGTGAAGAACAACCATTAGCTCCAACCAATCCACAACCTTCCATGGCTCCACAAATGGTTGGCAAGTAAAATCTAATTTCAAATGTACAAGGGCAGCCAAGAACTACTCATAGGCCAACTCAAATACCAGGTTGTTGTTCACGTGCGAAGGAGTGAATGTGCAAACAAAGGGACAAAAAGAGATCCTTCATCACCATTCAATATCATTGATCGATGAAGAAGACAAATGTTAATATATCAATGTGGGAATCCCTATCTATCCTGTGCCAAAGAGACTTGTTACAAGATCCCATGAAGGACTGCCAACTTCGAGTCAAGCAAGTTCGGATGCAAGAGAAAGTGCTCACAAATGCTGCCCAACCCGAGGGAGATCATGGAAGACAAAGAAGGTAAAATGTTGAAGCTCCTTTCTATGTTTCATTAATCATTAGAAATCAGTTAGTACACAATTGCATGATAGATTCCGGGGCAAGTAGCTCGGTGATGCCTAAACAAATAGTTGATCAACTAGGGCTCCATTATGAAACTATATCCAAAGGGGTAGTGCAATGGATGGGACAGCAAAGAATAACAATTGGGGTGATTAGAAACTTGAGTCTTACCTTACATGCATGTCCGAATGTTGTTGTTTTACAAGATGTATCAGTATAGACCTTCCACCACTCTTTGCCCTATGCTTGTCAAGGGACTTCACAGCCAAGATTGGGGGATATTTGTCTGCTGATTGGTCACACATGCTGTTCAGAACGAGGTATGGAACTAAGGCTACAATCAGGTCTGAACCTATTGCAAACTTCCACATTGAGCCTTACACTCCAAGTCAGATCAACGCCAATTGTTCAAAGATTTGATCAAGAAGACCACCCAAGCACCGATGAAGCTGACACCAAGGTTGGAAGCATCCCGATCTAACTCTTGATGAATGGGCAAACAAGGTACATGCTTTTGATCCTTATCAAGAAGTGGAAGAATATGAGCTAGGGGTCTATTGCATACACGAAGAAAATCAGCCTATTTCTAACATCATCAAGCCAAACCATGAAGATGACAATGAGGTATGGCAACTATTTTTGATGGATCAAGGAGTAGACAAGGTGCAGGAGGTGGAGTCATACTTGTTTTGCATTAAGGAGTAAAGTACTATTCAGCTTTTAGATTTCAGTTTGCATGCTCCAATAACACTACTGAATATGAAGCCTTGGTGCCAGGGATGCATTGACAATCAAGAAGAAAATAAAGAACTTGCAAGTCTTTGGTGACAATGAATTGATTGTAAATCAAGTCAAGGGACAACATGCTGCCAAGAATGATCTACTCAGGTACTACAAGAACACGGTGTGGGACCTCATGGAAGATTTTGAGGGTTTTGGCATCAAATCTATTCCTAAGAAAGAAAATCAAGTCACCGACAGGCTTGCAGCAGTAGGGGCAGCCTTTGACATTGTGGAAAGCATTCAACAAGACAAGGTACAACTAAACATCCACGTGATTGTGAGGCCTTCAGTGCCAAATAATAATGTCAGTTGGCAAGTGTTTGAGAATGACTAGCAAATCATCCATTTCTTTCAAGAAGAAGTCGAGTTCTCAGCTAAGAATCAAGAAAAATTGGAACAACAGTATGGTGACCAGGTGGTATAGCTGAGAACTAACAAGCTACCCAAGGGACTTATCACTTTGGAGTCCATTTTTAATCCCAATGATCAATTTAGAAAGGAGAAAGCAAACGTTCAGGTCAAGAGAGAGGATTCAGTATCCATCTTGGTAGAAGAGAACAAACCATTACAAATTGGAAAGATGACAACTGAACAAGAAAGGTATGAATTCATGCAACTGTGTCAAGAATTCCCAGATGTGTTTGCTTGGAGCTACGAAGATTTGAAAGGTTTCAATCCCAACTAAGCTAAGCATACCATTGAATTGGATCCAAATACTAAGCCTGTCAGGCAAAAACAAAGACCAGTCAATCCACACGTGGAGCCTCTCATGAGGAAAGAATTAGATAAGCTGATTGAGTCAAGACTCATATTCCCAATCAAGCATTCTAGTTGGGTTTCCAATTTGGTTCCAGTCATAATAAAGAAGAGTGGGGAGATCAGATTGTGTGTTGATTTCAGAGACTTAAATAGACCATCTCTCAAGGACCATTACCCACTCCCTTCCATGGAGCAAATCTTGCAAGTTGTGGTGGCTCCGAGAGGTTTTCGCTACTTGATGGCTACTCAGGTTACAATCAGATTATGGTGAAACTTTTGCATACAGGAAAATACTATTTGGGCTGTCCAACGCTGGTGCTACCTTCCAAGGGCAATGGACATGGTGTTCAAAGGTTTGATTAACAACGTGGTGTTGATTTACCTTGATGATATCACTATTTTTTCCAAAAATGCAGCAGACCACCTCTCTCATTTGAGACTAGTTTTCATGAGGTGCAGGAGATTTGGAATGTCTTTAAATCCTAGAAAGTGTATCTTTCTTGCACATGAAGGAAAGCTCCTTGGCCATATTGTCTCCAAAGAAGGATTAGCAATTGATCCAGAGAGGGTTAAAGCCATAAGAGCACTACCATTGCCAAGCCACAAAAAAACCTTTTAGAGTTTCTTGGGGAGGATAAACTTTGTTCGGAGGTTTGTCCCAGATTTTGCAGCCCTTGTCATGGCTTTCGAGTGGATAACAGAAGGTAATGAGAGTTTTGAAGCAATCAAAGAAGTCATTTCTCAAGCACCAACTTTCATCAACCTGGACTTCTCCAAGGATTTCATCATCTATGCATTTGGAGGTAATGACACTATTTCTGCCATTTTGGTATAGCAGAACAAGGATAATGATCAACAGCCAATTACCTTCTTCAGCCAGAGCCTAGATGACTATGAGGTGAAGTACTCTTTTATTGAGAAGCATGTGCTGGCAGTAATCAGAAGCTTGAAGAAATTCAAGCATTTAGTCTCGAACAACAAGGTCCAGTTGTTGGTCTCACATGCTGGGGTTAAGGACTTCCTCCTCAACAAATATTTGAACGAGAAAAGGGCAGGTTGGATCACCCGTGTCATGGAGTATGACATTGAGATCAAGATCACCAAGCTGGTAAGAGGGAAAGGATTGTGTGAGCAGCTGGTTTTGGGGAAGCAAAAAGAAGTATGCAATGAAGAAGAGGCTATTTTGACAGTCCAGGACAGCCATGAGCCAAGTGGCAATCAAGAAGAAGACAATGCTGCCCCCACTCCTTGCTGGACCCAAGGTATTATACACTTCCTAAGCACAGGCCTATGCCCCCCAGAGATGAACAAGACCCAAAGAAGACACTTGATTGCAGTCATCCCGTCCCATATGCCATTGTTGATGGAGTTTTGTTCAAGAAAGATGTGAATGGAGTGTTGTTGAGATGCATTAGCACAAATCAGATTCATAGGGTGTCGGAAGAGTTCCATGGTGGACCAGTGGTGGTCATTTTGCACCAAGAGTGACAAATCTAAAAATCATGAAGACTAGTTATTATTGGCCTTTAAAATTTTCAAAGTGATTGCTATGCATGGATTAAGAGGTGTAAGAATTGTGCATTCTTCATAGGAAAAGAGAGACTTGCTGCCCTTCCATTGCATCCAATCTCAGTTGACCAGCCATTCATGCAATGGGGTTTGGACTTCATTGGAGTCATTAATCCCAATTCAAGTCAAGGGCATAAATAGATTTTGACAGCCACGGAGTACTTCACCAAATGGACTGAAGCAGTAGCACTCAAAGAAGTAAATGAGTCCAGCATCTTAGACTTTTATGAGGGGATAACGACCATATTGGTATACCTGCTACAATAATCTCAGATAATACATTGGCATTCATTGAATCCAAGAACAGGATCTATCTAAGCACTTCATCAAACTATTACCCTCAAGGTAATGGCCAGGCCGAGTCTACAAACAAGAACTTGTTGAGGATCATTAGGAGGACTCTTGATGAGAATCAGAGGTCTTGGCATACCAAACTAAAATCAACCTTATGGGCTGATAGGATAACTCCTAAGAGATCCACAGGTAACTCTCCATTCAAACTTGTCTATGGAAGACAGGTAATCTTACCCATGTCACTTGAGTTGCCAACATTGGAACTCATGAAGAAATTAGAGTTGCTAGAGTTTGAGCCCATGGAGGTGAGATATGCAGAGTTGATAGAGCTCGGGGAGGTCGAAATTAGGCATCCCAAGCAATGGAAAAGGATCAAGCTTTGATCAAAAAGACCTTTGATAGGAAGGGAAAGGATAGATCTTTTCATGTTGGAGATCTAGTGTTGAAATGGGATGTGGATAGAGCAAAACCGGAAGGCATTCAAAATTTGATGCCATTTGGAGTGGCCCATACATGGTCACGAAGTGCAAGAACAACAATGCTTTCCAATTGGCCTCATTAGATGGTGAAGAACCAGTAGATTCCAAATCAATGGAATCTATCTCAAGCGTTGCTTCTAGAGGGAAATTTACCACATTGTAAATATTCGATTAGATTTTCATTCCTCCAAGTGCTTTGCACATTGTTTTACTGTGGGTTAGTTTTGCTTTCCCTAAGTGCTTTGGCACAACTTGCTGTCCCTGGAGATGTTTTACAATCCTTGCTTCCATGATGTGATATTCCATATTTCTCCTTGCACATTCTAAGTCAGTTGGGCTTCTAAACAGAATATTTGATGGCTCCATGCCCAATGGACTACTTCAGGCTACTAGTACTTTCATCTAGCAGGCAGATAACCCCTCTGAGTTGCCAAAATTGTTATCCAAAATGTGCCCCAGCTCATTTTTTGTGGCTAACTCCTTGTGTTCTTACCTCTCTTATGCCCCAGTCCACATTTTTTGATTTTAAGGCACTCAAGGCTTTCTAGTAATGATACCATCAGATAGAGCTCTTTCTCAGCTTTCCAGAAAGGTAAAGTTTACCTCGTGACTCCTTATATTTTTCAAGTTATGGCTCGACGGAGTTTTTGTGGAAAATTTTCCCATTTGAGGCCCGCAGCCAATAGGAAGTTGCCACGGGGCATCCGACCAGCGGAGCGCGGGGAATTTTGAAAAATTTTCCAAAGACAAAAAAGAGGTAAAATTTGAAAATTTTCCCGCCGATCCGTTTTTGGGCCGTTTTTGCCCTAAATCTTCGAACAATCATATCTTTTGATCCAGAGCTCAGATTTTCATGTTCTTTATATCATTGGAAAGCTGTTAAAATTATCTACATGAATTCATGGTCAATTTATAACTTTGGTTCAGTTTGGAGAGAGAAAATTCAAAAATGGTTCTGGTACATGTCCATGTCTAGAGATGACATTTCAACAACCAAATTTAATACATAATGGGTCGCATTCTTCTTCAATATGGTCAAAAATGATAGGGTTTGGGTTTGTAAGGTCCTCCATGCTGTTTTAATACATTTGCCATCAATGAGGAATGGGTTCCCACATTTTTTATGTTTTCTCTCTCCTGGACTCAACCCATGCACTGTAAAAGCTAGATTTAGCTCATTTCTTCATGGTTGAACACTTTTTGGCATTGCAAACTTCTTCTTTCACCTCCAGCAAGTGATAGTTGTAAGAATCAGACCTTTTTCACAGTTTGTAACAGGTTTATACCTCTTTGATGGTGGAATGCAAGAGATTTTATTTGGGAATGACAGTGCAAACTCTGTGAATGCTTTCAATCCTCTGTTTGTATTGTTTTTACTTCATTTTAAGATCTCTAATTGCATCTATCAGCTTGTGTATGTTCTCCCTTGTTGCATTTCATGAAATTGTGTCTATTTACATGGAAAAAATTGTTTCACCACTCCTTTGGTGCATCACCATCTTTAGTTTAGTTTCATTTTTGCATTTTTATCCCTATCTCCTTGAAATCTAGGGTAGAATTAGGATTATAACCTTTGTAGTTGTGCAAAATATAGATCTAAATCAGAGGATTTTGAGGAACCAGCCTCTATTTTAGAGATTCCTCTCTCGTTTTCACAAGTCCCACACTTGAAGAGAGGTTTCAATGTTGTGCAATCACACTGGATGCCTAAAACATCAATTTAGAAACCTGATTTGCATACAGGGGTGCTGCTGATTTGCAACAACAGGGATATTTTTGAAATTGTGACTTTCTTAAAATCGTGACCCCTAAACCCTAAATTCTAAAACCCAAGTTGTAAACACTAAACCCTAAACATCAACATCCTAAACACTAGGCCCAAAACCCTAAATCCTAAACCTTTAACAACGAATCCTTTAACCTAAACTCTTAGCCATAAACCGTAAACCCGAATCCCTAAATCATAAAATCTAAAATCGCCTTAAACTCTAAGCCGTAAACATTGAACCCTAAAAGCCTTAGGCCTAACACTAAACCCTAAACCATATACCTTGAACCTTAAGCCCTAAGCAAAAACCCTAAACATTAAAATCATAACCTCAAACCATGAACACCGAGACCTAAACCCCGACCCCTACACTCGAAAACCCTAAACTATGAGTCCTATATCCTATAAACACTAAACCTTAAGCTCTAATTGCTCCTAAAACCCTAAATACTAAACCCTCAATCGTAAACCATGAGCCCTAAAACTTAAATGCAAAACCCTCAACTATAAACCTCGAATCCCAAACCCTAAAACCTTAGCCCTAAATCATAACCCTAAACACTTAATACCGAACCTCAACCCTAAACCCTAAACCCTAAAAACTAAATACCCTAAGCTCTAAACCCTCAACTTAGAAACCTTAAAATATTTACATTTAGAAAAAGTTAGTCATTTGAAAAGCTTGGGATTTTCAAAAAGTCAATATTTTTGAGAAAGTTAGTATTTTAAAAAACTTGAGATTTTAAAATAGTCACGACTTTTGAAAAAGTTACAATTTTAAATAAAGTTGTTATTTTTTAAAACATCAAGATTTAAAAAATGTTGGGACTTTAAAAATGTTCAAATTTTCAAACAAGTTGAGGTTTTCAAAAAATGAATATTTCAAAAAGTCAAGATTTTTGAAAATTTGGGATTTTTGAAAGAGTTGGGCTTTTCCCATTTTTGAAGAGTCGGGATTTTTGAAAAAGTCCATATTTTTGAAAAACTTGACATTTTAAAAAAATTTAGGATTTTAAAAAAATTTAGGATTTTTTAAAATATGAGATTTTAAAATTTTTTAAAAAGTCATGATTTTTGAAACAGATGCGAATTTTGAAAAAGTTGGGATTTTCTAAAAAGTTATAATCTCAAAAGATTGAAATTCAAAAATGTAGTGATGTGCCAAAATTATAATGAACTTGAAAATGTCATAACTTGTCCTCTGGGTGTCCATTTGAGTTCATTTTAATTATAAAAATATCGATTTTTAAAAAAATATCGAGAGTTTGAGTAATTTAGATTTTCTAGAAATTCTAGATTTTTGAATATGTCAAGATTTTAAAAACAGTCATATTTTCCAAAAAGTTGTGAATTTCAAAAAAAATAGGATTTTATAGAATTTTCAATTTTAGAAAAAGATAGAATTTCATAATTCTAAAAATGTTTGAATTTCAAAAATTCTAGGGATTTTGTAAAAGTTGAGATTTTAAAAAAGTCTGGATTTTGAAAATGTTGGTATTTCAAACAAAAATTGGAATTTCAAAAAATTTAAGAATTTTAAGAAAGTTGGGATTTTCAAAAAAGAAAAGATTTTGAAAAAGGTGCAATTTTCAAAAAATCGGGATGAACAAAATCAAGAGATTTTTAAATCCTAATTGTCTTGAATATACTATTTTTTAAAAAATCCTAACATTTTAAAAATATTAAAATTTTAAAAACATTTACTTTTTAAAAATTCCAACTTTTAATAAAATCACGACGTTTTTGAAAATTACAAATTTTAAAAAAATCACGAGTTTTTAAAAACTTATGTACTTTTTAAATTCATGACTTTATCAGTTTGAAAATCTTTGAAAATACATACTTTTTTAAAATCATGACTTTTTCGAAATCCTAACAGTTTCAAAATCAAGATATTTTAAAAATCACGACCCCTAAACCCTAAACCCTAAATTCTGAAACCTAAGTTGTAAATATTAAACCCTAAACCCGAACATCCTAAACACTAAGCCCAAAACCCTAAATCTTAAACCTTATGCCATAAACCCTTAACAGTGAATCCTTCACCCTAAACCCTCACCATAAACCATAAACCCAAATCCCTAAATCATAAAATCTAAACTCTAAACCCCAAACCTTAATCCATAAACCCTAAACACCGATCCCCTCGAGTCATGAAGCCTAAACACAAAACACTAATCCTTAAACCCTAAAAAATAAACTTTAAACACTTCCGAGCCTTAAACTTTGAACCCTAAAAGCCTTAGGCCTAACCCGAAACCCTAAACCCTAAGCCATGTATCCTCAACAATGAACAATGAGGCCTAAACTCTAAGGCCCATATCCTATAAACACTAAACCTTAAGCTCTAGTTGCTCATAAACCCTAAATTCTGAGTCTAAAACCTAAAAACCCTAAATGATAAATCCTAAATACTAAACCCTCAATCGTAAACCAAGAGCCCTAAACCCTAAATGCAAAACCCTCAACTATAAAACTTGAATCATAAACCCTGAATTCTAACCCTAAACACTTAACACTGAACCTCAACCCTAAACCTGAACCCTTAGATTTGAGCCCTTTTCCTTAAACCCTAAACACTAAATCCCCTAAGCTTTGAACCCTCATCTTAGAAACCTTAAAATACTTCGATTTAGAAAAAGTTGGTATTTTGAAAAACTTGGGATTTTCAAAAAGTCAACATTTTTGAGAAAGTCAGGATTTTAAAAAACTTGAGATTTTAAAAAAAGTCATGACTTTTGAAAAAAGTTGTAATTTTAAACAAAATTGTTATATTTGAAAACATCAAGATTTAAAAAATGTTGGGACTTTAAAAATGTTCAACTTTTCAAACAGGTTGGGGTTTTTGAAAAATGAATATTTCGAAAAAGCTAGGTTTTTTGAAATGTTGGGATTTTCACATTTTTAAAGAGTTAGGATTTTTGAAGAGTTTGGATTTTTAAAAACTCGACATTTTAAAAAAATTAGTTTTGAAATATATGTAAATTTTGAAAAAGTTGGGATTTTTCTAACAATTTATAATTTCAAAAGAATGAAGTTTTCAAAAATGTAGTAAATGTCATAACTTGTCTTTTGGGTGTCCATTTGAGTCCGTTTTCATTTTAAAATCTCAACTTTTTAAAAATATCAAGATTTTTAAAAAATGTCGACTTTGAATAATTTAGATTTTGTAGAAATTTTGGATTTTTTAATATGTCATGATTTTACAAAAAGTTATTATTTTCCAAAAAGTTGTGAGTTTAAAAAAAAATAGGATTTTAAAGAATTTTCTATTATAGAAAAAGATTGAATTTCAAAAATTATAGGGTTTTTGAAAAAGTTGAGATTTTTAAAAAGTCAAGGTTTTGAAAAGGTTGGAATTTCGAACAAAAATGGAATTTTAAAAAATTCATGATTTCAAAAAGTCAAAATATTTAGAAAGTTGGGATTTTCAAAAAGACAAGATTTTGAAAAGAGGTGCAATTTTCAAATAAGTCGATTTAAAAAATTGAAGAGATATATAAATCCCAAATTGTTTTGAATATCTTAAGTTTTTTGAAAATCCTAATATTTTTAAAATATTAACAAATTCTAAATTTTTATAAAATCTCGACTTCATCACTTTCAAAATCGTAACTTGATCACTTTCAAAATAGAGAATTTTAAACTTTTTGAAATTCATGACTTTATCACTTTCAAAATCTTTGAAAATACAGTCTTTTTGAAAATCATGACTTTTTTGAAATCACTACTTTTTGAAAATCGCGACCCCTAAACCCTAAAACCTGAAACCTTAGTCGTAAACACTAAACCCTAAACCCCAACGTTCTAAACACTCAGCCCAAAACCCTAAATCCTAAACCCTAAATCCTAAACCCTAAACCCTCACCATAAACCATAAACCATAAACCCAAATACCTAAATCGTAAAAGCTATACTCTAAACCCGAAACCTTAAACCATAAACCCTGATCCCTTAGCTATTTAGCCTAAACCCTAAACCCTAAGCCCTAAACCCTAAACAATAAACCCTAAAGCCCTAAAGCTAAACCTTAAAAACTCAAGCATAAAAAGTTAACCCTAAAGTCTTAGGCCTAACCCTAAACCCTAAACTTTATTCCTTGAACCTTCAGCCCTAATCCAAAACCCTAAATCATAAACCTTTAGCTAGAGAGCTAAACACTAAACCCGAAACTCATAACCCTTAACTTCAAACCCCGAGCCATGGATCCTCACCCATGAACACCGAGACCTAAACCCTAAACTTAGAGCCCTATACCCTAAAACTTAAGCTCTAATTACTCCTAAACCCTAAATTATGAGTCTTAAATCCTAAAATACTAAATTCTAAATAGTAAATCCTCAATCGTAAACCATGAGCATGTCAAGCCTCACCGCAATACCGTTAACTATATACCTAGAAACCCAAACCCCGAAACACGAACCCTAAATCCTAACCATAAATGCTAAACCCCAAAATCATAAACCCTAAAACCTAATTCTTAAACCCTAAACCTTGATCCTCAAACCCTGAACCTCAACCCTAAAACACTTAACCCTAAACCATGAGCCCTAAGCCCTAATCACTAAACCCTAAACCCTGAATCCCGAGGCCGAAAACCTAAACACTAAACACTAAATCTCTTGATCCCTTACCCTCAACCTACAAACCTTAAAATAGCTAGATTTGGAAAAATTCGGTATTTTGAAAAACTTGGGGATTTCAAAAAGTCGTGACTTTTGAAAAAGTTACAATTTTAAACAAAGTTATTTTTTTTTAAATATCAAAATTTAAAAAAAATTGGGACTTTGAAAATGTTTAGATTTTCAAATATGCGGGCGGGGTTTTCGAAAAACCAAATATTTTGAAAAGTTGGGATTTTCACATTTTTGAAGAGATTTTTTAAAAAGTTAGGATTTTTGAAAACACTGGATTTTTGAAAAATTGAGATATTCCAGAAATATGATTTTGTAAAAGTGAAGATTTATGGAAAAGTCAAGATTTTTGAAAAGTTACGATTTTCAAGAAAATCAAGATTTTGGAAAATGTTGGGATTTTTAAAATGTCAAGATTCTTGAATAAGTCAAGATATTCAGAAAAGTACTAGTTTTTAATATTTGTGATTTTTGAAAAAAATTATTTTTTTAAAAAGGTAAGGATTTTTTTTAAAAATAAGGATTTTCCAATAAGTCCATATTTTTATAAAGTTGAGATTTTAGAAAATTCAAGAATTTTTAAAAGCTGGGATTTCTGTAAAAGTTGGGATTTTTGAAAAAGTTATAATCTCAAAAGAGTTAAGATTTCAAAAAGTGCCAAAATTAGCGGGAACTTTAATAGGTCATAACTTGTACTCTAGTTGTTCGTTTCAGTCCATTTTTTAAAACACATGTTTCAAAAATCTTTACTTTTTTAAAATATCAAGATTTAAAAAAAAAAGTCGAGAGTTTGAATAAATTAGATTTTCCAAAAATTATGAATTTTTGAATATCTCACGATTTTTTAAAAAGTCATTTTTTTGAAAAATTTGAGATTTAAAAAAAAAAAAATAGGATTATGAAAAGTTTGGGATTTCCAAAAAGTCATGATTTCGAAAAAGCAAAGGATTTTGAGAAAGTTGGGATTTTAAAAAAAGACAAGATTTTGAAATAAGTCAAGAATCACAAAACTAAATAGATTTTAAAATCCCTTTGAATATCCTATATTTTTTAAATTCTAACATATTCAAAATTCTAAATTTTATAAAATCGTGACTTTTTCGAATATTACAAATTTTTAAAAAATCACGAGTTTTTTTTTAAATTGTGAAACTTTTTAAATTCATTACTTTATCACTTTCAAAAAATTTCAAAATACAGACTTTTTCAAAATCATGGCTTTTTCAAATCCCTAATTTTTTCAAAATTAGGATATTTTTGAAATTTTGACCCCTAAACCCTCAACCCTAAAACCTTAAACCCGAGTTGTAAATGCTAAACCCTAAACCCCAACATCCTAAACACTAAGTTCAAAACCCTAAATCCTAATCCATTAACACAAAACCCTTAACACTGAATCATATACCCTAAACCTCAGCCATAAACCCAAATACCTAAATCGTAATACCTAAAATCTAAACCCTAAAAATGAACCCTAAAGCCCTAGGCCTAACCCTAAACCCTAAACAGGGAACCCTAAACCCTATCTTGAACCGTGAACCCTAAGAGAAAACCCTAAACGCTAAACCCTAAACTCATAACCCCGAATCTTGAACCCCGAGCCATGGAAAATCAACAATGAACACTAAGAGCTGAACCACAAAAACCCGACCCCTACGCCCTAAACCCTAAACTCGAGCCTTAAACCCTAAAATCGTAAATGATAAATTGTAAATACTAAACCCTCAATCGTAAACCATGAGCCCTAAACCCAAAGTGAAAAACCCTCAACTGTAAACCTCGAACCCCAAACCCTACAACCCGAGCTCTAAATCCTAACCCTAAACCTAAAACCTAATTCTTAAACCCTAAACCTTGATCCCTGAACCCTGAAACTCAACCCTAAACACTGAACTATGAACCCCGAGCCTTCAGCCTTAATCCCCAAACCCTCAAAAGTAAACCCTAAACACTAAATCCCGTAAGCCATAAACCTTCAAACATAAAACCTTAAAATAGTTAGAGTTAGAAAATGATGGTATTTAGAAAAACTTGGAATTTAAAAAAATTCAGGATTTTCAAACACTTAAGACTTTCAAAAAAGTAACGACATTTGAAAAATTTGCAATTTTAAACAAAGTGTTTATTTTTGAAAACATCAAGATTAAAAAAATGTTGGGACTTTGAAAATGTTCTGATTTTCAAAGAAGTTGGGGTTTTAAAAAAATTAATATTTTGAAAAAGTCCATATTTTTGAAAAGTTGGCATTTCGAAAGAGTTGGGATTTTTTACGAGTTTAGATTTTTGAAAAACTCGACATTTTCTAAAAGTGAAGATTTTCAAAAAAGTCAGGATGTTTAAAAACTAAGGATTTTCAAAAAAAGTCAAAGTTTCGGAAAATCTTGGGATTTTAAAATGTCAAGATTTTTGACTAAGTTGGGATATTCAAAAAAGTCCCGATATTTATTATTTGTGATTTTCAAAAAAATATAATTTTTTTGAAAAGTAAGGATTTTAAAAAAGGTGACATTTTTGATAAAAGTTCAGATTTTAGAAAATTTAAGAATTTTTTAAAAGTTGGGATTTTAAAAAGTTTTGATTTTCAAAAATGTCGCAATTTTGAAATAGTTGTGATTTTTGAAAATCTGGGATTTTCAAAAAGTTATAATCTCAAAATAGTCTTTCTTATGAAACCAAATGTTTCAAAAATCTCAACTTTGATGTAGTGATGCACAAAAATTATCGGGAACTTGAAAATGTCATAACTTGTGCTCCGGTGTCCATTTTAGTCCTTTTTCTAAAACCACATGTCTCAAAAAATCTAAACTTTGTTTAAAATATAAGGATTTTTAAAAAATAATCGGTAGTTTAAATAATTCATATTTTCTAGAAATTCTAGAGTTTTAATTATGTCATTGTTTTTGAAAAAGTCATTATTTTCCAAATGGTTGTCAATTTGAAAAAATAGGATTTTAAGGAATTTAAATTTTTGAAAAAGATAGAATTTCATTATTATAAAAAGTTTGAATTTTAAAAATTTTAGGGTTTCTAAAAAAGTTGAAATTTTCAAAAAGAATTATGAAAAGCTTTTGATTTCAAACATAAATCGGGATATAAGAAAACTCATGATTTTGAAAAAGCAAAGAATTTTGAAAAAGGTGGGATTTTCATAAAAGATAAGATTTTGAAAAAGGTGCAATTTTCAAATAAGTCGAATTACAAAACATAAGAGATTTTAAAATATTAAGTCTTTTGAATATCTTTTTTATGAAATGCTAACATATTCAAAATCTTTACTTTTTCAAAATTCTAAATTTTATAAAATCGAGACTTTTTCGAATATTACAAATTTTTAAAAAATCACAAGTTTTTTAAAAAATTGTGAAACTTTTTAAATTCATGACTTTATCAATTTCAAAATCTTTGAAAATATAGAATTTTTAAAATCATAACTTTTTCAAATTCCTTGCTTTTTCAAAATTGGGATATTTTTGAAATCGTGACTTTTTCAAAATCACGACCCCTAAACCCTCAACCCTAAAACCTTAAACATGAGTCGTAAATGCTAAACCCTAAACCCCAACATCCTAAACACTAAGTTCAAAACCCTAAATCCTAATCCATAAACACAAAACCCTTAACACTGAATCATATACCCTAAAACTCAGCCATAAACCATAAACCCAAATACCTAAATTATAATACCTAAACTCTAAACCTAAAACCTTTAACCATAGACCCTAAACCCTAAACGTGAATGAACCCTAAAGCCCTAGGCCTAACCCTAAACCCTATCTTGAACTCGTGAGCCCTAAGATAAAACCATAAACCCTAAACCTTTACCTAGGGACATAAACCCTAAACTCATAACCTTAAATCTTGAACCCCGAGCCATGGACCCTCAACAATGAACACCGAGAGCTAAACCCCAACCCTTAGCCCCTACACCCTAAACCCTAAACTATGAGCCATATACCTTAGAAACCCTAAATTTTACGTCTTAAACCCTAAAACCATAAATGCTAAATCCTAAATACTAAACCCTCAATCGTAAACCGTGATCCGTAAACCCTGAGTGTAAAACCCTCAACCGTAAACCTCTAACCCCAAACCCTAAAACCTGAGCCGTAAATCCTAACCTTGAACCCTAAACTTAAAACCTAATTCTTAAACCCTAAACCTCAACCCTAAACCCTAAACCATGAACCTCGAGCCTTGAGCCCTAATCCCCAAACCCTAAACCCCGAATCCTTAGCCCAAAAACCTAAACCCTAAAAAGTAAATCCCCTAAGCCCTAAACCCTCAACCTAGAAACCTTAAAATAGTTAGATTTGGAAAAAGTTGGTATTTTGAAAAACTTGGGATTTTAAAAATTTCAAGATTTTTGAAAAATTCATGATTTCAAAAATTGGAGACTTTAAAAAAGTCACAACTTTTGAAAAAGTTACAATTTAAAACAAAGTGTTTATTTTGTAAAACATCAATATTTAAAAAATGTTGGGACTTTGAAAATGTTCAAATTTTCAAACAAGTTAGGGTTTTCAAAAAAACAATATTTCGAAAAAGTCCAGATTTTTGAAAAGTTGGGATTTTTGAAAGAGTTGGGCTTTTCTTATTTTTGAATAGTCAGTATTTTTTAAGAGTCCGGATATTCAAAAACTTGACATTTTCTAAAAGTGAAGATTTTTGAAAATGTCGAGATTTTGAAAACTAAGGATTTTCAAAAAAGTGAAGATTTTGGAAAATCGTTAGATTTTAAAATGTCAAGATATTTGAATGAGTCAAGATATTAAAAAAAGTCTCAATATTTAATATTTGTGATTTTTGAAAAAATATATATATTTTTTTTAAAAGTAAGGATTTTCAAAAAAGTCAACATTTTTTTATAAAAGTTTAGATTTTGGAAAATTTAGGAATCGTTTAAAAGTTGGGATTTCAAAAAAAAGTTTGATTTTCAAAAACGTCATGATTTTTGATAAAATTGGGATTTTCAAAACAGTTATAATCTCAAAAGAGTCTTTCTTATATTCAAAAAATGCAACTTTGATGTAGTGATGTGCCAAAATTATCAAGAACTTGAAAATATCATAACTTGTGCTCTGGGTGTCTGTTTGAGTCCTTTTTTTTAAACCACATGTTTCAAAAATTTAAACTTTTTTTAAAATATCAAGATTTTTTAAAAAAATCAAGAGTTTAAGTAATTCATATTTTTCATAAATTCTAGATTTTTAAATATGTCATTATTTTTGAAAAAGTCATTATTTTCCAAATGGTTGTCAATTTTTTAAAAAAATGGGATTTTAGAAAATTTACAATTTTAAGAAAAGATAGAATTTCATTATTCTAAAAAAGTTTGAATGTAAATTTTTTTAGGGTTTTTGAAAAAGTTGAAAATTTCAAAATAGTGACGATTATGAGAAGCTTGGGATTTTGAACAAAAATCGTGGTCTCAAAAAGTCACGATTTTGAAAAAGGAAAGAATTTTGAGAAAGTTGGGATTGTAAAAAAAGAAAAGATTTTTTAAAAAGGTGAAATTTTCAAATAAGTCAGGAATTACAAAACTGAAGATATTTTAAAATCCCATGTATTTTCAATATCCTATTTTTTTGAAAATGCTAACATATTCAAAATCTTTACTTTTTCAAAATTTTAAATTTTATAAAATCGGACTTTTTCGAATATTACGAATTTTAAAAAATCAAAAGTTCTTCTAAAAATTGTGAAACATTTTAAATTCGTGACTTTATCACTTTCAAAATCTTTGAAAATATAGACTTTTTCAAATTCCTAACTTTTTCAAAATTGGTATATTTTTGAAATCATGACTTTTTCACAATCACAACCCCTAAATCCTCAACCCTAAAACCTAAAACCCGAGTCGTAAATGCTAAACCCTAAACCCCAACATCCTAAACACTAAGTTCAAAACACTAAATCCTAATCCATAAACACAAAACCCTTAACATTGAATAATATACCCTAAACCTCGAGAGATAAACCATAAACTCAAATACCTAAATCGTAATACATAAACTCTAAACCTGAAACCTTTAACCATAAACCCTAAACCCTAAACCCTAAAGCCTTAGAGCTAACCCTAAACCGTATCTTAAATCATGAGCCCTAAGAAAAACCCTAAACCCTAAACTCATAACCCCAAATCTTGAACCCTAACCGAGAGTGAACTCAACCACGACGCGTATGCCCTAAACCCTAAACTCTAAGCCATATACCTTAGAAACCCTAAATTCTAAGTCTTAAACCCTCAATCGTAAACCATGAGCCCTAAACCCTAAGTGCAAAATCCTCATCTCAAACTTCGAACCCCAAACCCTAAATCCTAACCCTAAACCCTAAACCCTAAACCCCAAAACCTTGAACCAAAAACCTAATTCTTAAACCCTAAAACTTGATCCCTGAACCCTGAAGCCTTGAGCCCTAATCTCGAAACCCTGAACACTAAACCCTAAATCCTGCATCCTGAGCACAAAAATCTAAATCCTAAACACTAAATCCCATAAGCCCTAAACCCTCAACCAGGAAACCTTAGAATAGTTAGATTTTGAAAAAGTTGGTATTTTGAAAAACTTGGAATTTTAAAAAATTCAGGATTTTCAAAAACTTGAGAATTTCAAAAAAGTCACCGACTTTTGAAAAAGTTGCAATTTTAAACAAAGTGTTTATTTTTGAAAACATCAATATTTAAAAAATTATAAATGTTGCGATTTTTGAAATAGTTGCGATTTTCAAAAAAGTTTAGATTTTTTAAAAAGTTATAATCTCAAAAAAGTCAATATTTCAAAAATGTAATTAAAAAGGTCTTGACTTGTGCTCGAAAGTGTCTGTTTGATTCCAAAAAAAATTGATTTTTGAATATGTCATGATTTCTTAAAAATTCATTATTTTCATAAAAGTTGTGAATTTCAAAAAAATTATGATTTTACAGAATTTGCAATTTAAAAAAAAAAGATAGAATTTCATTAACACTTGAATCCAAAAACTTAGGATTATGAAAAGGTTGGGATTTCGAACAAAAATTAGGATTTCAAAAATTCATGATTTCGAAAAAAAAAGCCAAGAATTTTGAAAAGGTTTTGAGTTTCAAAACTGACAAGATTTTGAAAAAAAAGGAACAATTTTCAAATAAGCCGGGAGTTACAAAATAGAAGAAATTTTTAAATCCAACATTTTTGAACACTTGAGACCTAAACCCTAAACCCCGACTCCTAAGCCGTAATCCCTAAACTCTCAATCTTTAACCATGAGCCGTAAACCCTAAATGCAAAAACATTAGGATTTTATAAAAGATCAAGATTTTGTAAAATTTTGGGGATTTTTAAAAAGTCAAGATTTTTGAAAAAGTCGGGATATTCAAAAAGTCTGATTTTTAATATTTCTTATATTTGAAAAATATATAATTTTTAAAAATTAAGGATTTGATAAAAAAGAGGAGATTTTTGATAAAGTTGAGATTTTAGAAAATTCAAGATTTTTTAAAAAGTTGGGATTTCTGAAAAAGTTTTAATTATCGAAAATGTAGTGAAAAAGATTTAAGATTTCAAATATGTAGTGATGCGTAAAAATTAGCAGGAACTAGAAAAAGTCATTATTTTGAAAACATTGTGAATTTCAAAAAATTTAGGATTTTAAATAATTTACAATTTTAGAAAAAGATAGAATTTCATAATTCTAAAAAAGTTTGAATTTCAAAAATTTTAGGGTTTTTGAAAAAGTTGAGATTTTCAAAAAATTCAAGATTATGAAAAGGTTGGGATTTCAAACAAAAATTGGGATTTCAAAAAAGTTGTGATTTCAAATAGCCAAGAATTTTGAGAAAGTTGGGATTTTCAAAAAGACAGAAGTTTTAAAAAATTGCAATTTTCAAATAAGTTGGGAATTACAAAACTGAAGAGATTTTTAAATCCATACTATTTTGAATAACATTTTTAAAAATCCTAATATTTTAAAAAAATTTAATTTTTTAAAATTCCAACTTCTTTAAAATCATGACTTTTTGAAAATTACAAATGTTTAAAAAATCAGATTTTTCTAAAAATTGTGAACTTTTTAAATTCATGACTTCATGACTTTCAAAATATTTGAAAATACAACCTTTTTGAAAATAATGACTTTTTGAAAATCCTAATCAGTATCAAAATCAGGATGTTTTTGAAATCGTGACTTTTTCAAAATCACAACCCCTAAACCCTAAAACCTAAAACTTTAGTCCTAAACGCTAAACGCTTTTCCAACATCTTAAACACTAAGCCCAAAACCCTAAATCCTAAACCATAAACCATAACCATAAACCCTTAACACTTAATGCTGAACCCTAAAAACCCTCATCCATAAACCATAAACCCAAATCCCCAAATCGTAAAACCTAAACTATAATCCCTAACCATTAAACCATAAACATTAAACCCCGATCCTTGAGCCATGAAACCTAAACTATAAACTAACCCTTAGCCTCAAAGCCTTAGGATAACCCTATACCTTAAACCGTGAGAGCTAAGCCAAAACGATAAACACCAAACCTTTAGATAGAGACCTAAACCCTAAACCCTAAACTCATAACCTCAAACCTCGAATACTTGAGCCATGGACCCTAAACCACGAACATTGACACCTAAACTCTAAACCCCGACCCTACACCCTAAACCCTAAACTCTAAGCCCTATATACCCTATAACCCCTAAACTTTAAGCTCTAATTGCTCCTAAAACCCTAAATGTTAACTCCTAAATATTGAACCCTCAAACCGCAAATCCTAAAACCTCGGCACTAAATCCTAACCCTAAACGCCAAAACCCTAAACCTTTATCCCCAACCTTGAACCTCAACCTCAACCCTAATCCCTAAACCCTAAAAACTAAACCCAAAACTGAAAAATCATGAGTCCAAAACCTAAACCCCAAACACTAAATTCCTAAGCCCTAAACCCTCAATCTAGAAACCTTAAAATATTTAGATTTGGAAAAACTTGGGATTTTAAAAATTCAAGATTTTTGAAAAGTCGATTTTCAATAACTTGAGATTTTAAAAAAGTCACGATTTTGAAAAAGTTGTTATTTTTGAAAACATGAAGATTTAAAAATGTTGGGACTTTGAAAATGTTGGGTTTTCAAAAATGAATATTTAAAAAAGTAAGGATTTTTGAAAAGTTGGGATTTTTGAAAGAGGTGGGCTTTTCGCTTTTTGAATAGTCGGGATTTTTGAAGAGTCTAGATTTTTTAAAAAGTTAAGATTATTTAAAAGTAGACATTTTCAAAAAGTATGATTTTTAAAATACGAAAGTTTTAAAATTTGAGATTTTCCAAAAAAAGTCGAGAATTTTTGAAAGTCCCAATTTTCAAAAAAGTCAAGATTTTGGAAAATGTTGGGATTTTTAAAATGTCAAGATTTTTCTAAAAGTTGGGATTTTTGAATAAGTCAGTTATTCAAAAAATTCACAATTTTTAATATTTACGATTTTGAAAAAATATAATATTTTTAAAAAGTAAGGATTTTCATAAAAGTTGAGATTTTAGAAAATTTAGGAATTTGTGAAAAAGTTTTGATTATTGAAAACGTTGCGATTTTTGAAGTAGTTTCGATTTTCGAAAAGTTAGGATTTTTAGAAAGTTATAATCTCAAAAAGTCAAGATTTCAAAAATTAGTGATGCACCAAAATTAGCAAGAACATGACAAAATGTCATATAACTTGTGCTCAAGGTGTCCATTTGAGTTCGTTTTTTTAAACCACTTGTTTCAAAAATCTCAAGTTTTTCAAAAATAGTTGGGAGCTTAAATAATTTAGATTTTCTAGAGAAATTCTAGGATTTTGAATATGTCATGATTGTTTAAAAAGTCATTATTTTCCAAAAAGTTGTGAATTTCAAAAAATTTAGGATTTTGTAATTCTAGAAAAATTTGAATTTCAAAATTTTTGGGTTATTGAAAAACTTGAGATTTTCAAAAAAGTCATGATTATGAAACGGTTGGGATTTCGAACAAAAATTAGAAATTCAAAAAAGTCATGATTTCGAAAAAGCCAAGAATTTTAAGAAAGTTGGGATTATAAAAAAGACAAGATTTTTAAAAAGGTGTAATTTTCAAACAAGTCTCGGGAATCACAAAACGGGAGATATTTTTAAATCCCAACTGTTGTGAATATCTTATTTTAAAAAAAAATCCTAACACTTTAAGAATCACAATTTTTTAAAAAATTCTCAACTTTTTAAATTCATGACTTTATCACTTTAAAAATCTTTGAAAATATAGACATTTTTGTGAAAATCACATCTTTTTTCGAAATCCTAACTGTTTCAAAATCACGATAATTTTTAAATCGTGACTTTATCAAAATCACGACTCCTAAACCCTAAACCCTAAAACATGAAACTTGAGTCGTAAATGCTAAATCGTAAACCCCAACATCCTAAACAAGAAGCCCAAAACCCTAAATCCTAAACCCTTAACACTAAATGCTAAACCCTCAACCCTCCCCAAAAACCATAAACCCAAATCCGTAAATCATAAAACCTAAACTCTAAACCCCAAACCTTATACCATAAACCCTAAACCCTCAAACCCGAGCCATGAAGCAAAAAACCTAAACCCTAAACAATAAACAAACAATGAACCCTAATCCTTAGGCATAATACTAAACATTATACCTTAAACCATGAACACTAAGCTAAAAATATAAACCCTAAACATTTAGCTAGAGACCTAACCCCTAAATCCTAAACTCATAACCCGAACGTCGAACCCTGAGCCATGGACCCTCAACCATGAACACTAAGACCTAAAGCATAAAACTGACACATACGCCCTAAATTCTAAACTCTAAGCCCTATAACCTATAAATCGTAAACTTTAAGCTCTAATTACTCATAAACACTAAAACCTTAACTGGTAAATCCTAAATACCAAACCCTCAACCATAAACCTCGAACCCCAAACCCTAAAAGTTGAGCCCTAAACACTAAACCTTAAAAAATAATTCTTAAACCCTAAACCATGATTCCCGAACCCTGAACCTCAAACCTAAACCCTGAACCCATAACCATGAGCCCTAATCCCTAAACCCCGAATCCTAACTCAAAAAACCTAAACCCTAAACACTAAATCTACTAAGCCCTAAATGCTAACCTAGAAACCTTAAAATAGTTAGAATTGGAAAAAGTTGGTATTTTGAACTAGAAGGGATTTTCAAAAAGTTGAGATTTTTTGAAAAGTTGAGATTTTTAAAAACTTGGGATTTTTTAAAAAATCGCGAGTTTTGAAAAAGGTTGTAATTTTAAACAAAATTGTTATTTTTGAAAATATCAAGATTTTAAAAATGTTCAAATTTTCAAACAAGTTGGGGTTTTTGACAAATGAATATTTCAAAAAAGTCAGGATTTTTGAAATGTTGGGAATTTCTAAAGAGTTAAGCATTTCACATTTTTGAAGAGTCATGATTTTTGAAGAGTTTGGATTTTATTAAGATTTTTGAAAAAACAAAATTTTAAAAAATTTGAGATTTTCAAAAAAGTCGTGATTTTGTAAAAGTGAAGATTTTCAAAAAATTCAGGATTTTAAAAAAGTCAATATTTTGGAAAATGTTGGGATTTTTAAAATGTCAAGATTTTTGAAAAATTTAGGATATTCGACAAAGTACAGATTTTTAAATTTTGCAATTTTCAAAAAATTATAATTTTTTTAAAAGATAAGGATATTCAAAAACGCGTCAAGCATTTTTAATAAAGTTTATATTTTAGAAAATACAGAACATTTAAAAAGTTGGCATTTCTGAAAAAGTTTTGATTTTCGAAAACGTCACAATTTTTGCAATAGTTACAATTTTAAAAATGTTGGGATTTGAAAAAAGTCGTAAATCCTAAACTCTAAACCCCTAACCTTAAACTATAAACCCACAACCTTGTGCCCTGAATCCTAAACCCTAAACCCTAAACCGTAAACCTCAAACCCCAAAACCTAAAACATGAGCTCTAAATCCTTACCCTTAACAAAAACCCTAAAATAGTAAACACTAAAACATAATTCCTAAACCGTAAACCTTAATCCCCAAACCTTGAACCCTAAGCCCCGATCCCTAATCCCTAAACACTAAACCCTAAACCGTAAACCATAAACCCTAAACCCCGAGCCATGAGACATGAAGCCTAAACCACCGAACTCTACATCCTAAACCCTAAACTCATAACCCCGAGCCATAAATCCTAAACTCTAAACAATGAACACTAAACCCTAAAATCTAAACTCATAACCCCGAACCTCGAACCTTGTGCCATAGACCCCTAAACCTCAACCATGAACACCAAGACCTAAACCCTATAAACTATAATAAAACTTAAGCTCAAATTGCTCATAAACACTAAATTTTAGTCTTAAACCCTAAAATCCTAAATACTAAACCCTCAATCATAAACAATGAGCCCTAAACCCTAAATGCAAAACCCTCAACAATAAACATCGAACCCTAAACACTAAACCATAAAACCTATTTCTCAAACCCAAAACCTTGAGCTTTGAGCCCGAATTCCTAAAAAATAAACCCTAAACCCCGAATCCCGATCCCAAAAAACCTAAACTCTAAATAAGTAACTCCCCAGCCCTAAACCCTATACTTAGAAACATTAAAAATAGTTAGATTTTGAAAAAGTTGGTATTTTGAAATTTTTTGGAATTTCAAAAACTCAAGATTTTTAAAAAGTCAGGATTTTGAAAAATTGTAATTTTAAACAAATTTATTATTTTTGGTAACATCAACGCTTAAAAAATGTTCGGACTTTGCAAATGTTCGAATTTTCAAACAAGTTGGGGTTTTCAAAAATTTAATATTTCAAAAAAGTCAGGACATTTGTAGAATTATGAAATTTTTGAAGAGTCAAGATTTCAAAAATGTAGTGATGCGCCAAAATTAGCAAGAAATTTAAAGCGTCATAACGATCTGCTCTGGGTGTCCATTTGAGTTCAATTTTTTCAATCCACTTGTTTCAAAATCTCAATTTTTTTAAAATATTAGAATTTAAAAAAAAAAAACCCTCGAGAGTTTGAATAATTTAGATTTTCTAGAAATTCTGGGTTTTTTAATATGTCATGATTTTTGAAAAAGTCATTATTTTCAAAAAAGTTATTAATTTAAAAAAATAGGATTTTAAAAAATTTACAATATTCAATTGTTTTTAATATGTTAGGATTTTCAAAAAGTCCACACTTTTGATAAAGTGAGATTATAGAAAATTCAATTATTTTTAAAAAGTTCAGATTTCTAAAAAAATTTACTATCGAAACTGCTATTGTACGAGTCTAGAATCCTTCTTATTTAAAATACCTACCGTAGAGCGCGTCGTGATTTTTTAAATAGTTGCGATTTTTGAAAAAGTTGGAATTTTCAAAAAGTTATAATCTCAAAAGAGTCCAGATTTAAAAAAAAAATGTAGTGATGCACAACAATTAGCAAGAATTTGAAAATGTCATAACTTGTACTCACAAAACCCGACTGTGTACGTTTGAGTCCGTTTATTTTAAACCACATGTTTCAAAAATCTCAACTTTTTTAAAATATCGATTTTAAAAATGGTCGATAGTGAATAATTTAGATTTTCCAAAAATTCTTGATTTTTCAATATGTCATAATTTTTGAAAAAGTCAACATTTCAAAATCCTATCAGGTTTAAAAATCTTTACTTTTCCAAAATTACAAATTTTTAAAACATCACAAGTTTTTTATAAAATTGAGAAATTTTTAAATTCATGACTTTATCAACTTTCAAAATCTTTGAAAATTCAAACTGCTTTTTAAAATCATGACTTTTTACAAATCATAACTATTTCAAAATTGAGATATTTCAAATCTTGACTTTTTCAAAATTGTGACACCTAAACCCTAAACTCTAAAACCTAAAACCTAAGTTGTAAATGTTAAAGCCTAAACACCAACATCCTATACACTTAGCCCAAAACCCTACATGCTAAACCATCCATAAACCATAAACCCTTAAAACCGAATCCTAATCCCTAAACCCTCTAAACCTTAAATCCATAAACCATAAACACAAATCCCTAAATCATAAAACCTAAACTCTAAACCCCGAACCTTAAACCATAAACCCTAAACCCTGATCCCTAAGCCATGAAGCCTAAACCCTAATCCCTAAAGCCTATACAATAAAATGCTAAATACTAAACCCTAAATGCCCTTAACCCCTAAACCTTTATCCCGAACCCTTAAACCCTTGAGACATGAGCCTTAAACACTGTAAACCCTAAACCTTAAAATAGTTAGATTTTGAAATCATTGGTATTTTCAAAACTTGGGATTTTAGTTGTTATTTTAAACAAAGTTGTTATTTTTTAAAACATTAAAAAAACTTGACATTTTCAAAAAGTTTTTTTTAGAGACGAAAATTTTTAAATTTTGAGATTTTCCAACCCTAATAAAAAAAAGCGTGAAGATTTTTTTTAAAATGTTGGGATATTTTAAAAATGGAGGATTTTAGAATACTTAGGATATTTAATCCTCAACCCTAAAAGTTGAACTTGAACCTTGAAATCCTAAACCCCCAAATCATGAGCCCAACCCTAAAGCCTTATGCCTAACTAAACCACATACCTTGGACTAAGAGCCCTAAGCCAAAACCTTAAACCCTAAAATCATAATCCCAAACTCAAACCTTAAGGTATTGACCCTCAATCATGAACACCGAGACATAAACCCTAAACTCGAGCCCTATACCCTATAAAACCTAAACCTTAAGCTCTAATTTCTCCTAAAATCTAAAACCTTAAATGTTAAATCCTAAATACTAAACCCAATCGTAAACCATGAGCCCTAAACCCCAAATGAAAAACCCTCAACCATAAACCTCAAGCCCTAAACCCTAAAAATTGATCCCTAAATCCTAACCCTAAAACCTAATTCTTAAACCCTAAATCCTAAACCCTAAGTCCTAAACCTTAAAACCTAATTCTTAAACGGTTAACCCTGAGCCCTAATCCGTAAACCCTAACACTAAAACCTAAGCCCCGAATATTGAGCCCAAAAACGTAAACCCTAAAAACTAAATCCCATGAGCCCTAAACCATCAACCTAGAAACCTTGAAATAGTTATGTTTGGAAAAAGTTCATATTTTGAAAAACTTGGGATTTTAAAAAAGTCAAGATTTTTGAAAAAGTCAGGATTCGCAAATTCTTGAGATTTTCAAAAGTCACCATGACTTATGAACAAGTCGTAATTTTAATCAAAGTTTTTATTTTCGAAAACATCAAGATTTTTAAAATGTTCAAATTTTCAAACAAGTTGGGAGTTTTGAAAAATGAATATTTCAAAAATATTATGCTTTTTGAAAAGTTGGGATTTTTAAAATAGTGGGTTTTTCACAATTTTGAAGAGTAGGGAATTTTGAAAAACTCAAATTTTCAAAAAGTTAGGATTTTTGAAAAGACGGGATTTTAAATAATTTGACATTTTTTCAAAAAATTCTTGATTTTGTAAAAGTGAAGATTTTCCAAAAGTTCGATTTTCAAAATATTGCAGATTTTTGAAAATGTTGGGATTTTTAAAACGTTGAGATTTTTGAAAATCCAGATTTTTAAATAAGTCATGATATTCAAAAAATGTCTTGATTTTTAATATTTATAATTTTTGAAAATATATAAATTTTTTAAAAAGTAAGGATTTTTTAAAAAAATCAAGCAATTTTGATAAAGTTGAGATTTTAGAAAATTCAAGAATTTGTAAAAATTTGGGATTTATGAAAAAGTTTTGATTTTTGAAAACCTCATGATTTTTGATATAGTTGCGATTTTCAAAAAAGTTGTGATTTTCAAAAAATCTATAATCTCAAAAGATTCAAGATTTAAAAAATGTTGCGATGCGCCAAAATTAGCATTAACTCTAAAAGGTCATAACTTGTGCTTTGGGTGTTTGTTTTAGTCCTTTTTTTAAACCACGTGTTTCAAAATCTCAACTTTTTTAAAATATCGTGGATTTTCAAAAATGTTGGGAGTTTGAATAATTAAGAAGAATAATGTCAGGATTTTTGAAGAGTATGGATTTTCAAAAAAGTTGCAATTTTAGACAAACTTGTTATTTTTGAAAACATCAATATTTTTAAAATGTTGGAACTTCTTTTAGAAAAATGTTTAGATTTCAAAACATGTTGGGGTTTTTGAAAAATGAATATTTTGAAGAAGTCGGATTTTCAAAAGAGTTGGGTTTTTCACGTTTTTAAAGACTTGGGATTTTTGAAGAGTCTGGATTTTTGAAAAACTTTATATTTTAAAAAAGTTTGGATTTTCTAAATGACGAGATTTTAAAAAAGCTGATTTTTACTAAAAGTCATGATTTTGTAAACATGAAGATTTTCAAAAAAGTCGATTTTTTTTGAAAAGTTAGGATTTTCAAAAACTCAATATTTTGGAAAATATTGATATTTTTCAAATGTCAATATTTTTGAAAAGGTCGGGATTTTTGAATAAGTCGGGACATTAGAAAAATTCCAGATTTTTTATTTTTAAAATTTTCGAAAAAACATAATTTTTTTAAAAAGTAAGGATTTTCAAAAATGTCCGCATTTTTATAAACTTTAAATTTTACAAAAATAAAGGAATTTTTAAAAAGTGGGCTTTCTGAAAAAAAAATATTTTTGAAAATGTCACGATTTTTAAAATAGTTGGGATTTTCAAAAAAAGTTATAATCTCAAAAGAGTAAAGATTTCAAAATTGTAGTGATTCACCAAAATTAGTAAGAACTTGAAAAACTAGGTGTTCGTTTCAGTCCATTTTTTTAAACCACACGTTTCAAAAATATCAAGATTTTGATAAAAAAAAAAAATCGGGAGTTTGAATAATTTAGATTTTCCTAAAATTTGGGATTTTTAATATGTCAACACTTTTGAAAAAGTCATTATTTTCTAAAAAGTTATGAATTTCAAAAAAATTAAGATTTTAAAGATTTACACTTTTAGAAAAAGATAGAATTTCATAATTCTAAAAAGTGTGAATTTTAAAAATTTTAGGGTTTTTGAAAAAGTTTAAATTTAAAAAAACTCAAGATTATGAAAATGTTTGGATTCCAAACAAAAATTTGGTTTTCTAAAAAGTTGTTAAATTCAAAAAAATAGGATATCAAAGAATTTCCAATTTTAGAAAAAGTTCAAATTTCTAAACTTTTAGGGTTTTGAAAAAGTTCAGATTTTCAAAAAGTTAGGGTTATAAAAAGGTTGGGATTACGAACAAAATTTGTATTTCAAAAAAGCCAAGATTTTTGAGAAAGTTGGGATTTAAAAAAAGACAAGATTTTGAAAAAGGTTAAATTTTCAAATAAGTCGGGAAGTACAAAACTTAAGAGATTTTTAATATCCTAATTTTTTGAAAATCCTAATATTTTAAAATTCTTTCCTTTTACAAAATTCTAAAGTTTTAAAAAATAATGAAATTTTTAAATTCATGACTTTATCAATTAAAAATCTTTGAAAATATAGACTTTTTGAAAATCATGACTGTTTCAAAATTGGGATATTTTTGAAATCTTGAATTTTTTAAAATCACGACGCTTAAACCCTAAAACCTAAGTGGTAAACGCTAAAACCTAAACCCCAACATCCTAAACAATAAACCATAAACCCTTAACAAAGAATCCTAAACCCTAAACCCTCAACCATAAACCCAAATCCCTAAATCGTAACGCAAACCCCAAACCTTAAACCATAAACCATAAACCCTGATCCTTGAGCCATGAAGCCTAAACCCTAAACCCTAAACACTGAACACGAAAGCATTAGGCCTAACCCTTAATCCTATACCCTATACTTTGAACCGTGAGCCCTAACCAAAAGCCAAAACCATAAACCTTTAGCTAGACTTAAATCTTAAACCCTACCCTAAACTCATAATCCCAAACCCTGAACCCCGAGCCATTTACCCTAAACCTTGAACCCTATACCCTATAAACCCTAAACCTTAAGCTCTAATTGCTCATAAACCCAAAATTCGGAGTCTTAAACCCTAAAACTCTATATGCTAAATCCTAAACACTAAACCCTCAATCGCAAACCATGTGCCCGAAACCCTAAATGCAAAACCCTCAACTGTTAAACCTCAAACCCCAAACCCTAAACCCTTAAACCTAATTCTTAAAACACCTTGAACCCTAAGCCCTAAGCCCTAATCCCTATACCCTAAACCTTGAATATTGAGCCCAAAAACCTAAACCCTAAACACTAAATCCTCTGAACCCTAAACCCTCAACTTGTAAAGCTTAAAATAGTTAGATTTTGAAAAACTTATGATTTTCAAAAAGTCAAGATCTTCAAAAACTTGAGATTTTAAAAAAATCAAGATTTTTGAAAAAGTTGCAATTTTAAAAAAGTTATTTATTTTTGAAAACATCAATATTTTAAAAATGTTGGGACTTTGAAAATGTTTAGATTCTCAAACATGTTGAGGTTTTCGAAAAATGAATATTTTGAAAAAGTCAGAATTTTAAAAAAGTTGGAATCTTCAAAGAGTTGGGATTTTTGAAGAGTATGGATTTTTGAAAAACTCGACATTTTTAAAAAAAAATTGATTTTTGAAAATATTGGATTTTAAAAAAATTTAGATTTTGAAATAGTCGTGATTTTGTAAAAGTGAAGATTTTCGTAAAATTCATGATTTTCAAAATGTCAAGATTATGGAAAGTGTTGGGATTTTTAAAACGTCAAGATTTTTGAAAAAATCAATATTTTTGAATAAGTCGGGATATTCAATAAAGTTTCAATTTTTAATATTTGTGATTTTTGAAAATATAGTTTTTTTAAAAGTAAGGATCATCAAAACATTCACCATTTTTTTATAAAGTTAAGATTTTAGAAAATTCAGAAATTTTTAAAAAGTTGGGTTTTCTTAAAACATTTTGATTTTCGAAAACGTCGTGAATTTTGAAATAGATATGATTTTCGAAAAAGTTGGTATTTTCAAAAAAATTATAATCTCAAAAGTGTAGTGATGTGTCAAAATTAGCAGGAACTTGAAAAGGTCATAACTTGTAATCCGGTGCCCTTTTGACTCCATTCTTTTTGAAACCACATTTTTCAAAATCTCAAATTTTTAAAATATCAAGATTTTCAAAAAAGAGTCGGGAGTTGTAATAATTTAGATTTTCCATAAATTCTAGATTTTTAAAAAAGTCATTATTTTCCAAAAAGTTGTGAATTTCAATTTTTTTAGAAAAGTCATTATTTTACAAAAAGTTGTGATTTGAAAAAGATAAGAATTTTTAGAAAGTTGGAATTTTTAAAAATATAAGTTTTTGAAAAAGGTGTAATTTTCAAATAAGTCGAATTACAAAACTCAAGAGATTTTTAAATGCCAATTGTTTTAAATATCTAGTTTTTTTTTAAATCTTAATATTTTCAAAATCTTTACTTTTTCAAAATTCCAATTTTTTATAAAATCGCGATTTTTAAATTCATGACTTTATCATTTTCAAAATCTTTGAAAATAGAGACTTTTTTAAAATCACGACTTTTTCAAAATCCTCACTATTTGAAAATCAAGATATTTTGAAATCTTGACTTTTTCAAAATCATGACCCCTAAACCCTAAACCCCAACATCCAAAAAACTAAGCCTAAAACACTAAATCCTAAACCATAAAACCTTAACACTGAATCTTGAACCCTAAACCCTCAGCCATAAACCATAAACCCAAATCTCTAAATTGTAAAACCCTAACTCTAAACAATAAACACTAAACCCCTTACCCTGAGCCTTAAACCCTAACCTAAATTGTCCCTTTTCACATTATAGCGCGGTTGATCCAGAACGTGAGCGTGTTATGGCCATAAAATAGTTTTGTATCCACTTTTTGGCTTCCCATCTTTATGCATACACCCAACTTTTAACCCTCAGCCTTAAAGCCTAAAACTTAAAATACCTACTATTGCTTAAAGTCTAGAATCCCAAGTATTCTAAATACCTACTACTTTTTCGAATATCCCCACTATTAAAAATCGTAACTTTTTTGAAAATTGATATTTCAAGAAAGTGAAGATTTTTGAAAAATTTGTCAAAGTAATAAGAATAAATACCGTAGAGCTGAGAATCTAGTTTCTAAACTACTATGTTTTTTTTAATATTTGAGATTAAGAGGCTCAAATGTGGTGTGCAGATAAAGTATGTCTTTTTTTGTGTAATAAAGATAAGAACCTTTTGTGTGTGCACCCCCCAACTTTTTGAGTTGTATAATTTTTATTTCAAATCCCTTTAGTAGAAATTTAGCTAAGACCATATATGATATCCCACTAAAATTTCATAATTTTTAGATGAATATATAATTTTTTATTAATTTTCAAAGTGTACATATCCCAAAAATAAAATATTTGTGTGTGCACCCCCATAACTTTGAGAAAAAAAGTCTTTTTTGGTTTATTTTTTTAGTGCATGTAGAGTGGAGTTTAGATTAAAACTTCTTTTTTTTAATGTGGATGAAAAAATTATAGATTGTACACCAAAACATGTGCGTAAGTTTTAGTAAGAAAATAAGTCACTAGTAAAAGAAATAATATATGAAAGCCTTAAACTAGTTAGATTTTCGAAAGAATTATATAGTCATCAAGGTAAAAGTGAGCTAGACATTGTAGTATAATTTATTTTTGAATATTGACTTTAAAGAGTGAGATATTGGGGGTGTGCATGTGAAATTTTGATGTTTTTATGTTAAATGCAATTTTAATCATGCAATACACAGTCCAAACCTCTGGTTTAGAAATCCAAGCCTCTGGGATTGGGTATTCAAAACCCCAACAAGATGAAATGCAAGCGCGTTATAACATGCTCGCGTACTGTTTCTAATGTGAAATATTTCTATTTGGGAGGGATAAATTGGAAAACACAAAAAACCATAACACGAGCGCGTCTCAGCTTTGTAAACTTGAGCCGTAATGTGATCGCGTTATATCTTGATCTAGATTTTCCCTTTTCATGTTATAGCGCGAGTGAGCCATAACGCGAGCATGTTATGGCAAAAATGGTTGAAAATTAGTTTTTTGTCCACCTTTTGTACCCCTATCTTTGTGCATATGCCCAACGCTTATCCCTCAGCCTTAAACCTTAAAACTTAAAATACATACTATGGCTCAAAGTCTAGAATCCTAATTATTCAAAATACCTACTACTTTTTCGAATATCCAAATTATTAAAAATCACAATTTTTTCAAAAATCAATATTTCAAGAAAGCAAGGATTTTTAAATTATTTTACAAAGTAATAATAATAAAAATATCGTAGATCTCAAAATCTAGTTTCTAAACTACATTTTTTTTTAAATGGTTGAGATTAAGAGGCTCAAATGTGGTGTGCACATAAAGTATGTCTTTTTTTCCGTAAAAAGATAAGAACCTATTGTGTGTGTCCCCCTAATTTTTAGTTGTATATATATATTTTTTCAAATCCCTTTAGTAGAAAGTTAGCTAAGACCATGTACGAGTTTCTACTAAATTGTCATAAGTTTTGGATGATTATATAATTTTTAGTAATTTTTAAAGTGCACATATTCCGACAATGAAATATTTGTGTGTGAACCTACATAACTTTTAGAAAAAGTTACATTTTTGTTTTTCTTGAGTGCACGTAGAATGGATTTGATAAAAAATACATTTTTTTAAATTTGGATGAAATTATTATAAATTGTACACCAAAACGTATGAATAGGTTTTTGCAAGAAAATAAGGCACTAGTAAAAGAAATTATGTATTAAAGCCTTAAACTAATAAGATTTTAGAAAGAATTATTTAGTCATCAAGGTAAAAATGAATTTGACATCGTAGTATATTTTATTTTTGAATATTAATTTTAAAGCATGACATATTCGGTACACACGTGAAATTTTGATTATTTTCTGTCAAGCACGGTTTTAATCACACAATATACAGTCCAAACCTTTGGTTTGGAAATCCAAGCCTTTGGATTGGGAATTCAAAACCCCAAAAAGATGAAACATGAGCGCGTTATAACGCGCCGCATACCTTTTCCAATGTAGAATATCTCAATTTGGTAGGGATAAAGTGGGAAAACACACAGAAAACCATACGTGAGCGCAATTTGGCTTGGTAATTCTGATCTATAATGTGACCTAGATTTTCCTTTTTCACGTTATAGTGTGACCGAGCCATAACACGAGCGTGTTACCGCCAAAAAATAGATTTGTTTCTGTTTTTTAGACCCCCATCTTTGTGCATATGGCCAACGCTTAACCTGCAGCCTTAAATGCTAAAACATAAAATAACTACTATTATACAGAGTCTAGAATCCTACTTATTCAAAATACCTACCATAGAGCTCAAAGTCTAGATATTTCAAGATATCCAAGATTTTTGAAAATTTTGAAAAATTAATAAGAATAAATCTTGTAGTGCTCGAAATCTAGTTTCTAAACTGCTATTTTTAAAAAAATGGTTGAGATTAAGAGGCTCAAATATGGTGTGCACACGTAGTATGTCTTTTTGTGTGTAAAAAAGATAAGAACCTATTGTGTGTGTGACCCCTCATTTTTTGAGTTGTGAAAAAGATAAGAACCATGTACGAGATCCCACTAAATTTTCATAATTTTTGGATGAATTTATAATTTTAATTAATTTTCAAAGTGCACAAATCTTTAAAATGAAATATTTTTGTGTGCACCCCGATAACTTTGAGAAAAAATGTCATTTTTTAGTTTTTTTTCTTTGAGTGCATGTAGAATGGAGTCGAGAAAAACTTTTTTTTAATCAACATGTAAAAATCATAAATTTTGCACCAAAAAGTATGCACATATTTTTGAAAGAAAACAAGGCACTAACTAGTAAAAGAAATTATGGATGAAATCCTTTAAACTAATCATGTTTTAAAAATAATTATATTGTCATGAAGGTGAAAATGAGCTTTACATTGTAGTATAATTTATTTTTGAATATTAATTTTAAAGCACAATATATTAGGGTGCACATGTGAAATTTTGATGTTTTTTGTGAAACACAATTTCAATCATGCAATACACCGTCCAAAATTCTGTGTTGGAAATTAAAGCCTTTGGATTTGGGTATTCCAAACCCCAACAAGATGAAATGTGAGTGTGTTATAACACGTTCATGTTCCTTTTTCAATGCAAAATATGTCCATTATGGAGGGATAAAGTGGAAAAACACATAGAAAACCATAACGCGAGCATGTTTCTTCTTAGTCAATTCGAGTTATAACGCAACCTAGATTTTCCATTATCACGTTATAGTGCGACCGAGCAATAATGTGAGCGCAGTTAAGGCCAAAATGACAAAAAAATTGATTTGTGTTCACCTTTTGGCCCCCCATCTTTGTGCATATGGTCAATGTTTAACCCTAAAACATAAAATACTTACTATGGCTCAGAGTCTAGAATCCCGATCATTCAAAATACTACCTTTTCAAATATCCCGACTATTAAAAATCACAATTTTTTCGAAAATTGATATTTCAAGAAAGCTAAGATCTTTGAAAAATTTGACAAAAATAAAAATTTGATAAAGTATGTCTTTTTTGTGTAAAAATATAAGAACCTATTATGTTTGCACCCCCATAGTTTGAGTTACATAGTTTTTTTTTTTTTCAAATCCCTTTTGTAGAAAGTTAACTAAGACCATTTACGAGATCCCAATAAATTTTCATAAATTTTGGATGAATATATAATATTTTTATTAATTTTCAAAGTGCACATATCCTGAAAATAATATATTTGTGTGTGCACCCCATAACTTTTAGAAGAAAAGTCATTTTTAGGTTTTTTTGAGTGTGTAGAATGGAGTTTAGAAAAACTTCTATATTTTTTAATTTGGATGAAAAAATCATAAATAGTGCATAAAAAAGTATGCATATGTTTTTGTAAGAAAGCCTTAAACTAATTAGATTTTAGAAAGAATTATATAGGGATTTTAAAAAAATCCTAGCTTTTTAAAAATTATAGATTTTTCAACAATCATGACATTTTTAAAAATCACTATTTTTGAAAAATCCCTACTTTTTCAAATATCTTGGATTTTTTAAAATCCCGAATTTTACAAAATCCTAACTTTTTTGAAATCCCAACTTTTCTAAAATATAAACTACTGTGAAATCTATCATTTTGGACTTTTTAAAAAATACCTAGTTTTTAGAAATCTAAATTTTTTTAAAATTTCAAAATTTTAAAAAGTCCCAACTTTTCAATAAATCACGACTTTTTCAAAATCTTGAATTTTGTAAAATACCAAAATTTTCAAAAATCCTGACTTTTTTGAAATCTCAATTTTTTTCGTAATCGCGACTTTTTCAAATTTTTGTCTTTTTAAAAAATATTGACTCTTCAAAAATCCCAACTCTTTCAAAAATCCTGACTTTTTTGAAAATCCAATTTTTTTGTACAATCTTTACAATTTTAAAAATCCCTACTATTTAGAAAATTTTGACTTTTTGAAAACACATGTATTCAAAAATCACAATTGTTTTGAAAAACATGATTATTTAAAATCCTAACTTTTTCAAAAAGTGGTATTTTTAAACGTGAAGATTTAATAAATGTTTGGATTTTCAAATATCGTAATTTTACAAGAAAAGTGAGTACGCTCAAAAAATTTCTAAAATTCTAAAAAATCATGAATTTTTCAAAAAAGCACAAATTTTTCAACGTTAATTTTTCAAATATTCCAAAATTTTGAAATTCATGACCTTTTATGAGATTCAACCTCTTTTGAAAATGACGAATTTTTCAAAATCCATATGTTTTCAAAAATCCCAACTTTTCTAAAAATCCTAACTTTTTTAGAAATCTAAACTTTTTCGAAATCCCTACTTTTTTGAAATAGTCTTTTTAAAAAATCATATATTTTCAGAAATCACGATATTTTCCAAATTCCAAAATTTTCAAATTTTTTTACTTTTTGAAAATCCCAACTTTTTCAAAAATCTTGACATATTTGAAATCCATTTTTTTAAAAACCCCAACTTTTCAAAATCCTGAATTTTTCCAACTCCAAGCATTTTTTAAATCTTAACTTTTTCAAAATCCTGAGTTTTTTGAAATACCAAATTTTTAAAAAATCCTTACAATTTTAAAAATCCTAACTATTTCAAAATTCAAAATCTTTGCAAAAGCCAACCTTTTTAAAAAATCATTGTTTTTTCAAAATCGTAAGATTTTTAAAATCCCAACTTTTTCAAAACTCTTTACTTTTTCTAAAATTTTGAGTTAATAATATCTCAAATCTCTCAAAATTGTGAACTTTTAAAAATATTGACGTTCTAAAAAAACTTGACTCTTTAATAAATACGACATCTTGTGAAATCCCAACATTTTGAAAATTCGACTTTAAAAATATCGAATCTTTCATAAATTTTGATTTTTAAAAAATCCTATATTTTTCAAAAATCCTGACTATTTAAAAATACCAACTTTTGTGAAATCCCAACTTTTAAAAAATATTTAGTTTTTAAAATATCTTGAATTTTTTTAAAATTGTGATTTATTCTAAAAAAATGATTTTTTATAAAATCATGATTATCTAAGATTCAACCTTTCTTAAAATCCCGAGTTTTTCGAAAAGCCCAACTTTTTCAAAAAGTTGGTGTTTTTGAATAAGTCAAGATTTTTAAAAAGACGGGATTTTTAAAAAGGTTACAAATTTGAATAGTCGGGATTTTCAAAAAATCTAAAATTTTACAAAATTTAAATTTTTAAAAATATCATGAATTTTTAAAAAATCATTATTTTTTGAAAAATTAATATTTTTTGAAATATCCTGAAATTTTTAAAATCCCAACTTTTTAGAAATCACAATTTTTTGAAATTTCAAACTTTTCAAAAATCCCATCTTTTCAAAAAATCACGACTTTTCCAAAATTTGGAATTTTTAGAAATCCCAACTTTTTCTAAAATTCAAACTTTTTAGAAATCTTGATATTTTTTCAAAATTGTGAGTTTTTCAAAAATCTTGACTTTTTATAGGTTTCAATTTTTTTAAAAAAATTGTAACTCTTCAAAAATCCCAATTCTTGTAAAAATCCGTACTTTTTAAAAAATCCCTTTTTAAAATCATAACTTTTTCGAAACCCTAACTTATTTAAAATCGGGATATTTTTCAAATCGTGACTTTTTCAAAATTGCGACCCCTAAACCCCAACATCCTAAACATTAAGCCCAGAAACCTAAATCCTACACCATAGACCACAAACCCTTAACACTTAATGCTAAACCCTAAACTCACAACCATAAACCATAAACCCAAATCGCTAAATCCTAAAACCTAAACTATAAACCTCGAATCTTCAACCATAAACCCTAAACCATGCACCGAGGAAGCCTAAAACCTAAATCCCGAGCCCTAAACCCTAAATAATAAATGCTTAAACCGCTAACCCTTAGGCCTAACCCTATACCCTAAACCTTATACCTTGAACCGTGAGCCCTAAGCCAACACCCTAAACCTTTAGCTAGATACCTAAAATCATAACCCGAAACCTCAAACCCCGAGCCATTGACCCTTAACCATGAATACCGAGACATAAACCGTAATCCCTAAAATCTTAGCCCTATACCATATAAACCCTAAACCTTAAGCTCAAATTTATCCTAAACCCTAAATTCTGAGTCTTAAAGCATAAAACCCTAAATGTTAAATCCTAAATAATAAACCCTCAATCATAAACCATGAACCTGAAACCCTAAGAGAAAACCCTCAACCGTAAACATCGAACCCCAAACCCTAAACTCTAAAACCTAAGCTGTAAACCCTAAAACCTAAACACTAAACCTTTATCCCTGAACCCTTAACCTCAACCCTTAGCCCGAGCCATGAGCCAAAATCCATAAATCCTAAACACTAAACGCTAAATCCTGAATCCTAAGCCCAAATAGCTAAACCCTAAACACAAAATCCCTTGAGCCCTAAACCCAAAACCTAGAAACCTTAAAATAGTTAGATTTGGAAAAAGTTGGTATTTTCTAAAACTTGGGATTTTCAAAGAGTTGTTATTTTTAAAACCATCAAGATTTTATAATGTTGGGAGTTTGAAAATATTGAGATTTTCAAATGAATTGGGGTTTTCTAAATATAAATATTTCGAAAAAGTCAAGATTTTTAAAAGTTCGGATTTTCAAATTTTTGAAGAGTCTGAATTTTTGAAAAAATCAAGATTTTCAAAAAAGTTGGAATTTTTAAGAGACAAAATTTTTAAAATTTTAGATTTTCCAAAGTTGTGACTTTGTAAAAGTTAAGATTTTCGAAAATGTTGAAATTTTTGAGAAAGTGAGGATTTTAGAATAATTCGGGATATTCAATCCTCAACCGTAAACCTTAAACCTTAAACCTTGAGCCTCCCTAATCCCTAAACACTAAACCCCAAATCATGAGCCCAAAAACTTAAACCCTAAAAACTAAATCCCTTAGACCCTAAACCCTAAACCTAGAAACCTTAAAATAGTTAGATTTGGAGAAATTTTTATTTTGCAAAAATGGGATTTTTAAAAAGTCGATTTTAAAAACTTAAGATTTCAAAAAACTGACAACTTTTGAAAATGTTGCAATTTTAAACAAAGTTGTTATTTTTGAAAACATCAAGATTAAAAAAATGTTGGGACTTTTCTAATGTTCAAATTTTCAAACAAGTTGGGGTTTTTAAAAATTAATATTTCAAAAGAGTCGTGATTTTTACAAGTTTATATTTTCTAAAGAGTTGGGCATTTCACATTTTTGAAGAGTGGAATTTTTAAAAAGATGAGATTTTCAAAAATTCATGATTTCAAAAAAAGCCAATAATTTTGAAAAGTTGGGATTTTCAAAAAGAATAGATTTTGAAAAAGGTATAATTTTGAAATAAGTTAGGAATCACAAAACTAAAGAGATTTTTAAATCCTAAATGTTTTGAATATAATATTTTTTTAAATCCTAACATTTTCAAAATCTTTAATTTTTCAAAATTCCAACTTTTATAAAATCGTGACTTTTTCAAAAATTATAAATTTTTGAAAAATGGAGATGTTTTTAAAAATAATTTTTAAATTCATCACTTTTCAGTTTTGAAATATCTTAAAATACATAATTTTTAAAATCACGACTTTTTGGTAATCCTAACTGCTTCAAAATCAAGATATTTTTGAAATTATGACTTTTCAAAATCGCAAACCCTAAACACTAAACCCCAAAACCTGAAACCTGATTCATAAATGCTATAACCCTAAACCCGAACATCCTAAACAAGATAGCTTAAACTCTAAATCCTAAACCATAAACCCTTAACAATGAATCCTAAACCCTAAACCCTCACCATAAACCCAAATACCTAAATCGTAAAAACTAAATTCTAAATCCCAAACCTTGAACCATAAATCCTAAACCCCGATCCTCGAGCCATGAAGCCTAAAGCCTAAAGCCGAAACCCTAAACCCTATCCTTTGACTCGTGAGCCCTAAGCCAAAACCTAAACCCTTAACCCTAAACTCATAACTCTGAACCACAAATCGTGAGCCATATACTCTTAACAATGAACACTAAGACCTAAAGCCTAAACCCTGATCCCTATGCCATAAACCCTAAACTCTTAACCCTATACCCTAAACCTTAAAACCTCTAATTACTCTTAAACCCTAAATTCTGAGTCTTAAACCCTAAAACCCTAAATGCCAAACCCTTAATCATAAACAATGAGCCATAAACCCTAAATGCAAAACCCTTAAACCCTAAACCCCGAACCTCAACCCTAAACCTTGAGCCACAGAGCCCTAATCCCAAAACCCTAAACCCCGAATCCACGAGTCCAAAGTTATTTTATAAAACAAAGCAAGATTTTAAAATTTTGGGACTTTGAAAATGTTCAAATTTTCAAACAAGTTATGGTTTTCGAGAAATGAATGTTTCAAAAAGTCATGATTTTTAAAAGTTGGAATTTTCTAAAGAGTTAAGTTGTCAAAGCTAGGTTCACCATACACCTTCTTCGAGATGCAGCAGGCATTTGGTGGAGGAATGAGGAGCGGAAGCTCCATTTGAGATACAGTGACTTGGGAGTTGTTCAAGGAGCAGTTCAGGGCCTGGTATATGTCAAATCATTTCGTGTAAAAGAGGATCGATAAGTTTCACGACTTACGACAGGGTTCTAGAATAGTGGCGCAGTGATGAGAGTAAGTTCTTGATCTCTTGCAGTATGTAGACTACCTGCAAGATGAGAAATTATAGGTAAACATGTTCATTTGGGGCCTGAATGCAGATATAGCAGGAGCTGTTAGGATGTTATCTCCTTTCATGCTCGAGAAGGCCGTTGAGAAGGCCTACTTAGCTGAGGAGAATAAGACCAAGGCACAGGAACACCGAGATGAAAACAAGAGCAAGTTCTAGGATAGGATACAGGCCTTTTAGAGTCAAAGGGCATGGAGTGCAACACCACCCCCTAGAGGAGGATTCTAGTCTTCTTTAGCAGAATCGAGATCTCCACTACACCTAGCACAACAGACACAGCATCAAGGACACCAGCATCAGAGGGGTAGACAGACTCAAAGTTTTAAACGAGGTGGATCTAGAGGTGGTTTTAGTGGATCTAGGGATAGGAGGCAGTACTCATCACTCACACCCCGGCCCGTTCGTAGCAGTCTGCTAGGGTTTAGTTCGCTAGAGTATAGGAGGGACCCCATCTCAGAGGGGTATAGAAGGATGTTTTATTTGTGGGGCTCCAGACCATTATGTGCGTATGTGTTCATACATGCCCACTACTACGGATATGTAGAGAGCTCCTAGATTTGAGCAGATGGTGGGTGATGTGGGACGCGCCCATTATTTGTATGCAATGGTTTACAACCGCTAGGCTAAGCATCAGGCCACAGTCATTAAGATGATAGGTACTATCAGGGGTGTTTCTTTCTCAGTACTTTTTTATTCAGGTGCTTCTGATTCTTTTATATCTCCTTATGTAGTAGACTAGTGTAAGCTAGTGGTGGCTAGGCAGCCAGATAGTTGGTAGGTTGAGTTGGCCTTTGGGGCTAAACTCGCCGTGGACTCGTATGTGGAGAGTTGTGTACTTGACTTGGGAGTCTTCTCCACTACACTTGACCTCCGAGTTATTCCTTTCGGATCCTATAAGGTAGTGTTGGGTATGGATTGGCTCGAGGCTCACCGAGCCAAGGTGGATTGCCAAAAAAGGTCATTGAGTGTCGGGATGATCTTGGTAGTGTGGTTGTGATTTTAGGGATGCAAAGACCTATCTTCTTGCGTATGATCTCAGCTAAGCAACTCAAGTAGAGCATGTGTAAGGGATGCCGGTTGTTGTTTACTATCACTATTAGTGATCGTTCGAGACAGTACTCAGAGCATTCACCCCTTGATGATCACACAGTTTGAGGGAGTATGTAGATGTGTTTCCAGGGAGAGCTTCCAGTTTTACCACCTAGTAGGGAGGTGGACTTCACCATTGACTTAGTGCCTAGCTCCACATAAATTTCTAGGAAACCCTATCGGATGACGACTTGAGCTTCATGAGCTCAAGATTTAGTTAGAGTTGTTAGAGAAGGGTCTCATTCACCCCTGTGTATCTCCTTGGGAGCGCCAGAGTCATATTTGTGAAGAAGAAGGATGGTTCTCTCGGGCTTTGTGTAGATTTCGAGACAACTCAACAAAGTCATAATAAATAACCGTTACCCACTTCCTATGATTGATGACTTTTTAACCAGATGTGGGTAGCTAGAGTGTTCTTAAAATCGATATCAAGTCAAAGCTATCATCGATTCATGCATATCGATGCGAGATATTCATAAGATAGCTTTTTGCACATGTTATGGGCATTATGAGTTCACTTGTTGTTCCCTTTGGTTTGACCAATGCCCCATCTATCTTCATGAGCCTCATGAATCACTTTGTCATAGTTTTCCTCGATGATATTTTGATATATTCTCTTCCGAGGAGGAACATGAGGAGCATTTGATACAGGTGCTTCAGATTTTGAGAGAGCAGAAGTTGTTTAGGAACTTGGAAAAATGTAGCTTCTTTCGATGAGAGATTCAATACTTGGGGCACATTATTTCAGAAAGGGTATCTCAAGATCCCTCTAAGATTCAGCTATCATGGATTGGCCAACACCCACATCGATCCACGAGGTAAAGAGCTTCATGGGTTTAGCAAGGTATTACCGTAGGTTTGTGCGGGACTTTTCCAGATTGCTCACCCTATTACTTCCCTTCGGAGGAAAGGGAAGAAGTTTGATTAGTCGAGAGAAGTGTGAGTAATTATTGCTTAAGGAAAGGTTAACCACGACACCTATCTTAGCAGTTCTAGACCCGACGATGATTTTGTTGTTTACACCTTGATGTATTTAGAGGGTTTAGGAGCGGTTCTTATGCAGGAGCATCGGGTGATTGACTTTGAGTCACGTAAGCTCAAGGACTACGATCTTAATTACCCTACTCATGACTTGGAAATTGTAGCATTGTTCATGCACTTGTGTGTTGGAAACATTTCCTTTTGGGTAGACCTTTCATTTTGAGGACAGACCATTGTAGCTTGTAGCATATCTTCTCTCACCAAACCTCAATGCTCGTCAATGGTTTTGGATGGAGTTCCTATGTGAGTATGACATGGAGGTAAAATATATCAAAGGAAAGGAAAATATTGTTGCGAGATGCACTTAGTAGATGACGACATATATTGGCTTCTTTGACACTCGCAGTAAGATTTGAGAGGTAGGATATTTGAGCATCTTTGAGATGAGAGGTTTTATGAGGGGGCTAGGCATGTTGGATTCTCAAGGTTCTTTTGAGGGAAGGTATTCAGGATGCATGTTAGAGTCTAATGGTTTACTTTGGTTCCATAGGCGCATTTATGTGCCTAGGGCAGGTGATCTACATAATTTCATCCTTACTGAGGCTCATCAAGCCCCCATACACAGCACATCTAGGAGTGAAGAAGATGCATGCTGATTTGAGAGAGTTATATTATTGGCCAGGTTTTCGTCAGGACATAGCAGATTTTGTAGCACGTTGTCTGGAGTGTCAGAGAGGCAAGGCATGTGATCTCCATGGATTTCATAGTAGGACTTCCTATGTCCTTTTATCATCATGATGCCATTATGGTCACTGTGGATAAGTTGACCAAGGTTGCGCATTTCTCGCCAACCAAGGTTATCTATAATGCTCAGGCCATCGCCAAAGTATTTATGGAGGACATTGTTAGATTATATGGGATCTTGAAGACGATCATCAATGACAGAGACACCATCTACACATCAGCTTTCTGGACTTCTTTTCAGGTTGCTTTGGGTACACAAATTAATTTCAATTCGGCATATCATTCAGAGACATGGGTAGATAAAGAGGTTTAATCAGGTTCTTGAGGACATGTTGAGGATGTATGTGATGGACTAGCATAAGAAGTGGGAAGATTATTCACATTTAGTTGAGTTTTCCTACAACAACAATTATCATAGCTCCATTCGCATGGCTCCCAATGAGGCTTTGTATGGACGAACTTGCAGGACACTGTTGAGCTGGGACAGACTAGATGACAGGATTATTTTAGGGCCAGCTTATCTTCAGGATTTAGAGCAACAGGTTGTTATGATTCAACAACATCTTGAGTAGGCTAGACCACGCCAGAAGGCGTATGTGGACACCAAAAGGACCGATCGTCACTTCTCAGTGGGTGACAAAAGTCTTTTTAAGGGTTCATCCTCATAAGAGTCTGATCCGTTATGGAAAGCATTCTAAGCTATCGCCTCGTTTTGTGGGGCCTTTTGATATTCTTGAGGTCATCGGTCTAGTTTCCTATCGTCTAGCTTTGCCACCACGCCTTGCACAGGCCCATGATATTTTTCATGTTTTTGTACTTCGTAGATATGTACCAGATGTTTCTCATATTTTAGATTGGTTGGCATTATAGGTAGACGAGAGGGCGGTGGAGACCGGAGCACCGAGGTTGGCCCTTCGGGGTCGAGATTTGTGCACCAGTCGAGTGCGGTGGGATCGATATGATGAGTCATCGCCTACCCGGGAGGATACTACACCTCGAGGGCTAGATATCCCTATCTCTTCCAATGACTTCCGGAGGAAGTCTAATTCTAGGAGAGGGGATGTAGTGCCCATGTTTTTATAGCTCTAGTTATCTATTGGTTCCTTTATGCATAGACATGTTTTGATTGAGACTCTGATAGATTTTGGACATTTTACTATGTTATTTTATCCTCATGGACATTATGGTATTTTGGGCGCGTAGATCCAATTGGACTAGATTCGTATTTTGATATATTTCTTATGATGTTGATGACACTAACAGGGGTTAGATGTTGTTCTTGCGGTCGATTTGATTTATGATATAGTTTTCTAGATTTAATAATGGTAATCATGCTAGCCTAAGTGTATGTCATTGCAATTGTATCTATGGATGATTCGTGGCAAACTATGTGTATAATTATATGCATTGCACTATTAATTATAAAGATGATGTTAGGACATTATAAGGTGATTAAGTTTGTGATGTGTATATGATGATTTATATTAGACAGATGGGGTTAATGTGTGTAATGAGTGTGCAGGTGACAGGTATAGGAGAGCATGGGTTTCAGAGCAGCTACGTAATTGTGCACAAGCGGCCCACGGGCTGAGTCCTAACCATGCTAAATGTTTGAGGCCTTAGAATAAGTGTATTTAATTGGGCACCTTGGGTGAACCCTCAATTGTAATGTATTTATGACTTGTAAAATTAATTATGTTTAGGGTGTGTTTTATTAAGTAAATTAGTTTAGGGGTTTAATGATCTCATCTTAATTTAAGTGATGGTTTTGGGTATGTGTGTGTGTTGGTAGAAGGGATTGGGGACTAGATGTGAACCTTTGGTGGACTCCACACCCTCTACCTTTATGCCCAAGCATGCCAAACCCGAAATTGGGTTATTTTGGGCATTTTTAGGGACCTTTTTTATGTTTGGGAGTTCCCTTAGTATGAAAATGGGCCCTTGGACCCTACCTTATAGGTAGGAGGCTTATTTCAAAGGTTTGGAGGGAGTTTCCCTCCCATTTTGCCCTCTTTAGTCACCATCCATGTAAGATGGTTGGCTTGTGTGTATTTGTTAAAAGTTGCTCCACTTTGTTTTATTTTTGTTTTTAGTATTTTGGGTGAGAAGGGCTTAAAGGTGTGTTTACTTTTACTTATTTGCTTTTTGGAATCTTTGATTTTTGTGAGGAGAGTGGGTGACACTTGTCACTTTCTCATTGGTGAGGAAACTTTTGGGTTCCTCTTCTTATTCTTTCTCATGTGGAAGGAAGGGGTTTTCTTGGCTCATTTTTTTGGGAGAACTTAGAGAATTTTGGGAGCTTGGAGGTTTGCTTGAACAAAAGGAAAAGCTTAGAGTCTTGGAAAGCATTGTAGAGGGAGGATTCTTAACCTTTTTCCTTCTTAGTTGTGATTACCTTGTTAACTATGCTTTGATCAATAAAATGATGTGTGTGAAATGATGTGTTGTGAAGTTGTATGGTGAATGTAGTTTTATTTGTTTGTTCTTTGTTGTTTTTTTTTTGGCTTCTCTCACCATCATTTGGATTGATGGTTTTGGAGAATGTAGGGGAAGAGAGAGGGATTTCCCTCTCAAACCTCATGGTTGTTGTCAAGCCATGAAGGTCCCTTCTCATCCCCTCATATGGTTTGAGGTGGGAGAAAGGTTCATATGGCTTGAACCTTTCCCCATTCTTGGTGAGAAAATTTTTTTTATGTTTGAAAATCTTCCCAATAAGGATTTCTATGACATTAAGGAGGAATAAGGAGATTTATAAACATGTTTTTGTTGGTGTTTCTATGGTTGGTGACCTTTGATTTGGGCATCCTACTTCTCTTCCCCTTGTGAGGTTGACCTTGTTATCCTCATGTTGTTGTTTTATCATGTGTAGGATGCCTAAGTAGTTAAATGGTCTTATGTATTTCTTGTTATGTTTTATCCCTTTTATACTTGTGTACATTGTGGAAGTTTATTCCTCTCTCCCATGGGCTTGGGGGAGGCTAGCATGGCTTCCAATCATGGAAAGACATGTGATGATGTCTATTGGTTAGGTGGTAAACAAGCTTTGTCTCTTATTCAACATCATTGGAAGAACACTCAGGTTGGAGATAGTTTGAGCCTCTTGCCATCTTGGTCATCCTCATCATTTGAGGGCATTACCTTCTTTTTGTAAATAAATGTGGCTTGTGAATTTTTTACACTCTTGTAAATACCCATTATTGTACTTATTGCTTCTTGTAAACTTTAGTCATTACTAAGAAAGTTTTTAACTTATTGTTACAAGAATCTTGTAATGAGTTTTCTTTTAGTTACATGCAATCTTGTTGAAATTCTTGTTGTGTATAAATCTGCAAAGTATGATCATGCATGGTGCATCAAAACTGTAATTTTTAGTTGTGTCTACTTTTCAAAAAAATTAAAAAAATATATCTATGAAATGGCTTATGTACATGTGTATCCTATGTATGTAGAACTCAAATTTACAAGCTAAACATTCTTTTAAATCTACAAAATTTTATGGTACTACATTTAGAGTTTCTAGAAATTCTAGGTTTTTAATATGTTCATGATCTTTGAAAAAGTCATTATTTTCCAAAAAGTTATTAAGTTCAAAAAATTTAGGATTTTAAAAATTTTACAACTTTAGAAAAGATAGAACTTCATAATTCAAAAAATGTTTGAATTTCAAAAAAATTAGAGTTTTTGATAAAATTGAGATTTTCAAAAAGTCAGAATATGAAAAGGTTAGGATTTCAAAAAAGTTGTGATTTTGAAAAGGCCAAGAATTTTGAGAATGTTGGCATTTTTAAAAAAGACAGGATTTTAGAAAAATGTGCAATTTTCAAATAAGATGAGAATTACATAATTGAAGAAATTTTTAAATGCCAACTATTTCGAATATCCTTTTTTTCTAAAAAAATCCTAACATTTTCAAACTCTTTAATTTTTCAAAATTCCAACTTTTTATAAAATCGTGACTTTTTTGAAAATTATGAATTTTTAAACAATGACGAGTTTTTAAAAAAATTGTGAACTTTTTAAATTCATGACTTTATCACTTTCAAAATCTTAAAAAATAAAGACATTTTGAAATCCTAATTGTTTCAAAATCGGGATATTTTTGAAATCACGACTTTTTCAAAATTTGACCCGTAAATGTTAAACCCTAAACCCCAACATCCTAAACACTAAGCCAAAACCCTACACCCTAAACCATAAACTCTCATAATCGTATCCTAATCCCTAAACCCTTAGCCATAAACCATAAACCCAAATTCATAAATCGTAAAACCTAAACTCTAAACCCCAAACCTTAAACCATGAACTCTAAACTCGACCCCGAGCCATGAAGCCTAAACCCTAAACACTAAACAATAAGTCCTAAACCCTAAACAGTGAACCCTAAAGCCTTAAGCCTAACACTAAACCCTAAACTCATAAACCCAAACATCGAACCTTGAGCCATGGACCCTCAACCTTGATCGGTGAGACCTAAACCCCGACCTTTATGACCTAAAACTTAAAATCTGAACCCTATACCATATAAACCCTAAACCTTAATCTATAATTTCTCAAAAACCCTAAATTATGAGTCTTAAACCCTAAAACCCTAAATTCTTAATCATAAATACTAAACCCTCAATCGTAAACCATGAACCCTAAAATCTAAGCCTTAAAACATAACCATAAACTCTAAACCTTGATCTCTAAACCCTAAACCCTAAGCCATAAGCACTAATCCCAAAACGTTAAACACTAAACTGTAAATCCCGAATCATGAGCCTAAAAATCTAAACCCTAAACACTAAATCCCCTGAGCTCTAAACCCTCAACCTAGAAACCTTAAAATAGTTCAAATCAGAAAAAATTTGTATTTTGAAAAAGTTTCAATTTTAATCAAAGTTTTTATTTTTGAAAACATCAAGATTTTAAAAATGTTGGGAGTTTGAAAATACTCAAATTTTCAAAAAAGTTATGATTTCAAAAAGTTAGGATTTTGAAAAAATCGATATTTTTCAAAAGTTAGGATTTTTGAAAAGATGAGATTTTAAAAAATTTAGATTTTCCTAAAAATTGCGATTTTTTAAAAGTGAAGATTTTCAAAAGTTAGGATTTTTGAAAAGTCGGGTTTTTAAAAAAGTCAATTTTTGAAAATGTTGGGATTTTTAAAATGTCAAGATTTTTGAAAAAGTCGGGATTTTTGCATATGTCGATTTTCAAAAAGTCCACACTTTTGATAAAGTCGAGAATATAGAAAATTCAATTATTTTTAAAAAGTTGGGATTTCTGCAAAAAAATTTACTACCGAAAACGTCGCGTTTTTTAAATAGTTGTGATTTTTTCAAAAGTTGGAATTTTTGAAAAAGTTATAATCTCAAAAGAGTCAACATTTAAAAAATGTAGTGATGCACAAAAATTAGTGTGAATTTGAAAAGGTCATAACTTGTGCTCTGGGTGTACGTTTGAGTCTATTTTTTTTAAACCACATGTTTCAAAAATCTCAACTTTTTTAAAATATCAGGATTTTCAAAAAAAAGTTGAAAGTGAATAATTTAGGTTTTCCAAAAATTCTGGATCTTTCAATATGTCATAATTTTTGAAAAATTTAGTATTTCAACATCCTAACATTTTAAAAATCTTTACTTTTTCAAAAATTACGAATTTTTAAAAAATCACAAGTTTTTAGAAAATTGAGAAATTTTTAAATTCATGATTTTATCACTTTCAAAATCTTTGAAAATTTGAACTATTTTAAAATCTTGACTTTTTCAAAATCATAACTATTTCAAAATTGAGATATTTTTGAAATCTTTACTTTTTCAAAATTGTGACACCTATAAACCCTAAACTCTAAATCCTAAAACATAAGTCGTAAACACTAAACCCTAAATGCCAACATCCTAAACGACTAGTCCAAAACCCTAAATCCTAAACCATAAACCCTTAAAACTAAATCTTAAACCCTAAACCCTTTGCCATAAACCATAAAGACAAATCACTAAATCGTAAAACCTAAAGTCTAAACCCCTAGCCCTGAGCGTTAAATCCTAAACCCTTAATAATGACCCCTAAAGTCTTATGCCTAACCCTAAACGTTTGAGAGCCCTAAGCCAAACCCCTAAACCCTAAACCTTAAACCCTAAAACTCGAACATTAAGCTATGGACAACTAAGACCTAAACCCTAAACTCTGAGCCCTATACCCTATAAAACCTAAACCTTAAGCTCTAATTGCTCCTAAAATCTAAAACCCTAAATGCTAAATCGTAAATACTAAACCCTCAATCGTAAACCATGAGCCCTAAACCCCAAATGAAAAACCCTCAACCGTAAACCTCAACCCTAAACCCTAAAACCTGATCCCTAAACCTCAAAACCCTAAACCCTAAAACCTAATTCTTAAACCCTAAACCCTTAGACATGAACCCTAAAACCTAATTCTTAAACCCTAAACCCTAAACCCTAAGCCCTAAACCTTAAAACCTAATTCTTACAAAGTAAACGCTGAACCCTTAGCCCTGAACCCTAAAACCTAATTCTTAAACCCTAAATCCTAAACACTAAGCCCCAAAACTTAAAACCTAATTCTTAAACCCTAAACAATAAACCCTGAACCTTGAGCCCTAATCCGTAAACCCTAACACTAAATCCTAAGCCCCGAATCTTGAGCCCAAAAATGTAAACCCTAAAAACTAAATCCCATGAGCCCTAAACCGTCAACCTAGAAACCTTAAAATAGTTATGTTTGGAAAAAATTGATATTTTGAAAAACTTGGGATTTTAAAAAAGTTAAGATTGTTGAAAAAGTCGGGATTTGAGAAATCTTGAGATTTTCAACAAGTCACCATGACTTATGAACAAGTTGCAATTTTAAGTTTTTATTTTCAAAAATATCAAGATTTTTAAAATGTTGGGATTTTTGAAAAATGAATATTTCGAAAATGTTAGGCTTTTCGAAAAGTTGGGATTTTTTAAATAGCTGGGATTTTCACAATTTTGAAGAGTCGAGATTTATCAAGAGTATGGATTTTTGAAAAACTCAAAATTTTCAAAAAAGTTAGGATTTTAAATAATTTGACATTTTCCAAAAGTCTTGATTTTGTAAAAGTGAAGATTTTCCAAAATGTTCAGATTTTCAAAATAGTCAAGATTTTTGAAAATGTTGGGATTTTTAAAACGTCAAGAATTTTTAAAAAGTCAAGATTTTTAAATAAGTCAGGATATTTGAAAAAGTCTTGATTTTTAATATTTATAATTTCTGAAAAAATATAAAATTTTTTAAAAGTAAGGATTTTTAAAAAAAGTCAAGCATTTTTGATAAAGTTGAGATTTTCGAAAACCTCACGATTTTTGATATAGTTGTGATTTTCAAAAAAGTTGGGATTTTCAAAAAAATTATAATCTCAAAAGATTTAAGATTTAAAAATGTTGCGATGCACACAAATTAGCATGAACTTGAAAAGGTCATAACTTGTGCTTTGGGTGTCTTTTTGAGTCTATTTTTTAAACCACGTATTTCAAAATTTCAACTTTTTTAAAATATCAGGTTTTAAAAAATGTTAGGAGTTTGAACAATTTAGAAGAATAATGTCAGGATTTTTGAAGAGTATGGATTTTCAAAAAAGTTGCAATTTTAAACAAACTTGTTATTTTTGAAAACATTAAGATTTAAAAAGTTGGAACTTTGAAAATGTTCAGATTTTAAAACATGTTGGGGGTTTTTGAAAAATGAATATTTCAAGAAGTCGATTTTAACAAAGTTGGGATTTTTCAAAAGAGTTACGTTTTTCACATTTTTTATGAATTAGGATTTTGAAAAACTTTATATTTTAAAAAAGTTTGGATTTTCTAAATGACGAGAGTTTAAAAAATTTGAGATTTTCCTAAAAGTCATGATTTTGTAAAAGTGAAGATATTAAAAAAGTCGGATTTTAAAACAAGTCAATATTTTAGAAAATATTGGGATTTTTCAAACGTCAATATTTTTGAAAAGGTCGGGATTTTTGAATAAGTCAAGACATTTGAAAAAGTCTAGATTTTTTATTTTTAACATTTTTGAAAAAATATAATTTTAAAAAAAGTAAGGATTTTCAAAAAAGTCTACATTTTTGATAAACTTCAAATTTTAGAAAATAAAGGAATTTTTAAAAAGTGGGCTTTCTCATTTTTTTTTTTTTTGAAAATATCACGATTTTTAAAATAGTTGGGATTTTCGAAAAAGTTATAATCTCAAAAGAGTAAAGATTTCAAAATTGTAGTGATTCACCAAAATTAGTAAGAACTTGAAAAACCAGGTGTTCGTTTTAGTCCATTTTTTTTAAACCACACGTTTCAAAACTATCAGGATTTTGAAAAAAAAAGTCAAGAGTTTGAATAATTTAAATTTTCCTAAAATTTGGGATTTTTTAATATGTCATAACTTTTGAAAAAGTCATTATTTTCCAAAAAGTTTTGAATTTCAAAAAATTTAAGATTTTAAAGATTTACACTTTTAGAAAAAAGATAGAATTTCATAATTCTAAAAAAGTGTGAATTTTAAAAACTTAGGGTTTTTTAAAAAGTTGAAATTTTTAAAAAAGTCAGGATTATGAAAACGTTGGGATTTCAAACAAAAATTGGGATTTCCAAAAGTTGTTAAATTTTAAAAAATATGATTTCAAAGAAATTGTAATTTTAGAAAAAGTTTGAATTTCAAAATTTAAGGGTTTTTAGAAAGTTGAGATTTTCAAAAAAGTTAAGATTATAAAAAGGTTGGGATTGCGAACAAAAATTTGTATTTCAAAAAGTTGTGATTTCAAAAAAACCAAGATTTTGAGAAAGTTGGGATTTTAAAAAAGACAAGATTTTGAAAAAGGTTAAATTTTAAAACAAGTCAGAAATTAAAAAACTTAAGAGATTTATAAATGCCAACTATTCTAAATATCCTAATTTTTTGAAAATCCTAATATTTTAATAATCTTTACTTTTTCAAAATTCTAAATTTTTATAAAATCATGAACATTTTAAATTCATAACTTTATCACTCAAAAATCTTTGAAAATATAGAAGTTTTGAAAATCATGACTGTTTCAAAATTGGGATATTTTTGAAATCTTGAATTTTTAAAATCACGATGCTTAAACCCTAAAACCTAAGTGGTGAACGCTAAACACTAAGCCCAAAAACCTAATTCCTAAACAATAAACCATAAACCCTTAACAAAGAATCCTAAACCCTAAACCCTCAACCATGAACCATAAAACTAAATCCCTAAATCGTAACCCCAATCTCCAAAGCTAAAACCATAAACCATAAACCCTGATCCCCGAGCCACGAAGCCTAAACCCTAAACCCCTAACCCTAATCCTAAAACCCTAAACACTGAACACTAAAGCATTAGGCCTAACCCTTAACCCTAAACCCTATACCTTGAACCGTGAGCCCTAGGCTAAAAGCAAAAACCGTATACCTTTAGCTAGAGACTTAAACCCTAAACCCTAAACCCATAATCCCAAACCCTTAACCATGAGCCATGTACCCTCATACCTTTTACACTAAGACCTAAACCCTAAACCTTGGCCAGCCACACTACGCCTAAACCCTAACCACTTAACCCTATACCCTATAAACCCTAAACCTTAAGCTCTAATTGCGCATATACCCAAAATTCTTAGTTTTAAACCCTAAAAATTTCAATGCTAAATCCTAAATACTAAACCCTCAATCGTAAACCATGTGCCCAAAACCCTAAATGCAAAACCCTCAACCACAAACCTCAAACCCCAAACCCTAAACCCTTAAACCTAATTCTTAAAACCTAAACCTTAATCTCTACGAACCTTGAACCCCGAGCCCCGAGCCATAATCCCTAAACCCTAAACCCTGAATCCTGAGCCCAAAAACCTAAACCTATACCCTATAAACCCTAAACATTAAGCTCTAATTGCGCATATACCCAAAATTCTTAGTTTTAAACCCTAAAAATTTCAATGCTAAATCCTAAATACTAAACCCTCAATCGCAAACCATGTGCCCAAAACCCTAAATGCAAAACCCTCAACCACAAACCTCAAACCCCAAACCCTAAACCCTTAAACCTAATTCTTAAAACCTAAACCTTAATCTCTCGAACCTTGAACCCCGAGCCCCGAGCCATAATCCCTAAACCCTAAACCTTGAATCCCGAGCCCAAAACCTAAACCCTAAACACTAAATCCTCTCAGAACCCTATATAAACTCTCAACTTGTAAATCTTAAAATAGTTAGATTTGGAAAAGTTGGAATTTTGAAAAACTTATGATTTTCAAAAGTCAAGATCTTCAAAAACTTGAGATTTTAAAAACTCATGATTTTTGAAAAAGTTACAATTGTAAAAAAGTTGTTATTTTTGAAAACATCAAGATTTTTAAAATGTTGGGACTTTGAAAATGTTTAGATTCTCAAACATGTTGGAATTTTAGAAAAATGAATATTTTGAAAAAGTCGTTTTAAAAAGTTGGAATCTTCGAAAGAGTTGTGCTTTTTGAAGAGCATGGATTTTTGAAAAGATTGGATTTTAAAAAAATTTAGATTTTCCAAATAGTCGTGATTTTGTAAAGGTGGAGATTTTTGAAAAATTCAGGATTTTCAAAAATGTCAAGATTATGGAAAGTGTCGGGATTTTTAAAACATCAAGATTTTCAGGAAAGTCAAGATTTTTTAATAAGTCAGGATATTCAATAAAGTTTCGATTTTTAATATTTGTAATTTTTGAAAAACATAGTTTTTTTAAAAAGTAAGGATTATCAAAACAATCACTAGTTTTTATAAAGTTAAGATTTTAGAAAATTCAGAAATTTTTAAAAGTTGGGATTTCTTAAAATGTTTTGATTTTCGAAAACATTGTGAATTTTGAAATAGATGTGATTTTCAAAAGGTTGGTATTTTCAAAAAAATTATAATTTCAAAAGAGTCAAGATTTCAAAAGCGCAGGAACTTGAAAAGGTCATAACTTGCACTCGGTGCCCTTTTGACTCCATTCTTTTTGAAACAACATTTTTCAAAATCTAATTTTTTTTAAAACATCAAGATTTTCAAAAAGAGTCGGGAGTTGGAATCATTTAGATTTTCCAGAAATTCTAGATTTTTTTAAAAAGTCATTATTTTTCCAAGAAGTTGTGAATTTCAATTTTTTTCAAAGAGTCGTTATTTTCCAAAAAGTTGTGATTTCAAAAAAGACAAGAATTTTTAGAGAGTTGGGATTTTTAAAAAATACAATATTTTGAGAAAAGGTGCAATTTTCAAATAAGTCAGAAATTACAAAACTAAAGAAATTTTTAAATGCCAATTGTTTTGAATATCTAGTTTTTTGTTGAAAATTTTAATATTTTCAAAAAATTTACTTTTTCAAAATTCCAACTTTTTATAAAATCGTGATTTTTTAAATTCATGACTTTATCATTTTCAAAATCTTTTAAAATAGAGACTTTTTGAAAATCCTAACTATTTCAAAATCAAGATATTTTGAAATCTTGACTTTTTCAAAATCGTGACCCCTAAAACCAGGAATCTGAGTCATAAACACTAAACCCTAAACCCCAACATCCTAAAAACTAAAACCAAAACCCTAAATCATGAACCATAAAACCTTAACACTGAATCTTGAACCCTAAACCCTCAGCCATAAACTATAAACCCAAATCCCTAAATCGTAAAACCCTAACTCTAAATCCCAAACCTTAAACCATAAACCCTAAACCACTGAACTCTAAACAATAAACACGAAACCCCGAGCCTTAAACCCCAAACCCTAAAATCCTTAGGCTTAACCCTAAACCTTAGACTCTATACCTTGAACTATGAGCCCTCAACCACAACCCTAAATCCTAAACCCCTAAACTCATAACCACAAAACTCAAACCACCGAGCCATGGACCCTCAATCATGAACACTTTGAGACCTAAACCCTAAACTCGAGCCCTATACCCTATAAACCCTAAACCTTAAGATTTAATCACTCCTAAACCCTAAATTATGAGTCTTAAACCCTAAAACCCAAAATGCTAAATCATAAATACTAAACCCTAAATGGAAAACCTTCAACCTTAAGAACCCTTCAAAAGCTTGAGATTTTCAAAAGTCACAACTTTTGAAATAGTTGCAATTTTAGCAAAGCTTTTATTTTTGAAAACATCAAGATTTTAAAAAAATGGGGACTTTGAAAATGTTCAGATTTTCAAACAAGTTGGGGTTTTCAAAAAATGAATATTTCCAAAAATTTAGAATTTTTAAAAAGTTTTCATCTACGAAAGAGTTGGGATTTTCACATTTTTGAAGAATATGGATTTTTTAAAAACTCAAGAGTTTTGAAAATCTCAACTCTTTCAAAATTTTGGACTTTTAAAAAATTCTAATATTTTCAAAAATCTTGACTATTTCAAAAATACCAACCTTTTTGAAATCCCACCTTTTCCAAAATCTCGAGTTTTTCAAAATCATGACTTTTTAGAAATCCTTACTTTTATGAAAATATCGATTTTTTCAAAAATCTTGAATTCATTGAATATCTCAATTTATTCTCCAATCCTAACTAGTTAAAATTCAGACTTTCTCAA